>JBBDGP010002791.1:0-600000 GCA_037952835.1 Lithobates septentrionalis | reverse complement strand
AACTGTACGCAATTGCGCAAAAAAAGCCCCCCCTTACATCAGAGTCCCTAGACAGCCCCTCTTACATCAGTGTCCCCAGACAGCCCCCCACTTACATCAGGGTCTCCAAAGAGCCCCCCCTTACATCAGGGTCTCCATATAGCCTTCCCCTTACATCAGGGTCCCCAGAGAGCCCCTCTTACATCAGAGTCCCCAGAGAGGCTCCGCCTTACATCAGGGTCCCCAGAGAGGCTCCGCCTTACATCAGGGTCCCCAGAGAGCCCCACCTTACATCAGGGTCCCCCCCAGAGAACCTCACCCTTACATCCGGGTCCCCAGAGAGCATCTCCCTTACATCAGGTTCCCCAGAGGGCCCCCCCTTACATCAGGGTCACCAGAGAGGCTCCGCCTTACATCAGGGTCCCCAGAGAGGCTCCGCCTTACATCAGGGTCCCCAGAGAGGCCCTCCTTACATCAGGGTCCCCAGAGAGCCCCTCTTACATCAGAGTACCCAGAGAGGCTCCGCCTTACATCAGGGTCCCCAGAGAGCTCCCCCTTACATCCGGGTCCCCCCCAGAGAACCTCTCCCTTACATCCGGGTCCCCAGAGAGCATCTCCCTTACATCAGGTTCCCCAGAGAGCCCCCCCTTACATCAGGGTCACCAGAGAGAGGGCAGACAGTGAGAGCTGCCTGCCCGCTCTCCAGCTCTCACGTGCTGCCCGCCGCATGGCTGCAGAGAGCCCATGGCCCGGTAGTGGTCCAGGACCCTGTGGTTGGGGACTCCTGGTCTGACTCTGGGCTATGGGCCCCAAATTCAGGGCTATAGCCCCAAAAGTCCCCCCCTAGCGATGCCACTTGCTGTCATTGAACCGGCCCACTGAGCCATCGGCCCACCGGGAAACTCCCGGTAGTCCCGATGGCCAGTACATGCCTGTCTGTGTCTATCATTTATCATGTTCTAACAGCCATCAAGAACAGACTCCACCTATAACTCAATAACACTATTGCCAGGATGTACTCTTTAAAAAAAATCAAATTGGTTTTATTATACACTTCTATGGACTGGATAGTTCAGCTTGATAAAAGCCACCTTACATTTGTTAACATAATCATCAGCAATGTGTAATTCAATGTCCAATTAGATCTCCTTCATGTGTAAAACCTTTCCCGCACTTTCATATGTGACTTTTCTGATGTTTGAGAAGGCTTTCTTTCTTCGTGAAAGATTTCCCACAGTCCGAACACAGATACGGACGCTCTCCTGTGTGACTTCGTTGATGCCTAATAAGTTTCGCTTTGTCGTTAAAACATTTCCCGCACTCGGAACACGAGAAAGGACGCTCCCCCGTGTGAATTCTCTTATGTTTAAGGAGGTTTCCCTTATCGTTAAAAAATTTCCCGCACTCCGAGCATGAAAACGGACGCTCGCCCGTGTGAGTTCTCTGATGTTTAAGAAGGTTTCCTTTGTTGCCAAAAAATTTCCCGCACTCCAAACACGAATAGGGGCGCTCGCCCGTGTGAGTCCTCTTGTGCCTAAGAAGGTCCGATTTCTGAATGAAACCTTTCCCGCACTCTGAGCAGGCGAAAGGACGCTCACCGGTGTGAATCCTCTGGTGTTTAAGAAGGTCTCCTTTCTGAATGAAACATTTCCCGCACTCGGAACACAAATAAGAAACCTCGCACGTGTGGCTTTTCTGGTGTGTAAGAAGCGTTCTTTTCTCTGCAAAGCATTTCCCGCACTCTGGACATGAGAAAGGACGCTCACCGGTGTGACTTCTCTGGTGTACAAGGAGGCTTCTTTTTACAGTGAAACTTTTCCCACACTCCGCACATGAGAAAGGACGCTCACTCGTGTGATTTTTCTGTTGTTTGAAGAGTGCTTCGTTTTCAGCGAGAGATTTCTGACACACCAAACATGTCAACGTTCTCTCCACTGAGTTACCTCCTAAAGAAGATTCTGTGGGATTAGATGGATTTGTGGATTTATAAGGACTATGAGGTCCAAGTGGAAGATCTGAAGTAAAAATATGTGACCTGTCAGGGTTTGACAGATCCATGGATCTCTCCAAATGATAAGGTCTGAGATGTATATTTTGAGTAATCAGATTTACTCCTGGAGAATCCTGTGTGATGCCATTATGTTCTGCATTATAACCTGGAGATAACATGAGATGTCCTTCTGGGGTGTTCCGGATATAACGTCCACCTGTTGGGAAACAATTTCTAAATTAATAAGAATTATTCATGTCCTTACATTCAGGAATCACATATATCACACTAAACCTCTACACAGTTTCCCTTAGCTTTGGTTTAGAATTGCGTGCAATCTTAACAATAGAGATGGTCCTTTCATATGGTGTATAGTATCTCCTCCTCATTTGTTGGGAACATGACGTTATATTGAGGAATGGAGATGGACCTTTCATATGGTGTACAGTATCTCCTCCTCATTTGTTGGGAACATGACGTTATATTGAGGAATGGAGATGGACCTTTCATATGGTGTACAGTATCTCCTCCTCATTTGTTGGGAACATGACGTTATATTGAGGAATGGAGATGGACCTTTCATATGGTGTACAGTATCTCCTCCTCATTTGTTGGGAACATGACTTTATATTGAGGAACAGAGATGGACCTTTCATATGGTGTACAGGCTACTTTATATACATAGAAGTTGATTACTTACTTGTGTCTATTTGTAGAGAAGATTCCTCCTGTTTACTTTTCATAATCATCTCCCCCTCCTCCATAGACTGCTGATCTCCACTCACCAACCTCTCTTCTTCTTCATCTTTAACCTCAACTTTGATGTCTTTCAGTTCTTCACCCTAAAGCCCAAAGTTGATACAATACATTTAAAAAAAAGGAACAAGAGATTACATGGAAAAATGTCATTTCGCAGCTTAAAAGGTATTTTTAAGTCTACATGCTCAGTCCCACCTACCTGATGATGATGAGGGATGGTGGGACCTTCCTGTGTGGAATCCCGGGAATACAGAGGACGGGGACATCTCTCTGGTGGGTTCCCATTACTGGATCCATCTGTAGGAAACACACACACTGACTGAATACATTGTTTCTATGTGTTTATCAGATGATGGGGGATCTAGGTGGACCCTCCGTACTGCTCTCTCCTTTACAATAAAGTCTCCTCTTACCCGGTGATGTGAGGGGCGGCTGATTCTCCATCATGACGTCCTTGTAGAGATCCTTGTGTCCTTCTAAATACTCCCACTCCTCCATGGAGAAATAGACAGTGACATCCTGACACCTTATAGGAACCTGACACACACAATGATACAGTCACCATCCAGACACATCCCTTGTCTGTTACTGGATAATGTCCCAGAATTCCCGGCACCGCTCACCTCTCCTGTCAGGAGAACAATGATCTTCTTGGTGACTTCTAGAATCTTCTTGGCACTGGTTACCTCTGTTGTCAGGCAGTGAGGTGGAGGCACTGTGATGGGTGATGTCCTGTGAAGACGGCTGCTGGGTGTTAATGGTTCACCAGATATTTTCTTCACTACTTTATAATTCTGTGAAAAGAGACAAAGTAACAATTATCACAACAGACTTCCCAGAATCCTCCTCACCTCTCCGGTTAGGTCTGTGTTTTATTAATAGAGATAAGAGTGATGTCATGTGACCTCCCAGAATCCTCCTCACCTCTCCGGTCAGGTCTGTGTTTTATTAATAGAGATAAGAGTGATGTCATGTGACCTCCCAGAATCCTCCTCACCTCTCCGGTCAGCAGGTAGATGATCTCCAGGGTGAGGTCCAATATCCTCCTCGTCATGTGATTTTGGTCCTCCTCCATCTTCATTGATGTGGTCATGTGATCTATACAGGACTCTCCTCTCTGTAAACGGATAATAAACTGAGAATTATCTGGACTGTACTGGGAAGAATAATTTCTGCACAGAGTTCCTCCAGAGTCCTTACACCTCAGGCGGCTTCTTATGATATTACAGACTTTGGTTAACTTCATTCCAAAAGTATATCAGAGAATCCCTCTAAAACGCTACACAATCTTAACCATTTTCTTCACTCAATCTAAAACTATAAGTAGGAGTTAGAACCTCTGTTGAGATATTCCAGTGCCTGTGTTCCGGTTAGGGAGATTTCCTTCACCTTTCTTCCAGTAAATGTCAAACATAAAAGGATACGAGGGAAAATAAGTCCAAAGGGGCTATCGGAATAATCAGACAGAGGTTCCAAAGCTACCTTCTTCATAGAAAACAAAACATATTCGCTGGAGTAATGCTTTCGAAGGCGGTCTAACTTGGTAATTATGGGATCTGAGTTGCCAACAAATGAAAATAAATGGAGGAGCACCTTAAATGGTTTACGAAGACAAATTCCTGTTGACATCGTAGTGTCGTACTTTGCTTCTCAGCTCATTTTAAACAAATAGGCTTTGGGGCTACATTGAAGAAAAAAAAAAAAGCCCCATGATTGGTGTCAGTGGGATAAAACAAGCCCCATCGTTTGTGTCAATTGCATAAGATAAGTCCCATTGTTGGTTTTAATGGTATAGAATAAGTCTCATCATTGGTGTCAGTGGGATAGAATAAGTCTCATCATTGGTGTCAGTGGGATAAAATTAGTCCCATCGTTGGTGTCGGTGGAATTAAAAAAAGCCCCATCATTGATTCCAGTGGGACAAAATAATCCCCATTACGGGTGTGGGTGGGATAAAATAAGCTCTATCATTGGTTTCAAAGGTAGAAAATAAACCCCATCACTGGTACCAATAAACCTCCTTGGTAGTGTCACTGGGATAAAATACGTCCCATCATTAGTGTCAGTGGGATAAAATACGTCCCATCATTGGTATCAGTAGGAAAAAAGAGCCCCATCTTTAGTGTCGGTGAGATATAAAATAACTCTTTTTAATGTTGTCAGTGACATAAAATAAGTCACATCATTGATTTAATCGGTATAAAATATGTCCCTTTGTTGGCGTCAGTGGTATAAAATAAGCCCCATCTTTGGTGTCACTTGGATAAAATAAACCCCATCATTGGTGTCAGTGGTACCAATAAACCCCCTCGTTAGGGTCAGTAGGATAAAATAATCCCTATAGCAGGTCTCAATGGAATAAAATAATCCCCATTGTTGGGATAAAATAAGCCCCTTTGTTGGTGTCCATGAGACAAAGGAAGCCCCATCTTTAGTGTCAGTGAGATAAAAAATAAGCTCCGTCAACGTTATCAGTGGCATAAAATAAGTCACATAATTGGTTTAACTGATATAAAATACGTCCCGTCCATAGGCGTGTGCCCGGTGTGCCCGAACGGATTTTGTTGTCGGAAAATTTTATATCCTGCTCTCAAACTTTGTGTGTCGGAAATTCCGATGGAAAAAGTCCGATGGAGCCCACACGCGGTCGGAATTTCTGACAACAAGCTCCAATCGCACATTTTCTGTCGGAAAGTCCGTGTGTACCGGGCATAAGACTGGGATGGCATTAAAGTTCATGTAAAGGCGGGTTTCCCAATACTTTTGACAACACATACACATGGGTGTTTGAGCTTTGGGGTGCACACCCTAATGCAATAGGCTTTGCACACATCGTTGGTGTCACATGCATAAAATAAACCCCATCATTGGTGTGGTGCAATAAAATAAGCCCCATCCTTGTGTTGATAGGGTAAAATTAGCCCCAACTTTGGTGTCAGTGAGATATAAAATGAAGCCCCTTCAATGTTATCAGTGGCGTAACATAAGTCACATCATTGGTTTAATTGGCATAAAATACGCCTCATCGTTGGTGTCAGTGGTATAAAACAAGCCCCATCTTTGGTGTCACTTGGATAAAATAAACCCCCATCATTGGTGTGGTGGAATAGAACAAGCCCCAACTTTGTGACTGGTTACCTGCACGGACACCCGTTCCCGCACTACTGCTCTGCGAATGTCAGGATTATACTGTGATTACTGACGGCTTCAGCGGACATTTACAACTGCGATGCCAGGTGATGAAATGCAGAGTTCCAGCACCCCATCGCCACTCGGTCAAGTCTCCTGGATCCTGTGGGATGCGGACATTGTGGGTCTAGAGGTGTCTTCTAACCTGAGGAAGCACTGATGTTAGCCGAAACTGTTGCTTTCCATATTCATAGAAATATTCTCACTAATCACATTGGGGAATTGTCCGGGATCCTTAGATTAGTGAGAATATTTCTGTGAATATAGAAAGCAACAGTTTCGGCTAACATCAGTGCTTCCTCAGGTTAGAAGACACGTCTAGTTACAAAGAAACACAGTATATATCATAGGCCAAAAATGATGGGTGTCCCCACTTAACCATTTACGTGATCAATATAAAACGTGATCTGTGATGCTTTTGCGACTTACCTTGTAACTTTGTACCTAGATGTGTTTCCTGATGTTTCCAAACTCCTCGTATAAAACTTTTTTAATTGATTACAAATTCTGCAACCACCCGATCATTTCTCCTAAATATATTTGTTTGTGTAGCAGTTACTGGGTGTAAATCTATAATAAAATCTCATTACCTCCTCTGCTGCCAGTTCCAGCAATGTCTCCTCTCTACTTCCTCCTGACTCACATCTCACCCGGAACTTCCTGTCTGTATATTACGCCACTTCCTGTCTGATCGCTATATCACTTCCTGTGTCTTTGTGTTCCACTGACGATGCCTTAGATCGTCTCCTTGTGGAGAGTACAAAAAACTGCAGCCTGTGTTGTTTTTCAATACATTGACAGCTGCTCTCTGGGGCGTTCTTCAATTTGGTTGTATACAGTACTAAGGTTGCCACTTGTCTGGGATTCACCCGCACAGTCCGGGTTTTGAATCATGTGTTTGGGATTCAGTCCACCTAAAACTGGACAAATTATTCAGATGGGAATGTGGCTCGGAACGGTTTTGAACCATGTGTTTGGGTTTCAGTCCACCTAAAACTGGACACATTTTTCAGATGGGAATGTGGCTCGGAACAGTTTTGAACCATGTGTTTGGGTTTCAGTCCACCTAAAACTGGACACATTATTCAGATGGGAATGTGGCTCGGAACGGTTTTGAACCATGTGTTTGGGTTTCAGTCCACCTAAAACTGGACACATTTTTCAGATGGGAATGTGGCTCGGAACAGTTTTGAACCATGTGTTTGGGTTTCAGTCCACCTAAAACTGGACACATTATTCAGATGGGAATGTGGCTCGGAACGGTTTTGAACCATGTGTTTGGGTTTCAGTTCACCTAAAACTGGACACATTTTTCAGATGGGAATGTGGCTCGGAACAGTTTTGAACCATGTGTTTGGGTTTCAGTCCACCTAAAACTGGACACATTATTCAGATGGGAATGTGGCTCGGAACGGTTTTGAACCATGTGTTTGGGTTTCAGTCCACCTAAAACTGGACACATTTTTCAGATGGGAATGTGGCTCGGAACAGTTTTGAACCATGTGTTTGGGTTTCAGTCCACCTAAAACTGGACACATTATTCAGATGGGAATGTGGCTCGGAACGGTTTTGAACCATGTGTTTGGGTTTCAGTCCACCTAAAACTGGACACATTTTTCAGATGGGAATGTGGCTCGGAACAGTTTTGAACCATGTGTTTGGGTTTCAGTCCACCTAAAACTGGACACATTATTCAGATGGGAATGTGGCTCGGAACGGTTTTGAACCATGTGTTTGGGTTTCAGTCCACCTAAAACTGGACACATTTTTCAGATGGGAATGTGGCTCGGAACAGTTTTGAACCATGTGTTTGGGTTTCAGTCCACCTAAAACTGGACACATTATTCAGATGGGAATGTGGCTCGGAACAGGGCTTGACAGGAGGGTGAGGGGGCACTATGTGCATCGCATTACAATTCTTTTTGGAGTTCCCAAAGGTGTCCCAGAACTGTTACAATCCTAGTGTATACTAAAACAAAAAAAAATGTACTGTGCGCCGCTAAAGTGTTCAGGTTTGGCTTGAAGAAAAAGTTGCAACCCTATAGAGTACACGCCTGAATTGAAGGCCAAAAAAGGAAAAAAAAGTTAGATTATATATCAAAATAAAAAAAAAATTGCGAAATGAATAAATGGAGAATGGGAAGTTAAATTGAAACAGTCAAGGCGGGACTATTTAATGGGACATTGTAGTGTCTCCATGTACAAATAAAAGATTTTCCCAGCCAGGATTCCTCCAGAGGTGGCTAGAGGTTCCTTGAGCAATGAGCAGTGGTGGACTGACCCCCGCCTGATGAACTTCCCTTGGCTGAGCTATCGACCAGTAGACCCTTCTAACACTAACCACCAATCTAAGCAGTTTCTTCTCCTGATGACCACCAAAATAACCACCAATGTAAGAGGACGTTTTCTTTACTGACCACCAGTGTAAGAGGACGTTTTCTTTACTGACCACCAATGTACAGTGGCTTGCGAAAGTATTCGGCCCCCTTGAACTTTTCAACCTTTTGCCACATTTCAGGCTTCAAACATAAAGATATACAATTTTAATTTTTTGTGAAGAATCACCAACAAGTGGGACACAATTGTGAAGTGGAACGAAATCTATTGGATATTTTAAACTTTTTTAGCAATTAAAAAACTGAAAAGTGGTGCGTGCAAAATTATTCGGCCCCTTTACTTTCAGTGCAGCAAACTCACTCCAGAAGTTCAGCGAGGATCTCTGAATGATCCAATGTTGTCCTAAATGACTGATGGTGATAAATAGAATCCACCTGTGTGTAATCAAGTCTCTGTATAAATGCACCTGCTCTGTGATAGTCTCAGGGTTCTGTTGAAAGCGCAGAGAGCATCATGAAGACCAAGGAACACACCAGGCAGGTCCGTAATACTGTTGTGGAGAAGTTTAAAGCCGGATTTGGATACAAAAAGATTTCCCAAGCTTTAAACATCCCAAGGAGCACTGTGCAAGCGATCATTTTGAAATGGAAGGAGTATCAGACCACTGCAAATCTACCAAGACCTGGCTGTCCCTCTAAACTTTCAGCTCAGACAAGGAGAAGACTGATCAGAGATGCAGCCAAGAGGCCCATGATCACTCTGGATGAACTGCAGAGAACTACAGCTGAGGTGGGAGAGTCTGTCCATAGGACAACAATCAGTCGTACACTGCACAAATCTGCCCTTTATGGAAGAGTGGCAAGAAGAAAGCCATTTCTCAAAGATATCCATAAAAAGTCTCGTCTAAAGTTTGCCACAAGCCACCTGGGAGACACACCAAACATGTGGAAGAAGGTGCTCTGGTCCGATGAAACCAAAATCCAACTTTTTGGCCACAATGCAAAACGATATGTTTGGCATAAAAGCAACACAGCTCATCACCCTCAACACACCATCCCCACTGTCAAACATGGTGGTGGTAGCATCATGGTTTGGGCCTGCTTTTCTTCAGCAGGGACAGGGAAGATGGTTAAAATTGAGGGGAAGATGGATGCAGCCAAATACAGGACCATTCTGGATGAAAACCTGTTGGAGTCTGCAAAAGACCTGAAACTGGGACGGAGATTTATCTTCCAACAAGACAATGATCCCAAACATACAGCAAAATCTACAAAGGAATGGTTCACAAATAAACGTATCCAGGTGTTAGAATGGCCAAGTCAAAGTCCAGACCTGAATCCAATCGAGAATCTGTGGAAAGAGCTGAAAACTGCTGTTCACAAACGCTCTCCATCCAACCTCACTGAGCTCGAGCTGTTTTGCAAGGAAGAATGGGCAAGAATTTCAGTCTCTCGATGTGCAAAATTGATAGAGACATACCCCAAGCGACTTGCAGCTGTAATCGCAGCAAAAGGTGGCTCTACAAAGTATTAACGCAAGGGGGCCGAATAATTTTGCACGCCCCACTTTTCATTTTTTTATTAGTTAAAAAAGTTTCAAAAATCCAAAAGATTTCGTTCCACTTCACAATTGTGTCCCACTTGTTGGTGATTCTTCACAAAAAATAAAAATTGTATATCTTTATGTTTGAAGCCTGAAATGTGGCAAAAGGTTGAAAAGTTCAAGGGGGCCGAATACTTTTCGCAAGCCACTGTAAGAGGACGTTTTCTTTACTGACCACCAAATGTAAGGGGACGTTTTCTTTACTGACCAGTAAGGGGGAACTTTCTTACTGACCAGAAATGGTTGCAGATATCATTTGGACAGGTGTTCCCTAAGACCAGAAAATTATTTTAAGCGTTCCTGGAGTGGGATCAGTAGATCCTTTCAGGTAAGTAATTGGTACCATTGATGTTTTTAGCTGTATATATGGAGGATCTTCTACCACTACCCTGTTTCCCCGAAAATAAGACCTAGCGTGATTGTCAGTGATGGCTGCAATATAAGCCCTACCCCCCAAATAAGCCCTACCCTGTTTCCCCGAAAATAAGCCCTACCCTGAAAATAAGACCTACAAGGACTTTAACTAGGGCTTATTTGGGGGATAGGGCTTATATTGCAGCCATCACCGACAATCACGCTAGGTCTTATTTTCGGGGAAACAGGGTAACCACGAATCAAACGGGTTTCTTCTCCCAGTGACCAGAAAAGTAGAGGGGGGGGCACATCTTCACTGTCACCAGAGTAAGAGGATGTTTCCTTACTGAGCACCAATGTTTGGGGACAGTTCCTTACTGACCAGTAATGGTTGCAGATATAATTTAGTCAGGTGTTTCCTAAGATCTGGAAATTATTTCACGAGTTCCCCCTTAGGAGTGGGACCAGTAGATCCTTTCCTCTCTTTTTCAGGTAAGTAATTGATACCAATAATGTTTCTAGCTGTCTGTAAGGAGGTTCTTCTACTATAAGCCACCAGTTTAAAGAGTTTCTTCTGTCAATGACCACCAAAATAACAGGACATGACATCATCGACCACCAATGCAAAGGGACATTTCTTTACTGACCACCATTGTAAAGAGGGATTTCCCTACTGACCAGTAATGGTTTCAGATATACTGTAATTTAGGCAGAGGTTCCTTAAGACATGAAAATTATTTCAAGGGTTCCTGCTTGGGAGCGGGAGCAGTAGATCCTTTTCTCTTATCTTTTCAGGTAAGTAATTGATACCAATGATGTTTATAGATGTCTGTGATGGAACCCTTCTACCAATAACCACTAATCAAAACGGTTTCTTCTCCCAATGACCATCAAAATAACAGGTCACTTCTTCACTGAAAACCAGTGTAAGGGGACATTTTCTTTACTGACCACCAATGTAAAGACATGTTTCCTTACTGAACACCAGGGGAAGGGGGCATTTTCTTACTGACCAGCAATGGTTGCAAATATACAGTAATTTATACAGGTGTTCCCTGAGACCGGAAAACTGTTTTAAGGGTTCCTTCTTGGGAGTGGAACCAGTAGATCCTTTCCTCGCATCCTTTCAGGTCAGTAAGTGATACCAATTAGGTTTTTATCTGCCTATAAGGGGGTCTTCTATCACTGACCAACAATCTAAGGAGTTTCTTCTCCCAATGACTACCAAAGTAACAGGGCACTACTTCATTGACCATCAATGTAAGAGAATGTTTTCTTTACTGACCACCAATATAAAGGGATGTTTTCTTACCGAACAGCAGGGTAATGGGGCACTTTCTTCCTGACCAACATTGGTTGCAGATATACTTTAGACAGGTGTTCCCTAAGACCAGAAAATTACTTTAAGGGTTCCTTCTTGGCAGTGGAACCAGTAGATCCTTTCCTCTCATCTTTTCAGGTGAGTAACTGATTCCAATTAGTTTCTTCTCCCAAAGACCCCACCAAAGTAACAGGTCACTTCTTCATTGACCATCGATGTAAGGGGACATTTCCTTACTGACCACCAATATAAAAAAGATGACTTTTCCTGACCACTAATGTACAAAAATTACAGATCACACTAATGTACCGTGAGTTGGAGATATAATTTAAGCAAAGGTTCCTGAGACCTTAAATTATTATTATTCCTCCTTGGCAGTGGGACCTGTAGATCTTTTCCTCTTATCCTTTTCGGTAAGTAGCTGATACCACTGATATGTTTAGCTGTCTGTAAGGGGGCTTTTCTAAAACGTACCACTAATAACCACCAATCAAAAGAGTTTCTTCTACCAGTGGTCACCAAAATAGTAGGGCACTTCTTTATTGACTACCAATGAAAGGGGAAATTTTCTTTACTGACCAAGAGGATGTTTTCTTACTGGCCGTCAATATTAGAGGACACTTCCTTATTGACCAGCAATGGTTGCAGATATGATTTAGGCAGGTGTTCTTCTCCCAGTGCTAACCAAAATAACTGGGTACTTCTTCATTGACCACCAATGAAGGAGGATGTTTTCTTTACTGACCACCCATGTAAGAGGATACTTCCTTACTGACCACTCATGTAAGGGGACATTTCCTTATTGACCAGCAATGGTTGCAGATATAATTGAGGCATGCGTTCTTTGCCCTATGACCACCAAAGTAACTGAGCACTTCTTTATTCACCACTAATGTAAGGGGATGTTTCCTTACTGACCTCTAAGGTAAGGTGATGTTTCTTTATTGACCAGCAATGTAGGGGGACACTTCCTTACTGACCAGCAATGGTTGTAGATATAATTTAGGCAAATGTTATCAACAAAGTAACTGGGCACTTCTTTATTGACCACCGATGGAAGGGGGCATTTTCTTTACCGACCTTCAATCTTAGGGGACATTTCTTTATTGATCACCAATATAAAGGGACACTTCCTTATTGACCAGCAATGGTTGTAGATATAATTAAAGCTGGGGTTCTTCTCCCAGTGACCAAAAAAGTAACTGGGCACTTCTCCATTGACCACCAATGGAAAGGGACATTTTCTTTACTCACCACCAATGTAGGGGGACATTTTCTTTACTCACCACCAATGGAAGGGGACGTTTTCTTTACTCACCACCAATGGAAGGGGACATTTTCTTTACTCACCACCAATGGAAGGGGGCGTTTTCTTTACTCACTACCAATGGAAGGGGACATTTTCTTTACTCACCACCAATGGAAGGGGACGTTTTCTTTACTCACCACCAATGGAAGGGGACATTTTCTTTACTCACCACCAATGGAAGGGGGCGTTTTCTTTACTCACCACCAATGGAAGAGGACATTTTCTTTACTCACCACCAATGGAAGGGGACATTTTCTTTACTCACCACCAATGGAAGAGGACATTTTCCTTACTCACCACCAATGGAAGGGGACATTTTCCTTACTCACCACCAATGTAGGGGGACATTTTCTTTACTCACCACCAATGTAGGGGGACATTTTCTTTACTCACCACCAATGGAAGGGGACATTTTCTTTACTCACCACCAATGGAAGGGGACATTTTCTTTACTCACCACCAATGGAAGGGGACATTTTCTTTACTCACCACCAATGTACGGGAACATTTCCTTACTGACCACCAATAGAAGGGGACACCTCCTTATTGACCTGACCAACAATGGTTGCAGATACAATTTAGGCAGGGGTTCTTCTCCCAGTGACCATCAAAGTTACTTCACTGCCCACCAATGAACAGGGATGTTTTCTTTAGTTACCACCAATGTAAGAGGGCATTTCCTTACTGACTACCAATATAAGGAGACACTTCCTTATTGGGCAGTAATGATGTTAAATATAATTTAAGCAGGTGTTATTCTCCCAGGGACCACCAAAGTAATTGGGCACTTCTTCTTTGGCCATCAATGTAAGGGGATGTTTGTTTATTGACCCCCAACGTAAGGAGGCATTTCCTTGTTGGCCAACAATGTACAAATTATTGATCATGTACTGAGTTGAAGTTATAATTTGGGCAGGTGTTCCCCAAGACCTAAAAACCAGTTCATGGGTTCCTCCTTGGTAAAAAGGATGAGAATGGCTGCCCTAGAACATCACGACTGGACCTTCTGGACTCTTTTTCTCACCAATAAAAGCACCAATGGACAACGCTCTATAAAATGAAAACAATTCATGTATTATTATTTTTAATTTTTTTTATTACAAATAATATGAGAACTATGAAGAAGAAATAAAGGACTCGGGACAGAATGCTGTCAAGTGTGGAGTTTTTCTGTTTAGAGAATAATTAGGACAAACTAAAACCAAGCTTTAATCTAAATCGAATGCTGTACGTTCAAGTTAAAATATTAAATTATATTAAATCTATGATATCAGTTGAGTGGTCCAATGACAAGCCAGCTTCTTCAGTAAAGCAAAAAAAAGAGCATTGTTGAGTAACGACCAAACAATAGGTTCTCCTAACAAATAGCAATGTTCATGTGCTTACCACCATCTTGGGAAGGCTCAACAACGAATCGCACTGGGCGGATGACATGTTCTTATCTTTATGCATCTTGTAAGTTGACACCTGTGGTATTTAATAAAGTCTTTTCCTATATCCTTTTAACTTTATGACTAATTTGTTGGTTGGCATTGTAACCAAAGACCTAAATGAACATGCTGTAGTCACCAAATGGAAATGGCGGTGGTGAAAGATGACTACATTTTCCTTCCCAGTATATAAAAGGAAACAGCAGAGGGCGCCAACTAAATGCAGTATACTTAGTTGGCGCCCTCTGCTGTTTCCTTTATATACTGGGAAGGAAAATGTAGCCATCTTTCACCACCGCCATTTCCATTTGGTGACTACAGCATGTTCATTTAGGTCCTTGGTTACAATGCCAACCAACAAATTAGTCATATAGTTAGGAGTAAGGTTAAAGTGAATCTGTGTGGGAATTGAAGCATTTACATATTCTTAACAAACAGTAAAAAAAAAACAACCTTAAAGAGGCCCTGTCACCAGGCTCAACTGTCCAATAAGAATATATGAGCATTTAACATACACTATATTACCAAAAGTATTGGGACGCCTGCCTTTACACGAACATGAACTTTAATGACATCCCAGTCTTAGTCTGTAGGGTTCAATATTGAGTTGGTCCACCCTTTGCAGCTATAACAGCTTCAACTCTTCTGGGAAGGCTGTCCACAAGGTTTAGGAATGTGTCTATGGGAATGTTTGACTGTTCTTCTAAAAGTGCATTTGTGAGGTCAGGCACTGATGTTGGACAAGAAGGCCTGGCTCACAGTCTCCTCTCTAATTCATCCCATAGGTGTTCTATCGGGTTGAGGTCAGGACTCTGTGTAGGTCAGTCAAGTTCCTCCACCCCAAACTCGCTCATCCATGTCTTTATGGACCTTGCTTTGTGCACTGGTCCAAATCATTTGGTGGAGGGGGGATTATGGTGGGGGGGTTGTTTTTCAGGGGTTAGTTCCAGTGAAGGGAACACTTAAGGCGTCAGCATACCAAGACATTTTGGATAATTTCATGCTCCAAACTTTGTGGGAACAGTTTGGGGATGGCCTCTTCCTGTTCCAACATGACTGCGCACCAGTGCACAAAGCAAGGAGGAACTTGACTGGTGGTGTGTCACGTGTGCACTGAGCAGAAGTCAGAGGGAGCGTGTGCTAAAATTACCGTATTTATCGGCGTATAACACGCGCCGGCGTATAACACGCACCCCAAGTTTAGGAGGGAATTTTAAGGAAAAAAACTTTTAGGAGGGAAGTTTAAGGAAAAAAAACTTACATTTAAATGCCCATCAATGCAGCCTTATCAGTGTCCAGTGCAGCCTTGTCAGTGCAGCTTTGCCCCAGTGTCCAGTGCAGCCTTGTCAGTGCAGCTTTGCCCCAGTGCAGCCTTGTCAGTGCAGCTTTGCCCCAGTGCAGAATTGTCAGTGCAGCCTTGTCAGTGCAGCTTTGCCCCAGTGCAGAATTGTCAGTGCAGCCTTGTCAGTGCAGCTTTGCCCCAGTGCAGCCTTGCCCCAGTGCAGCCTTGCCCCAGTGCAGCCTTGCCCCAGTGGTCAGTGCAGCCTTGTCGCCGCCGACATACAAAAGTTTCGTTTGTATTTTTAAATATGGCGCTGCGGAGTTCGGAGGGACTCAGCGGCGCTCGTTCAGCTGAACGAGCGCCGCCGAGGACACAGTGACTGGGCGGAGCCGAGATACACATAGCCGAGGGTTCTCGGCGCCAATTACAGTCACGCCCAGTCCCTATGATGGACATAACACAGGTCCAATGGCGGGACTGGGCGTGACTGTGAACGGCGCCGAGAAGAGCCGAGAACCCTCGGCTATGTGTATCTCGGCTCCGCCCAGTCACTGTGTCCTCGGCGGCGCTCGTTCAGCTGAACGAGCGCCGCCGAGTCCCTCCGAACTCCGCGGCGCCATATTTAAAAATACACGCTATGTGAATGTCGGCGGCGATCGCTCCGACAGATCACAAAATAGCGGGGATCGGCGTATAACACGCACCCATGATTTTCCCCCGATTTTAAGGGGAAAAAAGTGCGTGTTATACGCCGATAAATACGGTATATACAGTATATATATATATATGGAAGACACTATATTGTCAAAAGTATTGGGACGCCTGCCTTTAAATGCACGTGAACTTTAATGGCATCCCAATTCAATATTGAGTTGGTCCATAAAGACATAAATGAGCGAGTTTGGGGTGAAGGAACTTGACTGGCTGCACAGAGTTCTGACCTCAACCCCATAGAACACCTTTGAAATGAATTAGAGTGGAGACTGCGAGCCAACATCAGCGTCTGACCTCACAAATGCGTTTCTGGAAGAATGGTCAAACATTCTCATAGACACACTCCTAAACCTTGTGTACAGCCTTCCCAGAAGAGTTGAAGCTCTCTTATTCTATGGCAGCAGGGACTTGGCTGTACGCCAGCTTTCTAATACAAGCACACGGCAGGTTCTGACTTTTGAGAATGGATTAGTGTACAGTACATGCAGATACAGAGGTTACTGAGGGTTTGTCCTAAAGTTCTTTTACTGCGTGGTAGGAAAGCAAATTGCATGTCCATTGACTAGTTACAGGTGTAAACCCCAACAATGAACTTCTCTTATTTGCACCTTTCTGGTCTGTTAAATTCCATTAACCACTTGCTGACCAGCCGCCATCATTATACTGCAGCAGGTCGGCTCGTTCCCGCAAATCGCCGTAGGTGTACGTCGGCTCCTTTAAAACCCACAGCAGACGCGCGTGCGCCCGCTGCACTGCGGGGAACCCGATGCGCGTGGCTGGCGGCCGCGATGTTCGCCGGCCACCCGCGATCGCGGAAACGAGCCAGAACTGGGATCTGTCAATGTAAACAGAGAGATCCCCGTTCTCACAGGGGAGTAGAGAGAGATTGTCTGTTCCTATTGATTAGGTACAGCGATCTCTCTCCTCCTTCAGTCCGTCCCCTCCCCCCACAGTTAGAAACACCTCCCAGGGAACACATTTAGCCTCTTGATCGCCCCCTAGTGTTTACTGTATTTATAACACCTTTAGCCTCTTGATCACCCCCTAGTGTTTACTGTATTTGTACAGTAAACACTAGGGGGCGATCAAGAAGCTAAATGTGTTCCCTGGGAGGTGTTTCTAACTGTGGGGGGATGGGACGGACTGGAGGAGGAGAGAGATCGCTGTTCCTAATCACTAGAAACAGACGATCTCTCTCCTCTTCCAGTCCGTCCCATCCCCCCACAGTTAGAAACGCCTCCCAGGGAACACATTTAGCCTCTTAATCGCCCCCTAGTGTTTACTGTATTTATAACACCTTTAGCCTCTTGATCGCCCCCTAATGTTTACTGTATAAATGTTACTCTCAGGGAAGGGGTTAACACTAAGGGGCGATCAAGGGGCTAAATGTGTTCCCTGGGAGGTGTTTCTAACTGTGGGGGGGATGGGAAGGACTGGAGGAGGAGAGAGATCACTGTTCCTAATCACTAGGAACAGACGATCACTCTATACTCTAGTCCGCCCCACCCCCCACACAGTTAGAAACACCTCCCAGGGAACATTTAGCCCCTTGATCGCCCCCTAGTGTTAACCCCTTCCCTGACAGTGACATTTATACAGTAATCAGTGCATTTTTTTTAGCACTGATCGCTGTATAAATGTCAACGGTCCCAAAAAAAAAGTGTAAAAAGTATTCAATCTGTCCGCCACAATGTCGCAGTCCCGCTAAAAATTGCAGATCACCGCCATTACTAGTAAAAAAAGAAATAAATATGTCATAAATCTATCTCCTATTTTGTAGATGCTATAACTTTAGCGCAAACCAATCGATATACACTTATTGTGATTTTCTTTACCAAAAATATGTAGAAGAATATATATCAGCCTAAACTGATGAAGAAATTTACTTTTTTACGTTTTGTTTTTTTTTTTTTTGGATATTTATTATAACAAAAAGTAAAGAATATATAATTTTTTTTTTTTCAAAATTGTCGCTCTTTTTTTGTTTATAGCACAAAGAATAAAAACTGCAGAGGTGATCAAATACCATCAAAAGAAAGCTCTATTTGTGGCAAAAAAAGGACATCAATTTTGTTTAGGTACAGCGTCGCACGACCGCGCAATTGTCAGTTAAAGCGGCGCAGTGCCGAATCGCAAAAAATGTCCTGGTCATTAAGGGGGCAAATCCTTCCGGTCTGCAAGTGGTTAAAAGGGTTTTGTTATATCTCTTTGATAACTGCCAAAGAAATATTTGTCGATCCTGCCAGAGATCTAAAGAACTTCCTGTGCTTTTTGCCTCTGCTACAATGAAATCCCAAGCAAATGTTATCATCCCTGCCCAGCTATGTTGGTGAACTACACAACCTCTACCCACATTAGAGGATTAGAGGGGGGGAGGGGTTCTGTAGTCCAAATCAAAATCTAGGGTATGATTTTGCTCTTCCAGAGATACAGTACAATAAGTGACTAGCGGAAGGCTGTCTTCCCAGGGGCCATTCGTCATCTTTCCCTTTTGGAAATCTTGCTATGTATTTTTGGACAACGTTATAGTACCCTGTCTAGGTACGTGAGTCTTTGACCACTTACTACTATGGTTGATGGGCTTTAATGCCTTAACTCCCTCTGCCTGTGGTCTATGGTATTGGGTTACTACTGATGGTACCCTGTTTCCCTGAAAATAAGACCTAGCGTGATTGTCGGTGATGGCTGCAATATAAGCCCTACCCCCCAAAATAAGCCCTAGTTAAAGTCCTTGTAGGTCTTCTTTTCAGGGTAGGGCTTATTTTCGGGGGAAACAGGGTAGGGCTTATATGGGGGGGTAGGGCTTATATTGCAGCCATCACCAACAATCACGCTAGGTCTTATTTTTGGGGAAACCGGGTATCATCGTGCCCCTGATTTTTGAAACTATTTGTCCATTTTGCTAATCTGGCTGGTTCTACCTACTCATGTACAGACTACGGTGAACCAGTCCTTGTGGGGACGGTATATTTGAAGATTGTCATTTGGATATCTATATTTGAGTTTTATTTCCCTGCAAGACAGTGAGATCTGTTTTCTCTATTGCTATCTGTAAAACCTTGAATTTGTCCTGAAGAAGCCTAACGGTGAAACGCGTTGATGCACAAGGGCTCACTGTATATTTTGTGTATCATTATACATTATTTTTAATTATTTAAATGCTCTATTCATGCTATGTATTTTTCAATAAACTTTGTTATTTTTCTATAATCCGTTGTTGTTCCCTATGCCTTTAAAGTCCGACCTAGGTTTCCTGTCTTAGTATCCCTCCCCTTCTGTGTACTCCTCTAAATTACGAATGTGGCAATGTGAGTGCTTTTTCTTCCCTTTTTTTCACATCTAATAAGTGAGCGTTCTCAGCCTAAGGCAGGAACTATGTTACTGGCAGGATCACCAGGGGATAATAAAAAGGAAAAACAAAGATGAGAAAAGAAAACGAAAACAGCCGCCACATCTTAGGACCGGTAAGCTGCCAGGGAAGGACTTTTGCAGGGATAACCCCCTTTAAATAAAAATTTCTATCATACAGTTCTTTGGACTGACCAAAACCTCCCGTTACGCGTTTCTACACAATAGTCATCAGCATCAATGAGTGCTCTGATGTCGAATTAAATTTCCCTTATGTGTAAAGCATTTCCCGCACTCTGAACACGAATAAGGACGCTCGCCCGTGTGAATCCTCTGGTGATAAAGAAGGCTTCCTTTCTGAGTGAAACATTTCCCGCACTCCGCACAGGAAAAAGGACGCTCGCCCGTGTGACTTCTCCGGTGTGCAAGTAGTTTGCCTTTGACGGTGAAAGATTTCCCGCAGTCTGAACATGAATAAGGGCATTCGCCCGTGTGACTTCTCTGGTGCGTAAGAAGGCTCCCTTTCTGAGTGAAACCCTTCCCGCACTCTGGGCATGAAAAGGGACGTTCACCCGTGTGACTTCTCTGATGGGCAACAAGGGCTCTCTTCTCAGGGAAACATTTCCCGCACTCTGAACACGAATAAGAGTTCTCCTTCCTGTGAGTTCTCCTGTGTGCATCAAGTTCGCACTTTTTAGAGAGAGTCTCCCCGCACTCTGAACATGTGAAGGTCACACTGGTGTGAGATCTGAGATGGGTGAAAAGTTCAGACCTCATGGTGAAAGATTTCCCGCACCCCAAACAAGACAAGGAACTCTCATCTTTTGGGGTCAAAGCAGATTCTTTGCGTTTAGAAGGATCTGTTGACGTATCCGCACTGTGAGATCCCCAATGGATATCCAACGTCATATTAGATGAATGATCGGAAGATATTCCAGGATTAGACGCCTCTATTGGTTTCTCCAAATAATAAGGTCTGCCGTGTATATTTTGAGTAGCTGAATTTACAGACATTGAAGTCCGTCTTAAGCCATTATCTTCTGATTTACAACCAGCAGATAATATTGGATGTTTCTCCAGAGTTTTCCTGACTTGGAGTCCATCTGCTAAAAAATCAAATTATAATAAATGTTAAAAGGGTCAGAAGTTAAAGAGTCATGAAAGTTGGTCAACAGATTCATAGAGTCCTGACACCAAAAGATAACAAAACAAACCAGATAAAGGTTGCAAAACATGGAGATGGACCTTTCATATGGTGTACAGTATCTCCTCCTCATTTGTTGGATATCTCCTCCTCATTTGTTGGGAACATGACATTATATTGAGGAATGGAGATGGACCTTTCATATGGTGTACAGTATCTCCTCCTCATTTCTTCGAAACCTGACAACATACTAAAGAATGGAGAATTGACCTATCATATAGTGTACAGTATCTCCTCCTCATTTGTTGGAAACATGACGTTATATTGAGGAATGGAGATGGACTTTTCATATGGTGTACAGTATCTCCTCCTCATTTGCTGGGAACATGACGTTATATTGAGAGGTGAAGATGGCCCTATAATAGGGTGTATAATACCTCAACTTTATTTGTTGGCAGCTCCATCCATTCTAACACTAATCAGGAAATGGCGACCCCTTCATCTTACAATAGGGGAGATGACTTTTCAATATGAACTGACTTCCCAATGTTGCTGATCTACCATCTAATAATAATGCAGTCTCATCTTATCTGATAAAAATCAAAATCTGTTAATTCTCCAAAACATTTGGTCAAACGCCATTCTTTATTCTAGTAGAAATAAAGTTGAATCACGGAGCAACAGTTTTTTCCTTAGTTTCTGTTACTAACCTGTGTTGATACCTAGAGAAGGTTCATCCTGTTCGCTTTTCATTGTCATCCCAACCTCCTCCATAGACTGCTCAGCTCCCCTCACATACGTCTCTTGTTCTTCCTCTTTAACTTCAACTTTCATACTAATCAAGTCTTCGCCCTAAACCCCAAAATGAAAGAAAATAACATCTTTTAAAAGTAAACGTTAAAACAAGAGACAGGGTGGAAGAATACCATCTCATACAGACTTTAGAATATTCAGTCCCACCTACCTGATGATGGTGAGGGATGGGGTGACCTTCCTGTGTGGAATCCCGGGAATACAGAGGACGGGGACATCTCTCTGGTGGGTTCCCATTACTGGATCCATCTGTAGGAAACACACACACTGACTGAATACATTGTTTCTATGTGTTTATCAGATGATGGGGGATCTAGGTGGACCCTCCGTACTGCTCTCTCCTTTACAATAAAGTCTCCTCTTACCCGGTGATGTGAGGGGCGGCTGATTCTCCATCATGACGTCCTTGTAGAGATCCTTGTGTCCTTCTAAATACTTCCACTCCTCCATGGAGAAATAGACAGTGACATACTGACACCTTATAGGAACCTGACACACACAATGATACAGTCACCATCCAGACACATCCCTTGTCTGTTACTGGATAATGTCCCAGAATTCCCAGCACCGCTCACCTCTCCTGTCAGCAGCTCAATGATCTTCTGGGTGACTTCTAGAATCTTCTTGTCATTGTTTCTCTTGGGTTTTAGGGAGTGAGGTGAAGGCACTGTGATGGTTAGATGGTCACCAGACTTCACTGGAGGAAAACTCTGTTTTGAAAGAGCAACAATAATGTCATGTGACTTCCCAGAATCCCCCTCACCTCTCCAGTCAGGTCTGTGTTTTATTAATAGAGATAAGAGTGATGTCATGTGACCTCCCAGAATCCTCCTCACCTCTCCGGTCAGGTCTGTGTTTTATTAATAGAGATAAGAGTGATGTCATGTGACCTCCCAGAATCCTCCTCACCTCTCCGGTCAGCAGGTAGAGGATCTCCAGGGTGAGGTCTAATATCCTCTCAGTCATGTGACTCGGTTCCTCCTCCATCCTCATTGATGAGATCACGTGATCCATACAAGACTCTGATCTCTGTAGACAGATCATATAGTGGCCTCGCTGGTCATCATAACTCATAGACAAGTGGAGATTCCTTCAAAGGCTCAACTCTATCCAAACCTTTTATTTTGAACTTGGAAAGAGCGAGGGAGGTTTAGAATGGTGACTGTGTTGAGTTAATAAACAATAAATATATTCATCCTCAAAACAAGCACTTAAAAAAATATGACTATACTCAAAATTATAGGTATGCAACGCAATAAAAACCTTCTTCTGATGTGCATGTATGGATGTCTAAAATTTACAGTATCTCACAAAAGTAAGTACACCCCTCACATTTTTGTAAATCTTTTATTCTATCTTTTCATGTGACAACACTGAAGAAATGACACTTTGCTACAATGTAAAGTAGTGAGTGTACAGCTTGTATAACAGTGTAAATTTGCTGTCCCCTCAAAATAACTCAACACACAGCCATTAATGTCTAAACCTCTGGCAACAAAAGTGAGTACACCCCTAAGTGCAAATGTCCAAATTGGGCCCAATTAACCATTTTCCCTCCCCGGTGTCATGTGACTCGTTAGTATTACAAGGTCTCAGGTGTGAATGGGGAGCAGGTGTGTTAAATTTGGTGTTATCGCTCTCACTCTCTCATACTGGTCACTGGAAGTTCAACATGGCACCTCATGGCAAAGAACTCTCTGAGGATCTGAAAAAAAGAATTGTTGGTCTACATAAAGATGGCCTAGGCTATAAGAAGATTGCCAAGACCCTGAAACTGATTTGCAGCAAGGTGGCCAAGACCATACAGTGGTTTAACAGGACAGGTTCCACTCAGAACAGGCCTCGCCATGGTCCACCAAAGAAGTTGAGGTCACGTGCTCAGCGTCATATCCAGAGGTTGTCTTTGGGAAACAGACGTTTGAGTGCTGCCAGCATTGCTGCAGAGGCTGAAGGGGTGGGGGGTCAGCCTGTCAGTGCTCAGACCATACGCCGCACACTGCATCAAATTGATCTGCATGGCTGTTGTCCCAGAAGGAAGCCTCTTCTAAAGATGATGCACAAGAAAGCCCACAAACAGTTTGCTGAAGACAAGCAGACTAAGGACATGGATCACTGGAACCAAGTCCTGTGGTCTGATGAGACCAAGATAAACTTATTTGGTTCGGATGGTGTCAAGCGTGTGTGGCGGCAACCAGGTGAGGAGTACAAAGACAAGTGTGTCTTGTCTACAGTCAAGCATGGTGGTGGGAGTGTCATGGTCTGGGGCTGCATGAGTGCTGCCGGCACTGGGGAGCTACAGTTCATTGAGGGAACCATGAATGCCAACCTGTACTGTGACATACTGAAGCTGAGCATGATCCCCTCCCTTCAGAGACTGGACCACAGGGCAGTATTCCAACATGATAACGACCCCAAACACACCTCCAAGACGACCACTGCCTTGCTAAAGAAGCTGAGGGTAAAGGTGATGGGCTGGCCAAGCATGTCTCCAGACCTAAACCCTATTGAGCATCTGTGGGGCATCTTCAAATGGAAGGTGGAGGAGCGCAAAGTCTCTAACATCCACCAGCTCTGTGATGTTGTCATGGAGGAGGGGAAGAGGGCTCCAGTGGTGACCTATGCATAGTTGCCAACATTACAAAAAAAAGTATGTGGGACACTTTTTTGGCTGTAGGCGGAGCCGTACAATAATTAGGGGGCGGGGGCATTCGTTTGTAGGCGCGGCTTAGCAAAAATGTATAAGTGCGGCGCGCGAAGCGAGGCGCGTCGAAAAATGGGTGTGGTTTACGTGAAAGTGGGTGTGGCTTATGTGAAACTGGGCGTGGCTTAAATGGGCGTGGCTCGCGAGGGTGTGGTTAGAGTCTGAGATGAATGAGGGATGGAGAGGGAAAGGGGAATGATGGGACAGCAGCCCCAGATCCTACACAATAGAAATATGTGTATTCTAGAAAGTTTAACAATCAGCAGATAAAGATACTCCAAACGCCTGGTGTTAACGCTTCAATCATCCCGGCACCATGGTTGTTATGGTGTCAGGATGATTGAAGCGCATTATTTCTATTATTACATTGTAATATAAAATTAAATCATTCAACTCACCATAATGCTGAATCAGTGGGATCCCTGAGCGTGTCACTAGCCACGTCGCCTGCCACCAGCAGAGTCTGTCCTTGCATCAGGTGCCACCAGCAGAGTCCGTCCTTGCATCAGGTGCCACCAGCAGAGTCCGTCCTTGCATCAGGTGCCCCCGGCAGAGATGTGACTCTATCACGAAGCGCCGCGTAGGGTAGAGCACCTCCCATTGCTGCTGTTGTTTCCAGTAGGACGGGCTGTCTGCGAGCTTCCGGCCGGCGCTCCAGACTACACGACATGCCTACTATTGCCTACTAACATGTGAGTTTAACTTTTTACTTATCCAATAAAGTCAATTATTTTACACTATATGGAGCCTTTTTTCCTTCTATGACCATATCTGCAATGCTGTGGGCTGATGTCTGAGTACCTGTCAGTGTGAACATCTTTAGCCTGACCCTGCAGTCTTTGATGTCCCATCTCGGTATAAGGTCTCTGATCCATTGGTCGTGGTTCGAAGCAGTATTAACAAACAGCTTTCTCTGATCCTCTGTAACGGGGGATCATGAGTTTCTGGTAAGCGACCAGTCTGATTTCACGGTGGTGGAGCAAGCACGGTTTTTTCTTCTCACAGCAAGGATTTATGTTTTTTGGAACTTTTTTAAGATACTTTCATATCACTTGGGTGATTTATTTTTTATACATGGACTTTTTATTATCACGTTGAACATTTTATTTTTAGATTGATTATTCATTTGACATGTGTTTTGTATATTATGTATACATTAAAGGGGAACTCTTCACTTAGTTCTAAATATTTGGTTTGGTGATGATGTGTACGATCACCAATGTTTTAGCGCGATTCAACCCCCCTTTTTTTCTTATTTAATTTCACTGTGTTTGTGTTACATAGATTAATTTGCGGCTATAATTGTTATTGTTTATGTATTTCACTGTAGCGCAGTTATTCCCCTCATTTTCCTTGCATCAGGTGCCCCCGGTAGAGTCCGTCCTTGCATCAGGTGCCCCCGGCAGAGTCCGTCCTTACATCAGATGCCCCCGGCAGAGTCCGTCCTTGCATCAGGTGCCCCCGGCAGAGTCGGTCCTTGCATCAGGTGCCCCCGGCAGAGTCTGTCCTTGCATCAGGTGCCCCCGGCAGAGTCCGTTCTTGCATCAGGTGCCCCCGGCAGAGTCTGTCCTTGCATCAGGTGCCCCCGGCAGAGTCGGTCCTTGCATCAGGTGCCCCCGGCAGAGTCTGTCCTTGCATCAGGTGCCCCCGGCAGAGTCGGTCCTTGCATCAGGTGCCCCCGGCAGAGTCTGTCCTTGCATCAGGTGCCCCCGGCAGAGTCTGTCCTTGCATCAGGTGCCCCCGGCAGAGTCCGTTCTTGCATCAGGTGCCCCCGGCAGAGTCCGTTCTTGCATCAGGTGCCCCCGGCAGAGTCGGTCCTTGCATCAAGTGCCCCCGGCAGAGTCTGTCCTTGCATCAGGTGCCCCCGGCAGAGTCTGTATAGACCCCCTCAGTGCAGACCCCCTCCATCAGTGCAGATCCCCTCCATCAGTGCAGACCCCCTCCATCAGTGCAGACCCCCCCTCAGTGCAGACCCCCCCTCAGTGCAGCCCCCCCTCAGTGCAGCCTCCCCTCTATTAGTGCAGACCCCCTCTATTAGTGCAGACCCCCTCTATTAGTGCAGACCCCCTCAGTGCAGCCCCCCCTCTATTAGTGAAGACCCCCTCAGTGCAGACACCCTCTCTATTACTGCAGACCCCCCTCAATTAGTGCAGCCCCCCCTCAGTGCAGCCCCCCTCTATTAGTGCAGACCCCCCTCAGTGCAGACACCCCCTCTATTAGTGCAGACCCCCCCCTCAATTAGTGCAGATCCCCCCCTCAATTAGTGCAGCCCCCCCTAAATTAGTGCAGACACCCCCTCTATTAGTGCAGACCCCCCCTCTATTAGTGCAGACCCCCCCTCAATTAGTGCAGACCCCCCCTCTATTAGTGCAGACCCCCCCTCTATTAGTGCAGCCCCCCCTCAATTAGTGCAGACCCCCCCTCAATTAGGGCAGACCCCCCCTCAATTAGGGCAGACCCCCCTCAGTGCACACCCCCCTCAATTAGTGCACAAACCCCCTCAGTGCAGCCCCCCCTCAATTAGTGCAGACCCCCCCTCAATTAGTGCAGACCCCCTCAACTAGTGCAGACCCCCCTCAACTAGTGCAGACCCCCCTCAATTAGGGCAGACCCCCCTCAATTAGGGCAGACCCCCTCCATCAGTGCAGATCCCCTCCATCAGTGCAGACCCCCTCCATCAGTGCAGCCTCCCCTCTATTAGTGCAGCCCCCCCTCTGTGCAGACCCCCCTCTATTAGTGCAGACCCCCTCAGTGCAGCCCCCCTCAATTAGTGCAGCCCCCCCTCAATGCAGCCCCCCCTCTATTAGTGCAGACCCCCCTCAATTAGGGCAGACCCCCCTCAATTAGGGCAAACCCCCCTCAGTGCAGACCCCCCTCAATTAGTGCACACCCCCCTCAGTGCAGCCCCCCTCTATTATTGCAGACCCCCCTCAATTAGTGCAGACCCCCCTCTATTAGTGCAGACCCCCCCGCTCAGTGCAGGAGCGGCCAGTGTTCTGCCGAGAAAGTTCCCCTCGGCAATGAAGGACCCCTGTACTGTGCAGGCGCAGCGCTTGCGCAGTACGGGGCTGGGGAACTTTTGCAAGACACGGCGACGTGTCTTCTGCTTGCTTCAGTGGAGAGGGGAGGGGGCCATGCAGCTAAAGAAGCCGCTTCATTGGCTGCACGGATCGAGCCCCCTTCCTCTCTCCACTTACTCAACACTAGGGGGAAGATCGAGCAGCGGTGCCGGCCACCATTTTGCTGGAGCCAGCTGCTCCAAAAACAAAAAAAACAACATTCCCGATTTTCCTTATGGAAAATCCCGATTCGGGACAGCCTCCAATCGGGACGAGGGTCCCAAAATCGGGATTGTCCTGGAAAAATCGGGACTGTTGGCAACTATGCCTATCAAGTTCTGTGAACTCCATGCCCAAGAGGGTTAAGGCAGTGCTGGAAAATAATGGTGGCCACACCAAATATTGACACTTTGGGTCCAATTTGGACATTTTCACTTAGGGGTGTACTCACTTTTGTTAGATACTATAGACATTTTATATATATTTATGCACCCTACATGTTTCTTGGGGAGGGGGGATTTTCAATGTATTTATTATACTTTTGACTATATTTTAACTTGTTTTTATACTAAAAATAGCTATTGGGGTGTATATATAGTGTGTGTGAGCTCTGTAGTAGATAAAAGACGTCGCTATGGAAGAAGAGGACGGACATGACGGGGGTTACTGGGTGTAAATATAGAATAATACATTATTACCTCCTCTGCTTCCAGTTCCAGCAATGTCTCCTCTCTACTTCCTCCCGATTCACTTCTGACCCGGAACTTCCTGTTTAAACATCTACATCACTTCCTGTCTTCCATAGAGACTTCCTGTCTGGGTAGAAGTGAGATCACCACCTTTTGGAGCTCAGAGGAACTGCAGTCCCAAGAAATGTCTCGTAGTGTGAACACGGCCTTGTGCTTTGCCTATGTGTTTGTATCGTATATCCTTATAGATGGGGTCATCTCTACTCCCATCCTCTCTCCTATATCTCATTTAGAAATCAAGGAGGGAAAAAAATTGAGTTAAAGCAATTTGATAGTATATAAATATTCATGAAGGGGACACTAAATGAAAAGTTATGATATACAGGTATATATATATATATATATATATATATATATATATATATATATATATATATATATATATATATATTTATCTACATACACACTCGGCCACTTTATTGGGTAAACCTGTTCAATTGCTTGGTATCACAAGTTGCTAATTAGCCAGTCACGTGGCAGCAACTCAATGCATGTAGGCATCGAGACGTGGTGAAGACGAGTTGCTTAAGTTTAAACCGTGCCTCACAATGGGGAATAAAGGGGATTTAGGTGACTTTGAACGTGGCATGGTTGTTGGTGCCAAACCAGCTGGTCTGAGTATTTCAAAATTTCAAAAACTGCTGATCTACTGGGATTTTCACACATCTCTCATCTTTTCAACCATCTCTGGGGTTTACAGAGAATGGTCTGAAAAAGAGAAAATATCCAGTGAGCGGCAGTTGTGTGGAGGAAAATGCCTTGTTGGCGTCAGAGGAGAATGGGCAGACTGGTTGGAGATGATAGAAAGGCGACAGTAACTCAAATAACCACTCGTTACATTCAAGGTATGCAGAATACCATCTCTGAACGCACAACACATCCAACCTTGAAGCAGATGGACTACAGCAGCAAAAGACCACACCGGGTGCCACTCCTGTCAGCTAAGAACAGGAAACTGAGGCTACAATTTGCACAGGCTCACCAAAATTGGACAATAGAAGATTGGAAAAACATTGCCTGGTCTGATGAGTCTCGATTTCAGCTTCAACATTCAGATGGTGGGGTCAGAATTTGGCATAAATAACATGATAGCATGGATCCATCCTGCCTTGTATCAACAGTTCAGGCTGCTTGTGGTGTAATAGTGGGGAGGATATTTTCTTGGCACACTTTGGGTCCCTTAGTACCAACTGAGCATTGTTTATACACCACGGCCTACCTGAGTATTGTTGCTGACCATGTCCATCCATTTATGACTACAGTGTACCCATCTTCTGATGGCTCCTTCCAGCAGGATAATGCACCATGTCACAAAGCTCCAATCATCTCACCACTGGACAATGAGGTCACTCTACTCCAATGGCCTCCACACTCACCACATCTCATCCAATAGAGAACCTTTTGGATGTGGTGGAAAAGAAGATTCGCATCATGGATGTGCAGCCGACAATCTGGAGCAACTGTGTGATGTTATCATGTCACTATGGACCAAAATCTCTGAGGAACGTTTCCAACACCTTGTTGAATCTATGCTACGAAGAATGAAGGCAGTTCTGAAGGCAAAAAGGGGTCCAACCCGGTACTAGCACAAGGTGTACCTAATAAAGGGGCCGGTGAGTATATATGGAAAAGCGCTGCGTAATTTGACAGCACTATATAAGTACCTGTAATAGATCAATATATTTGTATGTATCTGGTCTATAAACCAGAGGCTCTGGATGGACAGTTAGATAAATGGTTCTATATTTAGGATGTATCTGGTCTATAAACCAGAGGCTCTGGATGGACAGTTGGATAAATGGCTCTATATTTAGGATGTATCTGGTCTATAAACCAGAGGCTCTGGATGGACAGTTGGATAAATGGTTCTATATTTAGGATGTATCTGGTCTATAAACCAGAGGCTCTGGATGGACAGTTGGATAAATGGTTCTATATTTAGGATGTATCTGGTCTATAAACCAGAGGCTCTGGATGGACAGTTGGATAAATGGCTCTATATTTAGGATGTATCTGGTCTATAAACCAGAGGCTCTGGATGGACAGTTGGATAAATGGTCCTATATTTAGGATGTATCTGGTCTATAAACCAGAGGCTCTGGATGGACAGTTGGATAAATCTCTCCTCTCTACTTCCTTCGGACTCACCTTTAACCCAAGACTTCCTGTTTCTACTTCTACATCATTAGCTGTTTTTGTGTTCCACCTGAAATCACCGCCTTGTGTGGAACACAAGCACCATATTTTCTGTTATAATTCAACATTCCGTTCGCCGGCTTGTGGTCCATTCCTCTAATGAATATAATAACGATCGAGCACAACCCAGAGAAGCTGCGCGCTAATAAGTTAAGAATCAATTGATCAGGAAATATCACTCCGTATAAACATAACTGTGTAGCGATTCTCCACCTGTAACAACGTTGGTTTCACTTTCTCTTTCCTCTATTGCATTACATCCATGCATTACACATGAAGATCACACCTCAGATAAAATGCCCACATTACAAAAGAAATGACAAAACAAACATTTTATAGGGTTTTAATATTTATTAATGAGAAATCAAACTAAATATTGAAATACAAGATGTTAGGCTCAATATACAGAACTTTAATACCAGGCAAAGGAATGTGATCTTAGCCATAAGCAGTCTTCTAATTGAGGACGTGTGTAGGTGTCACCTCGGTTTCTCACACATGTTGAGGGGCTTCGGGGTTTCTGACTGGGGAAAAAAAACGTAAGTCCTGTCCTGAGTACTCGGGATGCATTGAAGAGCTTTGGGTGGGAATAGGACCCCATTCCTAGGTCCACATCATACCTACCCTGTTTCCCCGAAAATAAGACCTAGCGTGATTGTCGGTGATGGCTGCAATATAAGCCCTACCCCCCCAAATAAGCCCTACCCTGTTTCCCCGAAAATAAGACCTACAAGGACTTTAACTAGGGCTTATTTAGGGGGTAGGGCTTATATTGCAGCCATCACCAACAATCATGCTAGGTCTTATATTCAGGGAAACAGGGTAGTAGTCAGTTCTTATTATCAGCATTAGCTGTGCATAGGCCTTAATATAATTGAGCTGACTGAGGCTCAGGTCCCGCTTTCCTATGAGGGTTTAGGTGAAAAGGCTGAGTGCTGACATAACACTAAAAAAAGGTATAAGATCCGCCGCTTTGTTTTGGGGAACCCATTGGGGGTGGGCAACCTGTTAGTCAGGAAATGGAACGAGCACCAGACCAAAGAATAACATCAGGGATGGATCAGTGTGATCCTCTGTGCCCCGCGGTGGCCAATCAGAATCACTCTGATTCATCCCAAATGTTCTGCAGAAAGAAGGGGAGATGAAAGGGGATTTCAAATCACTGGACCAGTACACTGGCTGGGTGGGCACTGACGGCTGACTGAGGCTCGGGGCTTTCTTTCTCTTTCCAATGAGCACTAGGTGAAAAGGCTGAGTGCGAACAGAACACTAAAAAAAAAAAAAGGTACAGGAGCTGCCAGTTTGCTTTGGAGAACCCATTGGGAGGTGGGCATCCTGTTAGTAGGGATATGGAAGGAGCAACAGACCGAAGAAGAAATCTGGGATAGATCAGAGTGATTCTGATTGGTCAGCACCGGCACACAGAATCACTCCGATCCATCCCAGGTCTTATTTTTTGGTCTGGTGCTCCTTCCATTTCCTGACTAACAGGTTGCCCGCCGCCAATGGGTTCCCAGAAACAAATAGGCAGCTCTTATAGCTTTTTTTTTTTAGTGTTCTGTCAGCAGTCAGCCTTTTCGCCTAGCACTCATAACACTAAAAAGGTATAAGAGCTGCCTGTGTGTTTCGGAGAACCCATGGGGGGGTGAGCAACCTGTTAGTCAGGAAACAGAAGGAGCACCAGACCAAAATAATAAAATCTGGGGCGGATCAGTAATTTTCTGTGCTGACCAATCAGAATCGCTCTGATCCCTCCCAAAAGTTCTGCAGCAAGAAGAACGGGGATTTCAAATCTCCGGAATGCTACACTGGCTGGGTGGGCACTGATTGTGGCTCAGGTTTTTCCTGATCTTTCCTTAGAGAGCTAGGTGAAAAGGCTGAGTGCTGACAGAACACCAAAAAAAAAATGCAAGAGCTGCCGGTTTGTTTTTGGGAACCCATTGAGGTTGGGCACCCTGTTAGTTAGGAAAAGGAAGGAGCACCACACCAAAGAAAAAAATCTGGGATGGATCAGAGCGGTTATAATTGGTCAGCACCAGCACCTAGAATCAGAAGATCCACTCGGTCCCTGCTGAATGGCAACAAACTAGGATACTAAAAAAATCTGCATAGGTGACCCTTTAAATTTTTTTACAGGTTACCTGTTTAAAGTTACAGAGGAGGTCTAGTGATAGAATTATTGCTCTCGCTCTAACGTTCGTGGCGATACCTTACATGTGTGGTCCGAACACCGTTTACATATGTATTCGATTTAGCGCGCTTTAAATTTTTTTTACACTGTCTCTTTAATTTTTCTTTTTTTTTTACCATATTAATTTCTATTACAAGGAATGTAAACATCCCTAGAAGAGATGACAGGTCCTCTTTATGGAGAGATTTATAAGACCCCAGATTTCTTCTCTTCCTTTGAAAGCAAAAACTCAAAAACATTGATCATACGCTTTAAAAAAAAAAAAAAAAGTTCATTTCCGCCCTAGACCGGAAGTGACATGATCATAGAGGTGGTCCTCCTAGATCATAGAGGTGGGGATATACGATCTTGTCTCTCCTCACCTCTGTGACCATGCCCGTTTCCCGGGCTTGCCAAGTATGAGAAAAACACAGTTGAGTGGTGGTGGTGGGACCCTTCCCACTGCTTCTAAAAGAGATCTAGCAGGAAATCAGCTGCTTGGATTGGTTTTATTAGAGAGTCATTGACTGAAAAAAAAAAAAAACAGAGTTATGGCTGATACCTTTAGCCATAACCCCGGTAAATGAGAAGGCTTCATGGCCCATTATGAGAAAGCTTCATGGACCATTATGAGAAGGCTTCATGGCCCGTTATGAGAAGGCTTCATGGCCCATTATGAGAAAGCTTCATGGCCCATTATGAGAAGGCTTCATGGCCCATTATGAGAAGGCTTCATGGCCCATTACGAGAAGGCTTCATGGCCCATTACGAAAAGGCTTCATGGCCCATTACGAGAAGGCTTCATAGCCTATACGAGAAGGCTTCATAGCCCATTATGAGAAGGCTTCATAGCCCATTATGAGAAGGCTTCATAGCCCATTATGAGAAGGCTTCATAGCCCATTATGAGAAGGCTTCATAGCCCATTATGAGAAGGCTTCATAGCCCATTATGAGAAGGCTTCATAGCCCATTATGAGAAGGCTTCATAGCCCATTATGAGAAGGCTTCATAGCCCATTATGAGAAGGCTTCATAGCCCATTATGAGAAAGCTTCATGGCCCATTATGAGAAAGCTTCATGGCCCATTATGAGAAAGCTTCATGGCCCATTATGAGAAAGTTTCATGGCCCATTATGAGAAAGTTTCATAGCCCATTATGAGAAGGCTTCTACTATCCATACCATATTTTTATTTTATAGTATGCAGGTATAGGAAGGAATGGAGATACCACAAAGTGGTGGGCAGACTGTAGCTGGCACATCCCATTATTGGGAGTCTACAAGAAATAGAGAAAGCCAAGAGAAGACTCGGTCCCATCAAACTTTACCTAAAAAAAAAAAAGGCAGTTTGTAATGTGAACATATTTGAGGGCCCTGAGGAAGCGGGAGGCATTTACCCCGAAACGAGTTGGCTTTAATTGATGCTCTTAACCTGGGATCTCTAAACTATGGCCCTCCAGCTGTGGCGGAACTACACGTCCCATGAGGCATTGTAAAGCTCTGACATTCGCAGACATGGCTAGGCATGATGGGAACTGTAGTCCCTGAACAACTGGAGGGCCATAGTTTGGAGACCCCTGCTCTAAAACCAAGAAACATTTCAAATAGACCAACCGAGTGTTAAGAAATGTTGTACCGGGTTCTCCTCAATAACCACCCCTTTGAATGAAATAGCAATTTTGCCAGGATGCACCCCAGTTTTTATATAGACTAAACAGTTCGCACCTGTTGAAACCCATAAAGGTAGGTAAAAAAGGAGCACCCAATATCCAATGAAATGCAAGTTCTCTTAAGTTGGGCAGGAATCATTGGGGGAGAACTCTTCCAACCCAACCCCCACCATCACCTACCCATTGACCTACAAATGAGTCAGTCAGTCCAGCGTGATCTCCAACCCTAAAGAGCTACGTGTTGAAACCTAACCTACATTTGTCAAAAGAATCAGCAGGTGCTTTCTCTTCGATGTCAAATCAGAATTCTTTTATCTGTCATCTGAACACAGCAAGGACATTCCAGGATGTGTTTAACAAGATTTCCCTTCTGAGTAAAGGGTTTCCTGCACTTTGGACATGACCCCAGAAACTCACCCTTATGAATTCACCTGGGTCCAAGATTTTTTTTTTTTCTTTTGTGAAAGATCCCTCACATTCTAAATAATAAAAGGGAAGCTCATATGTGACTTCTCTGGTGTGTGAGAAGGGTGATTTTCTGAGTAAAACATTTCCCGCACTCCGAACAGGAAAAAGGCTGCTCGCCCGTGTGACTCCTCTGGTGTATAATCAGTTTTTCTCTCTTGATGAAACATTTGCCGCACTCCAAACAAGGAAACGGACGCTCGCCCGTGTGAATTCTTAGGTGCACAATAAGATCTCCTTTCTGAGTGAAACGTTTCCCGCACTCTGAACACGTATAAGGACGCTCGCCCGTGTGAATCCTCTGGTGTTCAATAAGCGCTCCTTTCTGAGCGAAACATTTCCCGCACTCTGCACACGGATAAGGACGCTCCCCCGTGTGGATCCTCTGGTGTTTAACAAGCTCTCCTTTCCGAATGAAGCATTTTCCGCACTCGGAACACGAAAAAGGGCGCTCGCCGGTGTGAATCCTCTGGTGGACCATAAGCCCTCCTTTCTGAGTGAAACATTTCCCGCACTCTGAACAGGAAAACGGATGCTCACCCGTGTGAGTTCTCAGGTGTTGAAGAAGGTTTCTGTTATCGGTGAAAGATTTTCCACACACCAAGCAGGACAATGAGCGCTCTCCTTTGTTAATTCCTTTATGGGTTGAAGAAGATTTCTGGGGATTAGATGGATCTGTTGATGTGTCCACGCTGGGAGAACTGAGATGGACATCTGAGGTCATAGTATGAGATTTATCCGAAGATTCCTCAGGATTAGCAGGAACCACTGATCTCACCAACCAGAAAGAATTGACTTTTGGGAAACGTGAAATGTTACTGCATTCCGTGTTACAATGTGGAGATAAAATAAGATGTCCCTCCAGTGTATTTACACTCCAAAAATGCTGTCCATCTGTTGGAAAGCAATTTAAAAATATGTTATTTTTTTGTATATGTCTTACATTCAGAAATCATATGTTGGTACAGAAATCAAAACTTTCTCAGAGCTGACATTTTAGGTGCAACGATAACAGCAAATAACAAACACAAACCAGATCAATAATACAAAACACCCAAAAGCACAGTAGGCAACATTTTTTATAAAATGATATAGAGGAATGGAGATGGACCTTTCATATGGTGTACAGTATCTCCTCCTCATTTGTTGGGAACATGACATTATATTGAGGAATGAAGATGGACCTTTCATATGGTGTACAGTATCTCCTCCTCATTTGTTGGGAACATGATGTTATATTGAGGAATGGAGATGGACCTTTCATATGGTGTACAGTATCTTCTCCTCATTTGTTGGGAACATGACGTTATATTGAGGAATGGAGATGGACCTTTCATATGGTGTACAGTATCTCTACCTCATTTGTTGGGAACATGACGTTATATTGAGGAATGGAGATGGACAGTGTCTGATGATATGAAGATCTACTAATTGTCTAACAGTTTTGCCTAAACTGCAATCCTTAGACTTGGAAGTAAAATAAATTGTGAACTATTTCTTCCATAGTGTGTGTACTTACTTGGGTCAATATGTAGAGAATTTCCATCTTGTTCATTCTTCATCCCAACCTCCTCCGTGGACGGCTGATCACCCCCCACATACGTCTCTACTTCTTCCTGCTTTATCTCAGTTTTTAAACTAATTTTTTCTTCACCCTAAACATAATAGAAACCTTCTATTAAAGCTGAACTCCAGGGAGATATAAAAGAAATACATGGATGCAGAGCTCCACTCATTAATGCATCATTAAGTATGTTTTATGTTTTTAATACAGTCAGTGTGACCTGGTAACAGTCTCTTGTAGTCCCTGTACGGCACAGCTCAGACTGGGAAAAGGAGAAGCAGAACCAGGACACAATCAGCTCTACTGCAGTGCTAACAAGGGACATGCTGATAGGAGGAAATAGAGTAGGGCTCCATTCACACTAGCTCGTTTTTTGATGCATTTTGCAGAAATGCATGGGAATTTTTTAACATGGGTTCCTATGGAACATGTTCACATCAATGCCTTTTTGTACATCTGCATTTTTGGAAAGGGTCAGGGACTTTTTTTTCATGCAAAATGCAGCGCTTTGCATGTAATAAAATTCAACGGACCAGCATCAAAAACGCAAGTGCAGCGTTTTTGCAGTGATTTTAATGCGTTTTTGGCGTTTTTTTATTTTTTTTTTAGACTGTATACAGTCTAAAAAAAAAATGTAAAAAACAAACAAAAAACGCAAAACGTGGCAAAAACGCTGTAAAAACGCTGCTCAAAAACGTGGCAAGCATCACAAAAAAAACTCCAAAAACGCCCAAAAGCAACATGCATAGATGTGAATCGAGCCTAAAAGAGAGGTGGGCTCATCAATCTGCTTGCTCTCCATTCATTGTCCAGTCCCAGGCTGGAGGAGGGACAAGACTGGTACGAGTTATTGACCTGCAGCAGAGAAAGATCAGATCTGCCGCCCATTTCAGATCAAGTCTTCTTCCCATTTTTAGTGGGCCCAGGAGGCCACCGTCTTGGCGTGCCTCAACACACAGGCCTGGACTCACAGGAACAAACAGCACCATGTCATTCAGCACGTTCCAGAAACACAAGGAAGAAGAGGACACATGACCAACAGGATAAAGTTACTTATATTGATTTTAAAAAATTAAATAAAACTGGGAGGTGCCCTAATGGGTAGCTAGAAACAGTGAGGGCAACTAAGACTGCATGTAGAAGACAACAGTAGAACAAGAGGATACATAGAAGAATGTCATCTCACAAAGTTTAGAATCACTTCTGTGTTCTATACACCGAGTCCACCTACCTGATGATGGTGGGGGATGGTGTGATCTTCCTGTGTGGAATCCCGGAAATACAGAGGACGGGGACATCTCTCTGGTGGGTTTGTGTCACTAAATGGTTCCATCACAATGTCCTTCAAGGGGTCTTTATATCCTGAAAACTTCTCCATTACACCAACCTCACCATGCTCCTCTTTTTTTCTCGTCTTTAAAAGCCCATTAACAATCATCGGCTTTATACCCTGATTATTTGATAAAAACGGGATTAGATCTAACAATATAGACAACAAGCAAGTCTAAATTAATGTATCAGCTATTATTTATTATTTTTCCACTTAAAATTATATGAGATGCTGTGATCATCCTTGTAGGAACCGGACACACACAAAGATACGGTCACCATCCAAACATTTAGGCTATATCTCTACTATAAACCAGAAGCTCTGGATGGACAGTTGGATAAATGGCTCTATATTTAGGATGTATCTGGTCTATAAACCAGAGGCTCTGGATGGACAGTTGGATAAATGGCTCTATATTTAGGATGTATCCGGTCTATAAACCAGAGGCTCTGGATGGACAGTTGGATAAATGGTTCTATATTTAGGATGTATCCGGTCTATAAACCAGAGGCTCTGGATGGACAGTTGGATAAATGGTTCTATATTTAGGATGTATCCGGTCTATAAACCAGAGGCTCTGGATGGACAGTTGGATAAATGGTTCTATATTTAGGATGTATCCGGTCTATAAACCAGAGGCTCTGGATGGACAGTTGGATAAATGGTTCTATATTTAGGATGTATCCGGTCTATAAACCAGAGGCTCTGGATGGACAGTTGGATAAATGGTTCTATATTTAGGATGTATCTGGTCTATAAACCAGAGGCTCTGGATGGACAGTTGGATAAATGGTCCTATATTTAGGATTAAGGACAGGTTTAGGCGTGTTTTCAAAATCCCATGTGCCCCATCCCGCCAGGAAGCCGACACTGCACACGGCTAATCACAAGTTGTGAGAAATTTCCCAGTCAGCAGCTGCACAGATCAGGAAATGTCTCACTTCCTGTGATTAGCCATGTGCAGTGTCGGCTTCCTGGTGGGATCAGGCACGTGGGATTTCGAACACGCCTGAGCCCATCTCTATTTAGGATGTATCTGATCTATAAACCAGAGGCTCTGGATGGACAGATGGATAAATGGTTCTATATATTTTTGATGTATCTGTCTATAAACCAGAGGCTCTGGATGAACAGTTGGATCAGATTGGTTCTATATTTAGGATTAGAGATGAGCTCAGGCGTATTCGAATTCCCATGTCCCTGATCCCGCCAGGAAGCCGACACTGCACACGACTAATTATAGGAGGTAAGACATTTCCTGATCTGTGCAGCTGCAGAGCAGGAAATGTCTCACTGCCTGTGATTAGCCGTGTGCAGTGTCGGCTTCCTGGCGGGATCGGGGACATTGGAATTCGAATACGCCTGAGCTCATCTCTATTTAGGATATATCTGGTCTATAAACCAGAGGCTCTGGATGGACAGTTGGATAAATGGTTCTATATTTAGGATGTATTTGGTCTATAAACCAGAGGCTCTGGATGGACAGTTGGATAAATGGTTCTATATTTAGGATGTATCTGGTCTATAAACCAGAGGCTCTGGATGGACAGTTGGATAAATGGCTCTATATTTAGGATGTATCAGGTCTGTAAACCATAACAGCCATCACAGTGACTATGGAGGAAGAGGACGGACATGACGGGGGGGTTACTGGGTGTAAATAGAAAATAAGATCTTATTACCTCCTCAGCTGCCAGTTCCAGCAATGTCTCCTCACTACTTCCGTCCACCTCACTTTTCACCTGGAATTTCCTGTTTAAACGACATCACTTCCTGTGCATACAATACATCACTTCCTGTATGTACTTTCCAAGTGAGATCACCATCTTGTGTTGAATATAAATACTGCATTCTACGTTATGTTTTAACATTTTTACTTGCTGCCTCATGTTCCATTCCTCGATTATGTTCCATCCATGGTTTCACCCATGGATTATATTTCAGATAAAATTCAGACAGTAAAAAAAAAAAAAAAAAAATTAATTAAAACAACAATGTGATAGAGTTTTAATATTTATACATTTTAAAATAAACTAAATATTGAAATACAGGGGGGTGGCCTGGAGCGGCATGCAGTAGGACGCTGGTGAGCCGAGCTCCGGCAGCCCAATATCCTTACCGACATATCCAGGCACCCCATAACCCGCATCCCACCGGTGCTTCCAGAGAGCATGTCCAAACAGCGGCCAAGCTGAACAAATATAGCCGGACAGACCAGGGACCTAGGTTTGCCACCTCATCCCTTTAAACCCAAACACATATGAAGTACACAGGTTCTGAGGCTAATTTAATTCAGACAAAATAGGGGCTAGTTTTATGGCATTTTTATTTTACATCACATCACCCGGTGACCACGCCCCATACCTATATAAGTCGTTGCGCACCGTGAACACAGCATTACAGCGGGAGAGAACGTTGTGTCAACATCGGAAGAAGAGAAGAGGAAACAAGACGATGGAGAAGACCGGGCCACTGCTAGCAAGAGAGCATCAAAAGAGCAGCGGAGGAGCCTGGCAGAAGAACCAGAGAGTGGGAGAAGAACCGGAGAGCTGAGAAGAGGCCGGAGAGCGCGGAGAAGAACCGGACACCGGGAGAAGAGGCCGGAGAGAGCGGAGAAGTAGGAGGAGATCCCCGAAGTCGGAAGAAGACCCCCCCGGAGCTGCCTAATAAATTACTTTAAAAACCTGTCTAGTATGTTTTTTTATTGACACTTTTTTCCCCAGGTGAATGGGTAGGGGTACGATGTACCCCATACTCATTCACATAGGGTGGGGGGCCGGGATCTGGGGGACCCCTTATTTAAGGGGGCTCCCGGATTCCGATAAGCCCCCCGCCCGCAGACCCCGACAACCAATGGCCAGGGTTGTCGGGAAGAGGCCCTTGTCCTCATCAACATGGGGACAAGGTGCTTTGGGGTGGGGGGGCCTCGGGGCACCCCCTTCCCCAAAGCACCCACCCCCATGTTGAAGGCATGCGGCCTGGTATGGTTAAGGAGGGGGGGGGCGCTCGCTCGTCCCCACCCCTTTTCCTGACCGGCCGGGCTGCGTGCTCGGATAAGGGTCTGGTATGAATTTTGGGGGGATCCCCATGCCGTTTTTTTGGCGTAGGGTGTTCCCCTTAAAATCCATACCAGACCTGAGGGCCTGGTATGCTCTGCGACGGGGCTCGCTAGGTGTTAATCTCGCCGCTAAAAGCGGCGAGATTGACTTCCTTTTCTAGTCCCGTCGTACCTCATCACGTTCAAAATGAACGGACTTTAGTCCATGTGTGGGCAAGTCCGTTCATTCGGAAGTCCATCGTAACTCCGTCGAAAGTCCGCCGATGAGGGCCACCCCACCCAAGTTTAGTGCATGGTTAACAGAAGTGAACAACAGCTTAAAGTACAAAAACCTCATTTATACGCATAGGAGCTGCCCATCCAAGTATGCCAAAATCTGGGATAGGTGGTTGCAGGCTTCGGAAACCCTAGGTTGATGCCTCATGTTTTTTTTTTCTAGTTTTTTACATGGGGTTTCCCCTTAAAAAAATCAAGTTTGTGTGGGGTCCCCAATTAGCATCTACACCATAACCACACCATCATCTAGGACAGAAGTCTCCAGACTTCCTAAGCAATGGGCCAATTTACTGTCCTTCAGGCTTTAGGGGGCTGGACTGTGGCTAGTGGGTGTAGAAAACTCCCAGGCATCAGTGCCCCATCATTGATGGTGTCAGTAGGGGGGATGGTGCATTGGTGTCAGTTGGTGGAATAGTGCCCCAAGGACCAGATAAAAGGCAAGCAAAGGGCCACATCTGGTCCCCCAGGCCACAGTTTGGAAACCACTGATCCAGGATAAGGCCTTGTTCACACAGGGAGAACAGAAGTGAAGGGCTGTGTTCACCTGCATTGGGAAATAATGTCAATATTCCCATTGCATACATTTCTGGGTTAGGCTCAGAAGTGGTGTGTGCCAGCAGGAGACTGGAGACCTCACAGGCCAGTGCACATATCTGCCAGCACAGCACAGATGATCAAATGTCATCCAAAAGTTTTATTGAAAAATGATGACATCACAAAGGACATCACAGTGGAAAGTTTCTGATCTATAAAGGGCCCCTTCGTCAGGCATAGGCCCAGGATCCCCATGCAGGAAGCCCCATTGCTGTCAATTGAGGGGCAGTAGCTGCACAGACAAACTGTAGCTGCTGCTCCCAACTTGACATATGTGCAGGTGCTTGGCCCCGAACGCATCCAGGTTGAGGGGCACGGCAATGACCCCTATTTATGGCCTCAAATTGGATTAGAAATTCTGCCTATGAAGTGCAGAAAATTCTTCTCCAGATAGATAGCCAGAGGAAAGCAGGGAGTAAAGCTGGCCATGGAGGCATGAAATTTCAGCTAGTTCAGAAGGGACCTCCTGCATTTTGATCCATCCATGGGCAGGCTGGTTGTACATAATTCAATCTCTCAACTGACTTCTGTACAACCAGCCTGTTGAGGTTTTTCTCACTCAATCAGTGCTGCTGGCTATAGCCAGCAACACTAATCATTGTATTCTGACAACAGGGATCTCTCCCTGCTGTCAGAATACAATAGCTCCGTAGGAGGGATTCCCCCATCAACACATCAGTGTGTAAATCAACTTATGTTTCCTTTTTTGTTCAACACGCTGGTTGAAGAAAAAAAATGCATCTTCTATGGCCTGCCTTAGAGTAGGGGCAATCGGTGTAAAGGATACCATGGCCCCAAATAGATGTGCCAGCAACTGGATCACTGGCTGTTGGCACTGTCAGGGCCGGATTACCATAGGGGCTGGTGGAGCTACAGCTCCAGGCCCCTCCCTCAATATAGGCCCATGGAAGTGGCTTATCAATTCCTGTGTGCCTTCCTGAAGGAAGAGGAGCCCTCTGTACACACATGGAGGAGACAAGTCAGTGCAGCCGAGTCCTGTCTCTGTCTCTGCCGATGCCTGACTCCTATCACAGGATCTGTTCACTCACACAGATCCTCCATGTCTGGGGGAGGGGCGCTGATGTCCTAACCAGCAGGAGCCCGGGAGGAAGGACATCTCTCATGCTGTTGAGATAAGGTCAGTACATTTGTTAGGGGGATGTTGTGTAATTATTGTGCGAGGGGACAGAGTGCTGCTTCCCCCCATCTAATGTGCTCTCTTGTGCCCAGTGCCCACCATGTCATGTGCTGTACATTGCATTGCCCTTCATGTGATGTGATGTGCAGTGCCCACCATGTCATGTGATGTGCCATCCATGTGCAATGCCCACCATTTAATGGCTGTGCCTTGCAATGCCCGCTATGTAATTTGCAGTGCCCACCATGTAATGTGCAGTGCCCACCATGTCATGTGCTATGCTGTGCCCACCCTGCCATGTGTAGTGCCCAGCATGTAGTGTGTTGTGCCCACTGTGTAATGTGCTGTGCTGTTCAGCAGTGCCCACCATGTCATGTGCAGTTCCTAACATGTAATGTGCAGTTGGATTGCCCACCATGAAACATGCTATGCCATGCAGTGCCCACCATGTAATGTGTTGTGCCCACCATGTAATGTGCTGTGCCATTCAGTGCCCACCATGTAATGCGCTGTGCCCACCACATCATGTGCTGTGTCATGCAGTGCCCACCATGTCATGTGCAGTGCCCATCATGTAAATTGCTGTGCAGTGCCCACCATGTCATGTGCTGTGTTGTGCCCACCATGTCATGTGCTGCGCCATGCAGTGCCTACCATGTAATGTGCTGTACTCACCATGTAATGTGCTGTACATTGTCCACCATGGCATGTGCCATGCAGTACCCACAATGGAATGTGGTGTGCAGGGCTCATCGTGTCATGTGTGGTGTCCACCATTTAATGCGCTGTGCTCAAAATGTTATGTGCTGTGCTGTGTTGTGCAGTGCCCACCATGTCATGTGGTGTCATGCAGTGCCCACCTTGTCATGTGCTGTGCAGTGCCCACCATGCTATGTGCAGTACCCACTATATAATGTGTTGTGCCCACCATATAATGTTCTGTGCAGTGCCCACTTGTAATGTGCAGTGCCCACCATGTAATGTGCTCAGCTGTGCCTGCCATGTCATGTGCTGTGCCCACCATAAAAGGTCCTGTGCCCACTGTATGCATGTGCTGTGCCCACCATGCAATGTGTTGTGTTGTGCAGTACCAACCATGTCATGTTGGCTCAAATAGGCTCACAGGTGCCTATTTAACTGGTTGTAGGACTCAGTCTGAGCGTGCTCAGTCTGAAGCTGTGGAACTTGGTGTAAGTGGAGCTGGAATAAGTGGGAGTAAAAACCAGAGTTAGAGTATACAAGTCTTGCTGTTTGTTTGCTGTCTGTTTGCTGTTTGCTGTCTGTTTGCTGTTTGCTGTCTGTTTGCTGTTTGCTGTCTGTTTGCTGGGTTGCATTTTTGGGGCTTTTCCTTTTAGTTTTTAATTTGCTGTCACTTTTTAAATAGCTTTTTTTTTCTCTCTGGTTTCATCAGTCTGTCAATTAAGGGGTGTGGTTAATTGCTCACAGGTGCCTATTTAACTGGTTGTAGGACACAGTCTGAAGCTGTGGAGCTTGGTGTAAGTGGGAGTTAAAAACCAGAGTTTAAAACAGGAGGTTATAACAGGGGTCATAGTACCTGTGTAGTGTGAGTATCTGAGTGTTGTCTGAGTAGTGTGTGTGGATCGTTAGTACTTGTGTATTGTGTATTGTGTACTGTGTACTTGTGTATTGCGAGTGCACGTAGGTCTGTGAGTACCTGTGTATTGTCTTGTTGTGTACCTGTGTATTGTCTTGAGTATTAGTGCCAGGAAGCTAGCTGTTAGGTAATTTGGACAGGGTAAAATCCCCAAATCCTCACTAAATTTAATAGGTACGATGCCCGGCAGGTGTGGAGAGGCGACTCTTTGTACATCTTGCCGTATGTATGCTTTCCTTGATCATCCGATCGAGGGCGAATACTGTTGTGCAAAATGTAAGCACATTGTTTCCCTGGAAGCCCAGGTTCTGAATCTGGGGAAGCAACTGTCAGCACTGAGAAGTCCCTCCATACTAAAGGTGAGCCAGGAACGTACACGGCAGGTGCCGGCAGGGGCCAGCACAGAGGCGGGTGGAGACAAAGAGGTGCAGGCACTAGCAAAGAGTAGATGGGTGACAGTCAGGAGGGGTAGAGGGGGAAGTGCCAGAGAGGCCGATCCAGGACTGGAGCATCCCAATAAGTACGCTCCATTGAGTGTCATTGGTGAAACCAGTCAGGGACCAGCACTGCTGGAGATGAGGGACTCTCCTAGCTGCCAGGGGAAGAACTCCTCCAGTGAGAGTGGGGGGGCAGCAAAGGGAAAGGAAAGATTCTGGTGGTAGGGGACTCAATTCTTAGAAGGACAGAGAGGGCAATCTGTAACCAAGACCTGAAGCGCCGAACAGTATGTTGTCTACCGGGCACTTGGGTTCGGCACATCACGGATCTTGTGGACAGATTACTGGGAGGGGCTGGGGAAGACCCGGCAGTCATGGTGCACGTTGGCACCAATGACAAAGTCAGAGGCAGATGGAGTGTCCTAAAGAACGATTTTAGGGACTTAGGAGCTAAATTAAGGAAAAGGACCTCCAAGGTAGTGTTCTCAGGAATACTACCGGTACATCGAGCCACACCAGAAAGGCAGAGGGAGATTAGGGAAGTAAACAAGTGGCTGAAGAGCTGGTGTAGTAAGGAGGGGTTTGGGTTCCTGGAGGACTGGGCCGACTTCTCAGTCGGTAACCGGTACTATAGAAGGGACGGACTGCACCTAAATGAGGAGGGTGCAGATCTGCTGGGAATGAAGATGGCCAAAAAGTTAGAGGGGTTTTTAAACTAGGCGATGGGGGGGAGGGTCCAGAGACAGTGATAGCCAGCGCGGAAGATATTCCAGAGGGTAGTATTGGGGGCATTAGTGGTAGGTTAACCAAAGCACAAAAGCACAAGGTGAGTATAGTAGCAAGTCCTAGTTGCAATCTTGCAACACCCAATACGAGGACAATATGCGACCGGTCTAAACTATGTGGCATGTTCACTAATGCCAGGAGCATGGCGGACAAGATGGGTGAACTAGAGATACTGTTGTACAAGGAGGATTTGGATTTTGTGGGAATTTCAGAGACCTGGTTCAACAGCTCTCATGATTGGCTGGCAAACATTCAAGGGTATACCCTATACCGCAAGGATAGAGAGGGTAAAAAAGGGGGAGGGGTATGCCTATATATCAAGAATAATGTACAAGTGAATATGAGAGATGACATCACTGAGGGGGCTAGGGAGGAGGTGGAATCTTTATGGGTAGAGCTCCAAAGGGATGAAGCTAAGGGGAAAATAATACTGGGAGTATGCTATAGGCCCCCTAACCTGAGGGAGGAAGTGGAGCCGGATCTCCTATCACAAATTGGGTTAGCAGCAAGGATGGGAAGTGTTATCATAATGGGGGATTTTAATTATCCAGACATAGACTGGGCGGAGGGAACCGCGCATTCATTTAAGCCTCGCCAGTTCCTTAATGTCTTGCAGGACAATTTTATGGGTCAGATGGTAGACACACCAACTAGAAATAAAACATTACTAGATCTACTGATTACCAACAATACAGACCTGATAACAGATGTGGAAATTCGGGGCAATTTAGGTAACAGCGATCACAGGTCAATTAGTTTCAGTATAAATCACACAAATAGGAAACATGAAGGGAACACAAAGACACTGAATTTCAAAAGAGCCAACTTCCCTAAACTACAAACCTTGCTAAAAGGCATAAATTGGGATAAAATATTAGGAACAAAGAATATGGAGGAGAGATGGGTTTGCTTTAAGAGCATATTAAATAAGGGCATTAGCCAATGTATCCCATTGGGTAATAAATTTAAAAGAGTGAACAAACATCCTGGATGGCTTAACTCCAATGTAAAAATGCATATAAAAGCAAAGGAGAAGGCCTTCAAAAAATACAAGGTGGAGGGATCATCCTCAGCATTCAGAATTTATAAAGAATGCAATAAGAAATGTAAGGGTGCAATTAGGATGGCTAAGATAGAACATGAAAGACACATAGCGGAGGAGAGCAAAAAAAATCCCAAGAAATTCTTTAAGTATGTAAACAGTAAAAAAGGGAGGACAGACCATATTGGCCCCATAAAGAATGAGGAAGGACATCTGGTTACAAAGGATGGGGAGATGACAAAGGTATTGAATTTATTCTTCTCCTCAGTCTTCACGAGTGAATCGGGGGGCTTCAGTAACCAAAACTGCAGTGTTTATCCTCATGGCACAACACAGGAAGCACCTACATGGTTAACAGAGGACGGAATTAAAATTAGACTTGAGAAACTTAACATTAATAAATCATTGGGACCAGATGGCTTGCATCCGAGGGTACTTAGGGAACTCAGTCAGGTGATTGCCAGACCGTTGTTCCTAATTTTTACAGACAGTCTATTGACTGGAATGGTACCAGCTGATTGGAGAAAAGCCAATGTAGCACCAATATTTAAAAAGGGCCCAAAAAACATCCCTGGGAATTACAGACCAGTTATCCTAACATCAATAGTATGTAAACTCTTGGAGGGGATGATAAGGGACTATATACAAGATTTTAGTAATAAGAATTATATCATTAGCAGTAATCAGCATGGATTCATGATGAATCGTTCTTGCCAAACCAATCTATTAACCTTCTATGAGGAGGTGAGTTGCCATCTAGATAAAGGAAGGCCCGTAGACGTGGTGTATCTGGATTTTGCAAAAGCATTTGACACAGTTCCCCGCAAATGTTTACTGTACAAAATAAGGTGCGTTGGCATGGACCATAGGGTGAGTACATGGATTGAAAACTGGCTACAAGGGCGTGTTCAGAGGGTGGTGATAAATGGGGAGTACTCAGAATGGTCAGGGGTGGGTAGTGGGGTTCCCCAGGGTTCTGTGCTGGGACCAATCCTATTTAATTTGTTCATAAACGACCTGGAGGATGGGATAAACAGTTCAATCTCTGTATTTGCAGACGATACTAAGCTAAGCAGGGCAATAACTTCTCCGCAGGATGTGGAAATCTTGCAAAAAGACCTGAACAAATTAATGGGGTGGGCGACTACATGGCAAATGAGGTTCAATGTAGAAAAATGTAAAATAATGCATTTGGGTGGCAAAAATATGAATGCAATCTATACACTGGGGGGAGAACCTCTGGGGGAATCTAGGATGGAAAAGGACCTGGGGGTCCTAGTAGATGATAGGCTCAGCAATGGCATGCAATGCCAAGCTGCTGCTAATAAAGCAAACAGAATATTGGCATGCATTAAAAGGGGGATCAACTGCAGAGATAAAACGATAATTCTCCCGCTCTACAAGACTCTGGTCCGGCCGCACCTGGAGTATGCTGTCCAGTTCTGGGCACCAGTCCTCAGGAGGGACGTACTGGAAATGGAGCGAGTACTAAGAAGGGCAACAAAGCTAATAAAGGGTCTGGAGGATCTTAGTTATGAGGAAAGGTTGCGAGCACTGAACTTATTCTCTTTGGAGAAGAGACGCTTGAGAGGGGATATGATTTCAATTTACAAATACTGTATTGGTGACCCCACAATAGGGATAAAACGTTTTCGCAGAAGAGAGTTTAATAAGACTCGTGGCCACTCATTACAATTAGAAGAAAAGAGGTTTAACCTTAAACTACGTAGAGGGTTCTTTACTGTAAGAGCGGCAAGGATGTGGAATTCCCTTCCACAGGCGGTGGTCTCAGCGGGGAGCATTGATAGCTTCAAGAAACTATTAGATAATCACCTGAATGACCGCAATATACAGGGATATGTAATGTAATACTGACACATAATCACACACATAGGTTGGACTTGATGGACTTGTGTCTTTTTTCAACCTCACCTACTATGTAACTATGTAACTATGTGCTGTGCCCACTAAATAATGTACTGTGCCTACCTTGTAATGTGCTGTATTGGGCAGTGCCAACCGCGTAATGTGCTGTGCCCGCCATTAAATGTGCTGTATCCATGTATCCACCATGTAATGTGTTGTGCCAACCATGTGATGTACTGTGCTATACCCCCCTCCCGTGTAATGTACTATGCTGTGCCCCCCACAGACTCACCCCCTCACTCCCACCCCCCTCTCTCTCTCATCCCCTCTCTTTCACCCTGTTCTCTCACTCACCCCCTACCACCCTCTCTCTCTTTCACCTTCTCTCTATTCCCCTTTTTCTCACCCCCTCTCTCTCTCACCCCCCTCTCTCTCCCCCTCTCTCTCACCCCGCCTCTCTCTTTCTCGTCCCCTCTCTCTCACCCCCTCTCTCTCTCTCGTCCCCTCTCTCTCACCCCCTCTCTCTCTCACCCCCCTCTCTCTCACCCCCCTCTCTCTCTCTTGTCCCCCCTCTCTCTCTCTCTCACCCCCTCTCTCTCTCGTCCCCTCTCTCTCACCCCCCCTCTCTCTCTCACCCCCTCTCTCTCTCACCCCCCCCTCTCTCTCTCACCCCTCTCTCTCTCGTCCCCTCTCTCTCACCCCCTCTCTCTCTCACCCCCTCTCTCTCTCACCCTCTCTCTCTCACCCCGTCTCTCTCTCTCTCTAGTCCCCTCTCTCTCTCTCTCTCATCCCCTCTCTCTCGTCCCCTCTCTCTCGTCCCCTCTCTCTCTCTCACCCCCTCTGTCTCTCTCCCTCTCTCACCCCTCTCTCTCTCTCTCCCCCTCTCTCTCACCCCCCTCTCTTTTTCTCGTCCCCTCTCTCTCACCCCCTCTCTCTCTCTCGTCCCCTCTCTCTCACCCCTCTCTCTCTCGTCCCCTCTCTCTCACCCCCCTCTCTCTCACCCCCTCTCTCTCTTGTCCCCTCTCTCTCACCCTCTCTCACCCCCTCTCTCTCTCTCTCACCCCCTCTCTCTTTCTCTCGTCCCCTCTCTCTCTCGTCCCCTCTCTCTCACCCCCGCTCTCTCTCTCTCTCACCCCCTCTCTCTCTCTCTCTCGTCCCCTCTCTCTCTCTCGTCCCCCCTCTCTCTCACCCCCTCTCTCTCACCCTCACCCCGTCTCTCTCTCTCTCTCACCCCGCTCTCCCTCTCACCCCCTCTCTCTCGCCCCCTCTCTCTCTCTTGTCCCCTCTCTCTCACCCCCCCTCTCTCTCTCTCGTCCCCTCTCTCTCACCCCCTCTCTCTCTTTCCCTCTCTCACCCCCCCTCTTCTCACCCCCTCTCTCTCTCTCGTCCCCTCTCTCTCTCTCGTTCCCTCTCTTTCACCCCCTATCTCTCTCACCCCCCTCTCTCTCTCTCTCACCCTCTCACCCCGTCTCTCTCTCTCTCATCCCCTCTCTCTCACCCCCCCTCTCTCTCTCTGACCCCGTTTCTCTCTCTTTCCCCCTCCCTCTCATCCCCTCTCTTTCAACCCCCTATCTCGCTATCACTCCCCCCCTTTCTCTCTCACACCCCTCTCTCTCTCTCACCCCCTCTCTCTCTTTAATTTAAATTTAACAAAAAATTGTTTGCGTTTTCATTTTATTTATTTTCATAAAAAGGCCCACCAACATCCTTAGCACCAGGCCCATGATGCTCTTAATCTGGGCCTGGGCACTGTGGTTTCTAGATCTAAAGGGTGCTGTCCGAGAGTTCACCAGCAGGTGCCCCCCAGTAGCCAGCAGAGCTCAGCAATTAGTCTCCACCTGATGCTGGCTCCTGGGAGTGTATTTAGCTCCTCCTCTAGCATTCCACAGTGCCTCTGTGTTTTGCCTGTGTGCATATCTGCTCTGGTCCTGTAACCTTGATCCCTATTGTACCTGCTCTCGTGTACCTTCTCTCTATTCTGCTGACTTGACTTGCTATTCCTTGCTCCTCAGCTTAGTTAGTTGAAGTAGGTTTGCTCATGTTTGTTTTAGTTGGTTTCACTTCCACTGGTTAGGTTCCCTTTTATAGAAGCACACTAGGTTTTTCTATATTGGTATATTTGGATGTTCGTATTGATTGCTGTGTTTATATTACTTGTCTTCTGTGCCATTTCCCTGATAAATCACATTTATTAATACTTAAGTTAGGTTTTCGTGTTCTTTGTGCCATTCCACACATCTAGTCACATCCACTCTAGAGGATACCAGCTGCCAGGACCTGGATCACCTCCTAGAGGTCCTGTGGTTCCCAGAGAAGAAGTTTGTAGTTCTGGTCCACCAATGGGTGTCTCCCAGCAGCCAGCAGATCTCAGTAATCAGTTTCCACTTGTGCCCATGAGGAGGATAACCAAGATGGCAGTGATGGTGTCAGGACCTGGATCACCTGCTTGTGGCACTGTGGTTCCTGGAGCAGAAGGTTGTAGTTCTGGTGTCCTCCAATGAGTGTTTCCCAGCAGATCACAGTAATCGGTCTCCACCTGGTGTTGGCTGCTGGGAGGGTATTTAGTTCCTCCTCTACATTTCCCTTGTGCTTCAGTGTTTTGCCCTGCTAGCCAGTTCCTGCTTGCTAATTTATTCTGACCCGGCTCCTGCTCATGATCTTGCCCTGCATCCTGTACCCTGCTGCCTTGTATCTGCCCCCCTTGTTCCCTATCTTAGTTTTAGCCCTGGTTTCCCCCTTCCTTGTATCTCTGGTATTACCCTGTTTTTCTGTGTTCCCCATTTTGTATATATTGTATATAGTTAATCTTCTAGTTGGACTTTATGATACTTAGTTAGGTTGCTTGTTAGGTATTTTGTTATTTGGTTATGGTTCACTTGTATCTTCACATTTGCTGTGTATCGCTGGTGCATGGATGTGTTTTGTTTCAATGTTAATAAACTTGCTTAAATTATATATCGTCTGGTTTCCATTTCCTGAGTGCAGCTATGCAGATCTGGCCATCCCTGCTGCTGGATGCCTGCAGTCCCCATCCCTGACACCAGCCCTTGGAATCCTAACAGGAGGAACTACCACCCCAAATGGAACTTGAAGTAAAACCTCACCCTTATTATAAAAATAACAAAGGCACCTATACAAATATTCAGTAATGGCAATCTACAAACAGATACTTATCGATAAGTGCAGGTGGTTAGTGACTGACACACACTCCAGAGTAGGTCTAGATCCGCCTTTCTCAACCTTTTTAATATGGAGGAACCCTTGAAATACCTTTCTGGTCTAAGGGAACCTCTACCAGGGGCGTGGCTAGGTCTACAAAAGATCTGGGGCTAGAGCCCATAGCAGCGTAGTAAAGAAAGTCATATGCTTGGGCAGGCATACACATGTATATACGGTAATAAGAGAGCCCCCCGCTTACATCAGGGTACCCAGAGAGCCCCCCCTTACATCACCTTACATCAGGGTCCCCAGAGAGCCTCCTCCTTACATCAGAGTCCTCAGAGAGCCTCCCCCTTCCATCAGGGTACCCAGAGGGCCCCCCCCCCACTTACATCAGGGTTCCCAGAGAGGCCCCCTTACATTAGGGTCCCCAGAGAGCCTCCCCCTTAAATCTGGGTCCCTAGAGAGCCTAGGCCTTAAAATCAGGGTCCCCAGAGAGCCTCTCCCTTACATCAGGGTCCCCAGAGAGCCCCCCCACTTACATAAGGGTCCCCAGAGAGCCTCCCCTCCCCTTGGGGACCCCTGCAGAGACTCGGGGCTATTGGCCTCAGATTCGGGGCTATAGCCCCAAAAGCCACCCCCTAGCAACGCCCCTGACCTCTACTAATAATTACTATATCTACAGCTTACGGTACAATAGTTTGATGGTCAAAAGGAAGAATTCTTCCTTAGATTTTGGGTCAGTAAGAAGAATCCCCCTTAGATAGCTAAAAAGACCATTTGCATCAATAGTTACTTAACTGAAAGGCAGAAGTTGCTCATTGACCAAGAAACCTCTGAAGGTACCTTAGCATTCCACAGAACCCTAGTTGAGGAAGGCTGGTCTAGATAACGAGGGCACCCTCATTCTTATCAAAATAGAATATTTTAAAGTGTAGAATAGGTAACACAATATAACCAAGCAGTATTCGAAAACATGTTTTAGTACATTTAATCAAATACATGAAGATATTTCAAATCTATAAATAATCATCGATTGTCCTGACCAATGACAGGCCAGCTTCTTCAGTAAAAAAAAGAACAAAGTGCAAATGATAAGTAGCAACCAACCAAAAGGTGTTCCTTGCATGGGATATTAGAAATGCTTGTCTCCATCTTAAAAGGAACAATGTGTCATCATCTTCTCTAGTTGTCCCAATGTGTCATCATTGACCACTGCCATTTCCACTTCGTGACTCTAGTATGTCTATTAAAGTCCTTGGGAACAATATCAAACTGATGAATTTGTTATAGAGTAGTTGAAGCAAACCGACATCAGTCACCTAACTCCTCTTAGCGTATTATATAATAGTCAATAAGTTGACTGTGTACAACAATGTTTCCACCCAAGTACCAACTTTCCTTGAAGCATTTAATGGTCCGTCTCCACTCTCCATTGAAAGTACGAAAGAATAACAGCCACACTCCGCTTAGTTCCTCGTACCTCAATATTTAATAGTCAATATGGTGACTGAATTCAGCAATGTCTCAACCTTTCGTGATGCGTTTCACCCAGATTGTCCCCAGCACCTAGTTATAGCGTTGCTGAAGCAAACCAACATCAGCCACACTCTGCTTAGCTCCTCTTGCCGTATTATTGAATTGTCAATAAGTTGACTGCCCACAGCGATGTCCTCAAAGAAACCACCCTTCCTTGACGTGTTTCATGTGAAACGCATCAAGGAATGTTGGTTCTTGGGTGGAGACATTACTGTATGCAGTCAACTTATTTACTCTTCAATAATACGGCAAGAGGAGCTAAGCAGAGTGTGGCTGATGTTGGTTTGCTTCAACAACACTATAACTGGGTGCTGGAGACAATCTGTGTGAAACGCGTCAAGGAAGGTTGGTTCTTGAGTATAGACATTGCTGAGTGCGGTCACTTTTTTTTACTAATAAATATTGAGGTATGAGGAGCTAAGCGGAGTGTGGCTGATATGCTTTCATACTTACAATGGAGAGTGAAGGACTATAGTGGCAAGCACCAAGAACCAACCTTCCTTGACGCATTTCACCTGAAACGTGCCAAGGAAGGTTGGTTCTCAGTAGGAGACATTGCTGTATGCAGTCAACTTATTGACTAATAAATAATCCTGTATGAGGAGCTAAGCAGAGTGCGGCTGATATTCTTTTATATTTTTTATGGAGAGTGGAGGCGGACTATAGTGGCCAGCACCCAGATTGTCCCCAGCACCCAGTTATAGCGCTGTTGAAGCAAACCAACATCAACCACACTCTGCTTAGCTCCTCTTACCATATTATTTATTAGTCAATAAGTTGACTGTATACAGCAATGACTCCAACCAAGAAGCAACCTTCCTTGACGCGTTTCCTGTGAAACGCGTCAAGAAGGGTTGGTTCTTGGGTGAAGACATTGCTGTATGCAGTCCAGCTATTGACTGTTAAAATGGTAAGAGGAGCTAAGAAAAGTGTGGCTGATTTTCTTTCATACCTTCAATGGAAAGTAGAGACAGACTATAGTGGCCAGCACCCAGATTGTCCCCAGCACCCACTTCTAGCGCTGTTGAAGGAAACCAACATCAGCCACACTCTGCTTAGCTCCTCCTATGTATGATTTATGTCAAAAAAATGACTGCCTACAGCAATGTCTCCACCCAAGAACCAACCATCTTGACGCGTTTCACATGAAATGCGTCAAGGATGGTTTGTTTGAAGAAACTGCTGTGGGCAGTCAACTTATTGACTATGCAAAAATACGGCAAGAGGAGCTAAGTAGAGTGTGGGCGATGCTGGTTTGCTCCAACAACGCTATAACTGGGGGCTGGGGACAATCTGGGTGAAACGCGTCATGGACGGCTGGTTCTTGAGTAGAGACATTGCTGAATGCAGTCACCTTATTGACTATTAAAAATTAAGGTAGGAGGAGCTAAGCGGAGTGCGGCTGATATTCTTTCATATTTTCAAAGGAGAGTGAAGACGGACTATAGTCGCCAGCACCCAGAGTGTCCATGTAAATGAGAGGCCAGTCTTGAGCGGAGCTATGGATCTGTACAGTAATCAGCAGAATTGGCCAGTGTGTGTAGTCTCATGTCTAAGCAGATTATCTTTACGTGTAAAACATTTCTCGCATTCTGGACATGGAAAAAGACGCTCGCTCGAGTGACTTTTCATATGTCTAATAAGGTTTCTTTTCTTAGAAAAGGGTTTTCCGCACTCTGAACATGAATATGTGTGAATCCTCTGGTGGGTAAGTAGTTCGCTTTCCTTTTTAAAAGATTTCCCACATTCCGAACAATTAAAAGTTACACTGGTGTGAGATCTGAGATGTATTTGAAGTTCGGATTTTGTCCTGAAGGATTTCCCACATCCCAAACATGAGTATAGACTCCCACCCCTGTGAGCTCCTTCATGGGGTGAGGAAGATTCCTTGAGATTAGATGGATCTACGGATCTATCTGCAGTGCGAGAGCTTATACAGACATTTGCTTTTATCATAGTATGTGATTGATGAGAAGATTCCTCGGGATTAGAGAGATCCATTGATGTCTCCGGACAGGAAGGTCTGTGATGTATATTTTGTGTATTTGGATTTCCTCCTGGAGGATCCTGTGTGATGACATTATCTTCTGACTTACAATCAGCAGATAATAGAAGATGTCTCTCCGAGGAATTCCTGACATCACATCCATCTGTTGGAAAGAAAAATTAAATAAAATATAAAAAGGTCAGTAATAAGAGTCATGTAAGTTGTCTGGGTCCTGAGGAAGCCATTTTCTTTTGGCAAAACGTTGACCGTACAGACAACACCAGATTCATTGGTTCAAGCCTTGTACAGTATACTTACCAAACATTGTGTTTTTAATAAGTATGTTATAGCCCCCCCATGTGTGTGGGGAGAGGACAACAGTTTTTTTGGTGATTTTATTATTATACAATAAACTTTATTATATTTTTTTAAACATGTTTCCACTCTATGGCCACTGTAGTTCGCCTTTGTAGGGTTTGGGGCTTTTGAACCTGGGTATTCACCTAATTTTCGTTTACAATTCTTGGATGAGGCCTATGTCCCAACATTTTCTTTTATGTGTACAGTATCTCCTCCTCATTTGTTGGGAACATGACATTATATTGAGGAATGGAGATGGACCTTTCATATGGTGTACAGTATCTCCTCCTCATTTGTTGGGAACATGACGTTATATTGAGGAATGGAGATGGACCTTTCATATGGTGTACAGTATCTCCACCTCATTTGTTGGGAACATGACATTATATTGAGGAATGGAGATGGACCTTTCATATGGTGTACAGTATCTCCTCCTCATTTGTTGGGAACATGACATTATATTGAGGAATGGAGATGGACCTTTCATATGGTGTACAGTATCTCCTCCTCATTTGTTGGGGACATGACGTTATATTGAGGAATGGAGATGAACTTTTCATATGGTGTACAGTATCTCCTCCTTTGTTGAGGACATGACATTACTGGAATTAAATGAAGCTCTGAGGAAGAGGTGACCCTCCTCAAAACTCATCAGCCCTAGCAGACCTGCGTGGCTTCTTCCCGTATAAGGTTGTCAAAGCAGCGTTCCTGGTGAACTTGTTTCTGGTTTATGCTGATAAGTGTGTACAAATACATATTGGTTTGTGAGTATAATACTTGTTTTATTAAATGAATAATGTATGAAGATAATGCGCTAGGCTGGTGCACCCTCTTCTTTCCTTCTACAGTGAGCAATCTATTGGGACCACCCCAGTCCCAAGAGAGCAGCAAAGATTAGTGGCCCCTCAAGAATTTGAAGTGCAACAGAAACAGAGGGTGTCTACTGACTATGAGCACCATACATGAGCGCAGGAGAGAGTTTACTTTTTGTCCTGTGCATGAGGGGAAACGTGATTGACAAGACCTCAAAATCATAATTTTTCCATAGCAAATGGACCAAACATTTATATTTAGATCATTAGATTAGAAAATATTTGCTGTAAATTACCCCAACCATCCCGACACTAATCAGGATATGTTGACCCCTTCCTTACCTTCAATGATAATCTTCATTAACTTTTTCAGTTGACTCTGTCTTCTAAACTTTGATGGTCAACCATTAAAAATTCAGTCTTATCTGATGATGTGAAGATTTTCCTTAAACTACAATCCTTATACTCAGCAGTAAAATTAGACTGTGACCTGATTCTTCCATAGTGCCTATACTTACTTGTGTCGATAAGTAGAGCCATTTCTTCCTGTTCACTCTTCATATTCATCACAACCTCCTCCATAGACAGCTGATCACCCCCCACATACGTCTCTACTTCTTCCTCTTTAACCTCAGCTTTTATATTAATCGTTTCTTCACCCTAAACCCCGAAATTATAGAAAACATTTATTAAAGCTGAACTCCAGACAGATATAAAAAACCCAAATGACAGCATCTCTGCATTTATTAATACATTATTGTGCTTTTCTTGTTGTTTTTTTAATACAAGCAGTGTGGGTACCTGAATGTGACCTGGTATCAGGACCCTGCAGTTTGTGTCAATAAATCGCTCCATCATGCTGTGCTTGAAGGGATCGCTGTGTCCTGAAGAGTCCTCCAGCACACCAACCTCATCCTCTTCTTTTATCTCTTCTTTAACCCTATGTGAGATGATGTGGCTTTTCTGGGTGGAATCCAAAGGACGGGGACATCTCTCTGGTTGGTTCCCATTACTGGATCCATCTGTAGGAAACACACACACTGACTGAATACATTGTTTCTATGTGTTTATCAGATGATGGGGGATCTAGGTGGACCCTCCGTACTGCTCTCTCCTTTACAATAAAGTCTCCTCTTACCCGGTGATGTGAGGGGCGGCTGATTCTCCATCATGATGTCCTTGTAGAGATCCTTGTGTCCTTCTAAACACTCCCCCACAGAGGCAGTGACATCCTGACACCTTATAGGAACCTGACACACACAATGATACAGTCACCATCCAGACACATCCCTTGTCTGTTACTGGATAATGTCCCAGAATTCCCGGCACCGCTCACCTCTCCTGTCAGCAGATCAATGATCTTGTTGGCGAGTTCTAAAATCTTCTTCTCATTGTTCCTCTTGGGTTTCAGCAAATGCGATGAAGGCACTGTGATGGTTAGATGGTCACCAGACTTCACAGGAGGAAAACTCTGAATTGAAAGAGCAACAATAATGTCATGTGACCTCCCAGAATCCTCCTCACCTCTCCGGTCAGGTCTGTGTTTTATTAATAGAGATAAGAGTGATGTCATGTGACCTCCCAGAATCCTCCTCACCTCTCCGGTCAGCAGGTAGATGATCTCCATGGTGAGGTCCAATATCCTCTCAGTCACGTGACTCGGGTCCTCCTCCATCCTCATTGATGAGATCACGTGATCCATACAAGACTCTGATCTCTGTAGACAGATAATATACTCAACAATGGCCCTAAAATGAGCAGGGGTCAAAAGTATATAATGCATAGGCTGTTGGGTTCAGGAGCGAATAACACATGGGATACAGAGATCAGGAGTGAGTATCATACAGAGTAGCAGGGGGTCGGGAGTAGGGTTGCCAACTTTTTTTCAAGCAAAACCCAAACACTTTAACGGCACAAGGCACATTTTTTTCCGTAGTATACGCTATAGGATTATAAAAGACCTGGGACATCTTTGGGTGCCCCAAGGAGAGTAGTAATGGGGTAAGTTGCTGGGAATGGTGGGTGTGTCCAAATTACTCTTGCTGACATCATCGCCCTGCCCCCCCCCCCCCCAGTGATGCCGAAGATGACTCTCTCAGTTACTTGGGGAGCCACAGCCCTGTCTGACAAAATGTGTCTGGGTTTCAGTCTGCCCGAAACCCGGACACATTATTCAAAACCTGGACTGTCCAGGGGAATCCTGGACAGGTGGCAACCCTAGTCCGGAGTACATAATACACAGTGCAGGGCTCAGGAGTGCATATTGCTCAAAGTGAAAGTATCAGGAGTGTGTAATGCATACAGTGCAGGGATAAGGAATGGGTGCAGAGTTAAGGAGTGTAAATGGCACAGAGTGCAGGGGTCACACTTTTGTCAAAAGTGAGTAAAATAGAGCATATAGAGGGGGTCAGGAGTATGTAATGTACAGGATGGAGGGTAATGGAGAACATAACACACAGACTTCATAGGTCCAGAATACATAATGCACAGAGCGTAGGGATAAGGAGTGCATAACACACAGAGTACAGTGGTCAGGAATGGGTAATGCACAGTGTGCAAAGTTCAGGAATGCTTACTGCACAAAGTGCAGGGGTCAGGAGTGTGCAACAAACATGCATGCATATGTATGTTCTGGACTAAAAACCAATGGATCTGGATGGGCAGTTGGATAAATGGTTCTATATTTAGGATGTATCTGATCTATAAAACAGAGGCTGTGGATGGACAGTTAGGTAAAAGGTTCTACTGTATATTTAGGATGTATCTATTGGCAATAAAAAACGTCACAGTGACTATGGAGGAAGAGGACGGACATGACGGGGGGGTTACTGGGTGTAAATAGAAAATAATATCTTATTACCTCCTCTGCTGCCAGTTCCAGCAATGTCTCCTCTGTACTACCTCCCAACTGACCTCTCACCTGGAACTTCCTGTTTCTACTCTTACATCACTTCCTGTCTGTGCGTTCCAAGTGAGATCACCACAGTGTGTTGGATATAAATCCTGCAGTCTCATTGTTTTGTCGGCGACCTTGTGGTCCATTCGACTGTTATATAACAACGTAAAAATAGTGAATCCACTAAAACTGTGTACAAGTGAAATATAAATAAAATCAACTGATCACAAAATATTACCGTGCAAAAAACACTGTAAGCAAAACTGGGTATCAAATCCCCAAGTCCAATTGTGTCTATTTAATTTGTCATTCCTTACGTTGCATCCTTGGGTATATACGCAGATTATACCTCAGATAAAATCCAGACAAATACAAATACGACACTCTATGACCAAGATTTGTTGTCGGAAAATTTGAGAACCAGCTCTCAAACATTTCTTGTCGGAAATTCCGACAGCAAATGTCCGATAGAGCATACACACGGTCGGATTTTCCCACAACAAGCTCACATCGAACATTGGTTGTCGGAAATTCTGACCGTGCATAAGGGTTCGAGCTGCTTTGACAAGGACCAAATTGTAACGTCTAGACCAGTGTTTCTCAACCTTTTTTAAGTCAAGGTACCCTTTAAAAATCATGGACAGTTTTGAGGCACCCTTTAAAAATATATGAACAGTCTTCAGGCACCCCATTCTAAAAATGATTCTGACTGGCACTGACTAGTATTCCAACGTTTCTCTTTTCCCTCAATTTTTCTCCATCACTCAGCTAAGGTGCCCTGAAGAAGGTTGTAATGGTGCCCAATGAAAACTTGTGGCTTTGTGTAACTAAAAGGCAGCTTTATCCACACACCAGCTTGTATACAATTTTGGGGCGATTTTTAGGCATTTTGCCAAGGCACCCCCGGAGAAACCTCAAGGCACTCTGGTTAAAAAAAGGCTGCTCTAGACGACTGGGTCAGAGAAACTCCAAAACTGCAGCTCTTGTGGGATGTTCCTGGTCTGCTGTGGTCAGGACCGACCAAAAGTGGTCCAAGGAAGGAAAACCCGCGAACCACCAACAAGGTCGTGGGCGGCCAAGGCTCATTGATACAAGTGGGCAGCAAAGGTTGGCCTGTGTAGTTCGATCCAGTAGAGGAGCTACTGTAGCCAGATTGCTGAAAAAGTGAATGCTGGTTCCGATAGAAAGGAGGGCTTTTTTTCCCATCAAAAAATAGGTGCAGGTACTCTCCTCTTCCAGGCTACCAATCTCCGAGCACCATCCCTTGGTTCCACCCACCTCCCAGTACAACTTTTAGAGAATACAGAACCAAATATCATCTTGTGATGCTAAGTCATTTGTATGGAATTTGATAATGATAATATAAAAAGCAGTAAAATAGATCCCCTGCAACCAATTACACCCCCCCCCCCCAAGCAACAATAGAACCCTCCAGCAACAATAAACCCCCTGCAACAAAATCACCTGAAGTCCACTGTTGGAACAGGAAGGGGCCATCCCGAAACTTTTCCCACAAAGTTGGGAGCATGAAATTGTCCAAAATGTCTTGGTATGCTGATGCCTTAAGAGTTCCATTCACTGGAACTAAGGGGCCAAGCCCAACCCCTGAAAAACAACCCCCCCACCGTAATCCCCCCTCCACCAATTTTACACTTGGCACAATGCAGTCCGGCAAGTACCATTCTCCTGGCAACTGCCAAACCCAGACACATCCATTGGATTGCCAGACAAAGAAGCGTGATTCATTAATCCAGAGAACACGTCTCCACTGCTCTAGAGTCCAGTGGTGGCGTGCTTTACACCACTGTATCCGACACTTTGCATTGCACTTCGTGATGTAAGGCTTGGATGTAGCTTCTCGGCCATTGAAACCCATTCCATGAAACTCTCTAAACATTGTTGTTGTGCTAATCTGAAGGCAACATGAAGTTTGGAGGTCTGTAGCTATTGACTCTGCAGACAGTTGGCGACTTCTGCGCAGTGAGCTTCAGCATGCGCTGACCCCGCTCTGTCATTTTACGTGGCCTACCACTACGTGGCTGAGTTGCTGTTGTTCCAAGTTGCTTCCACTTTGTTATAATACCACTAACAGCTGACCGTGGAATATTTAGTAGCAAGGAAATTTTGCGGATGGACTTGACCTATCACAGTACCGCTCTTGAATTCAGTGAGCTCCTGAGAGCAACCCATTCTTTCACAACTGTTTGTAGAGGCAGTTCTGCATGCATAGATGCTTGATTTTTTACACCTGAATCCAAGCATGTACTGGCCATCGGGACTACCGGGACTTTCCTGGTGGGCCGATGGCTCAGTGGGCCGGTTTCAGCGGCTGCCTATTGCATCTGCGATGCGGTGAATTCCCCCCAGAGGTCTGCAGCGATTAACCCGTCAATCGCCGACAGCTGGCGCCTGACGGGTAGATCGAGATGCATGCAGAGTAGCGCAGGAAGCGTCTGTAATAAGTTCTCTCTCATGTCACGCAACGCTGCTCCCCGGCGGCCCCTCCTCTCTTCTCGTCCATCCCAGATGATGTCACAAGCAAATGAGGATGGACGAGAAGAGAGGGGGGCTGCCGGGGGGCTGCCGGGGAGCAGCGCTGCGTGACATGAGGGAGAACTTATTGCAGACGCTTCCTGTGCTAGTCTGCATTCGAAGAAAACGACAAGTAAACGCTGTCCCCCATGTACCCTGATGTTTTGCAACATGTGCCGTGATGTGCCCCATGTGCTCTGATGTGCCCCATGTACCCTGATGTGCCCCATGTGCCCTGATGTGCTCCATGTACCCTGATGTGCCCCTTGTGCCCTGATGTGCTCCATGTACCCTGATGTGCCCCATGCGCCCTGAGTTTACCCTGATGTGCCCTGAATGTGCCCTAATGCGCCCCATGTCTGTACCCCGATGTGCTGTGCCCTGATGTGCTGAGGCCTGATATGCCCTGTCCTGTTGTGCCCTATCCTGATGTGCCGTGCCATGCCCTGTACCCTGATGTGGCCTGTTGTGCTGTACCCTGATGTGCTGTGCTCTGATGTGCCCTGTACCCTGATGTTCTCTGATATGCTGGGCTCTGTACCCTGATGTGCAGTAACCCGATGTGGCCTGATGTGCTGTGCCCAGTACTCTGATGTTCCCTGATGTGCCCTGATATGCTGTGCCCTGTACCCTGATGTACTGTGCCCTGGGCCGCTCTGGATAAAGTCCAGGGCTACATTTCTGTCCCAGTCCAGCCCTACCTGAATCCAATGAATTGGAGGTGTGTCCCAATACTTTTGGCAATAAAGTGTATTCAATCTCTTTTTATTAATTTTAAAACATTTATACAGATACATACATGTGTATTATGCGCATATAAAAATTGGATAACACTCTATATATCTAGTTTGAGAGACAATATAGTGTAAGTGCCAGAGGCAGCCATTGGGAGTACTGGCCATGGCCCTATCCTCAGCAGAGTCCTGAAATTTGTGCCTAGAGAAGCGTGTCCTCTTGTTACTGTGCAGCATTTTGGAGCATTACATGCCCTAATCTCTCTCCTATTTAAAAGTTCTTCAAGCAATAAATATCAAAAAGACATCCTCTAGACCAGTGGTTCTCAACCTGGGGGTCGAATGATGATTTGCCAGGGGTCACTGAATCCTGGGCTGTTCCTGAAGCCTGCACTGCTCTCCCAGCCTTTTTGCGGCCGCCCAGCTGGGCTGTTCCTGGAGCCCACGGCTGCCCATTTAGCCTCTTAGCAGATGACCTTGAGAACCTTGATGACCTCAAGAGCACCTAAGTTGGCTGATCAGAACTCCCCCCCAGCATTGCCACTCATCCCATTCCCCCCCCCCCCCACACTCCCCACACCCCTCCCCACACCAAGGCGTAAGAGAAGGAATAAAAATAGAGAATACATGGAAGGGAAAGGAACAAAAAAAGACGGCTAGAGAGAGGGATGGGGGGGCAAGAAATTAGGATAGAGAGAGATAAAAGGGAAAGAAAGGAGAACAAAGAGAAAGAGTGGTACATCCTAAAATGTACCATAAGGGGTTTTAATATTGTACAAGTGGAAGGGACTCAGGGAACGCTTAATGTCCATGAGTGCAAATTACTTGTCTTGCCTTGGGTGCTGACAACCCACGCTAGGAAAATAATTTTACTTTTTAGGGGTCCCCACAACTTGAGAAATTTTATCAATGGGTCACGGCACTAGAGAGGTTGAGAACCACTGCTCTAGACTGTTATTGGAGCTGGTGTGGATGGACTGGTGCTTGTGGGGATGAGCAGCCTGTGTACTATCTGGGGAGAGCCAGCTGTTACCAGCAGCTCCTATGGGGGCAGGGCTACACCTATGTGGGATTAGTGTTTCCACCACTCCTCATTAAGCGCTCACCTTTGACTTTTTTGAAGAGACGCCCACTGATGTCCGTTGTATCTTGACTGTGCACTGGAAAGCCCATTTTATTAAACTTTCAGTACGGTAACTGCCTTACCCATGTGTAATTTAATTGTTATTCTTTTGTCAGGACCTGGATCACATGCTGGTGGCACTGTGCCTCCCAGAGCAGAAGGTTGCAGTTCTGGTGTCCACCAACGGGTGTTTTCAAGCAGCCAGTGGACCCCAGTAATCAGTTTCCATCTAATGCTGGCTGCTGGGAGAGTATTTAGGTCCTCTTGTACCAGTATAAAAAACACAATGTGGCGCTGAAAAAACGTGATGTTCGTTATTGGGCAAGACAAACCAGAATGGTCATCTGGAAGTCAAAATGCACAATAAAGTTTTATTGAAACATGTCTCCACTAAGTAAATGTGAAACAAACATAGTAAAACTATATTAAGAACACTATGAACTCAAACAAACTTAGATTGTGCATACAATTCCTAAAAGTCTGGAAACCATAAAGGAATACAGGGGGTCCCCGGGCTACAAACAAGTTAGGGACTGTAGGTTTGTTCTTAAGTAGAATCTGTTTGTAAGTCGGAACAGGTACATTTTTTAAGTGTAGCTCCAGCCAAAAAAACTATTTTTAAGCTTTTTGGATAACATAGGGAAGGGTTATCACCCCTGTAACATTTGTTTTGCTGTTTGTGCCCCTGTTCAGAAGATTTCACCTCACTTTCTGTCCTGATGACAATTGGATTTTGAAAATTTTGGGTTGTTGTGGAAACAAGGATTGGTGATAAAGCATCAGTGGAGGTACCTTTTCCCCATATTAACTCTTACAGGAGAGAATTTCCCTTCCTAGGGGTAGATTTCATCTCACTTCCTGTTGTCTCCCTCCGTTTGTAAGTAGGAGTCATTTGTAAGTCGGGTGTTTGTAACTAGGGGACCCCCTGTATGTGTATATAAGAAATATATTCCAAAATTCTTATATACACATATTTCTTTATGGTTTCCGGACTTTTAGGAATTTTATGCACAATCTAAGTTTGTTTGAGTTCATAGACACACATGTGTTCTTAATATAATTTTACTGTGTTTGTTTCACATTTACTTAGTGGAGACACATTTTAATAAAACTTTATTGTGCATTTCGACTTCCAGATGACCATTCTGGTTTGTCTTGCCCAATAACGAACATCACGTTTTTTCAGTGCCACATTGTGTTTTTTTTATTTGCTCACAATTAGTCTGATTGTTATGTTGGCTGCTCCGTACATTTTAGTTGGCGCAATATTTTCTTGATATCCTCTTGTACCAGTGTTTGATTCCAACGCAAATACAATAAGTAGAAATCATCATCTTATTTCACTTGTATACCTTACTTTATTGCAATATGTTTCCATTTCATATGTAGTGCATTTTTTTATAATAATGAAAAATGTTAATGCAAAAAGAATCGGCTGATTATCCAAGAATGAAAGGCTACCGCACCACTCTCAAACCGCCTATGCCATTCAAAAACACTTCATTTCTTCATGGAATGTTCACCATAAGCCTGTTGTAGCAGAATTAAAGTTTCACTCGCAGTTTGGCAAATTTTCACGCAAAATTGAATGTTAATCCTCTGCTCCAGATTCCGATCACTCATTTTCCACCAACAGCATGACACACACACAGTATTTCTTCTATCCTGTTTCCCTGAAAATAAGACCTAGCATGATTGTCGGTGATGGCTGCAATATAAGCCCTACCCTCCAAATAAGCCCTACCCAGTTTCCCCGAAAATAAGCCCTACCCTGAAAATAAGACCTACAAGGACTTTAACTAGGGCTTATTTGGGGGGTAGGGCTTATATTGCAGCCATCACTGACAATCACGCTAGGTCTTATTTTCGGGGAAACAGGGTACTACTCCGTAAAGACTGAGACAACTGGTCTGCGACCCAGGAGAATGCAAGTTAGAACATGTCTATAAGAGTCCAGGGCTTACTACGCATGCACCAATGGCGCGTTGCCACAAGAGGAAATCCGTGCCAACTGAGCATGCGCCAAAGATGCCTCAGGGCACCAACCCGCACCTGCGCAGAAGACTTGATGGAAATGGGCAGGAAAATGCCCAGGATGTGCACAGGAAGTAACCTCAACCTGATGGAAAAAGGCGGGAAAATTCCCAGGAGGCGCACAGGAAGTGACATCAACCTGATGGAAAAAGGCGGGAAAATCCCCAGGAGGCGTACAGGAAGTGACCTCAAACTTCCCTATATAAGCCCAGCCCAGACACTGCCAAATTGCTGGATTATCTTCAGTCCCCCCTTGTTCCTGTGCTAGTGTGTGATCTGTCTGAACCTGTTGTGACCTGGAAACCTGTTTGACTACTCTTGATTGCTGCTTGCCTTTGACCTTGGATTTGTACCTTAACCATTCTTCTTCTTTGCCCCTTTTGTACTCAGCTGCCAGATTGGAACCGACCCCGGCTTGGATCTTGACCACTCTTCTTCTGATTAACCCTTTTATGCTTTGTTGCGCAACTGGACTTGACCTTGGCTCGAATCCCAGACTAAGGCTTGCACGGTGCTCCGCACCCTTGGCACCCCTGCCACTTGGTGTCCCCACCAAGTCTCTGATTCCATCTCCAGAGGCTTTAAGGACCCGAGGTACAAGGGAGGCTCCCCACTACTTCAGTCTCACATCGGATACGTGGGCCCTCGTGACAATGTCAGAACACGCTTGAGTGCTTGACCTCACACTGGGGTGAGGATTGTACACAGCTTGGGCCTATCTACTCCCTACCTTGGCAAATCTGAGGCTTCTGGGTTACAGTTTTTCTTGGATATGCTTATATCTTTAGGTTCCCAAGTCTGCATACCTATTACGAGGGGTTACCACTCCATGCTGTTTTTTATTTTCATAGAATGATGAATGGGCATTCCATAAGATGTGTGGACCTGCAGCAGGCACGTTCCCTCACCGAGGTCTCTAAAAAATAGAAGCCAAGAGATGACTTGGACCATCAAACTCAACTTTTAAGTAAAAGATCACTTTTTATAGCATGTACTCCTTTGTAAATGTTTTTATCCTACAGTTGTTCTATGGTCTAGTAACAGCCATCGTACATTTGTCAAAAGAATCAGCAGGTTCGTTCTTTCTGATGTCCAATTAGGCTTCTTTCTTCTGTAGAACATTTCCTGCACTCTGAGCACAGTGTGGGTGCCCGTCTGTGTGTCTTCTCTGGTGTGCGGCAAGGTTACCTTTCCGAGTGAAAGATTTCCCGCACTCTGTACATAAATAGGGACGCTCACCTGTGTGACTTCTATGGTGTTCAATAAGTTTTCCTTTCTCAGTGAAACGTTTCCCGCACTCTGTACACGAATAGGGACGCTCTCCTGTGTGAATTCTCTGGTGTACAACAAGAGGGGTTTTCTGAGCAAAACTTTTCCCACATTCTAAACAGGAAAAAGGGCGCTCACCCGTGTGCGTTCTCTGATGCAGAATAAGTTTTTCCTTTTCAATGAAAGATTTCCCGCACTCTGAACAAGAGAAAAAATGCTCACCAGTGTGAATTCTCTGGTGTAAAATAAGTTTTCCTTTATGAATAAAGCTTTTCTCGCACTCCGAACAAGGGAAAGGGCGCTCACCCGTGTGAACACTCTGGTGTTTAACAAGCGCGCCTTTCCGAGTGAAACATTTTCCACACTTCGTACAGGAATGGGGACGCTCATCAGTGTGAGTTTTCTGGTGTTTTTGAAGGTATCCTTTGGAAGAAAAACATTTTCCACAATCTGAACAGAGATAGGGGCGTTCTCCCGTGTGCATTCTCTGGTGTTCATTAAAATCCCTTTTCTTAGTGAAACATTTCCCACACTCTGAACAATGGAAAATACGCTCACCAGTATGAAACCTCTGGTGTTCTGTAAGTGCGGCTTTCCGAGTGAAACATTTCTCGCACTCTGAACATGAATAAAGACGCTCACCCTTGTGAATTCTCTGGTGTTTAAAAAAGTTTTTGTTTTCAGTAAAACGTTTCCCGCACTCAGAACATGAGAATAGATTGTCACCTCGGTGATCTCCTTCATGGGGTGAGGAAGATTCCTCGGGATTAGAAGGATCTGTTGATCGATCTGCAGTGTGAGATCTTACATGGATATTTACAATCATAGTATGTGATTGATGAGAAGATTCCCCCTGATCAGAGGGATCCATTGATGTCTCCGGACAGGAAGGTCTGTGATGTATATTTTGTGTATTTGGATTTCCTCCTGGAGGATCCTGTGTGATGACATTATCTTCTGTGTTATGATCAGGTAATGTAAGATGTTTCTCCAAAGTATTCCGGACATCACATCCATCTGCTGGAAAGCAATAAAAAAAAAAAAAAAAAAGTCAGTAATAAAAGAATTATTACAGGTTGGTCTAGCAGTCAACAGTTTCAGAGAGCTCTGGCATGGGATTGGATACAACTGTAACACCAAAATATGAAAATAAACCAGATAAAAGATACAAATCACCCAAAACTATGAAGCACAGAGTAACATTATTTTGCGCATTGATGACAGCTATGTGAGAACATGACATTATATTGAGGAATGGAGATGGACCTTTCATATGGTATACAGTATCTCCACCTCATTTGTTGGGAACATGACCTTATATTGAGGAATGGAGATGGACCTTTCATATGGTGTACAGTATCTCCTCCTCATTTGTTGGGAACATGACATTATATTGAGGAATGGAGATGGACCTTTCATATGGTGTACAGTATCTCCTCCTCATTTGTTGGGAACATGACGTTATATTGAGGAATGGAGATGGACCTTTCATATGGTGTACAGTATCTCCTCCTCATTTGTTGGGAACATGACATTATATTGAGGAATGGTGATAAAGTCTTTCATAAAGTAAACAGTATAAAGTGAAGACCAAACTATTTAGGGTGGTGAAAAGATGGATAGTAGGAGAAAAGTACGATGTTCTCATTCAGGTGAAAAGAGTAGACATCCTTTTGGAAGGAAGGAAGCTCTAGGCTGTAAAATGAAGTACTAGTAATACTTGTGAATAACCTATAATGGACATATTCTTGTTTTCTCCTTTTGGGTCTACTGAATTTTTTTTTTCTGCTTGCTCTTCTAGATGGTCTACCATTTATAATTCAGGCTCATCTGATGTTGTGAAGATCTGATAAGTATCTAACATTTTTGCCTAAACTACAATCCTTATACTCAGAAGTAAAATGAGACTGTGACCTGTGTCTTCCATAGTGTCTGTTACTTACCTGTGTTGATAGGAGGAGAAATGTCATCCTGTCCACTTTTCGTAATCATCCCGACCTCCTCAGTGGACGGCTGATCACCCCCCACATCCGTCCGCACTTCTTGCTCCTTAACCTCAGCATCTTTATTGATCAGCTTTTCACCCTAAACCCAAAATAACAACATATTGAGTGAACTCCAGGCAGATGTAAAAGACACACATCAGGTCAAATCTGTAATTATTAATACAATATTAACTGTGTGTGTGTTTTTTGTATGTATGTACCTGAATATGACATGTGAAAAATACACATCTGGGGAGGCCTGCTGCAGAGCAAAATGAGATCTCCCAGCCATTTCCTCTAAGTCCAGGTAGTCAGGCACTCACACCCTGGGGGGCATGACATTACACCAGCCTGGACCCACGGGAGAAAAGAACAGCACCATGCCATTCAGAATACAGCCAATGTTGGAGCAACATAAGCTGGAAGAATACCCATGATGTCAAGTGACTATACCCACAGAAGAAAGGTAGGTACAGTTGTATATGGATATTTAAAAAAACATCAAAAGTTGAAGGATCTCGAAAGGGGACTGAAAACGAAGAAGTGGACTAAAGACATTAATTCAGACTGAAATTATCCAAAAAAAAATAAAATACATAGAAGAATGTCATCTCATAGCTTAGAATACATTCTTATATCTACATGCTGATTCCCACCTACCTGATGATGGTGGGGGATGGTGTGACCGTCCTGTGTGGAATCCCGGGAATACAGAGGACGGGGACATCTCTCTGGTGGGTTCCCATTACTGGATCCATCTGTAGGAAACACACACACTGACTGAATACATTGTTTCTATGTGTTTATCAGATGATGGGGGATCTAGGTGGACCCTCCGTACTGCTCTCTCCTTTACAATAAAGTCTCCTCTCACCCGGTGATGTGAGGGGCGGCTGATTCTCCATCATGACGTCCTTGTAGAGATCCTTGTGTCCTTCTAAATACTCCCACTCCTCCATGGAGAAATAGACAGTGACATCCTGACACCTTATAGGAACCTGACACACACAATGATACAGTCACCATCCAGACACATCCCTTGTCTGTTACTGGATAATGTCCCAGAATTCCCGGCACCGCTCACCTCTCCTGTCAGCAGATCAATGATCTTCTTGGTGACTTCTAGAATCTTCTTGTCATTGTTTCTATTGGGATTTAGGGAGTGAGGTGAAGGCACTCTGATGGTTAGATGGTTACCAGACTTCAATGGAGGAAGATTCTGCATTGAAATAACAACAATAATGTCATGTGACCTCCCAGAATCCTCCTCACCTCTCCGGTCAGGTCTGTGTTTTATTATTAGAGATAAGAGTGATGTCATGTGACCTCCCAGAATCCTCCTCACCTCTCCGGTCAGCAGGTAGATGATCTCCAGGGTGAGGTCCAATATCCTCTCAGTCATGTGACTTGGGTCTTCTTCCTCCATCCTCATTGATGAGATCACGTGATCCATACAAGACTCTGATCGCTGTAGACAGATAATATAGCGGCCTCGCTGATGATGATCATATGATAACTCATTCACAGTCTCTGTAGACCAGTGGTTCTCAACCTTACTAGTGTCGTGACCCCTTGATAAAATTTCCCAAGTTGTGGGGGCTCCTAACAGTAAAATTATTTTCGTAGCGTGGGTTTTCAGCACCCAAGCAAGACAAGTAATTTGTGACCCTAACCAATGGAAATTTAGCGCTCCCTGAGTCCCTTCCACTCGTACAGTATTAAAACCCCATATGGTACATTTTAGGATGTACCACTCTTTCTCTTTTTTCTCCTTTCTTTCCCTTTTATCTCTCTCTATCCTAATTTAGTTTTTTTCCCCATCCCCCTCTCTAGCCATCTTTCTTGTTCTTTCTCTTATTGTTTCTCCCCCTTTTTCTTTGTTCCTCCCCCTCTTTCCCTCTCCCTTCCATGTATTCTCTATTTTTATTCCTTCTTTTACTCCTTGGTGGGGGAGGGGAATGGGATGAGTGGCAGTGCTGGGGGGGAGTTCCGATCAGCCAACTTCAGCCTTGATCAAGGTCATCTGCTGATCTGAGAACTGTAGTGGGGACTTTTATTGGCAACTATAATCACAGGTAGTGTTACTCACTGTGTCTCCAACTTTGTGGTGTCTCGTAGCAGTGACACCTATGCCGAAATCAGGAGATAGGTTCTCCTCAAGCCCCTCCCACTTCACATTCCTCACCAGTCAGCTGACCTCTAGTCTCTTCCCCCCAGCCATGCCGTGAACTGAATGGGTAGCCGTGGGATCCAGGAACAGCCCAGCTGGGCGGCCACAGGCTCCAGGGACAGCCCTGCTGGGTGGCCACGAAAAGGCTGGGACTGTAGTGCTGGCTTCAGGAACAGCCCAGGATTTGGTGACCCCTGGCAAATCATAATTCGACCCCCAGGTTGAGAACCACTGCTGTAGACAATTCTTCGCCGGTCAATGTGTTTTAAATGTCAGTGATTAATTCACCACCGGTAAATGAGTTTATACATGGAGGAGGGGGGGGGGGGGGTGTCTTTCAATAGGTTTATTTATCTGTGTGTGTTTAGTGGCATCTCCTGGAGATAAAAGACATCACAGTGACTATGGAGGACGAGGACGGACATGACGGGGGGTTACTGGATGTAAATATAAAATAATATCTTATTACCTCCTCTACTGCCAGTTCCAACAATGTCTCCTCTCTACTTCCTTCCAACTCACCTCTCACCTACAACTTCCTGTCTGTACCTGACATCACTTCCTGTCTGTACCTGACATCACTTCCTGTCTGCAGCTAAAATCACTTCCTGTTTGTATGTACTGCGTCTGCTTGCTCACAATCTTACTGTCTTTTTTTTGTTCCACTCAATAAAACGAACACCCCCCCCCCCCACCCCCCTCATTACAGTTAGGACATTAAAGGGAGGGGGTACCACCAGTTTTCAGTATGCAACTGTTCCAAAATATAACTAAAGTGTTCGAAAATAACCACAAGAATGTGCGAAAAAAAATAAAAAACACAGAAAACCCAAATATGTAAAGGAACAATTCCAGGAATAGCTATTTTAAATAGTAAATGCCCGTACGCACGATAAGAAAGTCGTACGAAAGTTTCTGCATAAGGAACGACCGGTCGATTATCTGTTCGTTAGTATAGTGCTTTCAACAGCCAATTCCAACTGTTCAGACCAAAAAGAAAAAAAAGTGCAAGCTAGAAATGTTTTATCGTATGTGAACACAATGTCCAATATGTACAATAATCATACGGAAATAATCGAATAGAAAGAAAAAAGATGATCAGGAGCCAAGAACGACCCAACACTTCCTCTTCTATCACACCATTCTCAACCAGGTTTCCTCCAGAGATGGCTAGGGGTTCCTTGAACTGTGGCTGATTTACCTCCTGTTTGATGGTGCCTACATACTTCTGAGCCAATGCCACTTGGAGGAGCCAGTGGTATGACACCAAGGATCTTTATAACTCTCTGTAAGAGGGCCATTCTTACCACCACTGTAAAAAATGGCATTCTTCTCACTGACCACCAAAGTAAGGGGCATTGTTCCCACTGACCCCCAATGAATGGGTTTTATTAGGGGTTCCCCCGAGACCTGAAAATTATTTTAAGGGTTCCCCTGGGGTGAAAAGGTTGAGAAAGGCTGCACTAGTACATAGCTACATTTGCCTTTGTTGGTCGAGAATTTTCGTACAAGTTAATAACATCATCACTTACGTCGTGATTATTATTGTTATTATTATACAGGATTTATATAGCGCCAACAGTTTACGCAGCGCTTTACAATATAAAAGGGAGACAATACAGTTTTAATACAATAAAATACAAGAGGAGTAAGAGGGCCCTGCTCAGAAGAGCTTACAATCTAATAGGGTGGGGCAGGTGGTACAAAAGGTTGTAACTGTGGGGAATGAGCTGATGGAAGTGGTAGGGGATTAGTTGGAGACGTGAAAGGCTTCCCTGAAGAGATGAGTTTTCAGGGATTGCCTGTAGGTAGCAAGAGTAGGGGATAGCCGGACAGGTGGAGGTAGCGAGTTCCAGAGGATAGGAGAGGCTCTGGAGAAATCCTGGAGATGAGCATGGGAGGAGGAGAGGAGAGAGCTTGAGAGTAGGACCAGGGGTTATCAACCTGGGGTCAATGGACTCTTAAGTGGTCAATGGATTCGTTTCAGGAGGTCCATAAGGGTCAGATAAAGAGAGATAGAGTGTGTAGTAGTAGTAGTAGGTTGTAGAAAAAATAGAAGTTACTAGTAGTAGTAGTAGATTTGAGCAGAATTATAATTGTCTTGTTTAATTTGCACAAGATGATTGCATTTCACTTTTGTAATAAGTGGCCATTACTTTTTGCACTTCTCCTGTACTGCAATTCCTAGGGAAAGTTTGACAGGCAAAGGAACTCCTTTCACTTCAAAAGCACAATGTGTAACATTACAATGGCACACGTTCCTGGAAAAGGCCAGGGAGTAAGCAGGTGTTGTAGCAAATACCAGCTGAAGACTGGTAACATCATAGATCAAAGATTATATCACCAGCACTCCATAGATCATCAAGATAATGTCCAACCGTCTATTGAGAAGGTCACACCATAGCTGTAAGATGCAATATTACGGGGTCATCCAAGACCTTTTCCTCAAGCATGTGACGACAGAGAGTACTTGTGGTAATTGCACAATACCGCTATGATCTTCTCAATAACCTATTGGACGTTATTTTGATGAACCACGGTGTGCTGGCAATATATGCTTTGACGTTTTATATCAAAGAGTTGTGTCGATTGTTGAAATGTACTCACCTACATATATCAGTGTACCACTCCCAAACTGATGGGCTGGTAGAATGGTTCATCAAGAGAATTCTGAATGGTATTCTAACAAAAAGTGATTGATAAGGATGTAGAAGAATGGGACTTCTTGTTAATTTCTTCTTTTGATCTTTTATATGACACATGTATATACCTCACCAAAGTCCTCAAATGACAGGGTGAAGGAGACACCTGATACGACACCTGATGGCCTGTAGCAGTAAATGGGTCTCCATTTTGGCTTATATCGAACTCTGACCTAATTCCAAAGAATGATCGATTACATTCTCCAGTCCCACAAAGCATAAGCTTTGGCTTATCTAGATGTTATATTTGGTATTGAATGATGGCATTTCCACCTACAGAAGATCCAGGCAATTTTATTTGTAGAGCTTAGGTAACTCCCAATCAAAACATTTACAGTAGACCTGAAGAAGCTTGATATTTGGTATTGAATGATGGGATTTCCACCTACAGAAGATCCAGGCAATTTTATTTGTAAGGCTTAGGTAACACCCAATCAAAAAATGTACAGTAGACCTGAAGAAGCTTGATATTTGGGCTACAGCTTTGGGTCGGGGGTCAAAAAGCCTTTATTGAACAAGACTAAACCAATTAAAATTTGGCCCCATTTAGTGGTTAAAAAAAAAAGGGATTTTTAGGGATTGTAAGGTGCTATGGGAAGTTTATGCCTAAGGCTCGGTTCACACTGACAATGGATGCGGCTCGCAGCAGGGATCCAGTGCGTCTTTGATCTCCGTTTCAGGGACGGATCAGGGCCAAATCTGCCTGAATTTGGCCCTGAAACGGAGCCAAAGACGAACAGCGTTCCTGTGCAATCTGCTCTGTGAACCGGGTCCATAGAGAGCCGGTCACAATCTCCTGTCATGCCAATTGGATGCGGGGAAACCAACATCCAATTCGCTTAGGTGTGAACCCAACCTCAGTGTTGTCCTTAAGCAGGCCCAATTACTCCCAAAAAGGGAGCAAGTCCACCATAATGAAAAGGAATGATTAAAGGCCCATATACACGATAAGAAAATCGTAAGTTAAATTTCTTCTGATCGATCTGTCAATTTCCGGATCGTCAGTATGGTGCTTTCGACAGCTGATTCTGAATTTTCGTAGAACAAAAACTGAATGTGCAAATTATAAATTATAATTATAACTATAAAATTTTAATCGTACGTGAACACAATGTCCAATTTTCATTTAATTAGCACAGTTTTCGTCCGAAAAAATCGTAAAAACAAGACTACGCATGCTTAGAAACTAAAGAATACATAGAAAACAATTCAAATGCATTACATCACTTCTGAAGTTGAATTCTGTCGTGCAAGTATTTTCGTATGGGAGTAACCTCTTCACTTTCGATAGGAGACTAGCATGCAACAATAAAATGGACAAACGTTCGTCCGAAAATATGATCCTGTGTACGAGGCTTTACTCATCAAAGGGAACATAACCACCATAATGAAAAGGAGTAAGTCATCAAAGGGAGCAAGTCCACCACGATGCAAAGGAATGACTCACCAAAGGGAGCAAGTCCACCATGATGCAAAGGAATGACTCACCAAAGGGAGCAAGTCCACCATGATGCAAAGGAAAGACTCACCAAAGGGAGCAAGTCCACCATGATGCAAAGGAAAGACTCACCAAAGGGAGCAAGTCCACCATGATGCAAAGGAATGACTCGCCAAAGAGAGCAAGTCCACCATGATGAAAAGGAATGACTCGCCAAAGGGAGCAAGTCCACCATGATGAAAAGTAATGACTCACCAAAGGGAGTATGACCACCATGATGCAAAGGAATGAAGAGTCAGAGAGAGCTTTCAAGAGCTGAAGGCAATATTATGTAAGGGACCAGTGGTAAACCCAAAACACCATTCTTTTGCACGGTTTGGTAGATAATGTTGTCACAACGTAATTCAGTGTGTGTACCTCTCAAAAAGTCATCTTTATTCGGTTGTAGCCCGTAGAAATCTGCCAATCTGTGGGTGTGGCATAGCACCAAAGCTTGGGGGGCAGAGACCTAACATCACATTATTCCCCTCCCACCTATACACTCTGGGGTTGATTTACTAAAGGCAAATCCACTTTGCACTACGAGTGCACTTGGAAGTGCAGTCGCTTTAGATCTGAAATGAGGGAAGGCCTGCTGATTTTATCATCCAATCATGTACAAGCAAAAATGCTGTTTTTTATTTTCATTGTATGTTCTCCTCGGATCTACAGCGACTTTATTTCCAAGTGCACTTGTAGTGCAAAGTGGATTTGCCTTTAGTAAATCAACCCCAGAGTCTCTCTCTGTAGTCTCAGATCTCTCTCTGATATCGCTCTCTCTAATGTCTCTCTCTGTATTCTCTGAAGTCTGGGATCTCTCTCTGATATCGTTCTCTCTACTCTCCAATGTCTCTCACTGATATCGCTCTCTCTCTCTGTATTCTCCGATAGCTCTCTTTAACCACTTCAATACCCGCGTATGTACATATGACGTCCTGGGATGGGATCTCCCATCCTGGGTGGACGTCGTATGACATCCTGGGATTCCCGGCCGCCTAGGGGGTGCGCGCCCGCCGCGTTGCTCAGGTCCCGGTGCGTGTGCCCGGCGGCCGCGATGTAACCGGGCACCCGCGATTGCCCGTTAACCGGGCCGGACCGTGGATCTCTGTGTGTAAACACAGAGATCCACGTCCTGTCAGCTCAGAGGAGAGCGATCTGTGTTCCCAGAACGGAGGAACACTGATCGGTCTCCTCCCCTTGTGCGTCCCCTCCCCCTACAGTTAGAAGCATTCCCTAGGAAACACATTTAACCACTCCCCGCCCCCTAGTGGTTAACCCCTTCACTGCCTGTCACATTTACACAGTAATCAATGCAATTTTATAGCATTGATCGCTGTATAAATGTGAATGGTCCCAAAAATGTGTTAAAAGTGTCCGATGTGTCTGCCATAATGTCGCAGTCGCGAAAAAAAATTGCGATCGCCACTATTACTAGTAAAAATAAATAAATAAATATATATATTTTTTAAATGCCATAAATCTATCCCATATTTTGTAGACGATATAACTTTTGCGCAAACCAATCAATATACGCTTATTGTGATTTTTTTTACCAAAAATATGTAGAAGAATACGTATCGGCCGAAACTGAGGAAAAAATTTGTTTTTTTTAAAAAAAATTGGGATATTTATTAGAGCAAAAAGTAAAAAATATTGTGTTTTTTTCAAAATTGTCGCTCTTCTTTTGTTTATAGCGCAAAAAATAACATCCACAGAGGTGATCAAATACCACCAAAAGAAAGCTTTATTTGTGGGGGAAAAAAGGACGTCAATTTTGTTTGGGTACAACGTCGCACGACTGCGCAATTGCCGTTTAAAATGCGACAGCGCTGAAAACTAAAAATTGGTCTGGGAAGGAAGGGGGTGAAAATGCCCTGTATTGAAACGGTTAATGTCTCTCTTTCTCTATCTATCTCTCTCTGTATTCTTGGATCTCTCTCTGATGTTTCTCTCTTTCTCTGATATCGCTCTCAGATATCCCTTTCTTTCTGATATCGCTCTCTGATGTCTCTCTCTCTGTATTCGCTTTCTCTGATGTCTCTCCGATTTCTCTCTCTTAGATATCTCTCCCTTTCTCTGATATCACTCTCTCTGATGTGTGTCTCTCTGTATTCTCTGATCTCTCTCGGATGTCGCTCTCTCTGCATTCTCGGATCTCTCTCCGATATCGCTTTTTCTGATGTCTCTCAGATATCCCTCTCTCAGATATCGCTCTATAATGTCTGTCTCTCTCTGTATTCTTGGATCTCTCTGATATCTCGCTCTCTGATGTCTCTATGTATTCTCCGATCTCTGATATTGCTCTGTCTTATGTCTCTCTTTCTCCGATATCACTCTCTCTGTGTTCTCTGATGTCTCTCTCTCTCTCTCTCTGTATTCTCGGATCCCTCTGATATCGCTTTCTCTGATTTCTCTCTCTCAAATATCCCTCTCTTTCTCCGATATTGCTCTCTTTGACGTTTCTCTCTGTGTTCTCCGATCTCTCTCTCTCTATCGCTCTCTCTTTCTCCGATATCGCTCTCTTTATTCTCTGATGTGTCTCTTTCTGTATTCTCGGATCTCTCTCGGATATCGCTTTTTTCAGACATCGCTCTCTGTATTCTCCAATGTCTCTCTCTCTCTCTATGTATTCTTGGATCTCTCTCTGATATCTATCTCAGATATCTCTCGCTTTCTCGGATATCGCTCTCTCAGATATCCCTCTTTCTCTGATATCGCTCACTCTGTATTCTCTGATCTCTCTCTAAAATCGCTCTGTATTCTGGAATCTCTCTCCGATAACGCTTTCTCTGATGTCTCTCTCTCTTTGTATTCTCCGATCTCTCTCTGATATTGCTCTTTCCAATGTCTCTCTCTGTATTCTCTGATGTGTGTCTCTCTCTCTCTCTGATCTCTCTGTATTCTTGGATGTCTGATGTCGCTCTCTCTCTCTCTGATGTGTCCCTCTCATGTCTCTCTCTTTCTGGATTCTCTGCTGTCTCTCTCTGTGGAGTCTTTCTGTATTCTCCGATCTCTCTCTGATGTCTCTCTCTTTCTATGATATCGCTCTCTCAGATATCCCTCTCTCGGTGAAATCGCTCTCTGCGATCTCTCTCTAATTTTTCTCTTTATTAAGTGTTCTTGCATAGCAAGACCACTTATTGTTATCTCACATATATATTATTCTTATTATTATAGCCAAATTTACCACCCTAACTCCACCCACAGTTTTTACACTACATAGACAAGTAATATACCGAAACGTGCGGATTGTTCCCGAATGGTGTGCTATTACTTTGTGGAACGTTTCGCCGAATGGTTCACGAAATATCGTCATTTTTGCGGCGAAATTGGTCCCATAGGAATGAATGGGGAAACTAGAGTGGGAGATGACAAAAGCTGGAAAATCAGAACATAATTTATAAACTGCCACCACTCCCTCATTTTCAAGCCCACCTACACAAATCTTATATCAAAACGTTCAGCTATCCCTGCTGCCACTAAACATGTCCACGGCTAAGCCATAGTCCTGATAGTTTTCACAATATGACCATTTGTTTGCAACTCACGCCGTCCATTGACATTCATTGAAACTACACTCTAGCCCCTTCAAATTTGAAGGGCAATTTCTAAACTGCGACTGTGCCTTCAATTTTAATATTTCAGAGACATACTATGTATCAAAATCTAGGTCTGGGTCTTGTGATTCTCACAATATAAAGATCTTCGATGTAGGATGTATAGTTTTTAAAATACGGCCATTTGTTTAGAGGTCATTTCAGGAAATTTTAGCCATTAATCAGAGTGTACTGTTAGTGTTTGTTTTGTTGCCATGGTTACCAAAGCTTCTGTTATACACAGGGGGGAAGGTGGCTGGAGCATCTCAGCTGATTACAGAGCCCGGGGGAGGGGACAGACACACCATGTACTGATTTATAATAGAGGAATATGATGGGGCAGTTTTGATGGGCTAATTCTGATGGGGCAGTTTTGATGAAGTAGTATTTGGGAAGCATAAACAGGGCATGAGCGTTGCTAGGAAACAGTGGTTGTAAACACAAGATGCTGAGACACCCCAAATGCATGTGACTTCATCTGCTAGACTTGATAATGCTTGTAGACTCCTCCCACAGTTTTTACACTACAGAAACAAGTAATATACCGAAACGAGCGGATTGTTCCCGATTGGTGTGTTATTACTTTGTGGAATGTTTCACCGAATGGTCCACGAAATGACGTTTTTGCGGCGAAATTGGTCCCATAGGAATGAATGGCGAAATGTTCAAAACTAGAGTGGGAGGTGACAAAAGCTGACAACCCCATGATCAGCCAAAACATTATGACCACCCCATGATCAGCCAAAACATTATGACCGCCCCATGTAAAAAAAAAATATTTTTAAAAAAAAAAAAAAAATTTTTGAAAAAAATAAAAAAATAATTTTTGAAAAAAAAAAAAATCATTTTTGAAAAAAAAAAATATTTTTGAAAAAAAAAATATTTTTGAAAAAAAAAAAATTATTTTTGAAAAAAAAAAATTATTTTTGAAAAAAAAATTACTTTTAAAAAAAAAATTATTTTTGAAAAAAAAAATATATTTGAGAAAAAAAATATTTTTGAAAAAAAAAAAATTATTTTTGAAAAAAAAATTACTTTAAAAAAAAAAATAATTTCGAAAAAAAAATTATTTTTGAAATAAAAAAATTCATTTTTGAAAAAAAAAATTACCTTTGAAAAAAAAAATTACTTTTGAAAAAAAAATCATTTTTGAAGAAAAAAAAAATCATTTTTGAAGAAAAAAAAATCATTTTTGAATAAAAAAAATTCATTTTTGAATAAAAAAAATTCATTTTTGAAAAAAAAAATTACTTTTGAAAAAAATGTTCAGCTCTTTCAGCGAATGATGGAACTTTTTTACTACTATTTATACTTTTTAAAATATTAAGCTTTTTAACACTTTTCACAGTTACTCAAGCCACTCCACCCCACCCAGTTACTCCGCCCACTCCAGTTGTAGAGGCAAGAACACTTTCACAATTTCCCCAGAAATTGTACCTTTTCTAGTCTGATATTGCTCTCTCTATTCTCCAATGTCTCTCTCTCTGATATTGCTCTCTCTAATGTCTCTCTCTCTCTCTGTATTCTGGGATCTCTCTCCTATATCGCTTTCCGATATCACTCAGATATCTCTCCTTCTCAGATATCACTTTCTGATGTCTCTCTCTCTGTATTCTCCGATCTCTCTCTGATGTCTCTCTCTGATATGGCTCTCTCCAATGTCTCTCTCGGATATTGCTCCCTCTGTATTCTCTGATGTGTCTCTCTGTATTCTCTGATCTCTCTCTCTGTATTTTTGGATGTCTCTAGCTGATGTCTCTCTCTCTTGGATATTGCTCTCTGATGTCTTCCTCAGATATCTCTCTGTGGATTCTCTGATATCTCTCTCTCTCTGTTATTAATCTCTCTGTACTTTCTGAGGTATCTTTCTCTCTGTATTCTCTGATGTATTTCTCTATTATGTCTCTCTCTCTGTATTTTCTGAGGTCTCTCTCTCTCTTTGATGTCTCTCTCTCTCTCGGACATTTCTTTGTATGCTCTGCTGACTCAGTGAGCTTTGTACCTCAATCTTGGATAGAGAGGAGATAGGAAAGTGAAAGTAAACTTGGCTCTGATCTCAGTCTCAGCGAGGTACAGAGCAGCAGCAGACACGCCCCCTTCACACAGGCTCAGGCAGATGGGGCGTTGCGCCACCATTTTTTTCATGATTTGTGCCCTTGTTCTTTATGAGATTTAGTGTTTACTTTGTATTTGACTTTCCAGGTTTTACAACCACTTTAACTTCCCCCAACTTTAGTCATGAACTTTTTGTAGAAACAGAAACCACTGAAGTTGGCCTTGCAGCAGTATTTTTCCAGAGAATTAACGGGGAAGAACATCCAGTAGAATACCGAAGCCGGAAACTCACCCATGCCGAAAGAAACTATGCCATGGCTGAAAGAAATTGTCCAGACCAGTGGTGGCTGATGCTAAAAAAAATATTTTTTTGGGGGGGAGGGGTGTAAACAAACTGAAAAATTAACCACTTCCAGCCCAAGCCGATTCTGGAACTCCTCTCCTACATGTAAAAATCATCTTTTTTTTGCTAGAAAATTACTCATAACCCCCAACATTATATATTTTTTTTAGCAGAGACCCTAGGGAATAAAATGGCGATCATCGCAACTTTTTATGTCACATGGTATTTGTGCAGCAATTTTTCAAATGCGTATTTTTTTGGAAAAAAAAAGTTTTATGAATTAAAAAAAAAACAAAAAAAAAACAGTTACGTTAGCCTAAATTTTATATAATGTGAAAGATGAGGTTACGCCACGGAAATAGAAAACCAACATGTCATGCTTTAAAATTGCGCACACTCATGGAACAGCGCCAAACTTCGGTACTTAAAAATCTTCATAGGCGAGGCTTTAATATTTTTTACATGTTACCCGTTTAGTAGAGGAGGTCTTGGGCTCGAATTTTTGCTCTCGCTCCAATGTTCGTGGCAGTACCTCACATGTGTGGTTTAACCGGTTCAATACAGGGCATTTTCACCCCCTTCTTTCCCAGACCAATTTTTAGTTTTCAGCGCTGTTGCATTTTAAACGACAATTGCGCGGTCGTGCGACGTTGTACCCAAACAAAATTGACGTCCTTTTTTTCCCACAAATAGAGCTTTCTTTTGGTGGTATTTGATCACCTCTGCGGTTTTTATTTTTTGCGCTATAAACAAAAGAAGAGCGACAATTTTGAAAAAAGCACAATATTTTTTACTTTTTGCTATAATAAATATCCCAATTTTTTTTTAAAAAAACAAATTTTTTCCTCAGTTTCGGCTGATACGTATTCTTCTACATATTTTTGCTAAAAAAAAATCCCAATAAGCGTATATTGATTGGTTTGCGCAAAAGTTATAGCGTCTACAAAATACGGGATAGATTTATGGCATTTAAAAAAAAAAAAAAAAATTCTTTTTTTTTTTTTACTAGTAATAGCGGCGATCGCGATTTTTTTTCGTGACTGCGACATTATGGCGGACACATCGGACACTTTTGACACATTTTTGGGACCATTCACATTTGTACAGCGATCAGTGCTATAAAATTGCATTGATTAATGTGTAAATGTGACAGGCAGTGAAGGGGTTAACCACTAGGGGGCGGGGAGGGGTTAAATGTGTTTCCTAGGGAATGCTTCTAACTGTTGGGGGAGGGGACGCACAAGGGGAGGAGACTGATCAGTGTTCCTCCATTCTGGGAACACAGATCGCTCTCCTCTCACCTGACAGGCTGTGGATCTGTGTGTTTACACACACAGATCCACGGCCCGGTTAACGGGCAATCGCGGGTGCCCGGCAGACATCACGGCCGCCGGGCACACGCACCGGGTCCCGAGCGACGCGGCGGGCGCGCGCGCGCCCCCTAGGCGGCCGGGAACCCGAGGCCGTCATATGATGTCCACCCAGGATGGGAGATCCCATCCCAGGACGTCATATGTCTATAGGCCGGTTTTGAAGTGGTTAAACGCCCTTTACATATGCTGGCGCGATGTACGTATGCTTCTGGGTGTGAGCATGCGGGGACAGGAACGCGCATTTTTTTTTTTTTTTTTTTTACAATTTCCATTTTTTTTTATTTTTTTATTTTTACACTATCCATTTACATTTTTATTTAATAGTTTATTTTTACACTTTCCCTTGAATTTTTTTTTTTTTTTAACGCTTTTATTCCTATTACAAGGAAAGTAAACCCCTTCTAATGAGAATAATGCATGATGTGTCTTTTTTTTTTCTCCAAGATACTCTTTATTAAGTATTTTGAAGTTAAGGTACAAAACAAAGCCTATTGGGCATACCCAGGCTGATAAGGTAAAACAAGAAGACATAAAAAACAAACAACAAAATAAAACTATCAACTATTCACTTGGCAACCAAGATGTCGGATTTGAATACAGCTCATTGGTATAGGTGTGAACAAAAAAAAAAAAGTCACCACCTAATCTGCACTACCCTACAGATACTCTCAATAGGTCAGTAGAATTAAAACCAGAAGGGTTTGTTCCCATGAAGGTAACCCAGATATCCCATGTTTATCATCCAGATACCTCCACTCAAAGTCCAGGGCTTCATATGATGGCCTTTGGGCGGGAAGTGGTTAAACCAGCCTTTGAGAACCTTGAGAAACCTTGAAAACTTTGAGAACCTTGAGAAAGGTTGAGAACCTTTTCAACACAGAGGAACCCTTGAAATAGTTCTCCGGTCTCGGGGAACCCCTGCTAAAAATTAGAAATCTACAACTCATGATACAATAGTGTGATGGTCAGTAGGAAGAATGGTCCTTACACTTGTGGTCATTGGGAAGAATTACCTCCTTACAGATAGCTAAAAAAGATCAATGGCGTCAGTGGGAACTTATCTGAGAGGCAGAAATCGCCCAATGCTGGAGGAACCCCTAGCAACCTTTGGAGGAACCCTGGTTGAGAATCACTGGGTTAAACTGTTCACCATGAGGTTACACCTGAGATGTAGCTAGGTGTTGGTAGTAATCAGTTGTGCAATAGTGGCGCCAACAGATCCAAGTAGCTGCAAATTTGGATGGGGAATCTTTCGCAAGACTGATACGTTCTTCCAGTTTTATAGAAGTATGAGTTACGTAATCAAGGTAATCATTCAACAACAACAAAAACAAAAAAACAAACACTATGAAGTTGCCTAATCACTGGCCAGTAGCATTATTTGAAAGAAAAGGTTGCTCTCCTTTCTTTTTGGACTGCAAATTTTTCAATGACCTTCTGGTTGAAATCAGTCATCTCATTCACCAGTCTCTTTTCTATCGACAGCATGGCCAATGCATTCAGACTCTCCTGGGTCGTGCTGTTTCTCAGAAAAGTCTTAACTCTTTCCAAAGTTGAGAAGCACCTCACAGGTTCTGCTGTGGTCATGGGTGTGGTGATGATGATCTTAAGGAGAGCAATAGTCTCTACAAAGACTTCTTCAAGATTGTTCTCCATAAACAGCTGGAGTAAGTCCACAGCACCACGACAGGTTCTGAACTCTTCCGTGCAGTAGATGAGAAAAAGCTCCGTCTTCAACCTACTCGAATTGAGCACTGGATAGGCTTTCAAAGTACTCTTCAGTATATCTTCAGGAAACTCCGCTGTGTACTGTTTAAACCTGTCTGCTTGAACCAAGGTGGCACCAACAAGGTGGGTTGTGAAAGAGAACCGTTCCATGGTGTGTCTGAGTATGATATCACAGACCTATAGGAGGAGTGAAGGATAAAAACAAAAATTATGTAATAATGACAAAATGTCGATTTCAACTGCAACATTTAAAATGACCAGTTTTAAGTTATAAAGGGAGATCAGTTTCAGTGTTTGAATCCATAATTTCTCAGAACTTCATACACATGGACAAGACATTCTGAGTAAATACACTATATTGCCAAAAGTATTGGGACGCCTGCCTTTACACACACATGAACTTTAATGAAATCCCCGTCTTAGTCCGTAGGGTTCAATATTGAGTTGGCCCACCCTTTGCAGCTATAACAGCTTCAACTCTTCTGGGAAGGCTGTCCACAAGGTTTAGGAGTGTGTCTATGGGAATGTTTGACCGTTCTTCCAGAAGCGCATTTGTGCGGTCAGGCACAGGCACGTCGTATTTGCGCAGCGGTCTTACAAGCGCTTTATTTGGAAAAAATACACTTTTTTAAATTAAAAAATAAGACATCAGTAAAGTTAGCCCAAGTTTTTTTTTTTATATTGTGAAAGATAATGTTACGCCGAGTAAATTGATACCCAACATGTCGCGCTTCAAAATTGCGCCCGCTCGTGTAATGACGAAAAGCTTTTACCCTTAAAAATCTCTATAGGCGACGGTTAGAAAATTCTACAGGTTACATGTTTTGAGTTACAGAGGAGGTCTAGGGCGAGAATTATTGCTCTTGCTCTATAGATCGCGGCAATACCTCACATGTGTGGTTTGAACACCGTTTTCATATGCGGGCGCTACTCACGTATGCGTTCGCTTCTGCGCGCGAGCTCGCCAGGACGGAGCGCGTTTAAAAAATTTTGGCTTTTGTTTCTTATTTATTTTACCTTTTATTTTTATACTGTTCTTTAAAAAAAAAAAAAAAATAATTGTGTCACTTTTATTCCTATTACAAGGAATGTAAAGATCCCTTGTAATAGAAAAAAGCATGACAGGTCCTCTTAAATATGAGATCTGGGGGGTTAAAAAGACCTCGCATTTCATATTTACACTAAAATGCAATTAAAAAAAAAAAAAAATGTCGTTTGAAGAAAAAAAAAAAAAAAAAAAGTCCCTTTAACCACTTCAGCCCCTTTTACCCCCTTCCTGACCAGAGCACTTTTTGCGATTCGGCACTGCGTCACTTTAGCTGACAATTGCGCGGTCGTGCAACGTTGCACCCAAACAAAATTTACATCCTTTTTCTCCCACAAATAGAGCTTTCTTTTGGTGGTACTTGATCACCTCTGCGGTTTTTATTTTTTGCGCTATATACTAAAAAACAGCGACAATTTTGAAAAAAAAAACGCAATATTTTTTACTTTTTGCTATAATAAATATCCCCCAAAAATCTATAAAAAAAATATTTTTTTCCTTAGTTTAGGCTGATATGTATTCTTCTACATATTTTTGGTAAAAAAAAAAAAAAAATTTAATCCCAATAAGCGTATATTGATTGGTTTGCGCAAAAGTTATAGCGTCTACAAAATAGGGGATAGTTTTATGGCATTTTTATTATTTTTTTTTTTACTAGTAATGGCGGCGATCTGCGATTTTTATCAGGACTGCGACATTATGGCGGACACATCGGACAATTTTGACTCATTTTTGGGACCATTGTCATTTTTACAGCGATCAGTGCAATAAAAATGCATAGATTACTGTAAAAATGTCACTGGCAGTGAAGGGGTTAACCACTAGGGGGCGATCAAGGGGTTAATGTGTTCCCTATTGTGTGTTCTTACTGAAGGGGGGGAGGGGACTGCGCAGGGGAGATGACAGATGGCTGTTCATACTCTGTATGAACAGACGATCTGTCTGTTCTCCCCTCAGGGAACCGGAAACTGTGTGTTTACACACACAGATCCCGGTTCTCGGTGTGCGATCGCGGGAGCCCGGCGGTGATTGCGACCGCTGGGCACTCGCATCGGCTCCGTGGGCGAGCGCGCGCCCCCTAGTGGGCGAATGTTACCGACGTAACATGGCGGCGATTCGCGCAGCCGAGCCATGTTGCCGCAGTACAACTGCGGCAGCTGGTCGGCAAGCGGTCAATGCGAGATCTGGGGTCAAAAAGACCTCAGATCTCACATTTACACTTAAAAGCAATAAAAATAAAATAAATAAATAAAAAAGGGCCTTTTGTTTTTCTCAAAAAAAAAAAAAAAAAATTGTCCCATTAAGGCTGGAGGGTGGAAGTGATGTTTGACATCACTCTGGTCTTCCAAGGGCATAGAGTTGAGTGGCGGCCATCATGCCCTCACTCGACTTCCTGCCCATCAGGCCAACTTACCGGATCATTCCCACCGCTTCCAGCGGCTCCGGTAAGCGGCAGAGACGCCCATAAATGTGACCTCGTGCCGAATCTGTATTCAACGTCAAAGTAGCGACGTATAGCCACGGTTGGAAGTCCCAAAGTGTTTAAGAAAAATTATTAGAGGTCAAAGACACGAGAAGACATTTAGTTTAACTTGTTGCTAAAATTTATTTTTCTTTTTGATAGATTTCTCCGATAGCTTTTCTACGAAATACTCCAGAGGACCATGGACTGCAATAAAAACTCACCTCTTGTGCAATCCGTTTATGGACAACTTCTGGATTGGGCGAGCACCGCCTCTTTGGTTGAGAGCCAACTTCAGTGCTTTGGTCAACCAGGGAATGGAGAGAACTTCTGCAAAATGTATGAATAATAAGAATAAATAATAGTAATAACAACAACTGCAAAAGGAGGACTACAGCTGCTACCTGATCTTCTGTATGTCCTGCTGGAACTGCTGGATGCTCCCCTTAATGTGGGCTGAATCTATGTTCTTCTTCTGGAGTTTGACATAGAGGAGGTCCACATGTGGCATGACGTTGTGGAAAAAAAGCAGAAAAAACTTAAAATCCTGATCGTCCAGAAGCATGGCAAGGCCTCCTGCCGCTCTGACGGTAACAGGGTCAAAGTCACTTGAGTCTTGTATAGTTTGAAAACAGCGGAGGAGGTCCTCTCTGTGCTTGAACACGGTATAGATGGAATGGCTGTGGAAGGTCCAACTGACACGGCTTGATGTTGGCAGTCTATGGGCGACTACTTTATCCAGAACGTCTGTGCACTTGGGTGATTTGGAAAAAAAGCTGGCAAATCCTCCAAGAGTAGCAAAAAAAACTCTCACTTTGGGTATGCGAGAAGTGGCTTGTTCCATTATAAGATTGAGCGGATGGGCATAGCAGTGGATGCAATGGGCCTTTGGGTACACCTCTTGCATCTTCTTTTGAACGCCCCACATCACGCTGGCACCATCATAGGCTTGGGAGATAAATTTACTCCTTTGATCCTCTGGAAGGATGGCAGCAAGACGCTCCTTTAGTGCCGTAGCAATGGAATCAGATGTGTTGGAATCCAGAGTAATAAACTCAAAAAACCTCTCCTGTACGTTGCTTTTGGCATCAATGTAGCGCAGCACAAGCACAAGTTGACACTGCGTGGTTATATCGCTGGTCTCGTCGACCTGGATGGAGAGAAAATCACTGGTCCGTGCTTCTTGGATAATGTGCTCCCTCATAACAGACAACATACAGTCCAACAGCTCGTTCTGCACGGTTTTCGAAGTTCCGTTAAACACGGTCGCATTCTGGAGGTGGTCTTTCAAAACTCCATCAAGGGAAGCAACAAAATCGACCAAGCCACGGAATATCCCAGGATTATCGGAGCTCTCGTCAGAACCACGCAAAGCCAGCTCAAACGCGCCACAGAATTTCATACAGTCTATTATCCTAGACAGGATTTGTCGATTTTTTGTGACCTCTTCATTGTGCCTTCTAATGCCCACCCTGTAGCCTTCATCTAACTGTTTAGCAATGCTACACTTCCCAAAAAAATGGAACTTCAAAGTGTTCTCAAGGTGGCTTCGGGTGCTTTCATGCCGTCTGGACTTTTCGGTGAGATGTTTTAAGTCGCAAACCCCCGTTGTGGTCCACACCGTGTCGGTGCCAGGAGACTGAATCAGCAAACAGGGAAAACAAAAAAAGGCATGACTCGCCTCGCATCCGGTTAGCCAAGTCCGTGTCTGATAGGTTGTGTTGGAAAAGCTCCGAGTGTAAGCTCGACCGCGATCAGTTGTCTGCTGCTGAATGATCAAGTTGGGTCGATCTGGTCCAAGCTCCTTTATCCTCTTTTTTTCTTCATCCGATCGCCTTGTGAAGGGGCGTTTTTGCAAAGATAAAACCGAATTTTCTTTCATTTCGAGAACCGAGATTTTTCGCTTTTTCCCATGTGGATCAGTACCTGCGAGTCAAAGGACAATCTGGGTAAGTTTTTTTTTTTTTTTTTTCTCAAAAAGAATTTTATTAGCATAGAAGATAATAAACATACTCAAAGAAATACACATTCCAGCATAATAATAATAGAAAAAAGAAAAAATGGGCAAAATGTTCTTACATACAGCAGCATGACATTTAATAAGTATAATGCAAGACTGGCCTCGACACCTTCCACCTGTACAAATCCGGTAAAGTTATCCTATGCAAGGATACGGTCCTCTCTTAACACAATACCATATGGGTTAAAAAAGTAATCTATCCAATACTAATTCTACCGGAGACAATCCTGGGGTATTCAACCAAGGAGCCCACAGCAGATCAAATTTACCTGGTCGGCCCCGGAGTTGAAATATATACTTCTCTAATCTTAGGGTGGCTCTCATCTGAGCTATCCATTCCCGTAACTTAGGAGGCTCAGTCGCCTTCCAATGTTGGAGAATAAGCATACGGGCTTGGAAAGGAGCTCTACCAATAGCCTTTTTTGGGTTGTCTTCAATTGGGAGATCATCAAGAAAACCAAGGATACAGGTTTTTGGGGTCTTGTGGGACATTGACCAGGAATACTTTGTTAATGATTGTGAGAACACCCTTCCAGTATAGGTGTAGCTTTGGGCATCACCACAATAGATGAATGAGATCCCCCATGGTCTCTAGAACACCTTGTACATTCAGCGCTATCACCTATGCCAATCCTGTGCAGCCTCACAGGCGTGAGGTGGACCCTCAGCACTATGTATAACTGTGATAGTCGTTGTGCTGCGTTAAGCGAGCACCCCTGTATTGTCTGTAGCACCTCCTCCCACTGGTCCTCCACAAAAGCACCCATGTCTCTCTCCCAGCAGGCTATCACTTTGGTAGGAAAGCCAGTAAAGACTATAGATCAGGGTTTCTCAACCAGGGTTCCGTGGAACTTTAGAGATCCTCCAGAGGTTGCTAGGGGTTCCTTGAGCAATCAGCAATTTCTTCCTCTCAGATAAGTTCCCACTGACACTATTGATCTTTTTAGCTATCTGTAAGGGGGTAATTCTTCCCAATGACCAGAAGTGTAATGCCGCGTACACACGAGCGGACATTACGGCGGACTTTGCCCGGCGGACTGGATTTCGTCGGACAATTCGATGTGTGTGGGCTCCAGCGGACTTTGTTTTCTCAAAAGTTGGACGGAATTAGATTTAAAACTTGTTTTAAATTTATCCGTTGAAATCGAGTCCGGTCGAAAAGTCCGCCGTCTGTATGCTAGTTCGACGGACAAAAAGCCACGCTAGGGCAGCTATTGGCTACTGGCTATGAACTTCCTTGTTTTAGTCCGGTCGTACGTCATCATGTACCAATTCGACGGACTTTGGTGGATTGTGTGTAGGCAAGTCCGTTCATTCACAAAGTCCGTCGGAAAGTACGTCGAAAAGTCCGCCGGGCAAAGTCCGCCGTAATGTCCGCTCGTGTGTACGCGGCATTAGGAGCATTCTTCCCACTGACCATCACACTATCATTTTTAGTAGGGGTTCCCTGAGACCGGAAAGATATTGCAAGGGTTCCTTTGTGTTGAAAGGGTTAAGAAAGGCTACTATAGATAGTAACATAGCAGCATATGACCTGGATATAAAATCTTTGAAATGAGACACCTCAGTCATATAATGGAAGACAGGGGGCGGGCATTGTGTCCATGGATCACTACCTGCTTGTGCCTTAACTGCATGTAGTAGCTGTAAGGGAAGTACAATAATTGGGGCAACCCAAATTTTCCCTGCAATGGAGAGCAGTCTACCATTAGAAAAAATATGAACCAGATGTGTAACCCCATACAACTTCCATTGCTCTGCACAAGTCAGAAGTAGCAATTCTCCATAATACTTGTTCCATATAGGGCTATGCCCTGTAAAGCCATTAATATCCTGTAACTGTCGAACTTTATTCCAAACATTTTGGATCAGGACATACGTGGGGAAGAGTTTGTTCGGTTTGGCAAAGGATAGAGCCTCAGGCCCCGTGGCCACACTGTGTGAGCCCGTGGCATGCTGTAAAAAAGGGCTGTAGTTGGATCCTCACATCCTCCCCCTGCACCAGGCCCACCAGGTATAGCTCGGGCAATATGTTGTAGCTGGGCAGCCAAGTAGTAGAGCCATGGATTGGGAAGGGCCAATCCCCCCGACCTCCTTAGGTTTCTGAAGCTGTTCCAATCTAATCCTCGGGGGTTTATTAAGCCAGGGAAAGGCACGAAGTAAGGAATTAATAACACAAAATATTTTTAGTGGGACTACCATAGGGGGGTTATGTAGAATGTACAAAAGTTGTGGCATGAAAATCATCTTGGTGAGATTTACTCTGCATACCAGTGACACTAAACTAAAAAACTAAACTAAGAAACTAAAATCAATTCCATTTTCGTCAACGAATGAAAACAACGAAAATGTGAGGGAAGGATGTTTACCCTGAACTATCGGATTCCTTGGAGCTGCGCTTGTACAACCTGTGAGTGCTTCCCCTCCCAGCAAACAAGGTAGCAACTGTAGTGTGCTTCGCACTGTGCAGCATTACAGGCCTCCTGAGAGGACCATGGAGAGCACTGTGTGCATTACAGGCCTCCTCAGACCACCATTCAGAGCACTGTGTGCATTACAGGCCTCCCGAGACTTCTGACTCATGACCGTCCAGAGCACTGTGCCTTACAGGACTCTCAACCCCCCTCCCCCAGAGCACTGTGTAGCATTACAGGCCTCTCAGACCCCCCCAGAGCACTGTGTAGCACTACAGGCCTCTCAGACCCCCCCAGAGCACTGTGTAGCATTACAGGACTCTTACACCTCCAGAGCACTCTGCCTTACAGGACTCTCATACCGTCCAGAGCACTGTGTGCATTACAGGCCTCTCAGACCGTCCAGAGCACTGTGTGCATTACAGGCCTCCCAGACTGTCCAGAGCACTGTGCATTACAGGCCTCTCAGACCGTCCAGAGCACTGTGCATTACAGGTCTCTCAGACCGTCCAGAGCACTGTGCATTACAGGCCTCTCAGACCATCCAGAGCACTGTGCATTACAGGTCTCTCAGACCATCCAGAGCACTGTGCATTACAGGTCTCTCAGACCGTCCAGAGCACTGTGCATTACAGGCCTCTCAGACCATCCAGAGCACTGTGCATTACAGGCCTCTCAGACCGTCCAGGGCACTGTGCATTACAGGGCTCTCAGACTATCCGGAGCACTGTGTGCATTACAGGCCTCTCAGACTATCCGGAGCACTGTGTGCATTACAGGCCTCTCAGACTGTCCAAAGCACTGTGTGCATTACAAGCCTCTCAGATGGTCCAGAGCACTGTGCGTTACAGGCCTCTCAGACTGCCCAGATCTTTGCGCATTACAGGCCTCTCAGACCGTCCAGAACGCTATGCTGCAAAAGGCTTGATTCACAGCTATGCATGTTGCTTTTCAGCGTTTCTGCAGTACTTTTGTGTGTTTTTTTCCTACATTCACTGTACTATAGCTGGTTGCTAAGGAGCGGGTCGGGAAGCCGGCTGCCGCGTCCTTAACAACCAATGAGTCATCACCTGAATCCAAAAAAAAAAAAAAGGGTGGCTAACAAAAAAATTCACAAAAAAATAATAAAAAATAAATAAGAATAAAAATGACGTGGGGTCCACCCCACAAGCCATACCAGACCCTTATCCAAGCATGCAGCCCGGTAGGTCAGAAAAGAAACCCCCCCCAAACCATACCAGGCCGCATGCCCTCAACATGGGGAGGTCGCACCCCCCTCTTATGTGAATGGGTATCAGGTAAATCGTACCCCCTACCCATTCACCAAAAAAACAGTGAAATGTAAAACACACACACGCCGGTTTTTGACTTTATTTAAAAAAATAGCTCCGAGCCGTCTTCTCCCATCGCTGTCTCTCCCTGTGACGTCCCCCCGCTGTCTGACATCTCTTATATAGGCATGTGGCGTGGCCATCCAAGGACATCACCCGGAGAGCACGCCCCTTGTGACGTCATCTGATGGCCACACCCCATGGCATATAAAAGATGTCAGACAGCAGGGGAGGTCACAACGGAGGAAGACAGCCTCAGGACAAGAGCAGCCTTTTTTGTTTTTAGCGGGTAACTAGCAGCGGGGAAGTAGACAGCTCTGGGAGAAGACAGCAGCGAGAGAGACGACTCGGGTGGAAGATGGCTCGGGAGAAGACAGCGCAGAGCTTTTTTAATAAAGGACTTGTCAAAAACCGGCTCTTTTTTTTTTTTTTTCATTTTACTGCTTTTTTGATGAATGGTTCCAATAAGCCCCCTGCCCACAGACCCTGACAACCACCGGCCAGGGTTGTCGGGGAGAGCACCTTGTCCCCATCAACATGGCGGCAAGGTGCTTTGGGGTGGGGGTGGGGGACGCAGAGCAAAAGGGTCTGGTATGGTCTCTGGGGGGAGAGGGGGACCCACGCCGTTTTTTTTGTGAATTTTTTTAGCCGGCAATTTAATATTTTATACATTCAGGACTCATCGACTGTTAAGGATGCAGCGGCCGGCTTCCCGACCCGCTCTTTAGCAACCAGCTATATGCAGTGAATGTATATAAAAAAAAAAACCCTCAAACCGCTAAAAAAAACCCCCGCAGGACTTGCGCCTTGAATGCAGGTCCACTGAAGTCTATTTCATGCAAAATGCTGCATTTTGCGGGAAAAAAAAAACGCAGAGGCACAAAAATGCTTTGATGTGAAGGTGTTTCATAGGAACCCATGTTAAAAAAAAGAATTCCCTGCATTTCTGCAAAATGCAATAAAAAAAATGCATTAGTGTGAGAATCAAGCCTTTACAGGCCTCTCAGACCTTCCAGAGCACTGTGCAGCATTACAGGCCTCTCAGAGCACTGTGCAGCATTACAGGCCTCTCAGACCTTCCAGAGCACTGTGCAGCATTACAGGCCTCTCAGAGCACTGTGCAGCATTACTGGCCTCTCAGACCATCCAGAGTACTATGTAGCATTACAGGCCTTCTCAGACCACCGTCCAAAGCACTGTGTGCATTACAGGCCTCCTCAGATGGTTCAGAGCGTGTAGTTTGTTCAAACCTTAATACCATACATAATAATATATTACAATTTTTTTTACTCCAGGAGTATATAATGAGTTTGGAAATTCTAGAGAAATGCCTAAATACTGAATTACAATTTACCTAAACCCATTAGATTTTAGTCGACTAAATACGACTAAAACAATTCAGATAACTAAAATGCGGCTAAAACTAAAAACGCCATTTCAGTCAAAAGACTATGATTGAAACTAAATCAAAATTTGATGCCAAAATTAACACTGGAGACGACCCCCACCCCCCAGAGATTTCTATGGTGCTCTACTGTGCAGGTACACCCAGAAGACAGAGGAGTTGCATACTGAGATGTACACAATCTCCAGAGGCTGTGGCCAACAGATCGAAGTAAGCATGCATCTTTGAAGAGCAGGGGGCGGGACCTGTTAGGTCAGCTTAAATGGGCAAAAATAATAAGCACATATTGTCAAGTTTTTGTCCAAGAGTCCTGAGGCATTGTAGAGCTTTTAGTGGGAATGAGCCTCTCTTCCTAGGTCCACATCTTGGTAGTTAGACCTCAATATTGGTCTCTGGTTTGCCCAGGCCTTATATATATATATAGGTATGTGAGACGATTGATGATGTCCAGGGCTCCCTCACTATCTGTTGTGGGAGTCTACTGCAGGGTGAAAAGGCTGAGTGCTGACAGAACACTTAAAATGGTACAAGAGCTGCCTGTTTGTTTTGGGGAATCCATTAGGGCATACCCTGTTAAGAAGGTACTGTCAGGAAAACCATGCTCAAGCCCGTGCTCAAAAGAAATGTGCGTGCGAGCACAATTATCTACAGAATTGGGCATAGAAACAGGACCATGTGTACATCTACACGAGCACATACGCATGGGCATTAGCGTGCGCTGCATGCTCATGAGCGTGCATTTTATTATTGGACATTGGCGACCAGTGGTCTATTTAAAGCCCTACACAATGCAGGATGATTGCTGACTGGGCGTCAGTTCATACCGCTTGTGACCTGATCCTGTGTGTACCCGTATCCTGACCCGGCTTGTTGATCCTGCTCATTCCTGAACCTCTGTTGCTGACTCTGGCTTGTGACCCAACCTTGCTTCCTGTACCCTCTTTTGCTCACTCATACCTCCCCTCGATGGGAACGAGGGACAACCATTAGCAAAAGTATGTAGGCATAGGACACACACCCTGCCATGCCCACACTGGGAAACACTTTTTGAAAGATAAATAGTATATTTTATAAATAACTATATAGAGAAGACCAAAAGGAGGGACAAATGAGGAGGAAAGAGACAAATCGGGGACAGTTGGGAGCTAGGCTTGCTCGATACTGACCTAGACTCCACTCCTGCTTCCTGACTCTGTAAACCTGCTGTCCAATTGTTGCAGACTCCTGCCCATCTAGCCACGCATTCAAGATCTTGCATCTGCCTGCTTGCTTGTTGAACCTTCATCAGCTTTGCATCTGCTACCAGATTCCCTGGCCCGGATCTCCTGCAGGCACCCGTGCCCCACTGTGCCTTGGTTTACCCCGTCATCATCCCCTGGGATAACAGGAGAAGAAATGTAAGGGAAGGCCTCCCATCAACTTGGTCTCAACCAGGCACGTGACATTAGTGGATTGGCTGAGCAGCTGATGTTTTTTCCACTTCCAGATTATGGACCCAACAGTGCTCACTGGAACATTCAGAAGTTTAGAAATCCTTCTGTAGCCAATGCCATCAGTATGTTTTGCAACAATAAGGTTGTGAAGGTCTTGAGAGTGCTCTTTGCTTTTACCCATAATGAGATGTTTCTTGTGGTGATACTTTGGTAATGATACACCTTTTTATAGGTCATCAGTTGAGACTGAACCATCTGATATTAAATTTGCACTGACAAGGGGCAGGATTGCTTTCTAGTTACTGATAAATTCCAGCTGATGTCTTGGCTTTCCATGCCTTTTTTTACCTCCCTTTCTTCATGTGTTCAATACTTTTTCCCTGTGTCATTCCATTTTTATAATGGAAATGGTGCAGCGCTTAGCTAAAGTTCGTATGGACCAAATATAAGTTTATAAGTAATCAAATGTGATGATCCTGGAGTGAGTAATTGTAGATGGAATAAGCCATCACCAACACCCGATCACACCGACTCCTACCCTAAGGTAAAGATGTATGCACAGTAGGTAAACCCAATATTAATCCCAGCGATCCTCAGCTGCAATGGAATTCATTCATCCAAAGCAGAGTCTGCTGATCCCAGTGCACAGATATGGATGTCAGTTCTGAAGTGAGCTCCAACAACGACCACCAGGAAAGCCAATAGAAGGTCCTCACCACAGCAATGATAATCTCAAACATGTAGAGAAGAATACTCATTGCGCAGACATCCAAAAGTTTTAATTTATTTAGGTAAAAAAGAGTAAAAAACTCACATGCTCTTGGTAAAAGACATGCATAAGGAAACAACCGGCGTTTCCAACCAACAAAATGGCCACTGCGTCCCAGCTGGCATTTCGCGTCATGGGAGGAGCTGGAACCTGTGACGCGAATGCGAGCTGGGGCTCAGTGGCCATTTTGTTGGCTGGAAACGTCGGCTGCTAAATGTTAGATTTGTGTTTTTAATTTAATTTTATTACACAACTTCATTCCTGAATGTATTTGTTTTGGTGTCTTTGTATGTATGGATTGTATGGGTTGTTACTGACATGTGGTGGAAAATTTCATGTCAACAGCACCTTTAGAAACACATTTACCTAGAAAAAGGGTGATATGTTCAATACTTATTTTATGCGTTGTACATACTGTGTATACACTATGTTACCAAAAGTATTAGGACGCTTGCCTTTACATGCACATGAACTTTAATGGCATCCCAGTCTTAGTCTGTAGGGTTCAATATCGAATTGGCCCACCCTTTGCAGCTATAACAGCTTCAACTCTTCTGGGAAGGCTGTCCACAAGGTTTAGAAGTGCGTCTATGTGCGTCTATGGGAATGTTTGACCATTCTTCCAGAAGCGCATTTGTGAGGTCAGGCACTGATGTTGGACGAGAAGACCTGGCTTGCAGTCTCCGCTCTAATTCATCCCAAAGGTGTTCTATCGGGTCGAGGTCAGGACCATCCCCAAATTGTTCCCACAAAGTTGGAAGCATGAAATTGTCCAAAATGTCTTGATATGCTGACGCCTTAAGAGTTCCCTTCACTGGAACTAAGGAGACAAGCCCAACCCCTGAAAAACAACACCACACCAAAGGTGCTCTATCGGGTTGAGGCCAGGACTCTGTGCAGGCCAGTCAAGTTCCTCCACCCCAAAAACTCGCCTCATCCATGTCTTTATGGACCTTGATTTGTGCACTGTCACATTGAAACAGGAAGGGGCCATCCCCAAACTGTTCCCACAAAGTTGGGAGCATGAAATTGTCCAAAATGTCTTGGTATACTGACGCCTTAGGAGTTCCCTTTGCTGGAACTAAGGGGCCAAGCCCAACCCCTGAAATGCAACCCCACAACAACCCCTCCACCAAATGATTTGGACCAAAGCACAAAGCAAGGTCCATAAAGACATGGATGAGCGAGTTTGGGGTGGAGGAACTTGACTGGCCTCCTGACATCAACCCGATAGAACACCTTTTGGATGAATTAGAGCGGAGACTGCGAGCCAGGCCTTCTCGTCCAACGTCAGTGCCTGACCTCACAAACGCGCTTCTGGAAGAATGGTCAAACATTCCCATAGACACACTCCTAAACCTTGTGGACAGCCTTCCCAGAAGAGTTGAGGCTGTTATAGCTGCAAAGGGTGGGCCAACTCAATATTGAACCCTACGGACTAAGACTGGGATGCCATTAAAGTTCATGTGCGTCTAAAAGGCAGGTGCCTAGGGGGCATGCTCAGTACTGGTGCCATTTATCTAGGTAGGTACCTATTCTAATCCACCACCACTGACAAAAAAAAGCAAATTGCACATGCCTGTAGATTGTGAATTTTTTTTATTAAACTGCATATATACATATACTGTATACGATTTTTTTCAGTGATGTAATATGTATGAGAGGCGGGAACTACAGAAGTAACATGAGCTCCATTTTACTTTCCGTGTTTCCCTTTTACAAGAATTATAGGATTAATATCATCTACAATATACAATGGACCCATTTCTTTCGTATAACACACACAGATTATGTCTCAGTTAAAATACAAAAAAAATTAAAAATATCATGCAATACAAGAACACTTCAACAATGCTTTTTAATATTTAGAACTATGGCTAAACAAAAATACTTTAGGCCAACCTCCCTCAACCTTTCCAACACAGAGGAACCTTTGAAATAGTTCTCCGGTCTCGGGGAACCCCTGCTAAAAAATTAGAAATCTACAACTCATAATACATTAGTGTGATGGTCAGTGGGAAGAATGATGGTCCTTACACTTGTGGTCATTGGGAAGAATTACCTCCTTACAGATAGCTAAAAAGACCCCAATGGGGTCTTGGGAACAGTGGGAACTTATCTGAGAGGCAGAAATTGCCCAATGCTGAAGGAACCCCTAGCAATCTCTGGAGGAACCCTGCTTGAGAATCACTGCTTTAGGCTCTGAGCAGACCAATACAGCCCGGAGGCTGAAAGCCTTGTGTTGTGTTCTATATGATGGCGAGAACCCATGAAAAAAAAAAAAATATATACTCTACAAGAACAGTTCTTTTTACTGAAAAGTGGGCAAAAAAGCCCTCAAAAAGGCAAGGATGGCAAGTGGACTAGGTCCGTAAAGCTCTACATCTGTATCCAAATCCCACAGCCCCCATTGTACTATGATGAGTTTCGTAGACCAATTAGGTCCAGCCTTCCCCTCCCTCTAAGACTCTGAGGCTCTTTGGGTTAAACCTGTTCAATGGCATGCTTATACACTATATTCCCAAAGATTTGGGACGTCTGCCTTCACACGCACATGAACTTTAATGGCATCCCAGTCTTAGTCCGTAGGGTTCAATATTGAGTTGGCTCACCCATTGCAGCTATAACAGCTTCAACTCTTCTGGTAAGGCTGTCCACAAGGTTTAGGAGTGTTTATATGAGGATGTTTGGCCATTCTTCCAGAAGCGTATTTGTGAGGTCAGGCACTAATGTTGGACTAGAAGGCCTGGCTCGCAGTCTCCGCTCTAATTCATCCCAAAGGTGTTCAATCGGGCTGAGGCCAGTCAAGTTCCTCCACCCCAACCTCGCTCATCCATGTCTTTATGGACCTTGCTTTGTGCACTGGTTCATTCGGTGGAGGGGTTTATGTTGTGGGGTTTTTCCTTCAGGGGTTGGGCTTTGCCCATTTTGTCAAAATGGTGACAAAAATCAACCTTCCAAGACATTTTGGACAATTTCATGCTCCCAACTTTGTGGGAACAGTTTGGGGATGGCCCCTTCCTGTTCCAGCATGACTGCTCACCAGTGCACAAAGCAAGGTCCATTAAAGACATGAATGAACGAGTTTGGGGTGGAGGAACTTAACTGGCCTGCACAGAGTCCTGACCTCAACCCGATAGAACACCTTTGGGATGAATTAGAGCGGAGACGGCAAGGCAGGCCTTCTCGTCCAACATCAGTGCCTGACCTCACAGATGCGCTTCTGGAAGAATGGTCAAACATTCCCATAGACACACTCCTAAACCTTATGGACAGCCTTCCCAGAAGAGTTGAAGCTATTATAGCTGCAAAGGGTGGGCCAACTCAATATTGAACCCTACAGACTAAAACTGGGATGCCATTAAAGTTCATGTGCATATAAAAGGCAGGTGTCACAATACTTTTGGTAACAGTGTAGCTTTGAGTTCCGGGGTTTCAGAAGCGTCTAGCGCACCTCCTCCTCATTCCAGCAGCCGGGTTTTGGCTGTGGCCTTCTCCATGTCTGTCTGTCCACCTGCAAGGTGATTAATGTGGCCAGTCTCTAGATAGAGATCAAACCTGATTTAAGCCAGCCAAGCCTGCAATCTCATGCTTGTGATAGCATGTGTAATACCTTATCCAGCTGCTGGTTTGTATGCCCTGCTCTGCTAGATTGGATTACCTCGTTGATGACCTCGGATAGGACATTGACTGTTTTCTGAACTCTGCCTGTTTTTTTACTTTGGATTTTGACCTTGACTATTCTGAACCATGCCTATCTGCCAACAGCAAGTACCCGTTTGCTTAGCTCAGTTCGCTCCTGCCCTGGCGTTGTGGCCAGACACTATAGCATTGTGTATAAGTCCTGGGGGCAACCGAGTACAGGTAGGCCTCCTTGCCTTATGGGAAAGGGGGCTGCTATAGGTGAAGAACACAGAAGCCAGCTGTAGTGTCTGATCACCTGCGTTAGGGGTAATGGTGACACTGGATCTGCATACCCGTGTAGCCTATAGTCAGAGGCTACCACTCTCAGCGCTGTATCAGAGTCTCCAAGAAATAGAAGCAGCCAAGAAAAAGCTTGGCTCATCAAAACTTCACATTTTCTTGAGCCAGAATGCACCCCCTTTATAAGCCAATTTTTTTTCATCCTACAGTTTCTCTATGGACCAAACTATTCCACCTAATAAAATCCATTGCATATTTGTCAAAATAATCAACGGCAACATTCTATATGATCTCTATGACTAAGCTCTGGATGTGGGACGAAACGCGTCGGTTGGGATGGTCTTTGGAGGAGCTGAGGTTGAGGCCACTTTGCAGTTTTCACACACTGAGCTGTTGGTGTGCGTCGCCTTCACATGGCATAACAATCTCTATGATGTCTTATAAGTCTTTTTTGGTAAAATCTTTCCCGCAGTCTGAGGACGCTCAACCATGTGTCTTTTCTGGTGTTCAACAAGGTTTCCTTTCTTAGTGAACGCTCTTCCGCACTCTGGACATGAAAACGGACGCTCGCCTGTGTGTATTCTTTTGTGTACAATAAGATCTCCTTTCTGAGTGAAACTTTTCCCGCACTCTGAACACAAATAAGGACGCTCCCCCGTGTGAACTCTCTTGTGCACATGAAGTTTTCCTTTTTCAGTGAAACGTTTCCCGCACTCTGAACATGAATAGGGACGCTCACCCGTGTGACTTCTCTGGTGTACAAGAAGGGCGATTTTCTGCGTGAAGCATTTTCCGCACTCTGAACAGGAAAAAGGACGCTCGCCTGTGTGACATCTCCGGTGTTTTAAAAGGTTTCCTTTCTCAGAAAAACATTTGCCGCACTCCAAACAGCAGAAAGTACGCTCACCCGTGTGGCTTCTCTGGTGATCCACAAGTTTACCTTTATAAAGGAAACATTTGCCGCACTCTGAACAAGAGAATGGACCCTCACCCGAGTGGATAGTCTGGTGTTCGATAAGTGCTCCTTTCCGAGTGAAACATTTTCCGCAGTCTGAACATGAATAGGGACGCTCACCCATGTGAGTTCTCTGGTGTTTAAGGAGGTTTCCTTTATCTGAAAAACATTTCCCGCACTCTGAACATGCAAATGGCCGCTCACCCGTGTGAATTCTCTTGTGTATAAGAAGAGCGAATTTCTGTGCAAAACATTTTCCACACTCTGAACAGGAAAAGGGACGCTCACCCGTGTGACTCCTCTGATGTATAAGAAGTTTGATTTTCTGTGTAAAACATTTCCCACACTCTAAACAGGAAAACGAACGGTCGCCTTTGTGAATCCTCTGATGTACATTAAGATCTCCTTTCTGAGTGAAACATTTCCCGCACTCTGAACATAAAAAAGGTCGTTCACCTGTGTGAAATTTTTGGTGGACAAGAAGTTTTCCTTTCCCATTGAAACATTTCCCACACTCTGAACATGAGAAAAGATTCTGACCTCGGTGATCTCCTTCATGGGGTGAGGAAGATTCCTCGGGATTAGAAGGATCTGTTGATCGATCTGCAGTGTGAGATCTTACATGGATATTTACAATCATAGTATGTGATTGATGAGAAGATTCCCCCTGATCAGAGGGATCCATTGATGTCTCCGGACAGGAAGGTCTGTGATGTATATTTTGTGTATTTGGATTTCCTCCTGGAGGATCCTGTGTGATGACATTATCTTCTGACTTACAATCAGCAGATAATAGAAGATGTCTCTCCGAGGAATTCCTGACATCACATCCATCTGTTGGAAGGCAATTTTAAATAAATGTAAAAAGGTCAATTACAAGAGTCATGTACGTTGGTCTAGCAGCCAACAGTTTCACAGAGCTCTGGTATAAAACTGAATACAACCAACACCAAAATTATAAAAAACAAACCAGAAAAAAAAAAAGATACAAAACACCAAAAACTACAGCAAACGGTCTATATTTCTTTGTGCAATTATGACAGCTATGGGAAATCATGGAAATAGATGTTTTGCCACATTATTTTGCGGAGGTATGCCATTATACAGGAGAATGGAGATGGACCTTTCATATGGTGTACAGCATCTCCTCCTCATTTGTTGGGAACATGACATTATATTGAGGAATGGAGATGGACCTTTCATATGATGTACAGTATCTCCTCCAAAATTGTTGGGAACATGACGTTATATTGAGGAATGGAGATGGACCTTTTCATATGGTGTACAGTATCTCCTCCTCATTTGTTGGGAACATGACGTTATATTGAGGAATGGAGATGGACCTTTCATGTGGTGTACAGTATCTCCTCCTCATTTGTTGGGAACATGACATTATATTGAGGAATGGAGATGGACCTTTCATATGGTGTACAGTATCTCCTCCTCATTTGTTGGGAACATGACGTTATATTGAGGAATGGAGATGGACCCTCTCTTTTACAAAAGATTTTATTAAGATTCAATCCAACAGATTAGGCCAACAATGAGATGGTTACATTGCATGTGAGGCAAATAAAGATCAGATGCCATAAAACAAACAAATCAACAATGTACAAAGATAAGTGCGTTCCAGATTAAGCACTACATTTTAACTAAAATCCTTAAATCTCTAAAATGAGGGAACTTAGGAATCCAGATTGCATTGCATTATGACCTGGAACACAGACATTCAAGCTTGCAGGTAAACATGGTAAAACATGGAAGCGTTTTGACAGTAGAGTTATATGTAGGTGAGAATGCAATATAGAAACATAAGAATGCTGTCATTGTAACCATCCTAACCAGGACCTTGCCCGGCGGCCTAAAAGGCCTATGAAATAGATGCACAGAATAAGACTAGTGTGAAAAGTAGAAGAGAGGGAGGAAAGAAGGAGAAAACACCAGGGACAAGGAGAAGGAAATAAGAATAATGCCCTGTACACACAATAGAATTTCGATGGGAGCTTTTTGTCGGAAATTCGGACCGTGTGTAGGCTCCATCGGACATTTTTCATCGGAATTTCCGTCACACAAAATTTGAGAGCTGGTTCTCAAATTTTCCGACAACAAAATCTGTTGTCGTAAATTCCAATCGTGTGTACACAATTCCGACGCACAAAGTTTCACTCATGCTCAGAATCAAGCAGAAGAGCCGAACTGGCTTTTGAACTTCATTTTCCTCGGCTCGTCGTACGTGTTGTACGTCACCACGTTCTTGACGTTCAGAATTTCCGTCAAGATGTGTGTGACTGTGTGCATGCAAGACAAGTTTGAGCCAACATCCGTCGGAAAAAATCCATGGATTTTGTTGTCGGAATGTCCAATCAATGTCCGATCATTTGTACGTGGCAGAAGAAGAGTCCTACGGGGTGTACGTCAGAGGATCACTAAATTGAAAGAAGCGTGTTTTCAAAACTTGAAGGTTGGATATATGCTATCCAGGATTGCCAGGCCCCAAGAAATTTATCATGTGTCTCCAAAAGGCAAGCCGTCAGCTTCTCATTTCAATGACCCATGAGATCATTCATAATTTTTTTTAAACAGCTTCAAAGCCAAGTACAGGCGTTTTTCAAGCCCTCGCACTAGTCAATTTAGTTGCAGTAAAAAGATGCAAGGCTAATGCCGCGTACACACGAGCGGACTTTACGGCGGACTTTGCCCGGCGGACTGGATTTCGTCGGACAATTCGATGTGTGTGGGCTCCAGCGGACTTTGTTTTCTCAAAAGTTGGACGGACTTAGATTTGAAACTTGTTTAAAATGTATCCGTTGAAATCGAGTCCGGTCGAAAAGTCCGCCGTCTGTATGCTAGTTCGACGGACAAAAAGCCACGCTAGGGCAGCTATTGGCTACTGGCTATGAACTTCCTTGTTTTAGTCCGGTCGTACGTCATCACGTACGAATTCGACGGACTTTGGTGGATTGTGTGTAGGCAAGTCCGTTCATTCAGAAAGTCCGTCGTAAAGTACGTCGAAAAATCCACCGGGCAAAGTCCGCCGTAAAGTCCGCTCGTGTGTACGCGGCATAATTGATGCTATGGTCGAAGAAGTTCTGCAATTGGCTTGCAAAGAAGATCCTCGTAGTGGTCTTGTTTAAGATTAGCATGAAATATGTTACGAAGAAGAGTATAATAATACAAAATGTGTGCCATAGTGCCCTCCTGCGAACATCCCCGGAAGCAGAGAGGAGAGTAAGATGGGATGAAGCGAGCCTAGCTGGCGTAGAGTACCAACTGTACAGCACTTTGTAGGCATTCTCCAGTACGAGAACATTTTTTGAGCACTTAGAAAGAGCTATGGTCATGACCTGTCAATCCTCTGGACCTACCTGCCTCCCCAACTCAATTTTCCATTGAAGATGGTAAGACCGTAATTGGGGTTTCCTGAAGGAGATTATAGATGAGTAGATTAAAGATATTAGATCCGGGGTGTGAGGTTGGGCTCTACAAAGACTCTTAAAGGAGGTCAACGTGTATGGACTAGGTCGGGATTTTATAAGTTGTTGAATAAACTGAGTTGTAAAGAGCTACAGTGTTCACATAGAGGGATATCATGAGAGGACCTTAGGGCATCAAATGTTATTATCCAAGTAAGGGTAAACAGAGAGTGAATGTCTACAAAACCGTGGTCTGTCCACCAGGAAAATTGTTTAGGGTTTTCACAACCTGTGGGAAATAATGGGCAATGAATAAGGTGAAGTTGTGAAGAGATCAAGCCTACTGAAAATCCCACAAACAGTGGGTTAGGCTTGGCCCTAAGGCAGTCGAACGGTGGATAGGAGGGAGCCAGGGCAAGGAAAAAATGGGTATAGGATAGGAATCCACCAAGTCAATGGTGGCCCATAATGGCAATTAATACGTTTCATGGAGATGAGATAATGGGGCTATATTTGCTGCCGTATAATAAGCTTGCAAGCTGGGGACTGAAAAAAACCACCGCTGATCCTACGAGCGTATAAAACCTGTTTGCCGATTCCGGGAGGTCAAGCGGATCCCCAGATAAAATTTCAAAAGCTTGCGCTGTTGCATACGTAAATTATGCGAGGGAATCGAGATTGGTAAAACTCTAAAGAAATATAGCAGTTTCGGAAGGCAAGACATACATGGACCGCAGTGATCCTGCCAAACCAGGAGAATGGGAAATGGGACCAAGAGGAGAGCATATCAGTCAGATTTCTAAATAATGGTGGAAAATTGGCTGGATATAATTCTTCATACCTAGGGGTGAGCCGGATTCCTAAGTAAGGCAAAGAGGAAAGCCAATGAAATTGGAAGACAGTTTTTAAGGCTGCCAGTTCGGAGGGTGAAAAGTTATCGAACATTGCTTTAGACTTAGTAGGGTTAACCTTGAGTTCCAAAAGGGATGCAAAAGTGTGTAAGAGGGATAGCATGTTAGGCAGGGAGACGTTGAGGTCATCAAGATATCGTCAGCGAATAGGGATTTCTTATCCTTTGCAGAGCCTGCAATTTTGATGCCTTTTACATCTGGATATGAGCATATTGCCTCTGCCAAGGGCTCGAAGGCCAGGATAAATAAGAGCGGTGAGAGAGGGCAGCCTTGGTGGGTACCCGTTTCAATGGGGAAAAAAAAAGAAGAAAAAAGTTTGGTCGGCGGGACTTTGAATGAGGCCAAACACTATATAAAAGTAGGCATGTGGGATATAAAAACAGTATTGCTTTTATGGGTTCCAATAAAAATGGGGGGAGTTTTTTTGGGGGACTTTAAATGAGAGATGTATACCAAAGAGCAGTCTTGGCAAAGAACATTTTATTATACCTTGAGAAATCATGTACAGCATACTGAATGACACAAAAAAAAGGCATACATAGAATCGTATACACGCAGGGCATGCTAAATAAATATAAAAAAAACGCATATAAATATTGACGCCATGGTACTTGGCAGATCATAGGGTAAAAAAAAAAGTTCTGCACAACATGGGCCACTGGAAGGGCTGGATGGTGTTGGAAAATCTAGAGTAAGACATAAAATAATCTGTATGGACATCATACATCTATGTAAGCCCGACGCGTTTCGTTGGGGGTATACCAACTCTTTAGGGGCAAATGCAATGGTGATGTCAACTGATGTAAACAGAGGATCAGAGCTGTTAGAAAGGTCTAGCATGGGAGCGGAGGTAGAGACACGTGGACAAGCAGAGAGCACTGTGGATTCACCAAGGTCAATGTGCAAATGTGGGTGATGGTGAGCCAACACTTCTTGTTGGTTCACAAGGAAATTGAGGAAAAAAGGGGCCTGAAATCCAGAATATTTAATTTTAGCCTGATGGGGAACCATATCCATCTCAAAAAGGAAGCACCGAAGCCATAAAACCATGGAGCATGGTTATAAAGTTAAGGCCACGACAGTGTCAAAATGCCTTATTCCCATCGAGTGATAAAAGCATCGTTTCCAGAGAACGACTATGGGCGATATGCTGCAGATGAATAATTCGCCTGATAGGATCTCCTGCCTATAGTTGGGGAACAAAGCCAACTTGATATTTTTTGATTAAGCGAGGGAGAAACAAGTTTAGACGATTAGCTAAGATTTTGGTGAGAATTTTCATATCTATATTGATAAGAGAGATGGGCCTAAAGTTGGCCCAGGAGGAATGATCACGATCGGGTTTCGAAAGCATGGCTATATTAGCAGTCAAAAGATCTGGTGAAAAGGCCTGACCATTTTTAATGGAATTGTACATAACTGTTATATTAGGAGCGAAGACATCTGCTAACTTCCTATAATAAAAGTGCCGTGAAGCCATCTGGGCCAGGCCTTTTACCCACTTTCAGATCCTTTATACAATCGCAAGACATTTCGGATTCTGGAACATCAAGGTCCATAAGAGCTGTGTGTGCTGCAGCTAGCGTAGGCAATGAAAGAGGTTGGTGAATAAAATTTAATCCCACATATCGGTTGTATACCAAAAATGGAGAGCCGACATGTAGGGTAAATTAAAAGGCGCTCAAAAACACTTCAGATGTAACTAGGTTGTACCAACATTTATGACAATGTCTGGTGATTAGGCAAGTTCCCTGGATATATATATATGAAATATATATATCAGTGTATCTATAATGTGAAGTGATGGTGATACCCTTTATCTATGAATCAATCACCTGGGTGTGATACACCTCTAATGAGCACAAGCAATATGCAAAATAAAATTGTATACCTGACCGCATACAATAGTGGTGACACCCTCTAATAATAAGTTAGTGATCTGAATGTGCCATGCTGAATTAACAACATGCCTCAGAAGTGCATATAAAAAACAAAACAAAACTGTGCTGACACAAAATATATAGTGGTGATATGATCTAATTAGTGAATCAATCAGCGGAGTGTATCACACCCCTATCAATCGGCAGATTGACTAGATAAAACTCATATGATTACCATAATAGTGATACCCTCTCCTAATGAATAGGTTATCTGTGTACGACACACTAAATGAATGGTGGACCACACACACAAAAAAAAAAAAAAAAAAAACCTGCAAAAATAAAAGAATTAAATAAAGGAAAATTGTCTACCTCTATACTGTGAAAAAATCACAAAACTTTTTAACGTGACAGCAATGTAATATGTGACAATCATGCATATGGTTCAGTTCATGCTGCAAAGTTCAAAACTCTAAATACAGTCCATGAATAGAACCAGCCTTCAGTGGGCTGTAGGTGATCTAAACTGGTGACGGTGAGAATAATAATAAATCCAGTGCTCCACACAAATGATTCTTCAGTGAAAAAATATATCAACTTGTTGAGAAGCTCCGTGTTTCTTCCACCTCACCACTGTGCTAGTGAATCGCACTCTCCAGACCTGCACTCACCGAAATAGTGTGCCCGCACTCTCATGCAAGGCAAAACAAGCTTTCTTTACCACACTCATGGGCAAATATTGTATACGAGGTTTCACAGGAATGATGTTCAATGGATCCACATAAAAGAGAAGGAGTGCTCCAATAGTGTAATTCAGTAACAACAATTTATTAAAATCACTGCAAACCTTCATACATAGCACTCACATATAGAAAACTTGAATAAGCGCAACACTTGTGATAAACTCCAAACTTCAACTCAGTGGATTCAACAATAACAATGGTCACGGCGGACCCGAGGTGTACAGCTGCTAGATGTGCTCTCACCCCTCCCTCGGGATACCTCCGTCTCTCCGTGCGCTCGTATCCTATTCTCCTGTGTGGCTACCCGCAAGTACGTCACAACTCACAGCCACGCCCCGACATGTTTCGTCATAGATCGACTTCCTCAAGGGATTCCATTTTAATAAATTGTTGTTACTGAATTACACTATTGGAGCACTCCTTCTCTTTTATGTGGATCCATTGAACATCATTCCTGTGAAACCTCGTATACAATATTTGCCCATGAGTGTGGTAAAGAAAGCTTGTTTTGCCTTGCATGAGAGTGCGGGCACACTATTTCGGTGAGTGCAGGTCTGGAGAGTGCGATTCACTAGCACAGTGGTGAGGTGGAAGAAACACGGAGCTTCTCAACAAGTTGATATATTTTTTCACTGAAGATTCATTTGTGTGGAGCACTGGATGTATTATTATTCTCACCGTCACCAGTTTAGATCACCTACAGCCCACTGAAGGCTGGTTCTATTCATGGACTGTATTTAGAGTTTTGAACTTTGCAGCATGAACTGAACCATATGCATGATTGTCACATATTACATTGCTGTCACGTTAAAAAGTTTTGTGATTTTTTCACAGTATAGAGGTAGACAATTTTCCTTTATTTAATTCTTTTATTTTTGCAGGTTTTTTTTTTTTTTTTGTGTGTGTGGTCCACCATTCATTTAGTGTGTCGTACACAGATAACCTATTCATTAGGAGAGGGTATCACTATTATGGTAATCATATGAGTTTTATCTAGTCAATCTGCCGATTGATAGGGGTGTGATACACTCCGCTGATTGATTCACTAATTAGATCATATCACCACTATATATTTTGTGTCAGCACAGTTTTGTTTTGTTTTTTATATGCACTTCTGAGGCATGTTGTTAATTCAGCATGGCACATTCAGATCACTAACTTATTATTAGAGGGTGTCACCACTATTGTATGCGGTCAGGTATACAATTTTATTTTGCATATTGCTTGTGCTCATTAGAGGTGTATCACACCCAGGTGATTGATTCATAGATAAAGGGTATCACCATCACTTCACATTATAGATACACTGATATATATATTTCATATATATATATCCAGGGAACTTGCCTAATCACCAGACATTGTCATAAATGTTGGTACAACCTAGTTACATCTGAAGTGTTTTTGAGCGCCTTTTAATTTACCCTACATGTCGGCTCTCCATTTTTGGTATACAACCGATATGTGGGATTAAATTTTATTCACCATTGTTTTTTATTGCCATTTAAGGGGGCAGCTCAACATTTTCTATACCGATTAGTTCATTCTAGACCACTATCACTGGTGTTTGTATTGTTCTTAATAGTTTTTAGGAGGGCAACTTTGGCGCGGTGGAGGTGTTCCTCGTGCAGAGGGCGATAGCATTTAGGACACTTGGGTATTACAATGAAAGAGGTTGTAAGAAAGTGTCAGTATCCTGATTATTTGCACGAGTCGAGCCCGAGTGTATTATGGCGAGGAATTTCTTCCAAGATCTGGACTGGGTTATTAGTGAGAACGTTAGGACTGGTACGTAAAGTGATAGGAGTAAATTTACGAGTAAAAGTGCGTAACCTATTGTCCAGCATCGCAGTCGGTTTATTTGCCCTGGCATACCATTTCTGGCGGGACCAACCCAAAGAGCGTTCAGCTCCATCTGTAAAGCATAAATCCAACTCCATACAGGACTGGTCCAAAAGCTTACGATTAGGGGGAGTGTTTAAATGTAGTAGAAAATGAATAAGCAGGTTTCTGATTTATGTGAATAGGAATAAAAAATAAATGAATAATAAAAAAAAACATGCTAATACATAACATAAACAAATAGTGCAAGCAGCAACTCTCCTGTGAGATAAAAGTAAAGTCCCAATATCATTTTTCTGTAAAAAAAAAAAAAAGTCCTAATATCATATAACTTTTCAGAGTTACGCCAATTAATGAAAAATAAAATGTCCACAAGTGATGTAACAGTTATTCCTGACCAGTATCACCGCCATCCACCACCTTGAAATGTGAATCTGTGCATCAACTCCACCACCAGAGGCTGAAAGACTCGCTAACCAGCTCACATGGGTCTCTCACCACAAGAGGTCAATAGCGCTTGTGGCTCTATAACCATCCAGGGCCTTCTATGACTTCAGAGGGTCTTCCCGCATTCACATTTGCAGCTTCCTGACACAACTTTCATCGGATTACCCCAAAATCAAAAAAGGCTCCACATAGTGTAAAATTGTAAAAATGTATTCCACATATGCTAAGAATTGCACTTACTTGAATGATGCATTAATAAAAACACATACGCATAAGGGGGTAATCCCCTAAAAATCATATGCATCTGCCGGCACACATACAAACGACCCATTCTTCCGGGACTCAAGGGTCACGGTGGCGTCAGCGAGTCACTCCGTCCTACATGTTTCGTCATACGCTGACGTCGTCCAGGGGCACTGGACAGCGTCAACGTATGAGGTAACGCGTAGGGCGGAGCGACACGCTGATGTCACCATAACCCCGAGTCCCAGAAGGACGGGTTGTTTGAATGTGTGCCGGCAGACGCATATGATTTTAAGGGGAGTATCCCCTAATGTGAATGCGTTTTTATTAATGCATCATTGATGCAAGTGCAATTTTTAGCATGTGTAGAATACATTTTTACACTATGTGGAGCCTTTTTCATTTTGGGGTACTCCGATGACAATTGTGTCAGGAAAAGACAATATACAATGCATCCAGAAAGTATTCACATCGCTTCACTTTTTCCACATTTTATGTTACATCCTTATTCCAAAATGGACTAAATTTATTATTTTCCTCAAAATTCTACAAACAATACCCCATAATGACAACGTGAAAGAAGTTTGTTTTAAATCTTTGAAAAATGTATTAAAAAAAAAAGAAGAAGAGCAAAAAAATCCCATGTACATACACTAAGTAATGACAGCCTTTGCCATGACACTCAAAATTGAGCTCAGGCACATTCTGTTTCCATTGATCATCCTTGAAATGTTTCTACAACTTGGAGTCCACCTATGGTTAATTCAGTTGATTGAACATGATTTGGAAAGGCACGCACACCTGTCTATATAAGGTCCCACAGTTAACAGTGCATGTCAGAGCACAAACCAAGCCATGAAGTCCAAGGAATTGTCTGTAGACCTCCGAGACAGGATTGTATCGAGACACAGATCTGGTGAAGGGTACAGAAAAATTTCTGCAGCATTGAAGGTCCCAATGAGCACAGTGGCCTCCATCATCTGTAAATGGAAGACGTTTGGACCCACCAGGACTCTTCCTAGAGTGAGCCGCCTGGCCAAACTGAGAGATTGAAGGGGAAAGGCCTTCGTCAGGGAAGTGACCAAAAACCCAATGGTCACTCTTACAGAGCTCCAGCGTTTCTCTGTGGAGAGAGAACATTCCAGAACAACAACCATCTCTGCAGCACTCCACCAATCAGGCCTGTATGGTAGAGTGGCCAGACGGAAGCCACTCCTCAGTAAAAGGCACATGACAGCCCATCTGGAGTTTGCCAAAAGGCACCTGAAGGACTCTCAGACCATGAGAAACAAAATTCTCTGGTCTGATGAAACAAAGATTGAACTCTTGGGCCTAAATGGCAAGCGTCATATCTAGAGGAAACCAGGTACCGCTCATCACCTGACCAATACCATCCCTACAGTGAAGCATGGTGGAGGCAGCATTATGCTGTGGGGATGTTTTTTTAGCAGCAGGAACTGGGAGACTAGTCAGGATCGAGGGAAAGATGAATGCAGCAATGTACAGAGACATCCTTGATGAAAAGCTGCTCCAGAGCATTCTGGACCTCAGACTGGGGCAAAGGTTCATCTTCCAACAGGACAACGACCCTAAGCACACAGCCAAGATAACAAAGGATCAGCTACAGAACAACTCTGTGAATGTCCTTGAGTGGCCCAGCCAGGGCCCAGACTTCAACCCAATTGAACATCTCTGGAGAGATCTGAAAATGGCTGTGCACCGACGCTCTCCATCCAACCTGATGGAGCTTGAGAGGTCCTGCAAAGAAGAATGGGAGAAACTGACCAAAAATAGGTGTGCCAAGCTTGTAGAATCATACTCAAAAGGACTTGAGGCTGTAATTGGTGCCAAAGGAGCTTCAACAAAGTATTGAGCAAAGGCTGTGAATACTTATGTACATGGGATTTTTAAAATAAATTTGCAAAGATTTCAAACAAACTTCTTTCATGTTGTCATTATGGGATATTGTTTGTAGAATTCTGGGGAAAATAATGGAATTAAAATCAATTTTGGAATAAGGCCGGAGTGTAACAAAATGTGGAAAAAGTGAAGCACTGTGAAGATTTTCCGGATGTACTGTACCATTGCAGCAAAATTAGGTTACATCCACCCAAGGGCCGCCTGCCCATATTCAGGGCAGCCCAGTGCGGGGAACCAGCAATACGTCAAAAGCAACCTATAATGGTAACTGGACTATGTAAAAAAAGAGCAGCCTTAGCAAAACGTATAAACATTATAAAATGTAAGGTTCAAAAACTGTTTGACTTCAATCCAGCTCACTGCAGCTCAGAGATGATTATAGGCAATAGCGAGCAATAAATGAGGATGAACATAAAGCCTGGCAGGAACACCAAGGGCATGCTAAATTAAGCTACCTGTTCGGAAAATAAATTGTTCTTACATCCAGCAACATTGGAGAAAGTCACATAGCAATAACAACAGTAAACAACAGCCGCAATGGGCAATGGAAAGCACAATGAATAAAACACTTAGCCACAAAAAAATTAGCGTAGCAAATGTGGGTGACAACCGCCCAGGCCTGCCATCTCTCAATTGGGAGAGGCCGGGGTGGAGAACCAGCACGTGTTGAAGCAACCAGTATAACACCACCAAAAAAAAAAACACACAACACGCAATCTTCGGTGCGGTAAACAACGTTTGTATTTGAAAGGCACCAACAGCATGGCCTATGGCAGCCATACAGTAGCTTGGCGGTGACAGATTATGTCCTGTTGTTTACAGCCAACAACAGACGTTGGAAAATAGAAGGCATTGATGAGATCACCAGGCCTGTGGTAATGTGTGTGGCCCAATCCAGCTGGGCTGGGACCTTCAGCCTATGGGTACATTCTAAAAATGTTGAGCCTGGAGAGAGAGAGAGAGAGAGAGAGAGAGAGAAGGGCCTGAGAGCCATCTTGGGATGCCTGAGATGACTTGCGAGGGGGTTGAGACGACCGCAAGCAGGATGTTGAAGATGATGGTTCCATTTGAGAGGAGGGAAGATCAAGCTGCAGCTCCTAAAAAATGTCGCAACGAAGAAGCGTGAAACTGACGGCCTTGGTGGGTGAACGAGTGTTTAAGGGGGCACCCCCATCTGTGCTTAATTCCTCAGGTCTGCAAAATCTGCAGATAAGGTTTCAAGCTCCTCCATTCCTCATGACCAGCGAAAGATCTACAAAGGATTGAAGGGGATTGCCCTGAAAAAAAAAAGAGATCCGAGCGTTCCCTTGCTGCCTGCAGGAGTGTCTCTTTGGTATGCAGGTGTTCAATAGAAACCTCAGGTGCTAATTCCTGGAAGTAGGCGGTGGCAGTGCCTTGCAGATTAGTTATGACCTCAGGGACCCCGCAGATATGGAGATTGTCCCTGTGGACCCTGTTTTCAGCATCTTCCAGTTTATCACACAGAGTCTCAAGTTCAGCATTTCATTTGTCAACTTCCTCCTCATGCACTTCCAATACTGTAGTTGCTAAATCCATATGCTGTTTTAGTTGGTTTGTACGGTGGCCTAGCTCTTAAAGACCCTTCATCAGGGTCTTACGGGAGGCTGTGGATATTGCTTCCCTCACTATAGGACGAAACTTGGAAAACATGGCTTCAGAGTCAGTGGCTAGAGGGCTTACCAGATCCATGGGGGACTGCTGCAGGCTGTCTGTTGGAGAGGACGGGCCCACGGCCGAGAGCCACGTGGTGTCATCAGGCTTAGACGCCATCTTGCCCTTTCCTGTGGCAGGGGCTGTTTTTGGCTGGGCGGTGAGCGGTGTTTCTGCCTGTATTTGGGCATGCGGTGCATACCCTCCAGATGCCTGGTGGTGCCTGCTGCTGGGAGAGCTGAATCACTTGTGTCGGGGATAGAACAGTGCGCTGTCAGCCGAGCTACAAAGGGTCCGGTGGTGGAGAGCGAAAAGACTACTCAGCCATCTTTCGAGATCGCGATAATTTTCCCCTCAGAGATGGACCTTTAAAATGGTGTACAGTATCTCCTTCTCATTTGTTGGGAGCATGACGTTATATTAAGGAATGGAGATGGACCTTTCATATGATGTACAGTATCTCCTCCTCATTTGTTGGGAACATGACGTTATATTGAGGAATGGAGATGGACCTTTCATATGGTGTACAGTATCTCCTCCTCATTTGTTGGGAACATGACGTTATATTGAGGAATGGAGATGGACCTTTCATATGGTGTACAGCAGTGGTCATCAACCCTGTCCTCAGGGCCCACTAACAGGCCAGGTTTTATGTATTACCTTGGGGGAGATGCAGACTAGAACACTGCAATCACTGAGCAGCAAATGATATCACCTGTGATGTATTGCAGTTATCTTGCAAACCTGGGCCCTGAGGACAGGGTTGATGACCACTGGTGTACAGTATCTCCTCCTCAATTGTTGGGAACAAGACGTTATATTGAGGAATGGAGATGGACCTTTTCATATGGTTTACAGTATCTCCTCCTCATTTGTTGGGAACATGATGTTATATTGAGGAATGGAGATGGACCTTTCATATGGTGTACAGCATCTCTTTCTCAATTGTTGGGAACAAGACGTTATATTGAGGAATGGAGATGGACCTTTTCATATGGTGTACAGTATCTCCTTCGTTGGGAGCATGAATTTTTTTTCTACTCTTTTCTAATCTACATACCTCAGAAGAGAAATGAAACTCTGAACTTGTAGTTGCTTTACTGTAGTATATTTGCCAACCTGAAGGTGGCACTGTGCCATGTCTTCAGGCTGGTAGGAGACTACTGAGGACTAATTTGTCCCCTATTATGAGCTCCAGGTGGCCAGTGTGGAGAGGCCGGCATCACTCATTGGATGCCAAAATCTCTTGCGATTTGGGCGGCCATCTTGACACACAAGTGCTTAAATAGCAGAACCTGCATTTTGGTGCACCAGCAGTGTGAGAGTAGGTCAGGGACAGAGCCGTGAGAGAAAGCAGGGGCAGAGATAGGGAGCGTAACCTGGCGAGGAAGTAAAGAGCAGGTCTCCCTCCCCTTACAGGGTGTCTCTCCTGCCAGCTTTCTGGAAATGCCTCCCACTGGCAGCCTTATAACTGAAGATCGCAGGGTAACCCAGTAATCCTATGCCTCCTCCAAGGTGCTCCTCAGTCATTCTGTGGTCTGTAAGCTCATGTGATATCACTACTAAAAAAGTGCCTTGCTGATATACATTATCTTTCCTGCCTAAAGTATATGACCTGCAACATATGTAGTGCCAGTGTTTTGTTTTTCCAGCTGCAACTTGGTAGAACTCAGTTCTGCCACCTTTGGCTTAGGCCCTCTGCGCCCTCTGCTCCCCATTATCACTTGTAAACACAGAAGTCAAGATGAGGGCAGTGGAGAGGGGGGGGGGGGGTTTGCATGCAGAGTTCAGAGCTAAAGAGGGGTAAAGTGGGATGTGGATGGTTGGGTTCAGAGGTAAGCAGCTGTGGAAGAAGCCTGAACTTTGCATGTAGCGCACCCCCGAATCCTGCAGTAAGCGGACCCCCGAACCCTGTAGTAAGCGCAACCCCGAACCCTACACGTAGCGCACCCCTGAACCCTGCGTGTAGCGCACCCCTGAACCCTGCGTGTAGCGCACCCCTGAACTCTGCATGTAGCGCACCCCTGAACTCTGCATGTAGCGCACCCCTGAACTCTGCATGTAGCGCACCCCTGAACTCTGCATGTAGCGCACACCTGAACCCTGCATGTAGCACACCCCTGAACCCTGCGTGTAGCGCAACCCTGAACGTAGCACACCCCTGAACTCTGCACTTTGCATGTAGCGCACCCCTGAACTCTGCGTATAGTGTACTTTACATGCAATGCACCCCCAACCTCTGGACGTAGCACCCACCTGGTATTTAATGCCCCTTTAAGACCCTGCCACAGTGAGATTTGACCACACCCACTATTTGATGCAGTTTGGAGGGGAGTGTGTGTGAGGCTGGTTTTGGGGGGTCGTAGTTTAGGTACTGCACCTATTTTCTGAGAAAAAAAAAACTGTGTAATGCCTTATTTCTGTGAGCATTCAATTTCTACAATAAAAATATTGAGTATCCACGTGTTGACTCCCCCCGATTCTCCGGTACACTGGTTATGCCCTGGTGTCTTTGCTACTTACTTGTTGTGCTAGTTGGAGGGGCTTCATCTGGTTCACCCTCTATAGTCACCTCCACCTCGGACGGCTGATCACCCCCCACATTTGTCTCCACTTGTTCCTCTGTAACCTTAGCTGTTATATTAATCCGTTCTTCACCCTAAACCCCAAAAGGACAGAAAAACAAACATTAAAGTTGAATTTGAATATAAAATACACAAATGACAGCAGTTATGCATTCATTAATACATCATTAAATGTGTTTTTTTTTTTTTTTTTTTAAATATAAGCAATGTAAGTACCCTTGCACTCTCCATACAGCAGAGCTCAGATTTGGGGAGGGAGAATCAGCACAAATAGCCAATAAGCTGCAATGCAGTGCTAACAAACGGAAACAAGAGCACAGTGACAGAGAGATGAGCGCATCAATCTTTTGCTACTCCTATCAATGTCCAGTCACAGGTTTGGAGAGGAGACCAGTATGAGTTACTGACCTGAAGCAGAGAAAATTCAAGTCTGCTGCCTTCTTCCTGTGAACCCAGGGACTTGCCTCTAGCGGTGTATTCCCCATGACTAAGTTCAGGGGGACGGACGGGCGAAACGCATTGGGAGTGTGTCCTGGCAGGAGCCCAGGCTGAGGTTGTCTCTCTCTCACAACACCACCATAGGACTCTGTGGATGTGCGGCACCAGGGACCTTTCCTCTTTTCCATCCAGTGACTACAGGAGCTGGGACAAGCTCCAGTCCTTGCTGGCATTCCTGCAGTGGTTACAGCATCCCCCACACTACTCCCCGTAGCAATCGTGCCTGAGCGGCACACTAAACAAGCTGTGGGTCACAAGGTGTATTATCATGCTGGCCTGGACTTACAGCAGCAAAGAACGGCACCGCTTCATTCAGAAATGGGCGGAAAAAGTCTGGACAGCCGCACTCCGAAGAAAGTTGCTTATGCCTTTTATTGTGGACGAGGATCACATAGTACAAAGTGCAAACCACAGCAGAACGATACAGGAAAAAATCTGACCTGTTTCACACTATACTGTTATCGAAATTTGGCTGCAAGCAGAGCACACAGCCAAATCTCCTGTTTCTAATAATGATAACAATTTTGTCTAATGATATAAATGCATCTCACCTTCTGATCGTATGCCATCCTCTGGTGTAGCCCATCCTCTGGTGTGTGCCCCTTCCCCACACACAGACACAACACATCCTTACGTTCTCAGCTCCAGCATCACACTCCCAGCAAGCCCCCCTCCCGAGCAGTGTCCTGGCTCTTTATTCAAAAACAACAAAAGCAATCACAAACAGGAAGCCCTGGCCCCAACAGCCAATCGCTTCCTTCACAGGATATGACCTCACAGGATATGAACACAGGATGTGAATGACCATATAAGGCTTTAACAACACAACAAAATACAACATCCAATTAACCAAACAACGATGACTAGAGTTCCTCGTGGATGGGAGATTATCTGCAGGTGTACGTCATGACACCCCAAATATGTTGATCAGGCATACTGGGGTGACAAGAGAAAACAACCACTAAACCGATAATGTCTTTGCAGAGCGAACACACCCCCACCAGACGATCGTTCTGCGCATTGCACAGGGGCCCTTTGTTGGTGGACATGTCCTCTCTCCGCAAACACCTCTCTCCAAACACCAGGAAATTTTCCACTACCTACCCTGTTTCCCCTAAAATAAGACCTAGCGTGATTGTCGGTGATGGCTGCAATATAAGCCCTACCCGCCAAATAAGCCCTAGTTAAAGTCCTTGTAGGTCTTATTTTCAGGGTAGGGCTTATTTTTGGGGAAACGGGGTAGGGCTTATTTGGGGGGCAGGGCTTATATTGCAGCCATCACCGACAATCACGCTAGGTCTTATTTTAGGGGAAACAGGGTAACAGGTCTCAACCAGCGTCAGTCTGCCCCAGTCAGCTTTTTAGAGCGGGCTGCGAAAGAACAGACACTGGGAGACTCTTATGACAATACATGAATATAAAATTTTCCACAACAATACTAAGTGCTAGGAGTAAGCACTTAGTATAGTGTGAAACGCGTCGATTTTCCTGTATCGCTCTGCTGTGGTTTGTACTTTGTACTATGTGCTCCTCGTCTACAATAAAAGGCATAAGGAACTTTGTGAGGAGTGCGGCTGTCCATAGTTTTTTCGCCCATTTCTATTTGTACACGCATTAGCCAGCACCTGGGGCTCTTTTTCTCTGGAGGAGAAGGATTTGACTCAGTGGATCTACCTGGAGCGGTGGTGTTCTCTTCTCTTACCACGTCATTCAGCACGTGGCCACTGCCAGGAGCAACACAAGAGGATGTTATTTGAATGGACCCAAGACTCATAGAAGAAAGGCACATATAGTGATTTTTAATAAACAATGAAGAAGGGATGCTCATCGGGGGTACTGGAAACGGAGGAGTGGAGCAAAGACGGGACTTCAATATTCGTAGAAATAAACATTGAAACAAGAATCTTCATAGAAGAATGTAATCTCACAAAGTTAAGAATTACTTATGTGTTCTATACACCGAGTCCACCTACTTGATTATGGTGGGGGATGGTGTGACCTTCCTGTGTGGAATCCTGGGAATTCAGAGGATGGAGACATCTCTCTGGTGGGTTTGAGTCACTGACTGTTTCCATCAGGACGTCTTTGAGGGGATCTTTGTGTCCTTCTGAAAGCTCTATCACAGCAACCTCATGATCCTCCTCTTTTTTGATCTCTTCTTTAACAGCTTTATTGTTATCACTCTGGTTTATATCCTGAATATTCAATATAAAATGGGATTGACTTTTACAACATAACTAATAACAAGAGAAAAAGGCTCTGACAAAGAGCAGTAAACAGTGTGTGCCACATCCCATGAGTCCGAAAAAGACCAAAAAATTCCCCTATGGTGGGATTTTCCAGGCACTACCATAAATAATACAGTATAGGTACAAAAATTGTTTTTATTACAAAAATCGTACAGTAGATAATTTAACAAAATATACAAATCAAATGTGCATGTAAAGGTAGCCTAATGACTGGCCATACAGGATGGTATTGTAGAAGACTGATGTAACGGAGGAAATCCCAATTTGTGCTAAAGAACGCCGCGCCTGAGGGTTTGGCGCTGCGTTTGTGCGCAGGCTGGGGTCCAAACATCTCAGGACCTGTGAACTGGATCCAGAGGTGAGACCTACAGTTTGTCATGTAGGGGATAGGCTAAAAGTCCTGAGAGAGAGAGAGTTTCCTCCGTTACATCAGTCTTCTACAATACCATCCTGTATGGCCAGCCATTAGGCTACCTTTACATGCACATGGCCTGGGAGACCTTTGTGAAGTTGATTTTATGCCTTGGATACTCTTATAGCATTTGTACTTTGGAAATGGTAACTCTCACTTGGTGAACCCTGATGAAGGATTCTCTGAAACGCGTCGGTTCAGTGAGACTTATTATATCCCGACCTTTGGTCTTTTCTCCATTGTTATGCTATTTGTATTCTTAACGATATGTACTCTGCTTTTGAAGTATCCCATTGTACATAGTTTCTGTATTTGATTTGTATATTTTGTTAAATTATCTACTTTGTTCGATTTTTGTAATAAAAACTTTTTGTTGTACCTATACTGTATTATTTATGGTAGTGCCTGGAAAATCCCACCATAGGGGAATTTTTTGGTCTTTTACATAACTAATAACAGGTCAGAATGTAGATATCAACTATTACTCATATTTTATACTTCACCTTATGTGAGATGATGGGATCTTCCTGTGTGGAACGTGCAATGTCCTTCAAAGGGTCATTATGTCCTTCCGAAAACTCCATCACAACAACCTCATTCTCCTCTTTTATCTCTTCTTTAACAGAATTATTGCAATCATTCTGGTTTATATCCTGAATATTTAATATATATGAGATTAACAGTTACAACATAACTAATAAAAGGTCAGAATGTAGGTATCAACTTTTACCCATTTTTATACTTTACCTTATGTGAGATGATGGGATCTTCCTGTGTGGAACCTGCAACGTCCTTCAAAGGGTCATTATGTCCTTCCGAAAAATCCATCACACCAACCTCACCCTCCTCTTCTTTAAACTCTTCTTTAACAGCATTATTACACTCGCTCTGGTTTATATCCTGAATATTTAATATATATGGGATTACCAGGTACAACATAACTAATAACAAGTTAGAATGTAGGTATCTACTTTTAAACATTTTTATACTTTACCTTAAGCGAGATGTGATCTTCCTGCGTGGAACCTGCAATATCCTTCAAAGGGTCTTTAGGTCCTTCTGAAAACTCCATCACACCAACCTCACCCTCTTCTTCTTTTAACTCTTCTTTAACAGCATTATTACACTCACTCTGGTTTATACCCTGAATATATTAAAAAAAAAAAAATAGTTTCATTGTAACAATATAGCCAAGGAACAGGTCAAAGAGCAAATATCAGCTATTATTTTTCTACTTCACCTTATTTGAGATGGTGTGACCTTCCTGTGTGGAATCCCGGGAATACAGAGGACGGGGACATCTCTCCGGTGGGTTTCCATTACTGGATCCATCTGTAGGAAACACACACACTGACTGAATACATTGTTTCTATGTGTTTATCAGATGATGGAGGATCTAGGTGGACCCTCCGTACTGCTCTCTCCTTTACAATAAAGTCTCCTCTTACCCGGTGATGTGAGGGGCGGCTGATTCTCCATCATGACGTCCTTGTAGAGATCCTTGTGTCCTTCTAAATACTCCCACTCCTCCACGGAGAAATGTGAAATCCTGACACCTTATAGGAACCTGACACAAAAAATAATACAGTCATCACCTGAGAATTCTCGTCACTTCCCCGGTCAGGTCTGTGTTTTTTAATAGAGATAAGAGTGATGTCATGTGACCTCCTTGAATCCTCCTCACCTATTCGGTCAGGTTTGTTTTATTAATAGAGATAAGAGTGATGTCATGTGACCTCCCAGAATCCTCCTCACCTATTCGGTCAAGTCATTGTCACTAACCCTTTCCAGAATCCTCCTCACCTCTCCGGTCAGGTCTGTGTTTTATTAAAGCGTTTGTTAACCCAAAAAAATATCTAATAATAATATGGATCCTGCTCCTTTAAAGCATTTTATACAGCACAGCGCTTGTGCTGTGTAATTTGGACCCCTGTAACACCTAAAAAAACCCTGGCTGATCCTGCCAAATTCACCCCTCCCCTATGCAAACAGACCACGATAATCATGGCTGCTGAGCCCTGACATTGTGGTCTGTTAACGTGCCTCCTTCATCCGCAGCCTGCTCTCCTGTCTGTCTCCTCTACCCCCCCCCCTGCATGTCACCTAGTGACAGTGCCGCCCCATCCCGCTCCTGCTGGAGGAATATCCAAAATATTTTAATACTATCAGTTTTGTTTCCTAATAGAGTGGCCCCTGTATCTGTGTTATATAAAAAAAAAATCCTCCTTTACCGTATCTCACGCTGGCTCCCGGCGGTCACGTGAGTGGCCGAGTCTCCTCTCTGCTCTCCTCGTGTCCTGTTGAGGTCAGTGGGGAAACCTCGGCTCCGCCCACTGCTTCTGTCAGACAGGCAGAGAGGAGACACGGCCGGTTACATGAGCGCTGGGAGCTGCCGTGAAATACGGTAATGGAGGATTTTTTTTTTTAATACAACACAGAGACAGGGGGGCACTCTATTAGGAAACAAAACAGATTATATTAACATGTCAAAGTGGGTTAACAACTACTTTAATAGAGATAAGAGTGATGTCATGTGACCTCCCAGAATCTTCCTCACCTCTCCGGTCAGGTCTGTGTTTTATTAATAGAGATAAGAGTGATGTCATGTGATCTCCCAGAATCCTCCTCACCTCTCCGGTCAGGTCTGTGTTTTATTACTTGAGATAAGAGTGATGTCATGTGACCTCCCAGAATCCTCCTCACCTCTCCGGTCAGGTCTATGTTTTATTAATAGAGATAAGAGTGATGTCATGTGACCTCCCAGAATCCTCCTCACCTCTTCGGTCAGGTCTGTTTTTTATTAATAGAGATAAGAGTGATGTCATGTGACCTCCCAGAATCCTCCTCACCTCTCCGGTCAGGTCTGTGTTTTATTAATAGAGATAAGAGTGATGTCATGTGACCTCCCAGAATCCTCCTCACCTCTCCGGTCAGGTCTGTGTTATATTAATAGAGAGAAAAGTGATGTAATGTGACCTCCCAGAATCCTCCTCACCTCTCCGGTCTGTTTTATTAATAGAGATAAGAGTGATGTCATGTGACCTCCCAGAATCCAGGAAGCTGACAGCGTGCACCGCCAATCACAGGCACTGAGACATTTCCAGATCTATGCAGCTGGGGACCAGGAAAATGTCTCAGTGCCTGTGATTGGCGCTGCCAGCTTCCTGGCGGGCTGGGGCACGTGGAGCCACGAACACGCCAGAGCTCACCCTTAGTCAGCAGGTAGATGATCTCCAGGGTGAGGTTTAATATCGTCTCCAAAAAAAAACTACAACACCCAAAATTTGAAAAATACTACAAATTAAAAAACCTTCACAGCGCAGCACTCTGGAGATAAAGCTCAATGGTGCTCTAAAACAATGCTTATTATTTGATTACTTAAATTAGGCTGCTTGAGCTTAGATCGGGTATCCAGCAACCTTTTAAACCCCAGTAAACATACACATTATATCCATATTTATATACTTATATATATTTACCTCCCTTACTGCCAGATCAAGCAACGTCTTGCCCTCAACTACCCGGGAACGTCCAACTTACATCACTTCCTGTCGTACATCACTTCCTGTTTGTACATCACTTCCTGTCTGTACATCAACTTCCTGTCTGCACATCACTTCCTGTCTGAACATCAACTTCCTGTCTGTACATCACTTCCTGTCTGCACATCAACTTCCTGTCTGTACTTCTCATCCCTTCCTCCTTGTTTGTGGTATCACTTCCGCGGTGTCTGTATACGATCACACGTTTTATGTCCTCCATGATTCGTCTTTCTCTTCTACTTGATGTAATCGAAAAAGATCTCCACAACCCAATCTATCTACTTTCATAACTAGATTGAATACCCAGGCACAATTTGAATTAATGCTAGCTTATAAAAACCACTCCATAACCACTTTCAGTAAAAAAAATGGAAAATTTGGATATCCCATCCCAGAGCCTCCAATTACCTAAAAGAATGTAAAATTTAAATTTACCCTTCAGGCTGAAATATTGTGACCATTCACCTAAGCAATTAGTCGGTGTAGAGCAATATCTCTGATATTCATTACTTTTTGGTTATTCGTTATTTTAATTTCCCTTCCCAACATTATTTCCATACTCATAGTTTATACTGTAAGAAGCATAGTTAAAGTAGTGACCTTCCAGTCCTACAGCTTGAACCCAACCGGGGTAGGCTGGACTAGGCCATCAAGGTTTATATCAGTACTATACTTTATGCCTTCTCAGTTTTTGTATTACACATGCTGTATAATATATGCAGCAACTTCAATTGGTTTGTATTTGTTTGATAAAATAAATAAAAATTATTGTAAAAAGAAAAAGATCTCCACAATGAGAGTAATGTCATTAAAGGGGAGAGTCCTGTGTGTGTTCACTATTTGAATATAATAACATAAAACTACAATGTTTAAAACAAGAACCACTACCAGACCTGTAACCATGTTAAAAAAAAAATTTGCAGGTGAAAGTACACAAAAAATAAATATATCAAACCTTTCGGCTTCACAGCAGGTTCCCTACTGCACATGCGCGCATCGCTTTCTAATTGGCCTGGCGGCGGAGGAAGGAGGAGGGGGGCTGAGCTTCGCTACGCCACTGTCTCAGGAAGTGGGGAAGGGGACCTGTCAAAAACAGGTCCCTGTTCCCCCCTGAAAGGTGCCAAATGTTGCACCAGAGGGGGGGGAGGAGACAAATAAGCGAAGTTCCACATTTGAGTGGAACTTCGCTTTAAAGAGGAAGTAAACTCTGCTGGGTTTTACTGCCTCTTTATTTCCCTGCAAAGGTAAAGCATAATGGGCTACTATGCATCGCATAGTAGCCCAATATGTGTCACTTACCTAAAACCGAAGCCTGCTATGTCACCGCTGTCCCCACTAGCAGCGAGCGTGCATCTTCAACCCTCTTCCTTCCGGGACCGCGAACTCCGGCTCTGTGACTGGCCGGAGTCGCGTGACGTCACTCCCGCGAATACACGTGGGAGCCGCCAGTCACGGCATGACCCCGGCACGATCTGCTCTTTCTAAAGTGTGCATGCGCCGTAGACATCGGTGCATGGCTTTATTGTAAATATCTCCTAAACCGTGGAGGTTTAGGAGATATTTCCAGCACCTACATAATTATATACCCTGTTTCCCTGAAAATAAGACCTAGTGTGATTGATGGTGATGGCTGCAATATAAAGCCTACCCCCCAAATAAGCCCTACCCTGTTTCCCCGAAAATAAGCCCTACCCTGAAAAGAAGACCTACAAGGACTTTAACTAGGGCTTATTTGGGGGGTGGGGCTTATATTGCAGCCATCATCGACAATCACGCTAGGTCTTATTTTCGGGAAAACAGGGTAGGCTTACCGGTAGGTAAAAGTGGTGGTACAGGTTGTACAACCACTTTAAATGCTTACTTGACATGTTTTTACTTTCCATAAATTACTTTACTCTCACCAATATGGCAGCATACCTGTGGTAGTGTGATGTCATGGATTGGTGCCAGAAAAGTAAAACTATGGTAATTATTTAATACAATTTTCCATTTTGTGTTAACTTGCAACGTGCCTCTGAACTTGCTAAAAAATCTGACAACTTCAGGATAAGTCATTTCCCTAGCACAGCCTCCTGTAGCATCTCTGGATGGACAGTTGGATAAATGGCTCTATATTTAGGATGTATCTGTTCTATGAATTAGAGGCTCTGGTTTGACAGTTGGATAAATGGCTCTATATTTAGGATGTATCTGGTCTATAAACCTGAGGTTCTGGATGGACAGTTGTATAAATGGCTCTATATTTAGGATGTATCTGGTCTAAAAACCAGAGGTTCTGGTTGAACAGTTGGATAAATGGCTCTATATTTAGGATGTACCTAGTCTATAAACCAGAGGCTCTGGATGGACAGTTGGATAAATTGTTCTATATTTAGGATGTATCTGGTCTATAAACCAGAGGCTCTGGTTGAACAGTTGGATAAATGGCTCTATATTTAGGATGTATCTGTTCTATGAATTAGAGGCTCTGGTTTGACAGTTGGATAAATGGCTCTATATTTAGGGTGTATCTGGACTATAAACCAGAGGCTCTGGATGAACAGTTGGATAAATGGTTCTATATTTAGGATGTATCTGGTCTATAAACCAGAGGTTCTGGATGGACAGTTGGATAAATGGCTCTATATTTAGGATGTATGTGGTCTATAAACCAGAGGTTCTGGATGGACAGTTGGATAAATGGCTCTATATTTAGGATGTATCTGGTCTATAACCCAGAGGCTCTGGATGGACAGTTGGATAAATGGCTCTATATTTAGGATGTTTTTGGACTATAAACCAGAGGCTCTGGATGGACAGTTGGATAAATGGCTCTATATTTAGGATGTATCCAGTTTATAAACCAGAGGCTCTGGATGGACAGTTGGTTAAATGGCTCTATATTTAGGGTGTATCTGGACTATAAACCAGAGGCTCTGGATGGACAGTTGGATAAATGGTTCTATTTCTTTCTCGAACATCACGGGACACAGAGCCACAGTAATAACTGATGGGTTATGTAGGTACCTTTAGGTATTGGACACTGGTCACACCCTTAATCAGGAAGTTCAACCCCCTATATAATCCCTCCCCTTCCAGGGATACCTCAGTTTTTACGCCAGTGTCTTAGGTGTTGGACGTGTAAAGATGTCCTGTGCTGAAGCTCCAAAGGGAATATCCTGATATCCTATACTGGGGCAAGCCAGGCAAACCGGATGCATTCAAAGTGTCTTTTCATGGCCGAATTGGATGCCCCGGGCCTCATGTCCGAAGAAACGAGGTTTTACCTGTAATGCTTCTCTTTTTAGAGAGATGGACCCCGCAGATCAGAAAATGGCTTTAAACCTCCTAATTTCTGGCTGGGTGACTTACAGGGCCAGAACTGCAGGATCCCCCTATTCGTAGGGGGCCCCAGTCTCTGACGGTTTTTTCAAACGGAGCCCACCGTGAGAGGTGAAGATTGGGTCTGTGTATACAGCACCCTGCGGCTGGATAAGGTAAGAGGAGATTACATAGAATTTTGAATTCTAGTAGGTTTTCTCCTTTAGGGTAGATGCATGCTATGCCTATTGTGACCACCGGGGGCTGCCAAGAGCACATACCTTCTCATGCTGTTTCTGTCTCAGCGTTCCACGCTGCACAGCTCTTCCGACCGGCTCCAGGTAGGATGGGATGGGGGGATTTCTCCTTAGGAATGTTCCCCCCAGGCCAAGGGGAGGCCGCAAGTGGGCTGTAAGGCGGTTTTTATACCGCACTGTTGCCGCCGCTGCCACCGCCAGGCCGCCATTGCATCTATGCAGGTCCCATCGCTGCCGGCCTCTCTCCTTCCTCCTCCACCCCCAGCCTTCCTCCATGCTTACTCCGGAAGGGTCAGGCTCGCGCGGGAAGCGCTCGTTTTCGAAAAGACGAAGGTGGGGGGCGGCAGAGGGGGGGGGCGTCAGCACAGCGTCAGCGTGCTCAGGCGCCCACAGTGCCAGAAGCATGGCTACTTAAAGCACACTCTACAGGTGCTCTGAGCCTTGGAGGGACACAAAGCTGACAGTCGCATGTAAGGAGGGACACAGGCATTCTCCTAGGCTGCATTTACTAAGGTAACACCAGACTGAGCATTTGGTAGCAGGGCTTTTGCCAGACTACATTGCTCAGCAGTCAGTGTTCATTTTGGATACCTCACACCTTGTTGCTTTGCACTATGGGTAGAAGAGGTTCAAGTACCCCCAGAACCAGAGACACTAGGGGATCTCGTTCAGGTTCTGAGGACCCCCTGTCTGCTACATCCTCCCCCCCTGAGGGGTCAGGGACGGCTGGACAGGGAGAGCCGTTGGGGTCTGGGGCTGTACCTGCTTCCGGCACTTCAGCCCCTGTATACATTACACAAGAGGTTTTTTCCTCAACCAATTCTGGGTTAGAGGAAAGATTAATGGCCGTGATTACAGCTTCACTCAGTGGAAGAAAACGTACTAGGCCTTCCTCTTTTTCCCAAGACCCTCAAGCAGAGGAGCTCTGGGATAAAGGAGATGAATCCCTTTCAGAGGATCAGGATAGGACAGATGATTCCTCTTCTGAGGAATCAGGTGGAGAGGGACCTCTGCGACTTCCCAAGAGGAGAAAGTCTTAGTGCAGATTTTTACTGGATTGGTCCACTCTACATTTAAGTTGCCCGCACCTGAAGCTGTTAAAGAATCCTCTTCTGCTTTGGGGTCAATGAAACCTTCCCAAACAGCACATGCTTTTCCTGTTCACAAATTACTTGAAAAGCTCTTTTTTTCTGAGTGGGATCACCCAGACAAACGTTTTCTTCCGCCGGGAAAGTTTTCAACACTTTTATCCTATGGAAGAAAAATTTATTAGGATGTGGGGAATGCCGGCCATTGACGCGGCCATCTCCTCTGTGAATAGTAGTCTGACTTGTCCTGTAGACAACGCTCAGATGCTCAGGGATCCTGTGGATAAAAAGATGGAATCCTTATTAAAGGATGTTTTTTCCTTAGCAGGATCAGTGGCCCAACCTGCAGTATCAGCAATTGGAGTCTGTCAATACTTAAGAGACCATGTTAAGCAGGTTATCAAAGTTTTACCTGAACAACAGGCCCAGGGGTTTGCTAACCTTCCAGCGGCCTTATGTTATGTTGTTGACGCCATCAGAGATTCTATCATGCAAACCTCTCGCCTTTCACTTGGGTTGGTGCATATGCGTAGAATCTTATGGTTGAAAAATTGGTCAGCCGAAGCACCATGTAAGAAGCTCTTGGCTGGGTTTCCTTTTCGTGGTGCAAGGTTGTTTGGAGAAGACTTGGATAACTATATCAAGTGAATCTCTTGTGGGAAAAGCACTCTCTTACCTGTTAAGAAGAAGAGTAAGCGTCACTCTTTCAAATGGACTCTTTCCCCAGCGCCAGGGGCTTCAGCCTCCAGGCAGTCACGACGGCCTCCTCCGTCTGGGGCAAGAAACAAGAGTCAACCCCAGGGACAAAAGAAGTCCTGGGGGAAGAAGTCTTCTAGACAAGACACTAAGGCCTCTTCATGAAGGGGCGCCCCCGCTCGCTCGAGTGGGGGGAAGACTGCTACAGTTCTCAAGGCTCTGGCAGGAGGACTTCCAGGACAGATGAGTAATCTCCACGGTAACCTTAGGGTACAGGCTGGAGTTCCAAGAATTTCCCTCAGATCAGGTGTCCCCAGAGACCCAGAGAAGAAGCAGTCGCTCCTTCTAGCGTTAGAGCGACTTTTGTCGCAAGAGGTCATTATGGTGGTTCCCACAAAGGATCAAGGATTGGGCTTCTATTCCAACCTTTTTACGGTCCAAAAACCAAATGGGGATGTCAGACCCATTCTGGATTTAGGAGATCTGAATCGGTTCCTAAGGATACAGTCCTTCCGCATGGAATCAATTCGGACAGTAGTCTCCATCCTGCAGGGAGGAGAATTTTTGGCATCGATAGACATCAGAGATGCATACCTACATGTGCCCATTTTTCCTGCTCATCAGAAGTTTCTATGCTTCGAGATAGGAGGGCGCCATTTCCAGTTTGTGGCTCTGCCTTTCGGGATAGCCACTGCACCTAGAGTGCTCACAAAGATCTTGGCTCCTCCTCTGGCTAGATTAAGGGCTCAGGGTATAGCTGTCATAGCATACCTAGACGACCTGCTCTTGATAGACCGGTCGGTAGCTTCCTTGAATGGGAACTTGAGGACCACGGTCAAGTATCTGGGACATCTAGGTTGGATCCTCAACCTAGAAAAATCTTTCCTAAAACCAGTAAGAAGACTGGAGTATTTGGGTCTGATCATAGATACAAGCCAGGAGAAAGTATTTCTTCCTCAGGCAAAGATCACTGCTTTAAGGGAGCTGATTCTGATAGTCAGGACCAAGAAGGGTCCTTCTGTCTGCCTTTGTATGAGGCTACTAGGGAAGATGGTGTCTTCATTTGAAGCAGTTCCCTATGCTCAGTTCCATTCAAGACTACTGCAACACAGTATTCTGTCGGCCTGGAACAAGAAGGTTCAGGCATTAGACTTTCCGATGCACCTGTCGCATGCGGTGCGTCAGAGCCTCAATTGGTGGCTTATACCCGAAAACCTGCACAAGGGGAAATCCTTTCTACCGGTTACCTGGACGGTGGTAACAACAGATGCCAGTCTGTCAGGTTGGGGAGCAGTTCTGGAACAGTCTGCGATCCAGGGGCTATGGTCCAGGACCGAGAGGACCGTACCCATCAACATTCTGGAGATCCGGGCAGTATATCTGGCCCTAAAGGCCTGGACTATCAGGCTACAGGGTTGCCCGGTCAGGATCCAGTCCGACAATGCCACAGCAGTGGCTTATGTCAATCATCAGGGAGGCACCCGGAGCCGAGCTGCTCAAAAGGAGGTGAACCAGATCTTAGTCTGGGCAGAGATGCATGTGCCATGCATATCGGCAGTTTTCATTCCAGGGATAGAGAACTGGCAGGCGGACTATCTAAGGGAATGGTCTCTGCACCCCGATGTCTTTTGGGCCATATGCCAAAGATGGGGGGTCCCAGATGTAGATCTCTTTGCATCCCGATTCAACAAAAAGATAGACAGATTTGTGGCAAGGACGAGGAATCCTCTTGCATGCGGGACGGATGCGTTGGTGATTCCGTGGCATCGGTTCTCACTGATTTATGCATTCCCGCCTATTCTGCTGCTACTACCACGACTCCTTCACAGGATCAGGCAGGAAAGGAAGTCAGTACTTCTGGTGGCCCCCGCTTGGCCCAGAAGGACTTGATATGCAGAAATAGTAAGGATGATGGTGGGTTCCCCGTGGACCCTACCGGTACGCCCAGACCTGTTATCTCAAGGTCCAGTGTTCCATCCTGCCTTACAAACGCTAAATTTGACGGTTTGGCTATTGAGACCCATGTTCTGAAGAGTCGTGGGCTTTCAGGTCCTGTCATAGCTACCTTGATCAATGCAAGGAAGCCAGCTTCCAGAATGATTTATCATAGAGTCTGGAAAGCTTATGTATCCTGGTGTGAATCCAGGGGTTGGCATCCCAGAAAATATGTGATAGGTAGAATTCTTGATTTTCTACAATTAGGATTAGAGATGAAGCTGGCCTTGAGTACCATCAAGGGCCAGGTCTCGGCCTTATCAGTACTGTTTCAATGGCCACTTGCTTCGCATTCTTTGGTCCGGAACTTCATGCAGGGGGTGATGCGTCTTAATCCTCTGGTTAGGGCGCCCCTAAACCCCTGGGACTTGAACTTGTTTCTGGCTGTGTTACAGAAACAGCCTTTTGAACCAATACGTCAGATTCCTTTGGTCTTGCTGACGAGGAAAATAATTTTTCTGGTAGCCATCTCTTCTGCTAGAAGAGTATCAGAATTAGCAGCTCTTTCCTGTAAGGAGCCTTATTTGATTATACACAAGGATAGAGTGGTACTTCGCCCTCATCCTAGTTTTATACCAAAGGTGGTTTCAGATTTTCATTTAAACCAAGACATTGTTCTGCCTTCCTTTTTTCCAGATCCCTGTTCTCAGGAAGAGAGATCACTACATTCGTTGGACGTAGTAAGAGCAGTCAAGACCTATCTGGAAGCAACTGCTCAAATTCGCAGAATGGATGTTTTGTTCGTGCTGCCAGAGGGTCCCAATAGAGGACAGGCAACGTCTAAAGCTACCATTTCTAAATGGATTTGACAATTGATTATTCAAACTTACGGTTTGAAACAAAAGATTCCTCCGTTTCAGATCAGGGCACTTTCCACAAGGGCTATTGGTGCTTCTTGGGCGGTGCATCACCGGGCCTCTATGGCTCAGATCTGCAAGGCCGCAACCTGGTCTTCAGTCCATACATTCACCAGATTCTATCAGGTGAATGTAAGAAGGCATAAGGATATCGCCTTTGGGCGTAGTGTGCTGCAGACAGCGGTACAGGGTCCTCAGGTCTGATTGCACCCTACTTGATCGTGGTTCCCCCCCCTCAGGTAGCATTGCTCTGGGACATCCCATCAGTAATTACTGTGGCTCTGTGTCCCGTGATGTTCGAGAAAGAAAATAGGATTTTTTATAACAGCTTACCTGTAAAATCCTTTTCTTTCGATGGACATCACGGGACACAGAGGTCCCGCCCATCTTCTAATACACTTATATTGCTTTGCTACAAAACTGAGGTATCCCTGGAAAGGGAGGGATTATATAGGGGGTTGAACTTCCTGTTTAGGGTGTGACCAGCGTCCAATACCTAAAGGTACCTACATAACCCATCAGTTATTACTGTGGCTCTGTGTCCCGTGATGTCCATAGAAAGAAAAGGATTTTACAGGTAAGCTGTTATAAAAAATCCTATTATTTAGGATGTATCTGGTCTATAAACCAGAGGCTCTGGGTGAACAGATGGATAAATGGCTCTATATTTAGGATGTATCTGTTCTATAAACCAGAGGCTCTGGATGGACAGTTGGATAAATGGCTCTATATTTAGGATGTATCCGGTCTATAAACCAGAGGCTCTGGATGGGCGGTTGGATAAATGACGCTATATTTAGGATGTAAACCAGAGGCTCTGGATGGACAGTTGGATAAATTGTTCTATATTTAGGATGTATCCGGTCTATAAACCAGAGGCTCTGGATGGATGGTTGGATAAATGGCGCTATATTTAGGATGTATCCGGTATATGAACCAGAGGCTCTGGATGGACAGTTGGATAAATGGTTCTATATTTAGGATGTAGCTGGTCTATAAACCAGAAGCTCTAGATGGACAGTTGGATAAATGGTTCTATATTTAGGGTGCATCTGGACAAAAAACCAGAGGCTGTGGATGGACAGTTGGATAAATGGCACTATATTTAGGGTGTATCCGGTCTATAAACCAGAGGCTCTGTATGGACAGTTGGATAAATGGTTCTATATTTAGGGTGTATCTGTTCTATGAATTAGAGGCTCTGGTTGGACAGTTGAATAAATTGCTCTATATTTATGATGTAAACCAGAGGCTCTGGATAGACAGTTGGATAAATGGTGCTATATTTAGGATGTATCTGGTCTATAAACCAGAGGCTCTGGATGGGCGGTTGGATAAATGGTGCTATATTTAGGATGTATCTGGTCTATAAACCAGAGGCTCTGGATGGACAGTTGGATAAATGGCTCTATATTTAGGATGTATCTGGTCTATAAACCAGAGGCTCTGGATGGACAGTTGGATAAATGGTTCTATATTTGGGGTGTATCTGGTCTTTAAACCAGAGGCTCTGGATGGACAGTTGGATAAATGGCTCTATATTTAGGATGTATCTGGTCTATAAACCAGAGGCACTGGATGGACAGTTGGATAAATGGCTCTATATTTAGGATGTATCTGGTCTATAAACCAGAGGCTCTGGATGGACAGTTGGATAAATGGCTCTATATTTAGGATGTATCTGGTCTATAAACCAGAGGCTCTGGATGGACAGTTGGATAAATGGCTCTATATTTAGGATGTGTCTGCTCTGTGAATTAGAGGCTCTGGATGGACAGTTGGATAAATTCCTCTATATTTAGGATGTATCCAGTCTATAAACCAGAGGCTCTGGATGGACAGTTGGATAAATGGTTCTATATTTAGGATGTATCTGGTCTACAAACCAGAGGCTCTGGGTGAACAGCTGGATAAATGGCTCTATATTTAGGATGTATCTGGTCTATAAACCAGAGGTTCTGGTTGAACAGTTGGATGAATGGCTCCATATTTAGAATGTATCTGGTCTATAAACCAGAGGCTCTGGATGGACAGTTGGATAAATGGCTCTATATTTAGGATGTATCTGGTCTATAAACCAGAGGCTGTGGATGGACAGTTGGATAAATGGCGCTATATTTAGGATGTATGTGGTCTATAAACCAGAGGCTCTGGATGGACAGTTGGATAAATGGCTCTATATATAGGATGTGTCTGTTCTATGAATTAGAGGCTCTGGATGGACAGTTGGATAAATTGCTCTATATTTAGGATGTATCCAGTCTATAAACCAGAGGCTTTGGATGGACAGTTGGATAAATGGTTCTATATTTAGGATGTATCTGGTCTACAAACCAGAGGCTCTGGGTGAACAGCTGGATAAATGGCTCTATATTTAGGATGTATCTGGTCTATAAACCAGAGGCTCTGGATGGACAGATGGATAAATGGCTCTATATTTAGGATGTATCTGGTCTATAAACCAGAGGCTCTGGATGGACAGTTGAATAAGTGGCTCTATATTTAGGATGTATCTGGTCTATAAACCAGAGGCTGTGGATGGACAGTTGGATAAATGGCGCTATATTTAGGATGTATGTGGTCTATAAACCAGAGGCTCTGGATGGACAGTTGGATAAATGGCTCTATATTTAGGATGTGTCTGTTCTATGAATTAGAGGCTCTGGATGGACAGTTGGATAAATTGCTCTATATTTAGGATGTATCCAGTCTATAAACCAGAGGCTCTGGATGGACAGTTGGATAAATGGTTCTATATTTAGGGTGTATGTGGTCTATAAACCAGAGGCTGTGAATGGACAGTTGGATAAATGGCTCTATATTTAGGATGTATCTGGTCTATAAACCAGAGGCTCTGGATGGACAGTTGGATAAATGGCTCTATATTTAGGATGTGTCTGTTCTATGAATTAGAGGCTCTGGATGGACAGTTGGATAAATGGTTCTATATTTAGGATGTATCCAGTCTATAAACCAGAGGCTCTGGATTGACAGTTGGATAAATGGTTCTATATTTAGGGTGTATCTGGTCTACAAACCAGAGGCTCTGGGTGAACAGCTGGATAAATGGATAAATGGCTCTATATTTAGGATGTATCTGGTCTATAAACCAGAGGTTCTGGTTGAACAGTTGGATAAATGGCTCCATATTTAGGATGTATCTGGTTTATAAACCAGAGGCTCTGGATGGACAGTTGGATAAATGGTTCTATATTTAGGGTGTATCTGGTCTATAAACCAGAGGCTCTGGATGGACAGTTGGATAAATGGCTCTTTATTTAGGATGTATGTGGTCTATAAACCAGAGGCTCTGGATGGACAGTTGGATAAATGGCTCTATATTTAGGATGTGTCTGTTCTATGAATTAGAGGCTCTGGATGGACAGTTGGATAAATTGCTCTATATTTAGGATGTATCCAGTCTATAAACCAGAGGCTCTGGATGGACAGTTGGATAAATGGTTCTATATTTAGGGTGTATCTGGTCTATAAACCAGAGGCTGTGGATGGACAGTTGGATAAATGGCTCTATATTTAGGATGTATCTGGTCTATAAACCAGAGGCTCTTGCTGGACAGTTGGATAAATGGTTCTATATTTAGGGTGTATCTGGTCTATAAACCAGAGGCTCTGGATAGACAGTTGGATAAATGGCTCTTTATTTAGGATGTATGTGGTCTATAAACCAGAGGCTCTGGATGGACAGTTGGATAAATGGCTCTATATTTAGGATGTATCTGGTCTATAAACCAGAGGCACTGGATGGACAGTTGGATAAATGGCTCTATATTTAGGATGTATCTGGTCTATAAACCAGAGGCTCTGGATGGACAGTTGGATAAATGGCTCTATATTTAGGATGTATCTGGTCTATAAACCAGAGGCTCTGGATGGACAGTTGGATAAATGGCTCTATATTTAGGATGTGTCTGCTCTGTGAATTAGAGGCTCTGGATGGACAGTTGGATAAATTCCTCTATATTTAGGAAGTATCCAGTCTATAAACCAGAGGCTCTGGATGGACAGTTGGATAAATGGTTCTATATTTAGGATGTATCTGGTCTACAAACCAGAGGCTCTGGGTGAACAGCTGGATAAATGGCTCTATATTTAGGATGTATCTGGTCTATAAACCAGAGGTTCTGGTTGAACAGTTGGATGAATGGCTCCATATTTAGGATGTATCTGGTCTATAAACCAGAGGCTCTGGATGGACAGTTGGATAAATGGCTCTATATTTAGGATGTATCTGGTCTATAAACCAGAGGCTGTGGATGGACAGTTGGATAAATGGCGCTATATTTAGGATGTATGTGGTCTATAAACCAGAGGCTCTGGATGGACAGTTGGATAAATGGCTCTATATATAGGATGTGTCTGTTCTATGAATTAGAGGCTCTGGATGGACAGTTGGATAAATTGCTCTATATTTAGGATGTATCCAGTCTATAAACCAGAGGCTTTGGATGGACAGTTGGATAAATGGTTCTATATTTAGGATGTATCTGGTCTACAAACCAGAGGCTCTGGGTGAACAGCTGGATAAATGGCTCTATATTTAGGATGTATCTGGTCTATAAACCAGAGGCTCTGGATGGACAGATGGATAAATGGCTCTATATTTAGGATGTATCTGGTCTATAAACCAGAAGCTCTGGATGGACAGTTGAATAAATGGCTCTATATTTAGGATGTATCTGGTCTATAAACCAGAGGCTGTGGATGGACAGTTGGATAAATGGCGCTATATTTAGGATGTATGTGGTCTATAAACCAGAGGCTCTGGATGGACAGTTGGATAAATGGCTCTATATTTAGGATGTGTCTGTTCTATGAATTAGAGGCTCTGGGTGGACAGTTGGATAAATTGCTCTATATTTAGGATGTATCCAGTCTATAAACCAGAGGCTCTGGATGGACAGTTGGATAAATGGTTCCATATTTAGGGTGTATGTGGTCTATAAACCAGAGGCTGTGGATGGACAGTTGGATAAATGGCTCTATATTTAGGATGTATCTGGTCTATAAACCAGAGGCTCTGGATGGACAGTTGGATAAATGGCTCTATATTTAGGATGTGTCTGTTCTATGAATTAGAGGCTCTGGATGGACAGTTGGATAAATGGTTCTATATTTAGGATGTATCCAGTCTATAAACCAGAGGCTCTGGATTGACAGTTGGATAAATGGTTCTATATTTAGGGTGTATCTGGTCTACAAACCAGAGGCTCTGGGTGAACAGCTGGATAAATGGCTCTATATTTAGGATGTATCTGGTCTATAAACCAGAGGTTCTGGTTGAACAGTTGGATAAATGGCTCCATATTTAGGATGTATCTGGTCTATAAACCAGAGGCTCTGGATGGACAGTTGGATAAATGGTTCTATATTTAGGGTGTATCTGGTCTATAAACCAGAGGCTCTGGATGGACAGTTGGATAAATGGCTCTTTATTTAGGATGTATGTGGTCTATAAACCAGAGGCTCTGGATGGACAGTTGGATAAATGGCTCTATATTTAGGATGTGTCTGTTCTATGAATTAGAGGCTCTGGATGGACAGTTGGATAAATTGCTCTATATTTAGGATGTATCCAGTCTATAAACCAGAGGCTCTGGATGGACAGTTGGATAAATGGTTCTATATTTAGGGTGTATCTGGTCTATAAACCAGAGGCTGTGGATGGACAGTTGGATAAATGGCTCTATATTTAGGATGTATCTGGTCTATAAACCAGAGGCTCTTGCTGGACAGTTGGATAAATGGTTCTATATTTAGGGTGTATCTGGTCTATAAACCAGAGGCTCTGGATGGACAGTTGGATAAATGGCTCTATATTTAGGATGTATCTGGTCTATAAACCAGAGGCTCTGGATGGACAGTTGGATAAATGGCTCTATATTTAGGATGTATCTGGTCTATAAACCAGAGGCTCTGGATGGACAGTTGGATAAATGGCTCTATATTTAGGATGTATCTGGTCTATAAACCAGAGGCTCTGGATGGACAGTTGGATAAATGGCTCTATATTTAGGATGTATTTGGTCTATAAACCAGAGGCTGTGGATGGACAGTTGGATAAATTGCTCTATATTTATGATGTAAACCAGAGGCTCTGGATGGACAGTTGGATAAATTGTTCTATATTTAGGATGTATCCGGTCTATAAACCAGAGGCTTTGGATGGGCGGTTGGATAAATGGCACTATATTTAGGATGTATCTGGTCTATAAGCCAGAGGCTCTGGTTGAACAGTTGGATAAATGGCTCTATATTTAGGATGTATCTGGTCTATAAACCAGAGGCTGTGGATGGACAGTTGGATAAATGGCTCTATATTTAGGATGTATGTGGTCTATAAACCAGAGGCTCTGGATGGACAGTTGGATAAATGGCTCTATATTTAGGATGTGTCTGTTTTATGAATTAGAGGCTCTGGATGGACAGTTGGATAAATGGTTCTATATTTAGGATGTATCTGGTCTATAAACCAGAGGCTCTGGGTGAACAGCTGGATAAATGGCTCTATATTTAGGATGTATCTTTTCTATGAATTAGAGGCTCTGGATGGACAGTTGGATAAATTGCTCTATATTTAGGATGTATCCAGTCTATAAACCAGAGGCTCTGGATGGACAGTTGGAAAAAAGGCTCTATATTTAGGATGTATCTGTTCTATAAGCTATATTGGCCATCATAGCGACTATGGAGGAAGAGGACCGACATGATGAGGGGTGCTGGGGGTAAATATCATAAATTATATTATTACCTCGCCTGCAGCCAGTTCCATCAATTTAGCCATTCTACTTCCCACCAACTCACCTTTTACCTGCAAGTTCCTGCCTGCACCTTACATCACTTACTCTTTGTGAATTCCAAATCAGATCACCACCTTGTGTTCAATATGTATAAAAATATATATATATATATATATATATATATATATATTTATGTCGTATAAGGCTTGATTTACAAAGCTTTATTACAAGCATAAAAATCTATATTTTAGCCATGAGGCATCTAGGTCTCTCACCTACACATAGTGTTGTTATCTCAGAATTGTAATAAGTCCTGGTCTGGGTCCTGAAGGCCAGAGACTTTGTAGAGCCACCATTCCTCGTTCCATATCTTACCTAGTAGCCGGTCCTCATTATTAGTCTTAGCTATGCACAGTCCATTATATACAGTATATGAGCCGACTGGTGCTTTAATACCTTCTGTTATGTTCCTTCCTAATTAACCACTTCAATACAGTGCACTTACACCCCCTTCCTGCCCAGACCAATTTTCAGCTTTCAGCGCTCTCACGCTTTGAATGACAATTACTCAGTCATGCAACACTTTACCCATATGAAATTTGCGTCCTTTTTTTCACACAAATAGAGCTTTCTTTTGGTGGTATTTATTCACTAGTGGTTTTTTTTATTTTTGGTGCTATAAATTTAAAAAAAACATAATTTTTGTGAAAAAAAATGCCTTTTTCTTTGTTTCTGTCATAAACTTTTGCCAATTAGTAATTTTTCTTCATAAATTTCTGCCAAAATTTATACTGCTACATATCTTTAGTAAAAATAACCCAAATTAATGTATATTATTTGGTCTTTGTGAAAGTTATAGAGTCTACAAACTATGGTGCCAATCACTGAAAATTGATCACATCTGATCAGACCTCCAGTACATCAGGTGAATCTCATTTCTTGAGACACTAACTAAGTCAGGAATGTACAAATAGACAATCCAAGGTATTTAGTAAGTAGCATGGTGAGCTTTTTTAAGTTGTCATTTTTTTCCCACAATTCTTTGCAAAATGAAGATTTTTTTTTTTTTTTTTTTTTTTTTTTACAAAATTGTCATATTATCAGGTTATTTCTCACACTCAGCATATGCGTATAACAAATTACACCCCAAAATACATTCTGCTACTCTTCCCGAGTATGGCGATACCACATTGGTGAGACTTTTACATAGCCTGACCACATACAAAGGCCCAACATTAAAGTAGCACCTTCAGGCATTCTACAAGCATAAATGACACATCTCATTTCTCAACCACCTATTACACTTTTGAAGGCCCTGGAGCACCAGGACAATGGAATTGCCCACAAATGACCCCCACGTTTGGAAAGCAAACACCCCAATGTATAATCTATGTGACAGGTACTCAGGTATTCGGGTACTCAGATGAACTGAAACAGGGACTCGGGTACTCAGATGAACTGTGACAGGTGCTCAGGTACTCTGGTATTCATATGGACTGTGACAGGTACTCAGGTACTCAGATGAACTGTGACAGGTACTTTGATGGGTTTGATGGGTGGTGACAGGTCCTCTTTATTGGGGGGAGGGGGCAATCAGTGTGATTGGTGTACACTGTAAGTGGTAATGAGATGTTACCGCAATCTCTTTCTCACACACGATAGGTGTGTGAGGAGAAGAACCCGATAACATCTCATTACCGCTCTATGTTTACATTTAGTGATCAGCTGTGAAAGGATCACAGCCGATCACGTGGTAAACAGCCACCGGCCAATGACTTTTTACCAGCATCGTGACGAGCAGTGATGCTGCCACCGACGTGCATGCGCAGTGCGCTCGCGTTCACGCGCATGCGGCGTCCAAAGTGGGGCAGTACCATCTGTGATCGGCCATGACTTCATCACGGCCGATCATGTGGTAAACAGCCATGTCCAATGGCTGTTCACCCCCCTCGGTGGCGAGCGGTGTCTCCGTGACATGCCGCCACCGAAGGTACAGGGCTGCATGCACACGATCATGCGCATTCCCTGTTTAAATGGACGGGCGTCAAATGACGCCTGCCCAGAACAAGAGCCGTGCCGCCTGGCCATCATATGATGGCTGGCGGGTGGCAAGTGGTTAAACTCTAAGCTCTTTGGATATTTCTAGTACATCCAGAGTCTGAAGAGATTATAACAACTTCATGAGCTTCGTTTTGTTTAGCCCGCTCAGTGTTTTTCTGTTAAAGTACCCTTTCCCTCATTATGATGTCATAATGTCTAAAACATAACAGTAGGAAGAGCTACAAGGCAAAATCTTAACTTTTTTTTGCCAGAAAATTACTCAGAACCTCAAAACATATATATATATATATATATATATATATATATATATATATATATATATATATATATATATATATATATATATATATATATGTATATATATATATATATATATATATATATATATATATATATATGTATATATATATATGTATATATATATATATATATATATATATATATATATATATATATATATATACATACATATATATATATATATATATATATATATATATAATTTTATGCAGAGGCCGTAGGGAAAAAAAATGGTGGTTTTTGCAACTTTTTAAGTCACACGGTATTTGTGCAGAAATTTTTCAAACGCAATTTTTTGGGGGAATAAAAACATTCATGAATAATAAAAAAAATATAAAAGTAAAAAGTGAAGTTAGCCCCATTTTTTGTATAATGTAACAGATGATGTTGCGCAGGGTAGATAGATACCTCAGATGTCACGCTTTAAAATTGCACACACTCGTGGAATGGCGCGAAACTTCGGTACTTAAAAGCTCCATAGGCCATGCTTTCAATTTTTTTTACAGGTTACCTGTTTAGAGTTACAGAGGAGGTCTTGGGCTAGAATTATTGCTCTCGCTCTGACGTTCGCTGTGATACTTCACATGTGTGATTTGAACATTGTTTACATAAGTGAACGCATCCTTCATATGCGATTGCTTCTGTGTGCAAGCACGCAGGGATGGGGGAGCTTTAATTTTTTTTTTTAGTGTTTATTTTATTTCTTTAAATTTTTACACATTACCTTTGAAAAAAATTATTTTGATCACTTTTATTCCTATTACAAGGAATGTAAACATCCCTTGTAAAAGGAGTAGTGCATGATCGGTCCTCTTTGTAGAGAGATGTGGGGTCTATAAGACCCCACATCTCTCCTCCAGGCTGAAAAGCCTGAGATAAAAAAAAATTAACGATCTCAGGCTTTCCAGCCGAGTCCCCGGCATTGTTTACTTCCACTGGCCCAGACATGACGTTGTGCCCAGGCCTTCGAGAGGCATAGAGACTGCCAGGGACCATCTGGCCCTCGGTTTTCTCTATGACTAACTTCCGGCACAGCGGATTCCTTTTCCAACTCACCGATCGCACGGGCTAGCTGGTAGAAGCACTGGATGGTTGCACGGGGAGGCGGGGGGTGTCCCTTCCCACCGCCTGTAATGCCCCATACACACGGACGGACTTTGTTCGGACATTCCGACAAAAAAATCCTAGGATTTTTTCCAACGGATGTTGGCTCAAACTTGTCTTGCATACACACGGTCACACAAAGTTGTCGGAAAATCCGATCGTTCTGAACGCGGTGACATAAAACACGTACGTCGGGACTATAAACGGGGCAGTGGCCAATAGCTTTCATCTCTTTATTTATTCTGAGCATGCGTGGCACTTTGTCCGTCGGATTTGTATACACACGATCGGAATTTCCGACAACAGATTTTGTTGTCGGAAAATTTCACATCCTGCTCTCAAACTTTGTGTGTCGGAAAATCCGATGGAAAATGTGTGATGGAGCCTACACACGGTCGGAATTTCCGATAACAAGGTCCTATCACACATTTTCCGTCGGAAAATCCGACCGTGTGTACGGGGCATAAGAATGATCAAGCAGCTGAACAGCCACTATGATTGTTCTTATGGTGAAGGGAATCGCCGGCTGAAAAAAAATGATGTCTGAATGATGCCTGCAACTGCACCCATCATTCCAAGATGTCATATGACGGTAACATAACAAACTGTAGGATGAACTTATTAAAACCACCACAAGAGGGTGATATCACTCGTTTTGCATGGAAAACACTTTAACAGGAAATGATGTCACGTGTGGATAGGAAGTGATGTAAGGTAAATGGGAAGGTATATAAATTAAAGACAGGAAGATCTCGGTGAGTGGTGAACGAAGTAGAAAGGTGACATTAGCACTACTAAGGTAATAAGATATCATTTTATAGGAATCCTTTTTTGTGGCTGTCCCTTTTCTCCATATTCACTATAACATCTTTTATCACCAACTTACATTACTACACACATATAACCTTGTATGTCTCTTCTGCAATAAAAAAGACTTCCTGCTCAGGTTTCCCCACATCCAATTCTCATGACATGCGAGTGTGACTGGCTCTCAATGGGACCAGTTCGCACATGTCCAGGGTGTCTATTCCTCAATATAATGTCATGTTCCCAACAAATGAGGAGGAGATACTGTACACTATATGAGAGGTCCATCTCCATTGCTCAATATAATGTCATGTTCCCAACAAATGAGGAGGGGATACTGTACACCATATGAAAGGTCCATCTCCATTCCTCAATATAATGTCATGTTCCCAACAAATGAGGAGGAGATACTGTACACCATATGAAAGGTCCATCTCCATTCCTCAATATAACGTCATGTTCCCAACAAATGAGGAGGAGATACTGTACACCATATGAAAGGTCCATCTCCATTCCTCAATATAACGTCATGTTCCCAACAAATGAGGAGGAGATACTGTACACCATATGAAAGGTCCATCTCCATTCCTCAATATAACGTCATGTTCCCAACAAATGAGGAGGAGATACTGTACACCATATGAAAGGTCCATCTCCATTCCTCAATATAATGTCATGTTCCCAACAAATGAGGAGGAGATACTGTACACCATATGAAAAGTCCATCTCCATTCCTCAATATAATGTCATGTTCCCAACAAATGAGGTGGAGATGCTGTGCACCATATGAAAGGTCCATCTCCATTCCTCAATATAGCAATTTGTTTCCAACTGATGCATCAGAAACAGTGTACCGCTCAGGGGCTGTATGCGGCATTGTATAGTCAGAGTTTTCCTTGGCTAGACACTTAGGCCAGTTAACTGACATCTGCATGGTAAAAGTTTTTTTTTTCCCACTCTTGTAGCATGTTTTCTCTCTCTAACCATGTACTGTAGTATATCTACAGTCTCCTGTAGCATTAAATAAAATAAATGTTATGTGCAAACCTATACCGAGGTTAGATGTCACAACTAAGGCCCCTTTATCTTTTCAGTTTACTACCACTGCTGTACACGATATGAACCATATGGCTTCGATCTTAAGTGTGGTTTCACACTTTTAAGAAAAGGTGTAGGTAAGTCCCATTCTTCACTAAATCAATTTCATTATTACACAAATAATGTCGCCTGGTGTAGTTTGGGTGCTTTGTATCTCTGATCTTGGTTGTATTCATAGTATGATGTTATGATTGCACCCAATACAATGCCAGAGCTCTGTGAAAGTTTTAAATGCCGCACCAATATATGCAAGATGAAAAACCAAATATAACCTATATTAAAAATTGCTTTCCAACAGATGGACAGTAATTTTGGAATATAAATACATTAGAGGGACATCTTGTTATATCTCCAGGTTGTTATGTAGAAGATGCTGACATTGTACATTATTCCCCAACAGTAAATTATTACCAGCTGGCAACATAATTGGAACTTTCTAATTCAAAGGAATCTTCTGATAAATCTCATACTGTGACTTCAGATGTCCATCGAAGTTCTCCCAGTGCGGACACATCAATAAACCCATCTAATCCACAGAAATCTTATACTATGACTTCAGATGTCCATCTAATTTCTTCCAGTGCAGTCACATCAATAAACCCATCTAATCCCCAGAAATCTCATACTATGACGTCAGATGTCCATCTAAGTTCTCCCAGTGCGGATACATCAATAAACCCATCTAATCCACAGAAATCTCATACTATGGCTTCAGATGTCCATCTAAGTTCTCCCAGTGCGGACACATCAATAAACCCATCTAATCCACAGAAATCTCATACTATGACATCAGATGTCCATCGAAGTTCTCCCAGTGCGGACACATCAATAAACCCATCTAATCCACAGAAATCTCATACTATGGCTTCAGATGTCCATCTAAGTTCTCCCAGTGCGGACACATCAATAAACCCATCTAATCCACAGAAATCTCATACTATGGCTTCAGATGTCCATCGAAGTTCTCCCAGTGCGGACACATCAATAAACCCATCTACTCCCCAAAAACCTCATACTATGACATCAGATGTCCATCGAAGTTCTCCCAGTGCGGACACATCAATAAACCCATCTAATCCCCAGAAATCTCATACTATGACGTCAGATGTCCATCAAAGTTCTCCCAGTGCGGACACATCAATAAACCCATCTAATCCCCAGAAATCTCATACTATGACGTCAGATGTCCATCAAAGTTCTCCCAGTGCGGACACATCAATAAACCCATCTAATCCCCAGAAATCTCATACTATGACGTCAGATGTCCATCTAAGTTCTCCCAGTGCGGATACATCAATAAACCCATCTAATCCCCAGAAATCTCATACTATGACGTCAGATGTCCATCAAAGTTCTCCCAGTGCGGACACATCAATAAACCCATCTAATCCCCAGAAATCTCATACTATGACGTCAGATGTCCATCAAAGTTCTCCCAGTGCGGACACATCAATAAACCCATCTAATCCCCAGAAATCTCATACTATGACGTCAGATGTCCATCTAAGTTCTCCCAGTGCGGATACATCAATAAACCCATCTAATCCCCAGAAATCTCATACTATGGCTTCAGATGTCCATCTAAGTTCTCCCAGTGCGGACACATCAATAAACCCATCTAATCCCCAGAAATCTTCTTTAAAACATAAGGAAGTTCACACAGGGAAGAGTTTATTATCCTGTTCTGTGTGTGGGAAATCCTTCATGGAAAAGAGAAATCTTCTTAAACACCAGAGAAGCCACGCGGGTAAGCATCCTCATTCATGTTCAGAGTGCGGAAAATGTTTCACTCGGAAAGGAGATCTTACTATACACCAAAGAATTCACACTGGTGAACGTCCCTACTCATGTTCAGAGTGCGAAAAATGTTTCATCAAAAAAGAAAAACTGATTGTGCACCAGAGAACTCACACAGGTGAGCGTCCCTACTCATGTTCAGAGTGCGGAAAAGGTTTCATTAAAAAAGAAAAACTTATTCTACACAAGAGAATTCACTCGGGTGAGCGTCCTTTTTCTTGTTTGGAGTGCGGGAAATGTTTTGTACAGAAAATCTCCCTCCTCCGACACCAGAGAACTCACACGGGTGAGCGTCCTTTTTCCTGTTCAGAGTGCGGAAAATGTTTCGCTCAGAAAATAAATCTTATTGCACACCAGAAAATTCACACGGGTGAGCGTCCCTTTTCCTGTTTAGAGTGCGAGAAATGTTTCATCAAAAAAGCAGATCTAATTTTACACCAGAGAACTCACACGGGTGAGCGTCCTTTTTCCTGTTCAGAGTGCGGAAAATGTTTTACACAGAAAGTTGCCCTTCTTACACATAGCAGAATTCACACGGGTGAGCGTCCTTATTCATGTTCAGAGTGCGGGAAATCTTTTGTCCAGAAAGGAACACTTGTTGAACACCAGAAAATTCACACAAATAAGGTTCCGTATTCATGTTTAGCGTGTGGAAAATCTTTCACTGAGAAAAATGTTTTTTTCCTACACCAGAGAATTCACACCATGGAGCATTCTAACTGCACTCCTTAGACTACAGGAAATGTGTTACAGATAAAGAAGCTGCATCAGACATCAAAACGCAACTGCTGATTCTTTTGACAATTGTATGTACGATGGGTTTTAACAGGTGGAACTGTTAGTCCATAGATCAACTGCAGGATAAAAAATTGTGGCAAAAATGTAGTGTGGATGGTGGAGGAGAGCTGTCGGAGAATGTAGTGTGGATGGTGGAGGAGAGCTGTCGGAGAATGTAGTGTGGATGGTGGAGGAGAGCTGTCGGAGAATGTAGTGTGGATGGTGGAGGAGAGCTGTCGGAGAATGTAGTGTGGATGGTGGGGGGAGAGCTGTCGGAGAATGTAGTGTAGATGGTGGAGGAGAGCTGTCGGAGAATGTAGTGTGGATGGTGGGAGGAGAGCTGTCAGAGAATGTAGTGTGGATGGTGGGAGGAGATCTGTTGGAGAATGTAGTGTGGATGATGGGGGGAGATCTGTCGGAGAATGTAGTGTAGATGGTGGGGGAGATCTGTCGGAGAATGTAGTGTGGATGGTGGAGGAGAGCTGTCAGAGAATGTAGTGTGGATGGTGGAGGAGAGCTGTCAGAGAATGTAGTGTGGATGGTGGGAGGAGATCTGTCGGAGAATGTAGTGTGGATGGTGGGGGGAGAGCTGTCGGAGAATGTAGTGTGGATGGTGGGAGGAGAGCTGTCAGAGAATGTAGTGTGGATGGTGGAGGAGAGCTGTCGGAGAATGTAGTGTGGATGGTGGGGGAGATCTGTCGGAGAATGTAGTGCAGATGGTGGGGGAGATCTGTAGGAGAATGTAGTGTGGATGGTGGAGGAGAGCTGTCAGAGAATGTAGTGTGGATGGTGGAGGAGAGCTGTCAGAGAATGTAGTGTGGATGGTGGGAGGAGATCTGTCGGAGAATGTAGTGTGGATGGTGGGGGGAGATCTGTCGGAGAATGTAGTGTGGATGGTGGGAGGAGAGCTGTTGGAGAATGTAGTGTGGATGGTGGGAGGAGAACTGTCGGAGAATGTAGTATGGATGGTGGAGGAGAGCTGTCGGAGAATGCAGTGTAGATGGTGGAGGAGAGCTGTCGGAGAATGTAGTGTGGATGGTGGAGGAGATCTGTCGGAGAATGTAGTGTAGATGGTGGGGGGAGAGCTGTTGGAGAATGTATTGTGGATGGGGGAGGAGAGCTTTCGGAGAATGTAGTGTGGATGGTGGAGGAGAGCTGTCAGAGAATGTAGTGTGGATGGTGGGAGGAGAGCTGTCAGAGAATGTAGTGTGGATGGTGGAGGAGATCTGTCAGAGAATGTAGTGTGGATGGTGGAGGAGAGCTGTCGGAGAATGTAGTGTGGATGGTGGAGGAGAGCTGTCGGAGAATGTAGTGTGGATGGTGGAGGAGATCTGTCAGAGAATGTAGTGTGGATTGTGGGAGGAGAGCTGTCAGAGAATGTAGTGTGGATGGTGGAGGAGAGCTGTCGGAGAATGTAGTGTGGATGGTGGAGGCGAGCTGTCGGAGAATGTAGTATGGATGGTGGGAGGAGAGCTGTCAGAGAATGTAGTGTGGATGGTGGGGGGAGAGCTGTCAGGATGTGGTTATTAGGGAGCAATGTGTGTGCCGGGGACATTATGGCATTGTAGTGTAAAACTAAAAAAGAGACTAGATCTGAGTTGCATATTCTTTCTTGGAACGTTCATCCCTAGCCAACGTAGCCATCCTCCAGCACTGTAGATGGAAGCTATAGTATGGAATATGATTTGTTAGTATGAGCAGCTGGTCAGGGCTGATTACTTACAGGAAACACATGGCAAAATCCCAGTTGAAAAGAGGGAAATCGATTATCCATGAAATAGAGAAACCATACTATAGTTATTTACAGTGATGTCAAATGTGTGGATATAGTAGGACGAAGCATGACCTATATTAAATAAATGAGTCTTATCTATTTTGGTAATATTTTTAAAACATTACTAACAATTCATATAGTTCTACAATTAATATGTGTAGGTTATAAATTTGTGCATCAAATTTTTTTTTTCATTTTTTTTTTTTGCTTTAATAATAAATATTAAAACACAAAGTTGTTATTGTTTCATTATATTTTTTCACATTTTTTTGTATTGAGATATAATTTGTGTGTGACTATAAAGAAAAGAGTCCATTAGATTTAGTACAGTCCTAGTTAGGTTGCTAGGCAAATGTAGTTCTTTTTTTTGACCCCTCTGTAATCAGTGGAGCGATTGTTGATTGCTTCTGTCTGCTCTGGATCTCACAGGCTGTAGGTTAGATTGCGCTCCCCTGTCTTCTAGATAATTCTGGAATATAGAGGTTTTAGTAAGGCAACTCTCTACCTGAATATTTATTGCTCTCCAGCCAATCCCTGGGGAGATGGGCCCAGATGGTGGCTTGAGAGGCATATAAATAGTTTGAGATTTAGAGCAGCTGGGTTCTTCCTCTTCTCCCTGTTGGAGGGAATCCACCTACAGCAGCTATCCTGAGTTTAGCAGTTATTCATAGGGGTCCCAGCTGTGGCCTATTTTTTTGGGATCCCTTTTTGGAGCTAGTCAAGGGATTTCTCATTTGGGAACCTGGTCTGGAGATCTCACTGAAGAGTGTTTGGTGGATACTTAAAGGAGGTATCCCGTGACATTGTGAGTACTGACCAGAGCTCAGGGTTCTGGTGACTGTGTGATGCATCCCCTGGATGTAAAAGACATTAGTATTCTTGCCTGGGATAGCCTCTAACTAGGAGGCTCAGTCTGCCACCCATCTTTAGAGGTGTAAAAAATGTTCTGATGACCGTACACCATACCAAGCCGTATGTCATAGAGATGGTAGCAGCCACCGTTCACTCCATCTAGGCCACACCCCTGGTGCTTAGTCTTGAAGGTATGGTTAATCCCTAGGTGCGGGACGAAACACATTGGGGGGGGGGCTAACCTAGATGGAGTGAGCTGAGGCTGCTACCTTCTCTGATATACAGCTTGGTATGGTGTGCGGTCACTGGAATGTTTTCTATGCCTCCATACCAACCATTTAACAGTTGGGTTGAGAATACAAGCAAATGTGACGGTTCTCATTCACAGCATGCCTTGTATATGTAAATGTTTTGGGTAAAAAGAAAAATCACATGCGCAAAATGTACGGGCATGTTTGATTTGATTTTTTGGACTCAATGACAGTGAATGTAGAAGACTGCAGAGAAAAGAAGATGATGATGGATTCATGTTAGTTGATGTGCAGTAGATAAGTGGCTTCTTTGCTGTGCATTCCCATTAGGCTGTCTTCTCTTAGAAGGTGGGTGTACTTGACTGGTCTTTTAATTGTTACTTTGCTAGCAATAATGTGACAATGTTCAACTGGTATTTGCACCGGTAAACCATGCATTAGACAAGGGCACCAAGGAAAGGTCGGATCAGGTTTTCTCTGCATGTTTATTCCGCAAAGCAACAAACAGTTTTAATGCAGAAGATCTTTGTACAGAAAATCCTACAGGCTGTGGGGCAACCTTACACTACGAGGGTATTTTTTTCTTGTGCCTGGATTTGGGCTTTAACCACAACAATGAAATACTTCCAGTTCCACTAGCTGTCTCCAATTAGAGCACCAAAGGAGGGTAGCCATTAGGTAAGAGCCAAGCTCGGCAAGGTCCGCCAGGCTGGCAATGGACCAATGTGATGAGACTTCTGTAATCAAATAATTGCCTTTCCCGGATTCCCTTCTATGGCAGGGTTTCTCAACTAGGGTTCTTCTAGAGCAGTGGCGTCGGCTGGGGGGGCTGACAGTGGCTGAAGCCCCGAGTGGGACCCTAAAAAGCCCCGGGTCTCGGGTGGGCACTGTTCTATTATAATCCCTGAGCGCTGCCGCTGAGCGGCCACCCATTTATTCGTGAGCGCAGCCAAGCACCGCCGAGTGCGGCTGAGTCACATAGCAGGTCCCGCCTTCTGGAGCCTGCAGCACCTATGATGAACGTCCCACTGGTCCAATGGCGGGACCACGGGACATCCATCATAGACGCTGCAGGCTCCAGAAGGCAGGAATTACAATGCGGCCGCTGCGCCACATCGATCCCCGCTCGTGCGGGCGGCTCTCTTCCTCTTCTCTGGCTGCTTTGCACACCATGGCTGAGCTGAGCTGCTGCTGCAGGACACGTGAAGTCTGTCTCCTGGTCAGGTAGGTTAGTGTGTGTATGTCAGGTGGGTAGGTCAGTGCATGCCAGGTAGGTCAGTGCATGTCAGGTAGGTAGGTCAGTGAATGTCAGGTAGGTCAGTGTATGTCAGGTAGGTAAGTGTATTTCAGGTAGGTAGGTCAGTGCATGTCAGGTAGGTCAGTGCATGTCAGGTAGGTAGGTCAGTGTATGTGTCAGGTAGGTAGGTCAGTATGTGTAAGGGCACTGGTAAGCCAGGCAGCAACCAGCAAGTGAGCTTACCCCCTTACCCCCACCATACAATCCCACCGCCCAGCCAGAAAACCCAGCGCCACTACCCCCCCGTGCCGGCCTCGGACTTTGGGCTGAAGCCCCTGGTCTTTTTGCCACCCAACAACTCCCCTGTTCTAGAGGTTGCTAGGGGTTCCTTGAACAATGTAAGAGGGCATTCTTCCCACTGGCCACCAATTTAAGAAGCATTCTTTCTGGTGGCCATCACACTAACATACAGTGAGTCGCATGCTCATGGTAAATGTATCTCAGACCTGGAAGAGATACTTTACTGCACCCGCGTCACAGGCACATACATTTTCCACCTTTCTCAATTGAACCAATAGTTGATACCAAGCTGCTGTTTTCGTAAACAGATCTAGACTCTATGATAACCAGGGTACTCCTCACACAGCCTAAACAATTGTTGAAGGTTGGGCTGCAGTGGTGGTGGTCCACCTTCCAGCTGCACAGTCTGCTCTGGACTGTCACAGAGAAACGCCTCCCACACGTGAGGTCTCCTTGCTCCACCAGGTCTTTGCAAGGTCCACTCTGCCTTCCTTTATTAGTCTCTGGCTTGAGAACATGGCTGGTGCATAGCAGGGTCCTAAGGGACAGGGATGTCTCAGATTTGGTCATTCCAACACTGCATATTGCTAGAAAGGCAACTTCCATGAACATTTACAATATTACTTGGTGTGATTATTTTTCTTGGTGTATGGCTCAAGGGTTTCACCCTTGCAGGTACAGTATTTGGTTGGCGATAATCTAGCCAAACAGTTATACTGTATATACAGGCATGCTGTGAATGATAACCATCACATTTGCTTGTACTCTCAACCAAACTGTCAAGCTCTCAACCCAACTGGCCTTCCTTCAATCAAGAGTAGCTCAAGGGCTGTCCTTGAGTACAGTCAAGGGTAAGCAGGACAATTTGTCATCTGCCACCAAGACATTCAGTTGGAGGGGTCTGGAATAAAACTGGACCATGGAACTGTCTTGAAGGAGGATACCATTTTTTCCCAAAACCCCCATGGAAAAATTAATTAAGAGACTTGCCGGAGTTTTCATGAGTTCTCAGAGCAAGACTTAGATCAGATTAGAAAGCTTAGATTATTTTTTAGCTGTCCTCAAAAAGCCAGTAAATTGGTTGAGGGAAGAATAATAAACTTAAAAATGCCTGATTGGTTTAAAAAAAAACAAGCTCCTTTTTTTTTTATTCACGAATTGGTGACTATCTCATTAAGGTGCTGCCTGCTTCTGAGCACCAAGTTGTAAGGAAGGGGGGGGCAATCTAACTGGTGATAACAAAAGTAAACTATTCATGAGAAATCGAGGGAAATTCAGAAAGGTTTGTCCTTCATATATAAAACAATTGCTTATTTGAGGCAATAACAAAACTCATGTCAGTTCCTGATGCTCACCTATTGGTTACAAGACCTAGAAATGGAGGCTTTTTCCCACCCAAGCTTTACAAAGCCTCTGTGCTCCAGGACCCAGAACAAGACTTATTTAAATGCAGAAAAAACAACATGTTTCTTTGTTTATTCCATATCTGTAAAAAATCCTGGAGCCCCTCACCATGGGAAACTTTGTTGACACATACACACTGTCCACATTCCTGCCAACCAGTGCCTTACATTATATAGCAATAGGCTGCATTTACAAAGGTAACACACCAGGTTATGGATCTTTATCTTTAAAGTGACGGCTATTTTCATTTAAGCCCAATGAGATTAGAAAGCGATATTCACATAGCAGATGTAAGGATCGTTATGCTTGTATTAAATGTTAACGTGAACCTTATATGCCGTATTTGAAGGTTACTTTTTCATTATTTAGTTACACATGTATAAATATTAAAACACAGCAGTTTTCATTTTACTTTTCTTGTTATCTGGATTTTATCAGAAGTTTAATCTATGTGAGTAATTAAGAATGTAACGTAATATAGGAACAACAAATTAAATAAAAACTGCAACAGTTGGAGATTTGCTACATAGTTACAGTTTTTACAATGATATATTTTTTTTACAAATATTGTATTTATTCAAAAAACATGGTCAAGGACAAACATTTACAGTGATATTTTATGAACAATTGATTTGGGTGTTATTTACAGTTTCAGTGGGTTATGCTTGATCATTGTTACATTATTTTATAATAGATCAGGGTTTCTCAACCAGCGTTCCTTCAAAGGTTGCTAGGGGTTCCTTGAGCAATGACCAGTTTCTGCCTCTCAGATAAGTTCCCACTGACACCATTGATCTTTTTAAGCTAACTGAAATGGGGTAATTCTTCCCAATGACCACAATGTGAGGAGCATTCTTCCCACTGACCATCACACTAATGTATCATGAGTTGTAAAAATATTAATTTCTAGAATGGGTTCCCTAAAACCAGAAAGTTATTTCATGGGTTCCTCTGTGTCGAAAAGGCTGCAGAGGTCTGTAAATAGAGGAACGGACCACAAGGCAGCGGGCAAAATGTTGTAACATTACGTAGACTGCAAGATTTACATTCAACACAAGGTGGTGATCTCACTTGGAACGCACAGACAGGAAATTATTTAAGAGCAAAAACAGGAAGTTCCGGGTGAAAGGTGACTTTGGAGGAAGTATCGAGGAGACATTTCTGGAACTGGCAGCAGAGGAGGTAATAAGATATTATTTTATATTTAGACTCAGTAACCCCCCCCCCCCCCCCCCCTCATGTCCGTAAACTTCTTTCATCCCGAGTTGCTGGTTCATAACCCAGATACATCCTAAATATAGAGACATTTATCCAACTGTCCATCCAGAGCCTTTGGTTTATAGACCAGATACATCCTAAATATAGAACCATTTATCCAACTGTCCATCCAGAGTTTCTGGTTTATAGACCGGATACATCCTAAATATGGATCCATCTATCCAACTGTCCATCCACAGCCTCTGCTTTATAAACTGGATACATCCTAAATATAGAGCCATTTATCCAACTGTCCATCCAGAGCCTCTGGTTTATAAACCGGATACATCCTAAATATAGAGCCATTTATCCAACTGTCCATCCAGAGCCTCTGGTTTATAGACCGGATACATCCTAAATATAGAGCCATTTATCCAACTGTCCATTCAGAACCTCTGGTTTATAGACCCGATACATCCTAAATATAGAACCATTTATCCAACTGTCCATCCAGATATTCTGGTTTATAGACCAGATACATCCTAAATGTCGAGCCATTTATCCAACTGTCCATCCAGAGCCTCTGGTTTATAGACCGGATACATCCTAAATATAGAACCATTTATCCAACTGTCCATCCAGAACCTCTGGTTTATAGACCAGATACATCCTAAATACATCCTAAATATAGAACCATTTATCCAACTGTCCATCCAGAGCCTCTGGTTTATAGACCAGATACATCCTAAATGTCGAGCCATTTATCCAGCTGTCCATCCAGAGCCTCTGGTTTATAGACCAGATACATCCTAAATATAGAACCATTTATCCAACTGTCCATCCAGAGCTCAACTGGACAGTACTGTGGTGGGTGAACTACAAGTGCCAGGTTTGAAGATTATTTAAAACCCCCAAACATTATATATTTTCTGAAAGAAGATACCTTGGAGAAAAAAACTGATCGTAGTAATCAGTTTATCAAGTGCAAATCTTTTGTAAAAATACACACCAACCTTTGTTTTAGAGCACACATACGCAATAAATCACCCATTTTTTGGTACATTATAAATGATGAGGTTGCACTGAGTAAATAGATACCCAACATGTCAAGCTTTAACATTGCTCATGCCCATAAAACGATGACAAAGTTCGGTACCTTTTATTTTCCATAGGTGATCTTTAACCACTTAACGACCGGACCTATTCTGACACTTCTCTCCTACATGTAAAAATCAGCATTTTGTTTGCTAGAAAATTACTTAGAACCCCCAAACCTTATATATTTTTTTAGCAGTGGCCCTAGAGAACAAAATGGCGGTCGTGACAATTTTTAATGTCACACGGCAGTTTTTTGGGGAAAATACACGTTAATGAATTTAAAAAAACAAAATAAATAACCCAATTTTCTTGTCAACTATGAAAGATGATGTTACGCTGAGTAAATAGATATCGGACATGTCTTGCTTTAAAGTTGCGCATGCTCGTGGAATGGAGCCAAATTACACTACTTAAAAATCTCCATAGACGATGCTTTAAATTTTTTTAAAGGTAACAAGTTTAGAGTTACAGAGGAGGTCTGGTGCTAGAACTATTGCTCTTGCTATCACGTTCGTGGCGAAATCCCACGTGTGGTGCAAACACTGCTTACATATGTGGGCATGACCTACGTATGCGTTCACCACTGTGTGCGGGGATGTTTTAAAAAAATGTTTTATTTATTTTGTTACATTTTTACACTATCACTTTTTTTTTAATCACTTTTATTGCTGTCACAAGAAATGTAAACATTCCTTGTGATAATAAAGGATAACAGGTTCTCTTTATGCAGAGATCCGGGGTTTATAAGATCCCACATCTCTCTTTTATGCCCCGTACACACGGTCGGATTTTCCGATGGAAAATGTCCGATTGGAGCGTGTTGTCGGAAATTCCGACCGTGTGTGGGCTCCATCGGACATTTTCCATCGGATTTTCTGACACACAAAGTTTGAGAGCAGGATATAAAATTTTCCGACAACAAAATCCGTTGTCGGAAATTCCGATCGTGTGTACACAAATCTGACGGACAAAGTGCCACGCATGCTCAGAATAAATAAAGAGATGAAAGCTATTGGCCACTGCCCCGTTTATAGTCCCGACGTACGTGTTTTACATCACCGCGTTTAGAACGATCGGATTTTCCGACAACTTTGTGTGACCGTGTGTATGCAAGACAAGTTTGAGCCAACATCCGTCGGAAAAAATCCTAGGATTTTGTTGTCGGAATGTCCGAACAAAGTCCGACCGTGTGTACGGGGCATTACAATGGAAAGCATCAGATGAAAAAAAAATTGATATAAAGCTTTCCAAAAAAAAAAATGGCATTGTTTATGTCGGCTGTAAACCGGAAGTGACATCATGACATTGCTCCTGGCCTCCTAGGTCAGAGTTGAGCGGTGGTCATCTTTCCCCTGCTAATCTCTATGTCCAGCCGCCTCAACTGCCAGACCGGTTCCTGGGCTTCCCGATGAGCCAGTTAAGCCTGGGTACCACTGGAAGGTGATCCAGTAGCTAATAAGCCACTCAGATCACTTTCATCGGAAAGAGCAGTGGCTGCTGAAAATTAACCCTGGTAATCTGCTTCAAAACTAAGATGTATTTTTCCAGTTAGGCAGTCTTGAAGTGGAGATCTTAAAGGTCATCAGTTTAGAGTCAACCATGAATGATGGGCCTAGAATGATTGCTCTAATTGGCATAACCCATGTATGCCTAAATTGTATTTTATCTATGGGCATAGACGTGCGGAGAATGTGAGCAATGTAATATGGTTAGATGCACACTATTCTTGCATTTTTTTTTCTTTCAAAGCATGCATACAAAAAAAAATAACTCTTGGATGGACTATCAGAAACAATTGCCTTATATTAAAAAATAAAGAGAGAGACAGCATTTAATAATAAAAAAGTAACTCAGGTATAGACAGTTGTAATGCTAACTGTCAGTCAGTTTTAGAGCAGATGTAGTATTATGCCGCGTACACACGATCGCACATTCCGAAAACAAAATCCACATTTTTTTTCCGACGGATGTTGGCTCAAACTTGTCTTACATACACACGGTCACACAAATGATGTTGGAAATTCCGAATTTTTCAGTGACGTACAAGACCTAGGATGAGCCGAGAAAATTTAAGTTCAATAGCCAGTGCGGCTCTTCTGCTTGATTCTGAGCATGCGTGGAATTTTGTGCGTCGGAATTGTGTACACACGATCGGAATTTCCAACAACGGATTTTGTTGTTGGAAAATTTAAAAATCCAGATCTCAAATTTTGTATGTCAGAAATTCTGACGGAAAATGTCTGATGGAGCCTACACACAGTCGGAATTTCTGACAAAAAGCTCCCATCGAACATTTGTTGTCTGAAATTCCGACCCTGTGTACGCGGCGTTAGAGTTGTACAGACCTTTGCACAGCAGCAGGCCCCATTAGAAAATATGTGCTAGAACTGCAATTCAAACAACTCAGGTAAAGTTGGTTAACGTCGATGTAAACTAAACACAAAAGTGTCATATAAGGTTTACCAGTTGGGAAAAAGGGGTATTTGTTTGGGAACTTTGTCAACCACGATCCCCTGTTTGCAAATCACCTGAAATGATGCCTCCCCCCCAAAAAAAAATGAGGATGCAGAACGTTTCTCACTTTTCACAAAGGCCTTTAAAAAATTGCATCTCCATAACAATTAGGAAGTATGCCCTGTGAAAATACACATGCAGCCGGTTAGCAGTAAAATTCCAGTGAACTCAAAGAATGTCTGTGAAAGAAAAAAATTGCAGCCAGCAAAAATATATATACAATTTTAAAATACAGACTTTGCTTGTTATGACAGTAGGTAGTTGATGTGGTGAAGCTGTAAAGTGGATTCAGAACACACATCAACATTAACATAATAAAGTCTTCCCTCCTTCTGCCTTCAAATTCCCCAAGATACATGGCATTTTACTGAAGCACACTCAGTATCTTCTTACTTTAGGAGACCAGTGCCTACAAACCCTACACTACTTTATCCATGCACACTTTATCAGCATCACGCTCTAGGCCTTGCCTATCACACCTAATCACATTGTCAATATGGCTGCTGGGAACCCAGGCTATTTATAGTGATGGACTAGATTATAACAAAGCCCCCATTATTTACCATTCTAAGCCATCTGATCCAAGTTCAGAGGCCAGGAAGGGCATTTTTGGTAGTGAGTTGGTGTAATGGCAAAATGGCTGCAGTAGTTTGCCAGATCTACAAATAAGTTGGGTTCGCTGCAAACCTTTCACTCAACCCAAACTCATAGCTTGTTCCTAGTTATAGTGTAATGATCAGTGAGACCGGTATATGATCTGTCTACAGAGATCAGAGTCCTGTATGGATCACATGATCACATTGAAGAGGATGGAGGAGGACCCGAGTCACATGACTGAGAAGATATTAAACCTCACCCTGGAAATCATCTACCTGCTGACCGGTGAGGTGAGGAGGATTCTGGGAGATGATGGTTTAACCATCACAGTGCCTTCACTTCATTCCCTGAGTCCCAAGCGAAACAATGACAAGAAGATTGTGCAACTCGCCAACAAAATCATTGATCTGCTGACAGGAGAGGTGAGCAGTGTTGGGAATTCTGGGACATTATCTAGTAAGACAAGGGTTGTAACTGTATTACTGTGTGTGTCAGGTTCCTATAAGGTGTCAGGATGTCAATGACTCTGAGGAGGAGTATTTAGAAGGACACAAGGATCTCCACAAGGATGTCATGATGGAGAATCAGCCGCCCCTCACATCACCGGGTAAGAGGAGACTTTATTGTAATGAAGAGAGCAGTACAAAGGGTCCACCTAGATCCCCCATCATCTGATAAACACATAGAAACAATGTATTCAGTCAGTGTGTGTGTTTCCTACAGATGGATCCAGTAATGGAAACCCACCGGAGAGATGTCCCCATTCTCCGTATTCCTGGAATTCCACACAGGAAGATCACATCATTGCACATAAGCTTAAAAAGGAGATAAAAAATGAGAATGGTGGGGTTGATGGGAAGGAGAAGTTTCCAGGACACAAAGCCCCCTTCAAGGGTATTGTGATGGAGCGATTTAGTAAACCAAACCCACCAGAGAGACCCCATCCTCAGTATTCCCAGAATTCCACACAAGAAGATCACACCATCCCTCACCATCATCAGGTAGGTGGGACTTGGTGTATAGAACACAGAAGTGAATCTGAATTTTTTGAGGGGACCTTCGTATATGTAATTTGTTGACTTCAAAATCTGAAACTACATTTATTTTTGCCTTTTATATCAGCTGGAGTTGCAATTTAATAGCTGTCTTCTATTTTTTTTTTGTTAGGATGAAGTACAGATTAATATAAAAGTTGAGGTTAAAGAGGAAGAAGAAGAGTCGTATGTGGAGGGTGACCAACCGTCCATGGAGGACATTGAGATAATTATGAAAAGTGAAGAGGATGAAATTTCTCTACCTATTGATACAGGTAAGTTATAGAGGTTGATTTATTAAAACTGGAGAGCATAAAGTCTGGTGCAGCTGTGCATGGTAGCCAATCTAACTTCAGCTTGTGCAGTTAAGCTTTGGCACAAAACCTGGAAGCTAGGGTTTCTATACAGACCTGTAACAGATTTTGCACTCTCCGGTTTTAGTAAAGCAACCCCATAGCGTCAGTGTATTGGAGACTGTTGGAAGGAATGGATAGAGATAGCTGACAAGCTGCACGAGGTCATTTAGAAAACTGTACTTTATTTCTGATTGCTAGCTCTTTGAGGACTCAACTCCTTTTCTGCTTTTTACTTTGTTCTCATTATTCTTGGCTTACACTATTTGTCTTTCATTTTATTTTGTGATGGACCTAAGGTTAGTAGTCACTTTTATCTGCTAATACACCTCACGTTATATCACTGTTATTCACCGCACCCCCCTATCTCCAAAACAAAAGTTAAACATACCCAAGTTAGGCCTATTATCCCTGATTTGAACTGTCCTGCTTCTAGCCAATTTTACTGTTCTGTATCTTACATAACATCTTATTTCTTGTAGTAAAACCCTATCTGTGATCTTTGTTTCTAATAAATTTGGGCCTAGCCTTGCTCATTAAAATTCTCCATCACCAAATGACAGATCCTCAGTTGGGGTAATGTATCCTGACTACTGTAATTTGGTCAATTGTGCTGCTCAGGATTCCCGGTGGTAGATTTGCATTACCACAGCTGCCATCTTTTCCAGGAAAAAAGATTCTTCATTACCCTGTTACTGCAAAGGCTCAGATAAGGATCTTGCAGTTGGCTGTAGTGTCAGAGGGGTTCTTAAAGGGATACCACCTGCTGTCTTCTTAAAGAGTTCCATGATTTAGGCAAATCATCATGCTGATGCTGACCAGAAAAGTCCAGAACAGGAAAAGACCAGGAAGACCAGAAAGCATGTCTTCACACTATAGGGAAGTTATAGACAGCCTCCCAGGTAAGGAGCCAAGGAACTCTGATGGCTATATGACTAAACAACTGTTTTTTAACAGTCTCTCATATTGTTAGATAGCTAAAATCTGCTATGGATCTGTCAGAAACCATGAGATCAGACCGAGACAAACATACAGTTAAATCACACTTGTTTAATAATAAAAGTAAAGAGAACAAACGTAGTCAAAACTTAGCCAAAGTTCAGTAACCTGAACGGATAGTCAGCCAAGCCAGAAGTTAGGGATCAATGTAGTGGAATAGCAAGCAGGATCTGGAGCCAGAAGGGATGTCAGCAAAGCAAGTCTTTAAACAGGAATGCAGGAGATAGTCTCTGTGATGTTGACCAGGGCGAAGGCAAAGATCCACTGGGCTGAACGGCTTAAGTAGGCAGGACTGTTGAGCAGGATATCATCAACAGCTGAGCAACTGTGGAGAGATAGGAGCTTCCAATTAGCCGACAAATGAGCAGCCAGCTCTGAGAAGGAAGGGCTGAGCCCAGCCCTGACAGGATCAGCACCTGGTGCTGAGCACCATCAAAGGTCAAATCTTGATATTTGAGATTTTGACTCTTAGCTGCCAACTCCTTGGATTACATCTTTGTCCAACACATCACTCACAGGTTACGCCCCGTGGTTTTATAGAAAATTAATTTGGTGCTATCCACACTTCAGGTTCTGCTTTTCAAGCTATTTTGTGAAGTCCCTATTACAAACTTATTTCAGAAGGTTGGCGCTCCTATTTCTTATCACCTTGGCCAGATGGGTATCAGACCTAGCAGTAATCACCCTTTCTTGTTCTTTAAAAGGACAACGTTGTTTTACAGCCTTGAACTTTCTTTCTGGCAAAAGTTGTGCGATCCTTTCACCCTAATGAGTATACAGTGTTTTTCTCCATCTATCCATCTTTTTACCACCCTATAGAGATTGTTTTTCACTTTACACTGTGTATGGTCCATCTCCATTCCTCAAAATAATGTAGAGTTCCCAACAAATGAGGAGGAGATACTGTACACCATATGAAAGGTCCATCTCCATTCCTCAATATAAAGCCATGTTCCCAACCAATGAGGAGGAGATACTGTACACCATATGAAAGGTCCATCTCTATTCCTCAATATAACGTCATGTTCCCAACAAATGAGGAGGAGATACTGTACACCATATGAAAGGTCCATCTCCATTCCTCAATATAAAGCCATGTTCCCAACAAATGAGGAGGATATACTGTACACCATATGAAAGGTCCATCTCTATTCCTCAATATAACATAATGTTCCCAACAAATGAGGAGGAGATACTGTACACCATATGAAAGGTCCATCTCCATTCCTCAATATAATGTCATGTTTCCAACAAATGAGGAGGAGATACTGTACACCATATGAAAAGTCCATCTCCATTCCTCAAAATAATGTCATGTTCCCAACAAATGAGGAGGAGATACTATACACCATAAGAATGGCCCATCTCCGTTCCTCAATATAATGTCATGTTCCCAACCAATGAGGAGGAGATACTGTACACCATATGAAAGGCCCCTCTCTATTCCTCAATATAACATAATGTTCCCAACATATGAGGAGGAGATACTATACACCATAAGAATGGCCCATCTCGGTTCCTCAGTATAATGTCGTGTTCCCAACAAATGAGGAGGAGATACTGTACACCATATGAAAGGTCCATCTCCATTCCTCAATATAATGTCATTTTCCCAACAAATGAGGAGGAGATACTATACACCATAAGAATGGCCCATCTCCGTTCCTCAGTATAATGTCGTCATGTTCCAAACAAATGAGGACTGTACACCATATGAAAGGTCCATCTCCATTCCTAAATATAACATCATGTTCCCAAAAAATGATATCGCATTGAAGCCACTGAAGTGGCTGCTAAACCAACACACATGACTCTTAATACTGACCTTTTTATAATTATTTATAGATTGCTTTCCAACAGAAGAATGTGATGCTGTGAGTACTGCGGAGAGACATCTTCTATTATCTGATGATCAGAGCTCAGAAGATAATGTCATCACACAGGACTCTCCAGGAGTAAATCCAAATACACAAAACAGACATTACTGTTGGGAGACATCAATGGATCAGGGGGAATCTTCTGATCAATCACGTAATATAATTGGAAATATCCATTTAAGATCTGACCCAGCAGACCAATCTTACCTTGAAGATGAGAATCTGTTCTTATGTTCGGTTTGTGGGATATCTTTCACAGAAAACGAAAACCTTCTTAAACACCAGAGCACTCACATGGGTGAGGGACCTTTCCCTTGTTCAGTGTGCGGTAAATACTTTATAAAAAAAGAAACGCTTTTAGTACACCAGAGAGTACACACAGGTGAAGATCCTTATTCATGTACAGAGTGCGGGAAATCGTTCCCTCATAAAGGAGCACTTTTTGAACACCATAGAAGTCACATAGGTGAGCGTCCGTTTTCCTGTGCAGAGTGCGGGAAATGTTTTACACAGAAAGTCACCCTTCTTATACACCAGAGAAGTCACACGGGGGAGCGTCCCTTTTCCTGTTCAGACTGCGGAAAATGTTTTTCCGAGAAGGGAAAACTTCTTATACACAAGAGAAGTCACACGGGCGAGCGTCCCTATCTATGTTCAGAGTGCGGGAAGTGCTTCACTCGGAAAGGAGACCTTGTTAAACACCTGAGAATTCACACCGGTGAGCGTCCTTATTCGTGTTCAGAATGTGAGAAGTCTTTCAGTCATAAAGGAGACCTTGTAAAACACCAGAGAATTCACACGGGTGAGCGTCCTTATTTATGTTTAGAGTGCGGGAAATCTTTCACTCAGAAAGGAAACCTTGTTATGCACCAGAGAAGACACACCACGGAGCGTCCTCACAGCGTTCAGAGTACGGGAAATGTTTTACATGGAAAAGAAGTCTAATTAGACATCAGAGAGGACACACCAGGTCGAACTGTTAATGGAGCGACTGTAGGATAAAAAAAAAATTGTTTATAAAGTGTTACATCCTGGCAAAAGTCGTGGAGAAGAAGAAAGGATCACCCGATGTCCAAAGAAATGTAAGTTTGAAGGTACGTTAAAAAGCGTATAGTAAAAGTACATCAAGCTGAAACGCGTTGGACCCTTCCTGGGAGGCGGAATTTGGCCTGGCTGGTCTCTACCCAAATGGGGAGGTCTCCAGAAAGGAGGGCCTGTCCCTATCCTTTCCCTACTCATCTGCTACTAATCACTGTCCCCGCCAGATGGGTCACCTGACGGTACACAGGAGCCCCAGGGTTCTAAAAAGAGTCTGGCTGACCCAAGATGGCCACCAGTGACCCAGGAAACTATAGAGGAACCATGTTCCTCTTGACCTCCTCTCCCTCTGCAATTCCGCTGCAGTTGAGCGCCACCTGCAGTGAAGAAAGTAGACTGCACCTGCCTATAATCAGGAAGAATGATCATTATACTGGTCGAAATTAGGATGGGCCCTGCTGAACCTGCCAAATTTTGACCAGTGTATGGCCAGCTTAGGTGAAAGTTACAATCTGTGGTATAAATTGGTGTGGTGAGCAGAAGATTACTCAGATCTGAACTCCACTTTATGTACTGAGCACTTACAGGGAAAAACACGTCAGGTCCCCGGTGAAAAGAGGAAGTTCTGATCTCTTTTCATGAAAATAAGAGGAACCATTCAAGAATAATTCACAGTGGTGTCAAATGTGTAAGTTTAGTAGGTAAGGGCATGAGAAATATTTAATAAATGAACCCTGTGTATAGTGGTTTATTCTATTCTCATCCTGTTATCTCCAGTCACAAGCTGGGCCGGCACCTGCATAAAAACAAGCAAATTCCAATAAATTCACAGCAGAGGGGGTGAGAGACCATCTTATGCGTTTCACTCTCACTAGCACTTATAGGTTATGAATAAGCGCTAGTAAGTGATAAATGCATTAGCTGGTCTTTCCTTCCTCCATTGTGTATTTAACCCCTTCCCAACCAGCCGCTGCAGTTATACTGCGGCAGGTCGGCTCCCCTGGGTGAAACGACGCTACCTTGCGTTGCCTTTTCACCACTAGGGGGCGCGCGCCACCGGGGGCACGTGCTCGTGGCCGGAGCCGATGCGAGTGCCCAGCGGGCACGATGAGCGCCAGGCACCCACGATCACTCCTGACAGAACGAGAACCGGGATCTGTGTGTGTAAACACACAGATCCCGGTTCTCTCAGGGAAGAGGAGACAGATCGTGTGTTCATACTGAGTATGAATACCGATCTTTCTCTCCTAGTCAGTCCCCTCCCCCTACAGTTAGAACACACACTAGGGAACACAGTTAACCCCTTGATCGCCCCCTAGTGTTAACCCTTTCCCTGCCAGTGACATTTATACAGTAATCAGTACATTTTTATTGCACTGATCGCTGTATAATTGTCAATGGTCCCAAAAATGTGTCAAAAGTGTCCGATGTGTCCGCCACAATATCACAGTCCAGATAAAAATCGCAGATCACCGCCATTACTAGTAAAAAAATAAAAAATAATAAAAAGGCCATAAATCTATCCCCTATTTTGTAGACGTTATAACTTTTGCGCAAACCAATCAATATACGCTTATTGTGTGGTTTTTTTTTTACCAAAAATATGTAGAAGAATACATATCGGCCTAAACTGAGGAAAAAATTTGTTTTTGCAATATTTATTATAGCAAAAAGTAAAAGATAGTGTTTTTTTCAGAATTTTCTTTTTTTATTGCGCAAAAAATAAAAAAACGCAGAGGTGATCAAATACCACCAAAAGAAAGCTCTATTTGGGGAAAAAAAAAATGTCAATTTTGTTTGGGTACAGTCTCGTACGCCTTCGCAATTGTCAATTAAAATGACGCAGTGCCGTATCAATAATGGTGATTTCAGTAGTCCGCAGCCTGGATTTTTTTTCCTTCTGATATCTCCAGTTACAAGCTGGGCCGCCGCCTGCATAAAAACAAGCAAATTCCAATAAATTCACAGCAGAGGGATGAGGGCCCCCACTAACGCGTTTCACTCTTACTGGCGCTTATCTATAGGATATGAATTAGCGCTAGTAAGCATGAAATGCGTTAGCTGGTCTCTCACCCCTCTGGTGTGTATTTATGGGAATTTGCTTGTTTTTTTGGATATTTTTCAATAAAGCTGATTTCAGTAGTCAACCGCCTGGATTTTTTTTTTTCTTCTGATATCTCCAGTTATGAGCTGGGCTGCCACCTGCATAAGAAAACAAACAAATTCCAATACATTTCCACTGGAGGGTGTGAGGGAGCAGCTAATGTGTTTCACTCTTCCTAATATAGGTTAAGAATAAGCGCTGGTAAGCGTTAAATGCGTTAGCTGGTCCCTCCTTTCTCCATTGGGCAAAGCAAATTACGACGATTTCACAGAAGAGGGGTGAGGGACCAGCTAACACGTTTCACTTTTACTAGCACCTGTAGGTTAAGAATAAGCGCTAGTAAGCATGAAATGCATTAGCTGGTCTCTCTCTCTTTCTCAATAAAGTTGATTTCAGTAGTCGGCTTTGGATTTTTTTTCCTTTCGATATCTCCAGTTACGAGCTGGGATGGCACCTGCATAAAAACAAGGAAATTCTCATAAATTCACAGAAGAGGGGTGAGGGACCAACTAACGCATTTCACTTTCATGAGCACTTACTCATAGCTGGTCCCTCCTTCCTCCATTGTGTATTTATTGGTCTTTTTTTAAAAAAAAAAATCACATTTCTATGGATATTTTCCAATAAAGCTGATTTTGGTATGCGGCCATCCGGATTTTTTTCCTTCTGATATCTCCAGTTACAAGCTGGACTGGCATCTGCATAAAAACAAGCAAAGTTTAATAAATTCCCACTGGAGGTGGTGAGAGGCCACTAACGCGTTTCACTTTTACCACCACTTCTAGGTTCTGAATAAGCGCTAGTAAGCGTTAAATGCGTTATCTGGTCCCTCCTTCCTCCATTGGGCAAAGAGCTAATTCCGATAACTTCACAGCAAAGAGGTGAAGGACTAGCTAACGCATTTCACGTTTACTACCACTTCTAGGTTCTGAATAAGCGCTAGAAAGCATTAAATGCGTTACCTGGTCCCTCCTCCTTCCATTGGGCAAATCAAATTCTGATAACTTCACAGTAGAAGGGTGAAGGACTTGCTAATGCATTGCACTTCTAGGTTACGAATAAGCGCTAGTAAGCATGAAATGCGTTAGTTGGTCTCTCATCCCTCTGGTGTGTATTTTTGGGAATTTGCTTTTATTTTTAATATTTCTCAATGAAGCTGATTTCAGTAGTCGGCCGCCTGTTTTTTTTTCCGATAACAAATAGCAAATTCCGATAAATTCTCAGCAGAGGGTGAAGGACCCGCCGACGCGTTTCACTCTTACTAGCACTTACTCATAGCTCGTCCCTTCTTCCTCCATTATGTATTTATTGATCTTTGTCTTTTTGGGTTTTTTTTAGACATTTTATAAATGTTTTTCAATAAAGGTCATTTCAGCATGCGGCCATCCAGATTTTTTCTTCTGATATTTCCAGTTACGAGCTGGACTGGCACCCGAGTTTAGTGATAGTTGGTGTTCCCTTTTCGACAGTTTTAGGTTTTTCATTCTTTCGTTTTGCCATAATTATAAATATTACAAAGCAGATGAAGTTTTGCTTTCATGATATTTTTTTTTTATTTTTTGTGTACCTGAGATATAATCTGTGTGTGATAATAAAGAAATAAGTTATATCGACGATCGTCTTAGTCCTATCACTCTCGAAAAAGGAGAAATACAAGAAATAAAATGCTGAAATACGGAAAGCTCACATCTCCTCCGTAGTTCCAGCCTCTCATACATGTTACAACCTCGGAATAATACTGCACACATGTAAATACTGAAGTGGGCGGGGCTACGTGTATTTGAAGTTCTGTATGGAAAAAATGTAACTGCAAAAATCAGTAAAAAAAAAATTTGCATAAAAAGTACGGCGTGTGTGATTTGATTTTTCTTTTGCTATGATTGCGTTAAATGTAGAAGATTGTATAAAAGTGCAGCTCTATAAATTGATATACACTCTCCCGGCCACTTTATTAGGTACACCCGTTCAATTGCTTGGTATCGCAAATTGCTAATCAGCCAATCACATGGCAGCAACTCAATGCATTTAGGCATCTAGACGGGGTGAAGACAACTTGCTGAAGTTTAAACTGAGCAACAGAATGGGGAAGAAAGGGGATTTGAGTCACTTTGGCATGGTTGTTGGAGCCAGACGGGCTGGTCTGAGTATTTCAAAAACTGCTGATCTACTGGGATTTTCACACACAACCATCTCTCGGGTTTACAGAGAATGGTGGGAAAAAGAGAAAATATCCAGTGACCGCTCACTGGATTTTTTGTCTTTTTCCCACCATTCTCTACCTGACCCGAGAGATGGTTGTGTGTGAAAATCCCAGTTGTGTGGAGGAAAATGCCTTTCAGAGGTCAGAGGAGAATGGGCAGACTGATAAGTTCCAGATGATAGAAAGGCAACAGTAACTCAAATAACCACTCATTACAACCAAGGTATGCAGAATACCATCTCTGAACGCACATATTGAACCTACAAGCAGATGGGCTACAGCAGCAGAAGACCACACCGGGTGCCACTCCTGTCAGCTAAGAACAGGATACTGAGGCTACAATTGGCAGAGGCTCACCAAAATTGGACAATAGAAGGTTGGAAAAACGTTGCCTGTTCTGAGGAGTCCCGATTTCAGCTGCGACATTCAGATGGTAGGGTCAGAATTTGGTGAAAACAGCATAAAAGCATTGATCCATCCTGCCTTGTATTACCAGTTCAGGCTGGTGTAGGGTGACCTGTCATCAGATACCAATGTGCCAATTTCCACCCGCAGCCTGCCATCAGATGCAGGATTCCCGAAGAGCTGATCTCCCTGGGTGGCGGATCTCTTGGGGTCCAGATCCCTTCAAGGATAACTCCCCCTGGGTACTAGATCCAATCAACGCTGACTCTCTCAGGCCCCATCTCTTCAAGGCTCAATGCCTCAGGCTGGGATCCTGGCGGCTCCCCCATCAATCAACGGCATTGCGGGCGTATGGGCTTACCGAACAGCTGGTGTGTGTGACTTGGTGGCTCCCAGCCGGTGTCAGCAGTGCAAACCGGCGGGGACGGCGGCACTCTTCGGAATTTGACACCTGGGGCCCCTCTCAATTTGGTGCCGGCCAGTTTTGTCCCTAGTGATGTCACTGGTTGCTAGACGCCAGGTGGCTCTAGCAACCAGTGGCCAGGAGTATCAGGTGGAGGCAGAGCCAGCCCTATGGCTCGGATTGCTGGCTCTGTCAGTTTCATTCCAGAATACTGTATTGTCCTGGAATGAAGGTGCCCGGGACCCAGGACAGACCTGCAAAATGCCTCCACCTGACTGTACTCCTGATAACTGGTTGCTATAGCCGCCTGGCGTCTAGCAACCAGTGACATCACGGCCATGACTCCCTCCCTGCCCAGTGTTGAAAGCGGAGGAGGATTTCACGTCCTCCTCCTCTGCGCTAGTGCTCCTGGGGCCCAAAACAGCTGCCCTTTGAGCTGAGTCCTGCCGCCACCCCCTTGTCATGCTATGAGCTTAGAGAGTGACAGTCCCGCTGGTCTAGTGGCGGCAGGGGGCGGGGCAGGGGTAGCGGAGTTAAAGCCGGCGCAGACAGCAGCAGCATCGTGAAACAGCGAGCGGCGGCCCTGGTGAGCAGCATGAGGCTGACGAGAACCAACAGCCCAGGAGGGAGTGGGAGAAGACCTCACCGCTGGCCACCCTGACCTGAGCAGCAGTGGGTGCAGCATCCCTGGAACCTCCCAGAGCCTGCACACTTTCTCCAGCCCCCTCTCCTAGCTGTCACTGTAATCAACAAGAAGGAAGACAGGCTGACCAAGGGCCCAGAGGACAAGGATGGGCAGGAGGTAGCTGCATCACACACACACCTACCCACAGACAGGGGCTGGGACACAGGGGCACAGGAGAGGGCACCCTCACCCTCTCTCTCACCCACCCCCTCACCAACCCTCTCTCTCCTCCCAAGTGGACACTGACTAACAGGTGAGAGTTAGTTATTCCATCCCCCCTCAAGCACTGCCACTCATCCACCACTGCCACTGACCTCATCCTCCTAATGAGGGACTACAGGTCCCAGTATGAGCCCCTTAGAGCTGAGGATGTAACAAGCCCCTCCGCCACCCCCCCCCCCCGGTAGGTCAGTTAGGGGATCAGGTAGGCTAGCGTATGATTGAAGCTGATTTTTTTTTTTTTTTTTTTTTAATTAGTAGACCCCCAAGCTTTAAAAATTTACCTTAATATGTTATATTTAAATTTTTAGATTGTTTTCCACTATTTTGTTTTCTACATTTATAAATATTTTAAAAAAAGTATTGAATTGTTTTTCATTTTATTTTTGTACTTGTTGGATTTTGTCTATGGTATAATCTGTGTGTGTAATCATAGATCTAACAATGGGAACGAGAATGGACCACCGATCAGCAAGTAAAATGTGTAAACGTAACCTAGACTGCAGTATTTATATTGAACACAAGGTGGTGATCTTACTCGAAACACGCAGACAGGAAGTGATTTAAGTGGAGGCAGGAAGTGATGTAGGAGTATAAATAGAAATTTCCGGAAATGAGGGGATTTGTGAGGAAGTAGAGAGGAGACATTACAGGAACTGGCAGCAGAGAAGGTAATAAGATATTACTTTATATTTACATCCAGTAACCCCTCCGTCATGTCCGTCCTCTTCCTCCATAGTCACTGTGATGTCTTTGATCTCCAACAGATGATGATACACACATATATAGAGTAATATAACATGTACATCAATACATCCTAAATATAGAACCATTTATCCAACTGTCCATCCAGAGCCTCTGGTTTATAGACCAGATATATCCTAAATATAGAACCATTTATCCAACTGTCCATCCAGAGCCTCTGGTTTATAGACCAGATATATCCTAAATATAGAACCATTTATCCAACTGTCCATCCAGAGCCTCTGGTTTATAGACCAGATACATCCTAAATATAGAACCATTTATCCAACTGTCCATCCAGAGCCTCTGGTTTATAGACCAGATACATTCTAAATATAGAACCATTTATCCAACTGTCCATCCAGAGCCTCTGGTTTATAGACCAGATACAGGAGAAGGAGGGTTCCAGGTTGATCACATGACATCACTCTTATAAGTCTTGTCTCTTGATAAGTAAAACAATCTCTCCTTCTTACCATGAAGGTTTTGAAAGTTCATTTAGAAAAGAAGAGTTACAAAGTGAAAGTGAAGATTAACAATTGGAGAGAAGAGAACATGCAGCCGGTGTTAATATGCCAAGGCCTCGAATCATCACAGAAATGCAGGCTTTTAAGCTGAAATCCTGGAAATTTACCTTGGGCTTGGACTAGTAACACATATAACAATTACAAGGGACATTCATTTCTGTTATTTTGGAACACCTTATCAGCTTGTCCGTGGCTTGACTCTGGAATACCTCAGTGTACAATATTAGCAGACTCTCTCTAAATATTGCGTAACATTATGTTCCAAAGGCATTGTTCTAATAAGATAATTCTGAATAAGAGACATTCTAACAAGCTAAAAACCTATCATTAGCATATAGGCACCTGATATTGTCATTCAGCTATTACTAAACCATAAAATCATTCTTTATTTTTTTTTTTAATCACTCTATTAAGTACAAAGGTGTCAGGATGTCACTGTCTATTTCTCCATGGAGGAGTGGGAGTATTTAGAAGGACACAAGGATCTCTACAAGGACGTCATGATGGAGAATCAGCCGCCCCTCACATCACCGGGTAAGAGGAGACTTTATTGTAAAGGAGAGAGCAGTACGGAGGGTCCACCTAGATCCCCCATCATCTGATAAACACATAGAAACAATGTATTCAGTCAGTGTGTGTGTTTCCAACAGATGGATCCAGTAATGGGAACTCACCAGAGAGATGTCCCCATCCTCTGTATTCCCGGGATTCCACACAGGAAGATCACACCCTCTCATATAAGGTTAAAAAAGAGATAAAAGAGGAGGAGGATGAGGTTGGTGTTATGGAGTTTTCAGAAGGACACAGAGATCCCTTTAACCACATCAAGCTGGAGCCATTCAGTGACACAAACCCACCAGAGAGATGTCCCCGTCCTCTGTATTCCTGGGATTCTACACAAGAAGATCACACCATCCCTCACCATTATCAGGTAGGTGGACGGACTCGGTGTATAGTTAAGAAGTGGTTCTGAACTTTGTGAGATGATATTCTTCTATGAAGTCTCTTGTTCTAATGTTGACTTTTACATCTGAAGGGCAGCCATTGCTCCCCCTCCATCAGCCCCCCTTTGTTTCCATCATGCTTTTCCATTTTTTGTTTTTAAAAACAATATACAGTTTCTCTTACGTTCATTAGCAGACACAGCTCTTCTGAGTCTTGACCATAGGGTTATAGCGCCACCTACAGGAGTAGGACACTAGGCTAAAAAATAACACAATACAACCTATGGGCAGTCCTAGCTGGTCTAAAACTTTGCTATAGGCAATGCAGTTTTTTTGCCTAGTGTTCAGGAGTAAGGAACTTGTTCCCTGCTGAGACCTCTGGTGCTGCAGCGTTTTTAGGTAAGTTAACCCCTTGAGGAAGCCCTTCTGAAGAAGTGGGAAGGGTAGTATTATTGGAGGCTAGGGTGAGTAAGGGATATGAGAAGAAAGTGTGAAGGGGGGGGGGGGGGGGGCTGGAATGGACTTTAAGGGTACCGTAAGAAACCAGAGAAAACAATCACAAGATAAGAAATTTTTTAAAATTATATAAAAAGAGATATTTTAAAATACAAGTTTTAAAATAAGCTGAGATAATCAACAAACATGAGCTCTATATTCACACAACTGTGACACTTAGACAATGATACCATCTGTGTGTTGGTTGCTCGACATGTTTCACGGACGAAAATACCACTTCTTCAGGAGCTTTATTGTATACATACAGGAGATCTTTATAGAGCAATTATCATTATAACTACAGATGGAAAGAAAACATACATTAATCAATCCATATCACAAATAATCAAATTATTCATTGAGTATAAAATAAAAATATTTTTGTCTAGTGTGGTGACCCCTCAAAGTGGGTTATCTTACCCATGATGCGACCATGTGGACGACCCAAAGGAGAAATGCCCGTCCCGGAGGGCATGGAAGCCCCTAACACAAAGGACACAAATAGGATATCTGGTCAGAGGAGGGAGGGAAAGGAAAAAAGGTGGAAAAACTATTATTGGGAATAGTACCCATACATTGTCAACAATATTTAATAGAATGTTGATCATAATAGCTAATTCCATCATACCAGAACACTGGCTGTATAGATCCAGAAATCCAGTTCAGTGGATCTCTAGAAGATGTTATAGGACCTAGAAAGGTAGATAGATAAAGTCCACTATAGCCAATACTACACAATCAGAAGAAATCTACACATATATAAGTAGAGGTCGATCGATATATCGGCCGATATTTGGCTTTTTTTACTTAATCGGCATCGGCCGATTGTGCTGATAAAAAAAGCCGATTATACCGTCAGCGGGACTTGCAAATGACTTCTGTAATATAAGTCAATGCAAGTTGTCTGAAGGTTTCTTCTCTCCTCCTCTGGGCAGCCTGCCAAGTCTGATAAGAAGATACATTTGTATCTCTTTCAGGTTCTTTTATCAACTGACTGAACTCCGTGGAGAAGCTCTCAGTTTAACCATTTAAAGACTAAATCTTTTCTGACACTTGTTGCTTACAAGTAAAAATCCTGTATTTTCTGCTAGAAAATCACTTGGAACCCCCAAACATTATATATATTTTTTCTAGCAGAGACCCTAGGGAATAAAATAGCGGTTGTTGCAATATTTTATGTCACACGGTATTTGCGCAGCAGCCTTTCAAACGCAATTTTTTTTTAAAAAAATACACTAATGAAATAAAATAAAAAAAAAGCAGTAAAGTTAGCCCATTTTTTTCGTCCAAAAGTTTTGATTATCTGTTTTTGTGTATTTAATATTTAAGATATCGTTTTTTTTTTTTTTTTAATCTAAATTCTACATACAAGTGAACTGATTGGAGGTTTGTTTTGTTTAATAAATGTTTAAATATAAAAAAATTTCTGTATCACTTATTACTTAAGGCTGCTTTCACACTGGAGCGGACAGGCGTTGACGGTAAAACGCTGTTAGTTTTAGCGGCGCTTTACCATCATTTTAGCGGCGCTATTCGGCTGCTAGCGGGGCGCTTATAACCCAGCTAGCGGCCGAAGAAGGGGTTAAATGCGCCCCTGAAGCGCTGCTGCCGAAACGCTTTGCAGGCGCTTCGGCAGCGGTGCGCATTAATTTCAATGGGCAGGAGTGGTGGAGGAGCGGTATACACCGCTCCAAAGATGCTGCTTGCAGGACTTTTTTTTTAACATCCTGCCAGCGCATCGCCTCAGTGCGAAAGCACTCGAGCTTTCACACAGACTGCAGGGAAGCTGTTTTACAGGCGCTATTTTTAGCCCAAATGCGCCTGAAAAACGCCCCAGTGTAAAAGGGGTCTAACTGTCAGATTTTATGAGATGAAGGGAAAAAAAAAAAAAATCGGCCTAATATATCGGCCCAAAAAAATCGGCATCATATATCGGCCATCGGCCACCGCGATTTCTAAATATCGGCTTTGGCATCGGCCAGAGAAAAACCCATATCGGTCGACCTCTATATATAAGTAGCAAATATATATGTTAACATCCACTTCACTTGTTTGTTGGATGTCGAGGCGCGTGGTCACAAGATAATCAATCTAAGCTGTGGTTAATATTTTCCCACAATACAACTTTTCCTATACCTCGGTGACAGCACGCACCATCAACAAGGCTTTTTTTCTTCCTGGCCCCAGTTGGTCATCAGGCTTTTTTCTGCCCCCCCTTTTTGTGGGGGGAGGGGGGGTCAGGTCAACGGTGAGCCATATGTCCACCTCTGGGTCTGACATGGACACTTGTTCATAAAATACATCATTGAGGATTTCTTGGTTGAGAATCTGAAAGTATACTGTGCTCTCTCATGTTTTTAAAGAAACAATCATTGGAATGTTAATCATGCCGTCACAATGTATAACACAATCTCTTCTTCCTAATATATACCCCTGAAGAAGGAGACAACTCTGTACTCTGAAACGCGTCGGGTGCAAGAAGTATTGATTGCATTGTATATCTAATGACGGTGATAAAGTTTTAGACGTGCTTAAGCATTCCCTGTGTTTTTATATGTTTGCTATATTTTTCTAAATAAATATTTTGAAATCTCAAAAATAACATTATCTCCTCTAATATATCGTGCCTTAAAAGTCCACCACAAGGGGATTTTCTTCTCTTTCTCTTAAATACTGGATGTGGCATCAATTATTGCTCAATACTGCTGGCTAAACAGTTTTATATATGCAGCCAAATCAGTATCACAATAAAATTATGCTCTACTCCATATAGCCAGAGAATCCCGAGCAAGTGCCTATAGAATATGGAAAAAAGTGGAGCTCTATTCCAGTGTTCTCAAAATAGATCTAAAGGTAATGAAGAGCCAAAAAATAAAAGTCGGGGGTATAGAAGTGACCATAGTCATATACATAAATCTATAAAAATTGGCCAAGATCTGCATGTCTCACCTTGAAAAAAATGAGATACAGAAAACCATGTATACTAAAGTGCCTGATTGAAAAATGCAGTCTAGTATCACCAATATTCCTCTAGGCAGTACGCCCCCTAACACCAATATGGAAAAAAGAAGATAACAATCAATAAAACTTAAGTTCCACATGAAGTCATAAAGTAAGGACAGAGCCAAGTCCATATAGTTCACCTGTCATTCAGGGCACCGGAAAAAGGTGCAGCAATGATGATAACAGAGAGGCTGTGTCACCCAGCCTCTCTATTTATGTGTCTGCGTGTGTCTGGGCTTCTGCCTGGCGACGCCCACACTACCGCAATGGCGTGTTCGGTTCTGGAGTGCGAAACCGGCATTTACACACCAATAGCGAGTAAGGGATATGAATAATGAGGTAAAAATGGATAAAAGGTCTCTCACCAGGCCACGCCCCCAACACGTTTCACTCTGCCCCCCTGGAGCTTAGTCATGGGGAACTGGTGAACCGCAGAACAGAGTTGGTCGAACGGTCTATGTTTACCGTTGTGTGGTAACGGCTGTGTTGGCCACGACCCTGGTGTCTCAGTAGCTTCCTGGCTCTGCGGTATCATTTGTCCACCGGCCTTGTGGCTTTGGTGGGCCAGGTGGCCTTGAGGAGGCCTGAGGGGCACGTGTGCGACATCTTTGAATGCTGTCCCACTCCTTTCCAAGCTCTCCATCGCGGCGGTGGTGCTTCAGCTCATATGCTGGTTCGAAATAGTTCAGGAGGTTTTTTGTTCAAACCTGTTCACTGTTTCGCGAAAAGGACAGGGTTTGCCCTATTTTGGCCTAAGGCCTTAAATTGCTTTCGGAAGGTTTGAAGCCCATGATGGACTCCATTAGGTTGGTGGTGATTTCTTTTCTTGAGGCTACCCACCTGCATGCCCCAATCTATGAGGGACATCGGCGGTTCCTGCACTTTGCGGTGGGGTACGCACATTATAATTTTGTGGCGTTTCCCTTCAGGCTAGCCGTGGCTCTTGTCTTGGTGTTGCAGACGATGGGGAGATAGCCGTTAAGGCTTTCCTGGACAACCTGCCCTGTGGATAGCTGACAGTCCAGATAACATGGAGATCACAACGCATTCCCTGCAGGCTTTGGCTGGACTCTGCAGTTCAAGAAGTCTGCAGTTCAAGAAGTCTGCCCTGACCCCCGTTAGGGAGTTTTGAGCTTCTGGCCCAGTTGTCGTCTCGGAGCTGGCCAAGGTGTTCTCCCAGTGGACAACCTCCAGAAGCTTAAGGCTGCTCTTGTCCAGGCTCTGGGTCTGATAGTGTCATTCGGGGCGGTTCCACATGCGCAGTTCCATACCGGAGTCCTGTAAGAGTAATCCTTTCCACGTGGGACACATCTACGGTCTCCTTGGCCATCCAGATTAGTCTAGTTGGTCAATAATTGTCTCCTTCCTTACGCGTTTTTTTGGTAAAAAAAATCCCAATAAGCGTATATTGATTGGTTTACACAAACTTTATAGCATCTACGAACTCTGGGATGTACAGTATTTATGGATTTATCATTTATTTATTTTATATTAGTAATAGCGGCGATGATTGACTTCTAGCGGGACTACGATATTATAGCGGACAATCGGACACTAACCGACACTTTTGACACTTTGCTGGAACCAGTGACACTAATACAGTGATCAGTGCCAAAACTATGCACTGCTTTTACTAAGGGAAGAGATTTTATTCCCTGCTTTGCAGGAACACAAAATCCATCCTTTCCCGTCAGAACTGAGCTCTGCCTTGTTTACATAGGCAGAGCTCTTTTCTGAGTTTCTGCCCAACGATCAGCGGGTGGGGGTGGACATCTAGTGTCTGGCACCCGCAGATCAGCTTCTGATTAGTCACAGCAATAGCAGCCCGCTGGCGCCCCCTGTAGGTGGACGTGCAAAATCACCTATATATACACACATGATTCCTCACAGGAGGGCCACCCTGTAGCAGTAACTCTGCTATGTGGCAGTCCAGAAGTGGGTAATGAATGCAGAGCTGGGGTCATTTATGTTTTTTTTATATCTGCCTGGAGTTCTACCTTAATAGATGTTTTTTATTATTTTGGGGGTGTAGGGTGAAGAACGGATTATTATAAAAGCTGAGGTTAAAGAGGAAGAAGAAGAGACGTATGTGGGGGGTGATCAGCCGTCCATGGAGGAGGTTGGGATGACTATGAAGAGTGAACAGGATGAAATTTCTCTACTTACCCACACAAGTAAGTATAGGCACTATGGAAGAAACGGTTCACAATTTCATTTTACTTCTAAGTATAAGGATTGTAGTAAGGGAAAGATGTGATTATTAGAGCTTCATGAAAATGTTGGCTGCTACACCAACATACATGATTCTCCTATCACTGACCTTCTTATTAGACATGTGCAATTCATTTCAGTCTGAATACAAATTCGTACAAATTTTTGGTTATTTGGATATTCAGATGTATCTGAATCTCCAAACGACAGTAATGAATTTTGTTGAAATCCATTAAAATTTGTTATGTTTATTCGTTTTCTAACTAATTCCAAATTTTCAGAACAATTAGAATTCGGTTTGGATTTTTGGTGAATAAGTAGTGGTGCAATGTACCCCATACTCATTCACATGGGGGTGATATCTGGGGGCCCCCTGTTTAAAGGGGGCTTCCAGATTCAGATAAGCCCCCTGCCCACAGACCCCCACAACCACAGCCCAGGGTTGTTGGGAAGAAGCCCTTTTCTGGGGGGGTTTGACATTTTTGTATTGCCAGCATTGTATTGTTTATAGCCGTGGCCAAAAGTTTTGAAAATGACACACATAATTATTTTCACAAAGTCTGCTGCTTCAGTGTTTTTAGAACTTTTGTCAGATGCTACTATGGTATACTTAAGTATAATTACAAGCATTCCATAAGTGTCAAAGGCTTTTATTGACAATTACATTAAGTTTATGCGAAGAGTCAATATTTGCAATGTTGATCGTTCTTTTTCAAGACCTCTGCCATTCGCCCCGGCATGCTGGCAATCAACTTCTGGACCACATCCTGACTGATGGCCGCCACCCATTCTTACATAATCAATGCTTGGAATTTGTGGGGTTTTTTTGTTTACGCCTCTCTTGAGGATTGACCACAAGTTCTCAATGGGATTAAGGTCTGGGGAGTTTCCTGGCCATGGACCCAAAATTTCGATGTATTCCCCAAGCCACTTATGCCGTGTACACACGACCGGACTTTTCGACGGACTTCTGACAGGCTTCCGTCGAATCGGACTTGTCTACACACCATCACACCAAAGTCCGACGTATTCGACCGTGATGATGTATGACCAGACTAGAATAAGGAAGTTCATAGCCAGTAGCCAATAGCTGCCCTAGCGTCGGTTTTCGTCCATCGGACTAGCATACAGATGACCGGATTTTTCGACCGGACTCAAATCCGTCGGAAAGATTTGAAACATGTTTTAAATCTAAAGTCTGTCACATTTTCGACAGAAAAGGTCCGCTGCAGGTCCGATCAAGCCCACACATGGTCAAATTGTCCAACGGATTTGTTCCGTCGGACCAGTCTGGTCGAAAAGTCCGGTCGTGTGTACACGGCATAAGTTATGATTTTTGCCTTATGGCAAGGTGATCCATCATGCTGGAAAAGGCATTGTTCATCACAAAAACTGTTCTTGGATGGTTGGGAGAAGTTGCCTCTCGGAGGATGTTTTTGTACCATTCTTTATTCATGGCTGTGTTCTTAGGCCAAATTGAGAGTGAGCCCCTCCCTTGGCTGAGAAGAAACCCACCCACAAATGAATGGTCTCAAGATGCTTTACTGTTGACAAGACAGGGGACTGATGGTATCGCTCACCATTTCTTCTCCGGAAAAAGTTTTTTTGCCGGATGCCCCAAACAATTGCAAAGGGGATTCATCAGCGAAAATTACTTTACCCCAGTCCTTCTTGACACCAGACCATCCTCCAAAAGTCTTCTCCTCACTGTGTGTGCAGATGCCCTCACACCGGCCTGCTGCCATTCCTGAGCAAGCTCTGCACTGGTGGTGCCCCTATCCCACAGAGTCAACTGTAGGAGACGTTCCTGGAGCTTGCTGAACTTTCTTGGGCGCTCTGAAGCCTTCTTCACAAATGCAGTGGTAATGTTTTTTTTTTTTTTTTATGTGATTATGTTAATTTTCATGGCAAAGAGGGACTTCATCTGAAGACATTCTGAAGTATATGCAAATTGCCATCATAAAACTGAAGAGTTTGTGAAAATTAATATTTGTGTCATTCTCAAAACTTTTGGCCAAGGCTGTACATTTCAGCTGTCAGTGGGGAAGCCCGCTGACAGCTGACGAGTCATCGGTTGGCCGGCCTCCCGGCCCGCTGCTCAACAGCCAGCTATTCTTCAGAATTCGAATTGGTCGATCATTTTTCGACTGATCCGAATTCGAATCAATCTGAAAATTTAGAATTCGTTAAATTCAATAAGCGAAACAAAATTTAACGAAAATGAAACAAAATGAATTCCGAGACAAAATTAGTAACGTGACAAATCTATCCCGAAACTAAACAAATTTTTCCGTTCTGCCCATGTCTACTTCTTATATTTGTGTAAAACTTTCTTTCCAACAGATGGATGTGATGTCAGGAATTCCTCGGAGAGACATCTTCTATTATCTGCTGATTGTAAGTCAGAAGATAATGTCATCACACAGGATCCTCCAGGAGGAAATCCAAATACACAAAATATACATCACAGACCTTCCTGTCCGGAGACATCAATGGATCCCTCTGATCAGGGGGAATCTTCTCATCAATCACATACTATGATTGTAAATATCCATGTAAGATCTCACACTGCAGATCCATCAACAGATCCTTCTAATCCCGAGGAATCTTCCTCACCCCATGAAGGAGATCACCGAGGTGACAATAGATTCTCATGTTTGGGGTGCGGGAAATCTTTCAAGACAAACTCTGAACTTCGTATCCATCTCCGATCCCACACCCGTGTGACTCTTACATGTTCATACTGCGAAAAATCTTTTAACCAGGAAAGAGAATTTCGTACACATCAGAGACTTCACAAAGATGAGAATCCTCATGTTTGTTCAGCGTGCGGGAAATGTTTCACTGAAAAAAACGAGCTACTTATACACCAGAAAGTTCACGTCAGGGTGCGTCCTTTTTCATGTTCAGAGTGCGGAAAATGTTTCATTAGGAAAAGGCAACTTGTAACACACCAGAGAGTTCACACAGGCGAGCGACCGTTTACATGCACGGAGTGCGGGAAAAGTTTCACTCAGAAAAAATGCCTTAATTCGCACCAGAGAGTTCACATAAGTGAGCGCCCTTATTCATGTTCAGAGTGCGGGAAATGTTTCGGCCAGGAAAGAACCCTTGTTAAACACCAGAGAATTCACACAGGTGAGCGTCCCTATTCATGTTCAGAGTGCGGGAAATGTTTCTTTCATAAAGGAGACCTCGTTAAACACCAAAAAACTCACACGGGTGAGCGTCCTTATTCATGTTCGGAGTGCGGGAAATGTTTTCTTGTGAAAAGTGATCTTATATCACACCAGAGGATTCACACGGGCGAGCGTCCTTTTTCTTGCACAGAGTGCGGGAAAAGCTTCGCTCTGAAAGGAAGCTTGACTATACACCAAAGACTTCACAAAAATGAGCGTCCTTTTTCTTGTACGGAGTGCGGGAGATCTTTCATTGTAAAAGGCAAGCTTCTTGCCCACCAGAGGAATCACACCAACCCCAAGGAGAGTCTATTTTCTTGTTCAGACTGCGGGAAGTCTTTCAGCCAGAAAGCCCAGCTAATTGCTCATCAGAAAAGCCACACGGGAAAACATCCTTTTCCCTGTCCAGTGTGCGGGACATGTTTCTCTGACAAAACAAATCTTCATAAACACCAGAAGAATCACACGAATGATCGCCCTTTTGCTTGTTCAGAGTGCGGGAAATGTTTTACACGTAAAGCAAATCTGATTAGACATCAAAGTACACACACCTGATGAGACTGTTAATAAATGTAGTCAGGTTCTTGGCTATAAATGACAGTGAGAGAGACCCTGGCCGCAGCTGCTGCCTTGCGGTGCTGAACTGGTTACAGGCTATTTTAGCCAAAGGAGGGCGCTGTTTAGCTGGAATAGTTTATTAGACCAGTCCTCAAGGCGCACCAACAGGTCATGTTTTCAGGATTTCCCTCAGATGAAACGGCTGTGGTAATTGCTAAGGCAGTGAAAACTGATCAAATCACCTGTGCAAAATAGTGGAAATCCTGAAAACATGACCTGTTGGTGCGCCTTGAGGACTGGAGTTGAAAAACACTGTATTAGACTTAGGCAGCAATGCACAGCGGGAACTGTATTCCCGAGGAGAGACTCTCCTGTGTAATCAAGAATGTTTGATGTGAAGGAAAGTATCCCCATGACTAAGCTCCGAGGGGTGGAGTGAAATGCGTTGGTGGCATGGCCTGGCTGTAGTCCAGGCTGAGGTTGCCACTTACCATTGTACTTTGGGATGACACAGATGTGCGATCAAAGGGATACCTTCCTTCACACTGAATGATCTTAGGAGCCGGGACAAGCTCCCTCCCGAAAAGCACGGCCATCGGTGGACATCAAGGATTAGTACCCCCCTTCAGTGAGCCTGAGCAGCACATGACACAGGTCTTTTGGGTCACATAAAGAACTTTTGAACTACATTCCCCAGAGAAGAGATTGCTGGGAGTAGGGGAAAGAGCTGAATTTTCATGGGTTGTACAGGACCCAGTTTCCTCTTGCCACGAGGGAGACCTGAGAGTGCACATCGCTGTCCAGTGTGCCCCATCACTGCTGCATATCAGTGGCCTAAGCGGGATCCAGAGTGCTGAGTTCAGGGATACCAACAGCCAGAGTCACCTCTGGCTGTTAGTATCTAAGAATGGACTAACTGCTCTTTGTGACCGGATGATGAGCTGCAGTATTGCTGGGACTGCTGAGCTGCTGCTGTGGGCATTTACTGTCTGCTGCTGGAGAGACTAAGCCCTTTAGGAACTGACCATACAGCCATCTAGTAAACTTGTGGGGATTTACTATCTGCTGCTGGAGAGACTGAGCCCTTTAGGAACTGACCATACAGCCATCTAGTAAACTTATTGCTGCCTAGAAAATATTCTCATGTGCACCATGAGAACAACTGGGCCCCAACACTGGCCATTTAAAGAGTTAGGTTTAAAGCCTGCCCCTTTACAGCTGCTACACAGGTACCTGAAGGCCGGGTTCACACTATTGTGAATTGGATGCGGGATCCCCGCATCCAATTCGCAATAGCAAGAGATTGTGGCTGGCTCTCTATGGAGCCGGTTCATATATCTCCGGTGCGAATTTGCACAGGAGCCCCGTGCGTCTTTTGGTCCGTTTCAGGTCCGAATTCAGCCAAAAATTGGGACTGAAATCGGACCTTAAACGATGTACCAGGATGCACAGGACCCCGGCTGGGAGCCGCAATGGTATTAGGTGTGAACCGAGCCTTACCCATTTTTTATGCTAAGAGGTACTTCTCAGGGGACATTGAACCATATTCTAGCCATTCTCTTACAGTGTACTCCAAATCAATTAGAGCTGAATTTTCATGGGCTGTACAGGACCCAGTTTCCTCTTGCCACAAGGGAGACCTGATAGTGCACATTGCTGTCCAGTGTGCCCCATCACTGCTGCATATCGGTGGCCTAAGCAGGATCCAGAGTGCTGAGTTTAGGGATACCAACAGCCAGAGGCACCTGGGTGCAGGGCAGAGAGTGGACTAACTGCTGTTTGTGACCGGATGATGAGCTGCAGTATTGCTGGGACTGCTGAGCTGCTGCTGTGGGGATTTACTATCTGCTGCTGGAGAGACTGAGCCCTTTAGGAACTGACCATACAGCCATCTAGTAAACTTATTGCTGCCTAGAAAATATTCTCATGTGCACCATGAGAACAACTGGGCCCCAACAATAGCTGTTTGAAGAGTTAGGTTTAAAGCCTGCCCCTTTACAGCTGCTACACAAGTACCTGAAGGCCGGGTTCACACTATTGTGAATTGGAATGCGGAATCCCCACATCCAATTCGCAATAGCAAAAGATTGTGGCTGGCTCTCTATGTAGCCAGTTCATATATCTCCGGTGCGAATTTGCACCGGAGGCCAGTGCGTCTTTTGGTCCGTTTCAGGCCCGAATACAGCCAAAAATTGGGGCTGAAATCGGACCTGAAACGATGAACCAGGACACGCAGGACCCCTGCTGGGAGCCACATCATTATTAAGTGTGAACCGAGCCTTACCCATTTTTATGCTAAGAGGTACTTCTCAAGGGACATTGCACCATATTCTAGCCGTTCTCTTACAGTGTACTCCAAATCAATTAGAGTATTCAGAGTATTAGAGTATTCTTATTCACATTGCAATTAATGTTTGCATGCAATGTTTATTGCTGATTTATGCATTAATTACAGTCTAGTAATACAGAACGCTATTCTAAGAGTCTTTGGCCTAGTGATTATACTGTCTAGCGGATGGTGTCTTGACCTACCATCATTGTTCATTTATCTTTAAAGTAACATTCTTTCTACCTCGTACCAATACATTGAGTTCATTTACCACTAAGCAGTCTTGTGTCTTTTTTTCTAGTACTAATTCACAGCCAAGTTAATGGCATCCATACTCATGTTCTTATAAATGCTTGCCGTGACTTTCATTCAACCAGGTGTGTCAGAGGGGATGAGGGTGTTCTTGGATTGGAGGTGCAGAAGAGGGAACACAAATTACCAAGCAGCTCCCTCGGAGGTAATGCTACGTAAATATATGGTGGTATAAAACAGAATTTGTCATTCAGTCCACAGAACAACTATATGATAAAAATGTTATTATAAGCTGTACATTCACACAAAGTTGATATTTCATGTATAGTCTGGTCTAGTGGGCTGAGTCACCTACTGGTTCCTCACATACTTAAGTTATAGATGGCATTGAATGAGTTGAACCTTCTATTGGTTTATTCTCTTTCCTGGATTCTCCATGCCCCCCCCCCCCCCACACTTTGCGGTATCCCCAATTCTCTTTTTTTCCATTTTGCCTACTGTGACAGAGTCACTTTGGGCAGGGGGCCCGTGCAACCCAGCTTATTTTAGAGGGGTCAGGAAACTCCTGGTTCAGCTCCCCAGACCCCTCTTATGTGTAAGTCACCCTGTGTCTATTAGGGGCACAGGGTCACCTGAGAAGCCCAGTCTGATCTGCACTAATCAGACTCAGTACAACCACACTGGACTCAGCATTTAATTTTACCCCTGAACCAGCCAGGTTATTTACATTATGATTAGAACACTGACATTGGACATTTCACCTGTGTGCAGGCACGCATGCCCAAGTCATAGGAGAAGCTCACCCAGCTACTGTTTTAAATAGTAGCTCCTCATAATAGGTTATGCAGACCAAGGAACTCAAACATATAGGCATACCAGGGAACAGTTGTAACCTCCCAGGCTTTGATTCTTAGACTAAGTGGGGCAGATGGACAAAAGTGGTGTACCATTTGCATCAGTACAGTAGGACATAGTGAAAATATTCCAATTTTAAAGTGGTGGTTTAAAAATAACATACCTGTAAAGATTACATTCTGGTAATATAGTCTTCTTATGAAACAATATAAGTACAATTGGAGCAGCCAGAGAATGTAGTGTGGATGGTGGGGGGAGAGCTGTCGGAGAATGTAGTGTGGATGGTGGAGGAGAGCTGTCAGAGAATGTAGTGTAGATAGTGGAGGAGAGCTGTCGGAGAATGTAGTGTGGATGGTGGAGGAGAGCTGTCAGAGAATGTAGTGTAGATAGTGGAGGAGAGCTGTCGGAGAATGTAGCGTGGATGGTAGGAGGAGAGCTGTTGGAGAATGTAGTGAGGATGGTGGAGGAGAGCTGTCGGAGGATGTAGTGTGGATGGTGGAGGAGAGCTGTCGGAGAATGTAGTGTGAATGGTGGAGGAGAGCTGTCAGGGAATGTAGTGTGGATGGTGGAGGAGAGCTGTCGGAGAATGTAGTGTGGATGGTGGAGGAGATCTGTCGGAGAATGTAGTGTGGATGGTGGGAGGAGAGCTGTCGGAGAATGTAGTGTGGATAGTGGGAGGAGAGCTGTCGGAGAATGTAGTGTGGATGGTGGCGGAGAGCTGTCGGAGAATGTAGTGTGGATGGTGGGAGGAGAGCAGTCAGAGAATGTAGTGTGGATGGTGAGGGAGAGCGGTCGGAGAATGTAGTGTGGATGGTGGAGGAGATCTGTCGGAGAATCTAGTGTGGATGGTGGAGGAGAGCTGTCGGAGAATGTAGTGTGGATGGTGGAGGAGAACTGTCAGAGAATGTAGTGTGGATGGTGGGAGGAGAGCTGTCGGAGAATGTAGTGTAGATGGTGGGAAGAGAGCTGTCGGAGTATGTAGTGTGGATGGTGGGGGAGAGCTGTCAGAGAATGTAGTGTGGATGGTGGGAGGAGAGCAGTCAGAGAATGTAGTGTAGATGGTGGGAAAAGAGCTGTCGGAGAATGTAGTGTGGAAGGTGGAGGAGAGCTGTCGGAGAATGTAGTGTGGATGGTGGGGGGGAGAAACGGAGAATGTAGTGTGGATGGTGGAGGAGATCTGTCGGAGAATGTAGTGTGGATGGTGGGAGGAGAGCTGTCGGAGATTGTAGTGTGGATGGTGGAGGAGAGCTGTCGGAGAATGTAGTGTAAATGGTGGAGGAGAGCTGTCGGAGAATGTAGTGTGGATGGTGGTGGAGAGCTGTCGGAGAATGTAGTGTGGATGGTGGAGAAGAGCTGTCGGAGAATGTAGTGTGGATGGTGGAGGAGAGCTGTCGGAGAATGTAGTGTGGATGGTGGAGGAGAGCTGTCGGAGAATGTAGTGTGGATGGTCTGAGGAGAGCTGTCGGAGAATGTAGTGTGGATGGTGGGGGAAGAGCTGTCGGAGAATGTAGTGTGGATGGTGGAGGAGAGCTGTCGGAGAATGTAGTGTGGATGGTGGAGTAGAGCTGTCAGAGAATGTAGTGTGGATAGTGGAGGAGAGCTGTCAGAGAATGTAGTGTGGATGGTGGGGGGGAGAAACGGAGAATGTAGTGTGGATGGTGGAGGAGATCTGTCGGAGAATGTAGTGTGGATGGTGCAGGAGAGCTGTCGGAGAATGTAGTGTGGATGGTGGGGGGAGAGCTGTCGGAGAATGTAGTGTGGATGGTGGAGAAGATCTGTCGGAGAATGTAGTGTGGATGGTGGAGGAGAGCTGTCGGAGAAAGTAGTGTGGATGGTGGAGGAGAGCTGTCGGAGAATGTAGTGTGGATGGTGGAGGAGAGCTGTCGGAGAATGTAGTGTGGATGGTGGAGGAGAGCTGTCGGAGAAAGTAGTGTGGATGGTGGAGGAGAGCTGTTGGAGAATGTAGTGTGGATGGTGGGAGGAGAGCTGTCAGAGAATGTAGTGTGGATGGTGGAGGAGAGCTGTGGGAGAATGTAGTGGGGATGGTGGAGGAGATCTGTCGGAGAATGTAGTGTGGATGGTGGAGGAGAGATGTTGGAGAATGTAGTGTGGATGGTGGGGGAAAGCTGTCGGGGAATGTAGTGTGGATGGTGGAGGAGATCTGTTGGAGAATGTAGTGTGGATGGTGGAGGAGAGCTGTCGGAGAATGTAGTGTGGATGGTGGGAGGAGATCTGTCGGAGATTGTAGTGTGGATGGTGGGGGAGAGCTGTCGGAGAATGTAGTGTGGATGGTGGAGGAGATCTGTCGGAGAATGTAGTGTAGATGGTGGAGGAGAGCTGTCGGAGAATGTAGTGTGGATGGTGGGAGGAGATCTTTCGGAGAATGTAGTGTGGATGGTGGGGGAGAGCTGTCGGAGAATGTAGTGTGGATGGTGGGAGGAGATCTGTCGGAGAATGTAGTGTGGATGGTGGGGGAGAACTGTCGGAGAATGTAGTGTGGATGATGGAGGAGAGCTGTCGGAGAATGTAGTGTGGATAGTGGGAGGAGAGCTGTCGAAGAATGTAGTGTAGATGGCGGAGGAGATCTGTCGGAGAATGTAGTGTGGATGATGGAGGAGAGCTGTCGGAGAATGTAGTGTGGATAGTGGAAGGAGAGCTGTCGGAGAATGTAGTGTAGATGGTGGAGGAGAGCTGTCGGAGATTGTAGTGTGGATGGTGGGAGGAGAGCTGTCGGAGAATGTAGTGTAGATGGTGGAGGAGAGCTGTCGGAGAGCATACCTCCCAACTTTGGAACTTGAGAATGAGGGACACCTAGGGATGGAAAAGACATGCGGAGCGCATCGCAACAATAATGGGCGTGGCTTAAATGCGTCAAATTTTGAGGTGGCTTAAAGGAACATGGTTAAATAGAGTCTAAAACGGTATTAAACCCACAAGCAAAATTTATTATATTTCAGCTTACAAATTCTTAGATGCGATGGCTGCATTAGTTTTCTTTTTCTTTCTTTTTTAGGCTTTCTTCTATTATCACCTGGTGATCCAGCCAGTATGTTTTTTTGTTTTTCAAAAGAACAAGCTGTCCTGCCGATGTAGCCATTAGAGAGTTGAGACAAACCATTTACCATTGACAGGGGTGCTTACAATGATCAGCTTTATTTTATTTATGTAAGACCTTTATCCTGAAAGAAAAAATATGTTTGCTGCAATTGCTTAAAATTTTTTTAGTGTATTTAAATCTTCTAGTCCATCTAACACTCCCTTCCTTCCAGACTGACAATGTTGCTGTTCAAAGGTGCATCCATTGCTCTTTCATCCAGAGTTGTGTCTCACTAATACAGGAGGTGTGTTACTGACCAGATCACCAGGTGAAAATTAAAAAAACAAAAACAAATGCAGCCACCACATCTAATGATTACTAAGCTGAAATATATTACATTTTTGATTTTGGGTTTATTACGGCTTTACAGTGGTATATACTGTACATAGTCCGCAGTCCTCATACCCACAAAATACTCCTTAATTTCTGTGCTGTGAGTGAGAGGCCCACGGACATAAACCTACACCATGTATACACTCATATACAGTTACGGGCTGAGGTATACTTAGTCACCCTTTATATTAGAATCTCCCCTTCACATCAGGTGCCCCCTTCACATTAAAGTCCCCTCCTTCACACCAGTAGTTCCTCTTTACATCAGAAGACCCCTTACATTAAGAGCCACCCTTTCACATCAGAGTCCCCTTTTACAGCAAGAGTCCTCCTTTACATCTGCAATGGCCCTTAAATTTGGGGCCCCTTTCTCATCAGAGTCCCCCTTTAACATTGGTAGTCCCCCTTTAACATTGGTAGTTTACAATTACATCAGCAGTCTTCCTGTGACATCAAGAGTCCCCCTTTACATCAGGCACTGGGGGGTGTTAGGAGGGGTGATCCAGGGATATGAAATCCATAGACAGGGATCCTAAGCCTAGGATGAAGACAGCTATGAGGGAGATAGTGCAGGCTGGATTACAGTGTGAAGTGGAGGGAGTTGGGCTGTGGACAGGAGAAGTATCCGGGGAATGGAGGAGCCCAGGAGTCTATCAGGAACTTGTGGCAGGGAAAGGGTGCAATGCAGGCATTTAGTGAAGAGGGAAAGGAGGTCTGCTGTGTGGGGACAGGAGTGACTGATAACAGGGAAGAGGAGATGAGTATTAGGATCAGAGATGCCATGGAGGGAGGAGAACAGTAATCAGAGCTGGGGGACTTGAATCACTGATTGCAGGGAGAGGAGTAGCGGAGCTGGAGCTGTCAGTGGTGGGGAATGAGAGGAAAAAAAGCAGATGAGCCGGACTGAGAGGAGAGCTTGCAGGGAGGAGAAAGTGTGTAGGTGCAGCCGCAGAGGGGGGGGGGGGGGGGGCGGGGGAGAGATCACATACCAGATCGGCTGCAGGGATTGAGAATGGGGGGCACCCTTTGCTTAACCTTGCCATTGCTGGGAGGAGATGAGGGTGGGTAAGCAAACTGTAAAGTTCCAATGTGACAGTGGCAATGCAGGGGTGCTACAGTGACATCATGAAGCTGGAGAGGAATGAGAGCACTTTCCGCACCTCCTCCGGGCTCTCTCCTGTTCTCCTGATTTGATTTTTCTCATCCAGAGCTAAGCTGACAGGAGTAATGATGTCTCCCTCCCGAATTCTATAAACTATACACTGGTGAGGTAGCACATAAGATGCATGCAATGCTTACGGAGACCCTACGAACTGGGGAGCTCCCACTGTCTATGGCACAAGCCATTATAGTGGTTATACACAAACCAGGGAAGGACCCCCAACTGGGCCCTTCATACCGACCCATATCCCTGCTTAATGCCGATGCAAAAATACTTACTAAAATTCTAGCCAGACGCCTGAACGAAGTAATACTTACTCTTATTCACGAAGACCAGTCAGGCTTTATGCCGGGGAAGGGCACAGATATAAACATTCATAGGTTGTATGCGGTCTTGGCCTCTGGAGAGGAGGGTGAGGAGGACGGGATTGTGGCCTCTTTAGATGCAGAGAAGGCCTTCGATTCTGTTGAGTGGGGCTATCTCTGGGAGGTACTTCGCAGATTCGGTTTCGGTCCGGTCTTCCTCTCCTGGGTCAGGATGGTGTACAGGGCCCCGACGGCTAGGGTACGCACGGGTACGGTGCTCTCTCCGGCATTCCCCCTTGGTAGGGGGACCAGGCAGGGGTGCCCTCTTTCGCCGGGACTTTTCGCCCTGGCGATTGAGCCCATGGCTGCCCTCCTCCGTGCTTGTTAGAGAAATTATACTTTAAATGTCAGTTATGAAAGACGCCATTTTGTTTATCATGGCCTAGAAATAAGCTATGAATCTAGGATTGAGCTAAAGACTAGTAATAAAATGGAGTCAGCAATATAATATGCTTAGATATGCAGTTTTCTGAATATATCCTGTATTTTTGTGTTGGCTTGGGGAGTTTTCAAGTCAGTATCCTGTAACCATTGTTAGATGAAGATAACAGTCTGTAACAGACACTTCCACCTTTCCTGTTCTGTCCAGAATAAAGTTGAAAATACATGAGACTGGGCATGTTTTAAGACAGGAAAGGGGGGTGTCCAGGGCTTATAAAAAAGACATGTACCACAGTATTTTCCTTAGAAATGACGATGGCTGAATGAACATGTAATGCAATTCATTTCTCTTGCATATGCAATAAATATTACCTTGATGCCCGAGGACGGTCTGAGACGGTGAATTATTTCCCTAACAGTGCTGCACCGGAAATTCGGGGGATCACAAGGGGTTCAATACAGGAAAAGGTGTCGTTATATGCCGACGACACCTTGCTGTATCTTAAGGACGATGGTACTTCCCTACAAGCAGCCCTTTCGGTAATTAACAACTTTGGCAAATTCTCAGGCATATGCATAAATTGGGGGAAGTCGGTCCTGTTCCCTCTCCATGCTGGCTCTGCCTCCTAGCAGGCAGATGGGTAGCTTAGTAGAGTCTCTCAGTTTAAATATTTAGGTGTAGAAATACATCGGGATTTAAAAAAATATATAACTCTTAACCTAAACCCAGTGGTTAATCACCTTTCCCAAAGATGCGCCACATGGAAATCCTTACCTCTAACACCAGTTGGCCGCGTTAACTTAATCAAGATGTCGGTATTACCCAAGTTTACCAATTTATTCCGTCAAACTCCAATTTCTATACCGATAACCTTCTTTAAACACTTGGACAGTATTGTTACCTCATTTATTTGGAATGGGAAGGCCCCTAGAATAGCTAGATCAACTCTACAACTGCCAGGTGTGCTGGGGGGATTGGCTTTGCCCTGTTTTCTGAAATACTATTGGGCGGCGGTCCTGGTGACTGTTAAGTGGTGGTTCTCGGAGGACCCGACTAATCCCGCTTCCACTACGGAGGCGGCATTGGTTGGTTCGTTTGCGGAGTTGGGGAATTTGGTTTATAGAGGCCCCAGATCCAATCTTCGGGTGACTCTTCCCATGAAGACGACCCTTAAGGTTTGGGACACCGTCCAAAAACAGCTCATGGGACCCAATGACTGGTCCCCTGCGACTCCCTTATGGGGCAACCCTCGTCTGCCTCACTTTCGCTCTATTCCTGACCCGGTCGTGTGGGCTAGATATGAGGTCAAAACTTTGGGAGACATAGTAGCACAGGGCCGACTGGTCTCTTTTGATGCCTTAAAAGGAGATAAGGACCTCCCGAATCATATGTTCTTCAGATTCCTTCAGTTGCGCCATGCATTCCGGTCCCAATTCCCTGGCCCGCTAAATCTGGAGGGGTCGCCTGTGGAAAATACACTTAAATCCCCAGATACTGGGAAAACGCTGTCCACACTGTACAATATATTTGCGTCCTACGACACATCTAGAGTGTCCCAGCTGTGTGAGTTATGGCGGGGGGATATTCCGGAGCTGACAGATGAGGACTGGGAGGAGGGGATTCAGCAATATCTACCCCTTACAATCTCAGCTAGAGATAGGTTCATGCAACTGAAGTTTCTTCACCGTGCATATTACTCTCCAGTACGTTTACCGAGAATCTACCCTGATAGGTCGGCGAGGTGCGCTAGGTGTGGTTCGGATGACGCTGACTTCTTCCATATAGTCTGGTCCTGCCCTGGTGTGAAGGAATTCTGGGAAAATATACTTGCTGATATTAATTCTATTGGGAGAGTGATGATTCCATACAGCCCGATCCCTCTTTTGTTAGGTATTTGCGACTTCCTAGAGGTCTCATGGGGGAAGAAACTATTTATCTTCTACGCCACACTGTATGCTAGAAAGGCAATCCTATTACAGTGGAATCAGTCCCAGCCACCCACCAGACAGCTTTGGCAGTCCTTGATAAATAGGGCATTACCATTATATAAAATGACATATATGGTAAGAAATTGCCCCAAAAAATTTGGGAAGATTTGGGCATCATGGGTGAAGGCAAAACATCTAACTATTGATTGAGGCCCCCGGGTCGGGGCTCACGATAATCAATATAAACTGGTCCTCATAAATAGATTTGTGTGTCTACCTGTGAAAGTGTGGGATTAAAATGTACGAACTAAAGGCAATCAATGTGACCTTTTATACCTCCACCTGAGATGGGTGCAATGTTCTTGTAAACATATTGTTGATTTGACTACTACCCCTGCATTTGTTAAGAAATGTAAGAAAACTTTGTAAGATGTCTCTATCTATGTCTAATCCATTTTAAACTGTTTGTTTTGGAAAACCTAAATAAACTTTTTTTGTTAAAAAAAATGATGCCGCTGTCACTACTCCTGTCAGCCTTGTAGTGGCAGAAACACTCCTCCCGGCACCCCCAGCTCACATGTTGCCATCATATTTCTGCTTCCTCCTTGTCCCTGCTCTGTGGCCCTGCCGCAGCTACTGCTGCCTGGATGATGATCCCTGAACAGTCCGTGCACCCTCCACGTACCTTTCCTTCACAGTCACCGCTGGCTGCAGTCCTGCCTTCTGCTCTCAACACTTCCTGAGAGAGTCAGGCAGACAGGCATCCCCTATCATTCCGCAAGGGAGAGCTAGGCTGGGGGCCGGAACTTTAAAGTAACTGTTGGCAAATGCGGCTCTAGCTGCCTCCGCCCCTACATTAAAAAAAATAGTTCCCGCTCTGCTACTGCCTCCTGGGGCCCCACTGATGGAAGGATGGGGCCTCGCAAATGTTATTTAATGATTGGTCAATCTAGGAGCTGGTCACAAGCCTTGAAAACTGCCTGCACTTTACAAGAGTGAGTGGCAGTGGAGGCAATGCGGGAAACAGCTCAGCTGAGCGGGACTGCGGGACATAAGTCCGAATCCGGGGCTGTCCCGCAGAATCCGGGACTGTTGGGGGGTATGGGAGAATGTAGTGTGGATAGTGGGAGGAGAACGGTCGGAGAATGTAGTGTGGATGGTGGCGGGGGGAGAGTTGTCATTGAATGTAGCGTTGATGGTGGGGGGGGAGCTGTCAAAGAATGTTGTGTGGATGGTGGAGACCTGCAAGAAATCATAATGTAGATAGGGGAGGGTGGAGCTACTGGTGAGCATATTGTGGGAATGAGGTCACAGAGAATGTAGTACATATCAGCAGAGCTGGGGGTTACTACTGAGTGGGGGATTAGCAGAGCTGGGGGTTACTATTGAGTGGTGGATGCAGCTGTCCCGATTTTTTTCATTCTGATATCTCTAGTCATGTGTTTCATGCCTGTGGCAGCTTCAGGTGGACAACCTGTGTTCCCTTTTTGTCTGTTTTGGTGTTTTCAATATTTTGTTTTGCAGCAATTATAAATTAAATGAAAAAGCAGCTGAAGATTTATCTTCATTATAGTTTTTCATTCTTTGTGTTTTAACAGAGATATAATCTGTGTGTGATAATAAAGATATAAGCTCATTATATATTGAAGACCGTATTAATCCTATCATTCTTGAAAAGGAGAAATACAGAAAGTAATATGCAGGAAGCTCACATATTACATCTCCAAAATAATTCCGTACATGTATGAATACTGTGAGTGGGCGCAGCTATATGTAATTGAAGTACTATATGCCGGAAATTTAACTGCAAAGTTCAATAAAATACATTTGCACAAAACATATGGGTATGTGTGGTTTGATTTTTCTATTGCTGACTGCAGTAAATGTAGGAGACTACAGAATAAAGAAGATGGTTGCTTTTTCACTATTTATACATATTAAAATTACTTTAAAATGGATTTTCATTTTATTTTTTACTGCTTGGATTTTACCTGAGGTATAATCTCTGTGTGTAATCTTAGATGTAACATGATAGAGGACCAAGAGGAAGCCTGCAAAATGTGTAAATGTAACCTAGACTGCAGTATTTATATTGAACACAAGGTGGTGATCTCACTGGGAACACACAGACAGGAAGTGATTGTAGAAGTAGAAACAGGAAGTTCCGGGTGAGAGGTGAGTCGGGAGGAAGTAGAGAGGAGACATTGCTAGAACTGGCAGTAGAGGAGGTAATAAGATATTATTTTATATTTACACCCAGTAACCCCCCCCCCCCCCCCGTCATGAACATCCTTTTCCTCCATAGTCACTTTGATTTTTGTTCAAATTTATATTATATATACTTTTTTAAATATAGAGCCACTTATCCAACTGTCCATCCAAAGCCTCTGGTTTATAGACCAGATACATCCTAAATATAGAGCCATTTATCCAACTGTCCATCCAGAGCCTCTGGTTTATAGACCAGATACATCCTAAATATAGAACCATTTATCCAACTGTCAATCCAGAGCCTCTGGTTTATAGACCAGATACGTCCTAAATATAGAACCATTTATCCAACTGTCCATCCAGAGCCTCTGGTTTATATATCAGATACAGAGGAGGATTCTAGGTTGATCACATGACATCACTCTTATACTGAATGTCTTGTCTCTTGATAAGTAAAACAATCTCTCCTTCTTACCATGAAGGTTTTGAAAGTTTATTTAGAAGAAGAGTTACAAAGTGAAAGTGAAGATTAACAATTGGAGAGATGAGAACATGCAGCCGGTGCCAAGGCCTCGAATCTTCACAGAAATGCAGGATTTTAAGCTGAAAACCTGGAAATTTGCAGCGTAGGACCTCCCAAAATATATAATTTCCCATTTTAACACGTTCACTCAAGGGCTTGGACTTGTAACACATAATACTTACAAGGGACATTCATTTCTGTTATTTTGGAACACTCCTAGACACTGGAATACCTCAGTGTACAATATTAGTAGACTCTCTCTAAATATCACATAAATACTTCATCACATTATGTTCCAAAGGCATTGTTCTAATAACATAATTCTGAATAAGAGACATTCTAACAAGCTAAAAACCTATCATTAGCATATAAGCACCTGATAGTGTCATTAAGCCATTAGTAAATCATAAAATTATTATTATTTTTTTAAAATCACTTTATTAATAAAGTACAAGGGTGTCAGGATGTCACTGTCTCTTTCTCCATGGAGGAGTGGAAGTATTTAGAAGGACACAAGGATCTCTACAAGGACGTCATGATGGACAATCAGCCGCCCCTCACATCACCGGGTAAGAGGAGACTTTATTGTAAAGGAGAGAGCAGTACGGAGGGTCCACCTAGATCCCCCATCATCTGATAAACACATAGAAACAATGTATTCAGTCAGTGTGTGTGTTTCCTACAGATGGATCCAGTAATGGGAACCCACCAGAGAGATGTCCCCGTCCTCTGTATTCCCGGGATTCCACACAGGAAGATCACACCATCCCTCACCATCATCGGGTAGATGTATCAAGTAATGGGAACCCACCAGGGAGATGTCCCCGTCCTCTGTATTCCCGGGATTCCACACAGGAAGATCACACCATCTCACATAAGGTTAAAAAAGAGATAAAAGAGGAGGAGGAGGAGGTTGGTGTTATGGAGTTTTCAGAAGGCCACAGAGATCCCTTTAAGGACATCATGCTGGAGCCATTTAGTGACACAAACCCACCAGAGAGATGTCCTCGTCCTCTGTATTCCCGCTATTCCACACAGGCAGATCACACCATCCCTCACCATCATCAGGTAGGTGGACTCGGTGTATAGAACACTGAAGTGGCTCTGAACTTTGTGAAATGAGATTCTTCCCTATAAAGTCTCTTGTTCTAATGTTGACTTTTACATCTGAAGTGCAGCCTTTGCTCCCCCCTCCATCACCCCCCCCCCCCCCCTCGTTTCCATCATGTTTTTCCATTTTTTGTTTTTTAAAAACAATGTACAGTTACTCTTACGTTCATTGATGGACACAGCTTTTCTGAGTCTTGACCATAGGGTTATAGCGCCACCTACAGGAGTAGGACACTAGGCTAAAAAAGAACACAGCACCACCTATGGGCAGTCCTAGCTGGTCTAAAACCCACTTTCTGTTATAGGCAATCCAGTTTTTTTGCCTAGTGTCCAGGAGCAAGGAACTAGTTCCGTGCTTGGACCTTGGGTGCTGCAGCGTTTCGAGGTATATTAACCCCCCGAGGAAGCCCTTCTGAAGAAGTGGGAAGGGTAGTGTTAAGGTGGGCTAGGGTGAGTAAGGGATTTGAATAGGGTAAAAATGGGTAAAAGGTCTCTCAAAAAAAAAATTCCCACAGGTAAATCCATCATAGTCAATGAGAATCACTTTTTTTTGATCTGTATAAAAAGAAAAACACCAGCTTCGTGCTTCATACCGCTGCTGCCTCCCTCTCTGAGCCGTGGCTCCTCTCGGACTGCCTTGCCCTCATTAGTTCCTCATTAGGGGTTCCACAGCCTGTTCCACAAGCTCTTCCAGATGCCTTCAGAACCAACACAGCGAACCCAGCCGCGACCCTGCTGAGCTCTGAGGTCTTTTGATATGGATGTTTTTATGCCCTAATCCTTTTAATAAATGTGAGCGCTATTTTAATTCGGGCTTACTTTTCACCTATTATCCACACTTAGATGGTGGTGTTTCCTATGTTTTCCTTTTTCTTCTGAAGATTTGGACCTAGTCTCTTGTGGTGGATCCTCCTATAACGAGTTTGACCACCGCAGGATCTGGTGGACCGCAGGGCAGAATTGGTAGCCCACTCTGTTTACCGTTGTGTGGTAACGGCTGTTTTAGCCAAGGCCCTGGTGTCTCAGTTGCTTCCTGAATGGGCCAGGGCTCTGCGGTATCATTTGTCCACCGGACTTGTGGCTTTGGCGGGCCAGGTGGTCCGAGGCTTGAGTTGCATGTGTGCGGCATCTTTGAATGCTGTCTCACTCCTTTCCCAGCTCTCCATCTCAGCAGTGGTGCTCCAGCTCGTATGCTGGTTTGCTGACCAGAGTTCTTTGGTGCTGCCTTATACATTATCAAGAACTTCACGGGAGGCCAGAGTACCTTCCTCCCACAGGCCAGGATGGAGAAAGAAGAGCGTTTAAGATCTGATGTCTTTGCTGGCTAATGGGCCTGTGGACTTTCCTCAGTCCAGACATGTGGGTTCCCGGCCTGATAGTGCTTGGCTTTTCCATAGAATTTCACACTTATCAGCTTAAGCTGCGCTTTCCCTCTCATCTTCGCCTCCCGCCATTGCGCCTGCGGGAGTTGTATGGGGTGGTTCAGGCTCTGCTAGGGGGGGATATGTTTGTCCCTGTGCTTGAGCCGGAATGGTCCCGGAGGTTTTTTTTGTTCAAACCTGTTCACTGTTTCGCGAAAGGACAGGGTTTGCCCTATTTTGGGCCTAAGGCCCTAAATTGCTTTGGGAAGGTTTAAAGCTCACAATTAACTCCATCTGTTTGGTGGTGACTTATTTTTCCTTGGGGGACTTTCTGCCATCCAAAGCCATTGAGGATACCCACCTCTATGTCCCCATCTATGAGGGACAGCAGCGGTTCCTGCGCTTTGCGGTGGGGTACGCACATTATAATTTTATGGCGTTTCCCTTCAGGCTGGCCGCGACTTCTGTCTTGGTATAGCAGACCACGGGGGATAGCCGTGAAATCTTGCCTGAACAACCTGCCCTGTGGGTGGACTCACAGGCTGTGAGGACAGACAACATGGAGATCACGATGCGTACCCTGCAGGTTTTGGCTGGACCCTGTACTTCACGAAGTCTACCCTGACCCCGTTGGGGAGTTTGGTGTTTCTGGGCCGGCTGTAATCTCAGAGCTGGCCAAGGTGTTCTCCCAGTGGACAACCTCCAGAAGCTTCAAACTGCGGTCTGGCTGCTCTTGTCCTGCTTGCGGTTTTGCATGCAGGCTCTGGGTCTGATAGTGTCATTTGGGGTGGTTCCACATGTGCAGATCCATACGGGAGTCCTTCAAAGGTAATCCTTTCCACGTGGCACACATCTACAGTCTCCTTGGCCAACCAGATTAGTCTAGTCGGTCAACATGGGCCTCCTTCCTTACGCGTTGTTTTGGTGATAAAAATCCCAATAAGTGTATATTAATTGGTTTACACGAACGTTATAGCGTCTACAAACTAGGGCTGCGCATCTTCACTGGCCTCATGATTCGATTCGATTACGATTATCAAGTCAACGATTCGATTCGATTCGATTCGATTCCGCAATGCATCACGATGCATCACGATTACAGCGCAAGTCCGCAGGTGCTCATGGTTTTCATCAAAAAAAATTTAAGTAGTCAGGAGAACTCCATTTTTTTTATTCTATCTGTTCTTAAGAAAAAAAGAGACAGCAGAGGAGCTCCAGGCTCTCTTCCAAAATACTAAAGGAGATGGTCAAAGCCTGCGGACATGCTACAGGAGATGATCAGAGACTGCAGACATGCTACAGGAGATGATCAGAGACTGCAGACAGACATGCTACAGGAGATGATCAGAGACTGCGGACATGCTACAGGAGATGATCAGAGACTGCGGACATGCTACAGGAGATGATCAGAGACTGCGGACATGCTACAGGAGATGATCAGAGACTGCAGACATGATACAGGAGATGATCAGAGACTGCGGACATGCTACAGGAGATGATCAGAGACTGTGGACATGCTACAGGAGATGATCAGAGACTGCGGACATGCTACAGGAGATGATCAGAGACTGCGGACATGCTACAGGAGATGATCAGAGACTGCAGACATGCTACAGGAGATGATCAGAGACTGCAGACAGACATGCTACAGGAGACGATCAGAGACTGCAGACAGACATGCTACAGGAGATGATCAGAGACTGCAGACATGCTACAGGAGATGATCAGAGACTGCAGACATGCTACAGGAGATGATCAGAGACTGCGGACATGCTACAGGAGATGATCAGAGACTGCGGACATGCTACAGGAGATGGTCAGAGACTGCCGACATGCTACAGGAGATGGTCAGAGACTGCCGACATGCTACAGGAGATGATCAGAGACTGCAGACATGCTACAGGAGATGGTCACAGACTGCGGACATGGCACAGGAGATGGTCACAGACTGCGGACATGGCACAGGAGATGGTCACAGACTGCGGACATGGCACAGGAGATGGTCACAGACTGCGGACATGGCACAGGAGATGGTCAGACACTGCGGACATGGCACAGGAGATGGTCAGACACTGGGGACATGGCACAGGAGATGGTCAGACACTGGGGACATGGCACAGGAGATGGTCAGACACTGCGGACATGGCACAGGAGATGGTCACAGACTGCGGACATGGCACAGGAGATGGTCAGACACTGCGGACATGGCACAGGAGATGGTCACAGACTGCGGACATGGCACAGGAGATGGTCAGACACTGGGACATGGCACAGGAGATGGTCAGACACTGCAGACATGGCACAGGAGATGGTCACAGACTGCAGACATGGCACAGGAGATGGTCAGACACTGGGACATGGCACAGGAGATGGTCAGACACTGCGGACATGGCACAGAAGATGGTCACAGACTGCGGTGCGGACATGGCACAGGAGATGGTCAGACACTGGGGACATGGCACAGGAGATGGTCAGACACTGGGGACATGGCACAGGAGATGGTCAGACACTGGGGACATGGCACAGGAGATGATCAGACACTGGGGACATGGCACAGGAGATGATCAGACACTGGGGACATGGCACAGGAGATGATCAGACACTGGGGACATGGCACAGGAGATGGTCAGACACTGGGGACATGGCACAGGAGATGGTCAGACACTGGGACATGGCACAGGAGATGGTCAGACACTGCGGACATGGCACAGGAGATGGTCAGACACTGGGACATGGCACAGGAGATGGTCAGACACTGGGGACATGGCACAGGAGATGGTCAGACACTGGGGACATGGCACAGGAGATGGTCAGACACTGGGGACATAGCACAGGAGATGGTCAGACACTGGGGACATGGCACAGGAAATGTTCAGACACTGGGGACATGGCACAGGAGATGATCAGACACTGGGGACATGGCACAGGAGATGATCAGACACTGGGGACATGGCACAGGAGATGATCAGACACTGGGGACATGGCACAGGAGATGGTCAGACACTGCGGACATGGCACAGGAGATGGTCAGACACTGGGGACATGGCACAGGAGATGATCAGAGACTGCGGACATGCTACAGGAGATGATCAGAGACTGCAGACATGCTACAGGAGATGATCAGAGACTGCGGACATGCTACAGGAGATGGTCAGAGACTGCCGACATGCTACAGGAGATGGTCAGAGACTGCCGACATGCTACAGGAGATGATCAGAGACTGCGGACATGCTACAGGAGATGGTCACAGACTGCGGACATGGCACAGGAGATGGTCACAGACTGCGGACATGGCACAGGAGATGGTCACAGACTGCGGACATGGCACAGGAGATGGTCACAGACTGCGGACATGGCACAGGAGATGGTCAGACACTGCGGACATGGCACAGGAGATGGTCAGACACTGGGGACATGGCACAGGAGATGGTCAGACACTGGGGACATGGCACAGGAGATGGTCAGACACTGCGGACATGGCACAGGAGATGGTCACAGACTGCGGACATGGCACAGGAGATGGTCAGACACTGCGGACATGGCACAGGAGATGGTCACAGACTGCGGACATGGCACAGGAGATGGTCAGACACTGGGACATGGCACAGGAGATGGTCAGACACTGCAGACATGGCACAGGAGATGGTCACAGACTGCAGACATGGCACAGGAGATGGTCAGACACTGGGACATGGCACAGGAGATGGTCAGACACTGCGGACATGGCACAGAAGATGGTCACAGACTGCGGTGCGGACATGGCACAGGAGATGGTCAGACACTGGGGACATGGCACAGGAGATGGTCAGACACTGGGGACATGGCACAGGAGATGGTCAGACACTGGGGACATGGCACAGGAGATGATCAGACACTGGGGACATGGCACAGGAGATGATCAGACACTGGGGACATGGCACAGGAGATGGTCAGACACTGGGGACATGGCACAGGAGATGGTCAGACACTGGGACATGGCACAGGAGATGGTCAGACACTGCGGACATGGCACAGGAGATGGTCAGACACTGGGACATGGCACAGGAGATGGTCAGACACTGCGGACATGGCACAGGAGATGGTCACAGACTGCGGTGCGGACATGGCACAGGAGATGGTCAGACACTGGGGACATGGCACAGGAGATGGTCAGACACTGGGGACATGGCACAGGAGATGGTCAGACACTGGGGACATGGCACAGGAGATGGTCAGACACTGGGGACATGGCACAGGAGATGGTCAGACACTGGGGACATGGCACAGGAGATGATCAGACACTGGGGACATGGCACAGGAGATGATCAGACACTGGGGACATGGCACAGGAGATGATCAGACACTGGGGACATGGCACAGGAGATGATCAGACACTGGGGACATGGCACAGGAGATGGTCAGACACTGCGGACATGGCACAGGAGATGGTCAGACACTGGGGACATGGCACAGGAGATGGTCAGACACTGGGACATGGCACAGGAGATGGTCACAGACTGGGACATGGCACAGGAGATGGTCAGACACTGGGACATGGCACAGGAGATGGTCAGACACTGGGGACATGGCACAGGAGATGGTCACAGACTGCGGACATGGCACAGGAGATGGTCAGACACTGGGACATGGCACAGGAGATGGTCACAGACTGTGGACAATAATGCAGAGTTGTGGTGTGATGAAGGCACATAGAAGACAATTCTATGATATGGACTTGTGTCACAGCGCCCCCCCCCCCTCCCCCTCTGTACTTACATGCTGCTCTGCCGGTGGCAGCCTGTAATGAGCAGGGCGATCTGCCTGCTCACCATCTCCCCCCGATCTCCATTCGTGCGGCCGGTGTTCCGCCGGTTGTCACATCTCAGGTCAGCAGTGAATTCTCCCGGGAGAGCGCTCCGTGCATAAAGTTGTTATTAGTGTGTGTATATTCCGGTCATGTGACTCTCAGCCGCGCCTCCCTCCTCTCACGTCTCTCCTGATGTCAGCCCCGCCCGCCTCTCTTCTGACTTGATAGCTCCAGTCAGTGGGCGGAGCTGACACCAGGAGAGACTGAGAGGAGGGAGGCGCGGCTGAGAATCACATGACCGGAATATACACACACTAAAAAACAGCTTTATGCACGGAGCGCTCTCCCGGGAGGGGGGCGGGGCCAGACATCGATTTTTTGGGTCGCATGCATCGATGCCGCATTGGGGACACCCGAATCGCGATGCATCGATGCTGCGATTAATTTCAGCAGCCCTACTACAAACTCTGGGATATACAGTATTTATGGATTTATTTATTTATTTTATACTAGTAGTGGCGGCGATGATTGACTACTAGCGGGACTGTGATATTACGGTGGACAATCAGACACTAACTGAAGGCACATAGAAGACAATTCTATGATATGGACTTGTGTCACAGCGCCCCCCCTCCCCCTCTGTACTTACATGCTGCTCTGCCGGTGGCAGCCTGTAATGAGCAGGGCGATCTGCCTGCTCACCATCTCCCCCCGATCTCCATTCGTGCGGCCGGTGTTCCGCCGGTTGTCACATCTCAGGTCAGCAGTGAATTCTCCCGGGAGAGCGCTCCGTGCATAAAGTTGTTATTAGTGTGTGTATATTCCGGTCATGTGACTCTCAGCCGCGCCTCCCTCCTCTCACGTCTCTCCTGATGTCAGCCCCGCCCGCCTCTCTTCTGACCTGATAGCTTCAGTCAGTGGGCGGAGCTGACACCAGGAGAGACTGAGAGGAGGGAGGCACGGCTGAGAATCACATGACCGGAATATACACACACTAAAAACAGCTTTATGCATGGAGCGCTCTCCCGGGAGGGGGCGGGGCCAGACATCGATTTTTTGGGTCGCATGCATCGATGCCGCATCGGGGACACCCGAATCGCGATGCATCGATGCTGCGATTAATTTCAGCAGCCCTACTACAAACTCTGGGATATACAGTATTTATGGATTTATTTATTTATTTTATACTAGTAGTGGCGGCGATGATTGACTACTAGCGGGACTGTGATATTACGGTGGACAATCAGACACTAACTGAAGGCACATAGAAGACAATTCTATGATATGGACTTGTGTCACAGCGCCCCCCCCTCCCCCTCTGTACTTACATGCTGCTCTGCCGGTGGCAGCCTGTAATGAGCAGGGCGATCTGCCTGCTCACCATCTCCCCCCGATCTCCATTCGTGCGGCCGGTGTTCCGCCGGTTGTCACATCTCAGGTCAGCAGTGAATTCTCCCGGGAGAGCGCTCCGTGCATAAAGTTGTTATTAGTGTGTGTATATTCCGGTCATGTGACTCTCAGCCGCGCCTCCCTCCTCTCACGTCTCTCCTGATGTCAGCCCCGCCCGCCTCTCTTCTGACCTGATAGCTTCAGTCAGTGGGCGGAGCTGACACCAGGAGAGACTGAGAGGAGGGAGGCGCGGCTGAGAATCACATGACCGGAATATACACACACTAAAAACAGCTTTATGCACGGAGCGCTCTCCCGGGAGGGGGCAGGGCCAGACATCGATTTTTTGGGTCGCATGCATCGATGCCACATCGGGGACACCCGAATCGCGATGCATCGATGCTGCGATTAATTTCAGCAGCCCTACTACAAACTCTGGGATATACAGTATTTATGGATTTATTTATTTATTTTATACTAGTAGTGGCGGCGATGATTGACTACTAGCGGGACTGTGATATTACGGTGGACAATCAGACACTAACTGACACTTTTGACACTTTGCTGGAACCAGTGACACTAATACAGTGTGCCAACAATATGCACTGCTTTTACTAAGGGAAGAGATATATTTTATTCCCTGCTTTGCAGGAACACAAAATCAATCCCTTCCCCCTGTCAGAACTGAGCTCTGCCTTGTTTATATAGGCAGAGCTCCTTCCTGAATCTCTGCCCGACGATCAGCGGGTGGCGGTGGACATCCAGTGCCCGGTACCCGCAGATCAGCTTCTGATTAATCACAGCAATAGCAGCCCACTGGCGCCCCCTGTAGGTGAAGGTGCAGAATCATCCATATATACATGTGATTCTGCACAGAAGGGCCACGCTGTAGCAGTAAATCTGCTATGGGGCATTTCGGAAGTAGGTAATGAATGCAGAGCTGGTGTCATTTGTGTCTTTTTTTATAGCTGCTTGGAGTTCTACCTTAATGGATGTTTTTTATTATTTGGGGGTTCAGGGTGAAGAACGGATTATTATAAAAGCTGAGGTTAAAGAGGAAGAAGAAGAGACGTATGTGGGGGGTGATCAGCCGTCTATGGAGGAGGTTGGGATGATTATGAAGAGTGAAGAGGATGAAATTTCTCTACCTATACACACAAGTAAGTATAGGTACTATGGAAGAAACGGGTCACAATTTAATTTTACTTCTGAGTAGAAGGATTGTAGTTTCAGGAAAAATGTTAGATAATTTTTATTATTATAATACAGGATTTATATAGCGCCAACAGTTTACGCAGCGCTTTATAACATTAGGGAGGACAGTACAAGTACAATACAATTCAATACAGGAGGAATCAGAGGACCCTGCTCGTTAGAGCTTACAATCTAGGAGATCACATGTGATTATTAGAGCTTCATGAAACTGTTGGCTGCTAGACCAACATACATGATTCTCCTATTACTGACCTTCTTATTAAACATGTGCAATTCATTTTCGGTCCGAATACAAATTCGGACAAATTTTTGTTTATTTGGAGATTCAGATGTATCCAAATGAGAAACCATAACTAATTCAGTTGAAACCCGTTAAAATTAGTTTTGTTTATTCTTTTTCTAACGAATTCCAAATTTTCAGAACGGATAGAATTCGGATCGGATTTTTGGTGAATAAGTAGGGGTGAAATGTACCCCATACTAATTCACATGGGGGGGGTGCAGGATCTGGGGACCCCCTTGTTAAAGGGGGCTTCCAGATTGCAATAAGCCCCTGCCCACAGACCCCTACAACCACCGCCCAGGGTTGTGGGGAAGAGGCTTTTGTCCCCACGGGGACAAGGTGCTGTGGGTGGGGGGTTAACGTTTTTGTATCGCCAGTAGGGTTGGGCGATTTTCTACAAAAAAAAAAAATCTGCGATTTTCTTAAAAAAAAACTCGATTCGAATCGAGTTTTATTTTTTTCTGGACACTGTGCCGGTCCTGAGGAGCTGCAGGCAGGAGTTTTTAAGCGAGGCCGCAGCTTCGGCCTAGTCCGCGGCGTCCAGCCTCGCGGACTAGGCTAAAGCCGCGGCCTCACCTAAAAACTCCTGCCCGCAGCTCCTCAGGACCGGCGTAGTAAAAAAAAAAAAAAAAAATCTAAAAAAAACGATTTGCTTAAATTTTGAATCGATTTGACCTCTCAACTCAATTCAAGATTTAAACCAATTTTTTTCCCCAGCCCTAATTGCCGGCATTGTTTTGTTTACAGCTATGGCCAACAGTTTTAGGAATGACACAAATATTTGTTTTCACAAAGTCTGCTGCCTCAGTTTTTGTGGATCTTTTTGTTACTATGGGATACTGAAGTATAATTTCAAGCATTTCATGGGTGTCAAAAGCTTTTATTGACAATGACATGAAGTTTATATAAAGAGTCAATATTTGCAGTATTGAGCCTTCGTTTTCAAGACCTCTGCAATTTGTCCTGGCCTGCTGGCAATCAACTTCTGGGCCACATCCTGACTAATGGCAGCACATTCTTGCATAACCAATGCCTGGAGTTTGTCAAAATTTGTGTTTTTTTTTTATTCATCCATCTTTTGAGAATTGACCACAAGTTCTCAATGGGAGTCTGGCAAGTTTCCTGGCCATGGACCCAAAATTTTTATGTTTTGTTCCCCAAGCCACTTACTTAGCACTTTTGCCTTATGGCAAGGTGCTCCATCAAAAGGCATTGTTCATCAACAAACTGTCCTTGGATGGTTTGAAGAAGTTGCTCTCGGTGGATGTTTTTCTCCCATTCTTTATTCATAGCTGTGTTCTTATGCCAAATTGTGAGTGATCCCCTCCCTTGGCTGAGAAGCAACCCCACACATGAATGGTCTCAGGATACTTTACTGTTGACATGACACAAGACTGATGGTAGCGCTCACCTTTTCTTCCCCGGACAATGTTTTTTCCATGGATACCCCAAACAATCGGAAAGGGGATTCATAAGAGAAAATGGCTTTACCCCAGTCCTCAGAAGTCCAATCCCTGTACCTTTTGCAGAATATCAATCTGTCCCTGATGTTTTCCTGGAGAGAAGTGGCTTCTTTGCTGCCCTTCTTGACACCAGGCCATCCTCCAAATGTCTTCTCCTGACTGTGCATGCCTATGTCCTCACACCTGCCTGCTGCCATTCCTGAGCAAGCTCTACACTGGTGGTGCCCCGATCCCTCAGCTGAATCAACTGTAGGAGAAGGTCCTGGCGCTTGCTGGACTTGGGCACCATGAAGCCTTCTTCACAAATGCAGTGGAAATGTTTATTATGGGAATAAGTTCATTTTCATGGCAGGAGACTTTGAAATGCATTGCAGTTCATCTGATCACTCTTCATAACATTCTGGAGTATATGCAAATTGGCATTATAAAAACGGAAGCAGCAGACTTTGAAAGTTAATATTTGTATCATTGTCAAAACTTTTGGCCAAGGCTGTACATTTCAGCTGTCAGTGGGGAAACCCGCTGACATCTGATGAGTCATCGGTTGTTAAGGACGCGGTGGCCGGCTTCCCTGGCCGCTGCTTAACCACTTCCTGTCCAGCCTATAGCAGAATGACGGCCATGTTGTGGTACTGTTATCCTGACTGGGCGTTATATGATGTCCAGCAGAAGAATATGCCGGGACGCCCAGGGGGCACGCAGCCTGGCGTTCGGTGGTGCTGTGTGTCAGTCTGACACACCGCATCTCCGATGGTGGTAGGGAGCCTCTGACAGAGGCTCCTTACCACGTGATCAGCTGTGATCAATCACAGCTGATCATCGCGTGAACCAGGAAGTGCTGGTAAGCGGCTTTCCTCGGCTCGCACCGGCGGCTCTCCACATTGATTATAAGTGCAGCCCCCATCAGAGGTGCCCATCAGCTGCCAGTCTGTGCCTCATCAGTAACGTCTATCAGTGCCCATAAATGTGCCATTCAGTGCCCATAAATGTACCAATTCAGTGCCCATAAATGTGCCAATTAGTGCCCCATCAGTAATGCCTGTCAGTGCCCTTCAGATGCCAATTAGTAATGCCTGTCAGTAGCTCCTCATCAGTGCTAACTATCCAGTGTCATCTATCAGTGCCCATCAGTGTCACCTATCGTTGCCCATCAGTGCCGCCTATCGGTGCCCATCAATTCTACATATCAGTGCCACCTCATCAGTGCCCATCAGTGTCGCCCCATCAGTACAGCCTCATCGGTGCCCATCAGTGCCGCCTATTGGGGCCCATCAGTGCCGCCTATCAGTGTAGCCTATCGGTGCCACCTCATCAGTGCCCATCAGTGTCGCCCCATCAGTACAGCCTCATCAGTGCCACCTATCGGGGCCCATCAGTGCCGCCTATCAGTGTAACCTATCGGTGCCCATCAATTCTACATATCAGTGCCACCTTATCAGTGCCCATCAGTACAGCCTCATCAGTGCCCGTCAGTGAAGGAGAAAACTAAATTTTATAACAGAAATGAAGAAACACTTTTTTTCCCCCCAAAATTTCGGTCTTTTTTAGTTTGTTTAGCAAAAAATAAAAACCCCAGTGGTGATCAAATACCACCAAAAGAAATTTCTATTTGTGGGAATAAAATAATAAAAATTTAGTTTGGGTACAGAGTTGCACGACCGCACAATTGTCATTCTAAATGCGACAGCGCTGATAGCTGAAAATTGTCCTGGGCAGGAAGGGGGGAAACTGCCCGGTATTGAAGTGGTTAACAACCAGCTATTCTTCACGCAGAATTCGAATTGGTCGATCATTTTTTGACCGTTCCGAATTCGAATCGTTCTGAAAATGTAGAATTCCTTAGAAAATTAATAAGCGAAACAAAATTTAACAAAAACAAAACTAAACGAAATCCGAAACGAAATTAGTAATGTGACAAATCTATCCCGAAACGAAACAAATTTTTCCGTTCTGCCCATTTCTACTTCTTATATTTGTGTAAAACTTTCTTTCCAACAGATGGATGTGACGTCAGGAATTCCTCGGAGAGACATCTTCTATTATCTGCTGATTGTAAGTCAGAAGATAATGTCATCACACAGGATCCTCCAGGAGGAAATCCAAATACACAAAATATACATCACAGACCTTCCTGTCCGGAGACATCAATGGATCCCTCTGATCAGGGGGAATCTTCTCATCAATCACATACTATGATTGTAAATATCCATGTAAGATCTCACACTGCAGATCCATCAACAGATCCTTCTAATCCCGAGGAAACTTCCTCACCCCATGAAGGAGATCACCGAGGTGACAATCTATTCTCATGTTTGGGGTGCGGGAAATGTTTCAAGACAAACTCTGAACTTCGTATCCATCTCCGATCCCACACCCGTGTAACTCTTACATGTTCATACTGCGAGAAATCTTTTAATCAGGAAAGCGAATTTCTTACACATCAGAGACTTCACAAAGATGAGAATCCTCATATATGTTCAGCGTGCGGGAAATGTTTCACTAAAAAAAACGAGCTACTTATACACCAGAAAGTTCACATCGGAGTGCGTCCTTTTTCATGTTCAGAGTGCGGGAAATGTTTCACTGAGAAAAGGCAACTTGTAACACACCAGAGAGTTCACACAGGCGAGCGACCGTTTACATGCACGGAGTGCGGGAAAAGTTTCACTGAGAAAAAAAGCCTTAATTGGCACCAGAGAGCTCACACGAGTGAGCGCCCTTATTCATGTTCAGAGTGCGGGAAATGTTTCAGCCAGGAAAGAACCCTTGTTAAACACCGGAGAATTCACACGGGTGAGCGTCCCTATTCATGTTCAGAGTGCGGGAAATGTTTCAATCGTAAAGGAGACCTTGTTAAACACCAAAAAACTCACACGGGCGAGCGTCCTTATTCGTGTTCGGAGTGCGGGAAATGTTTTGTCGTGAAATGCGTACTTCTATCACACCAGAGGATTCACACGGGTGAGCGTCCTTTTTTTTGCACAGAGTGCGGGAAAAGCTTCACTCAGAAAGGAAGCCTGACTATACACCAAAGACTTCACAAAAGCGAGCGGCCTTTTCCTTGTTCGGAGTGCGGGAGATCTTTCATTGTAAAAGCCAAGCTTCTCGCCCACCAGAGGAGTCACACAGAAAAGAGTCTATTTTCTTGTTCAGACTGCGGGAAGTCTTTCAGCCAGAAAGCCCAGCTACTCGCTCATCAGAAAAGCCACACGGGAAAACATCCTTTTCCCTGCCCAGTGTGCGGGATATGTTTCTCTGACAAGGCAAATCTTCATAGACACCAGATGAGTCACACGAGTGAGCGTCCTTTTGTATGTTCAGAGTGTGGGAAATGTTTTACACGTAAAGAAAATCTAATTAGACATCAAAGTACACACACCTGATGAGACTGTTAATAAATGTAGCCAGGTTCTTGGCTAAGAATGAGAATGAGAGAAACACTGGCTGCAGCTGCTCTCTGTAGCTGCTGCCCTGCGGTGCTGAACTGGTTACAGACTATTTCAGCAGAAGGGTTTGATAGACTGAGTCAGGCAGCAATGCACAGTGGGAACTGTAGTCCTGAGGAGAGACTCTCCTCTGTAATCCAAGAACATTTGAACTACATTCCCCAGAGAGGAGATTGCTGTACAGGATACCGCTTCCTCTTGTCTTGAGGGAGACCTGAGAGTGCACATCACTGCTGCATATTTGCGGCCTGAACGGGATCCAGAGTGCTGAGTTCAGGGATGCCGACAGCCAGAGGCACCTGGGTGCAGAGCAGAGAGTGGACTAACTGCTGTTTGTGACCGGATGATGAGCTGCAATATTACTGGGGCTGGTGAGCTGCAGCTGTGGGGATTTACTATCTGCTGCCTGGAGAGATTGAGCCCTTTAGTAACTGCCATCTAGTAGCCTTATTGCTGCCTGCGACTATTCTCAAGTGCACTATGAGCACAACTGGGCCCCACCGCTAGCCGGTTGAAGAGTTAGGTTTAAAGCCTCCCCCTTTACAGCTGTTACACAGATACCTTTTACCTATTGCTTATAGTAAGAGGTACACTATATTACCAAACGTATTGGGACGCCTGCCTTCACACACACATGAACTTTAATGGCATCCCAGTCTTAGTCCGTAGGGTTCAATATTGAGTTGGCCCACCCTTTGCAGCTATAACAGCTTCAACTCTTCTGGGAAGGCCGTCCACAAGGTTTAAGAGTGTGTCTATGGGAATGTTTGACCATTCTTCCAGAAGCGCATTTGTGAGGTCAGGCACTGATGTGAGACAAGAAGGCCTGGCTCGAAGTCTCCTCTCTGATTCATCAGAAAAGTGTTCTATCGGGTTGTGGTCAGGACTCTGTGCAGGCCAGTCAAGTTGCTCCACCCCAAACTCACTCATCCATGTCTTTATGGATCTTGCTTTGTGCACTGGTCCAATTCATTTGGTGGAGGAGGATTATGGTGTGGGGTTGTTTTTTTTTAGGGGTTGGGCTTGGCCCCTTAGATCCAGTGAAGGGAACTCTTTAGACGCCAGCATACCAAAAATTTTAGACAATTTCATGCTCCCAACTTTGTTGAGAACAGTTTGGGGATGGCCCCTTCCTGTTCCAACATGGCTGTGCACCAGTGCACAAAGCAAGGTCCCTAAAGACATGGATAAGCGAGTTTGGGGTGGAGGAACATGACTGGCCTGCACAGAGTTCTGACCTCAACCCGATAGGACAGGCCTTCTCGTCCAACATCAGGGCCTGACCTCACAAATGCGCTTCCAGAAGAATGGTCAAACATTCCCATAGACACACTCCTAAACCTTGTGGACAGCCTTCCCAGAAGAGTTGAAGCTATTATAGCTGCAAAGGGTGGGCCAACTCAATATTGAACCCTACGGACTAAGATTGTGATGCCATTAAAGTTCATGTGCGTGTAAAGGAAGGTGTCCCAATACTTTTGGTAATATAGTGTATGTGAACCCGGCCTTAGCTGTTGAGCAGAAAGAGTTTAATAGACTGAGTCAGGCAGCAATGCACAGTGGGAACTGTAGTCCTGAAGAGAGACTTTCCTGTGTCATCAAGAACTTTTGAACTACATTCTCCAGAGAGGAGATTGCTGGGAGGAGGGGAAAGAGCTGCATTTCCTGGGCTGTATATGACCCAGCTTCCTCTTGCGGTGATGGAAACCTGAGAGTGCACATCGCTGTCCAGTGTGCCCTATCACTGCTGCATATCCGGGGCCTAAACGGTATCCAGAGTGCTGAGTTCAGAGATGCCAGAGTCACCTGGGTGCAGAGCAGAGAGTGGACTAACCGCTGTTTGTGACCGAATGATGAGCTGCAATATTACTGGGGATGGGGAGCTGCGGCTGGGGGATTTACTGTCTGCTGCTGTAGAGTCTTAGGAACTGACCATAAAGCCATCTAGTAGCCTTATTGCTGCCAGCAACTATTCTCATGTTCACCTTGGGTGCGAGTAGGCCCCAACACTAGCCGGTTGAAAAATTAAGTCTAAAGCCTGCCCCGTTACAGCTGCTACACAGATACCTTTACCTATTGCTTATGCTAAGATGTACCTCTCAGGGGACATTGCACCATATCATAGTCAATGTTTATTGCTGATTTATGAGTTGATTCCAGTCATACAGAACTTACTTTGGCCTAGTGGAATGTGTCTGAACCTATTTTCTGTGTGTTCATTTATGCTCAAACCACCATTCATTCTAAGTCATACCAATAATTTACAACTAAGCGTTCTTGTGTCTTTTTCCTGGTACTGATTCACAGCCAAACTAAAGGTATCCATACTCGTGTTCTTTTAAGTTCTTACAGTGACTTTCATTCAACCAGGTATGTTAGAGGGTCTGAGGGTGTTTTTGGAGTCGCGGTGCAGAACAGAGAACCCAAATTACCAATCAGTTCTCTCGGGTTTAATGCTACATAGATGTAGGATGGTGGGGGGAGATCTGTCAGAGAATGTAGTGTGGATGGTGGGAGGAGAGCTGTCGGAGAATGTAGTGTGGATGGTGGAGGAGAGCTGTCGGAGAATGTAGTGTGGATGGTGGAGGAGAGCTGTCGGAGAATGTAGTGTGGATGGTAGAGGAGAGCTGTCGGAGAATGTAGTGTGGATGGTGGGAGGAGAGCTGTCGGAGAATGTAGTGTGGATGGTGGAGGAGATCTGGCGGAGAATGTAGTGTACATGGTGGGAGGAGATCTGTCGGAGAATGTAGTGTGGATGGTGGAGGAGAGCTGTCGGAGAATGTAATGTGGATGGTTGAGGAGAGCTGCCGGAGAATGTAGTGTGGATGATGGGAGAAGAGCTGTTGGAGAATGTAGTGTGGATGGGGGAAGAGCTGTCGGAGAATGTAGTGTGGATGGTGGAGGAGAGCTGTCAGAGAATGTAGTGTGGATGGTGGAGGAGAGCTGTCGGAGAATGTAGTGTGGATGGTGGAGGAGATCTGTCGGAGAATGTAGTGTGGATGGTAGAGGAGAGCTGTCGGAGAATGTAGTGTGGATGGTGGGAGGAGAGCTGTCGGAGAATGTAGTGTGGATGGTGGAGGAGATCTGGCGGAGAATGTAGTGTGGATGGTGGAGGAGAGCTGTCGGAGAATGTAGTGTGGATGGTAGAGGAGAGCTGTCGGAGAATGTAGTATGGATGGTGGAGGAGAGCTGTCGGAGAATGTAGTGTGGATGGTGGAGGAGAGCTGTCGGAGAATGTAGTGTGGATGGTGGGAGGAGAGCTGTCGGAGAGTGTAGTGTGGATGGTGGAGGAGAGCTGTCGGAGAATTTAATGTGGATGGTTGAGGAGAGCTGCCGGAGAATGTAGTGTGGATGGTGGGGGAGAGCTGTCGGAGAATGTAGTGTGGATGGTGGAGGAGAGCTGTCGGAGAATGTAGTGTGGATGGTGGGAGGAGAGCTGTCGGAGAATGTAGTGTGGATGGTGGGAGGAGAGCTGTCGGAGAATGTAGTGTGGATGGTGGGAGGAGAGCTGTCGGAGAATGTAGTGTGGATAGTGGAGGAGAGCTGTCTGAGAATGTAGTGTGGATGGTGGAGGAGAGCTGTCGGAGAATGTAGTGTGGATGGTGGAGGAGATCTGTCGGAGAATGTAGTGTGGATGGTGGAGGAGAGCTGTCGGAGAATGTAGTGTGGATGGTGGAGGAGAGCTGTCGGAGAATGTAGTGTGAATGGTGGAGGAGAGCTGTCGGAGAATGTAGTGTGGATGGTGGAGGAGAGCTGTCGGAGAATGTAGTGTGGATGGTGGAGGAGAGCTGTCGGAGAATGTAGTGTGGATGGTGAAGGAGAGCTGTCGGAGAATGTAGTGTGGATGGTGGAGGAGAGCTGTCGGAGAATGTAGTGTGGATGGTGGAGGAGAGCTGTCGGAGAATGTAGTGTGAATGGTGGAGGAGAGCTGTCGGAGAATGTAGTGTGGATGGTGGGGGAGAGCTGTCGGAGAATGTAGTGTGGATGGTGGAGGAGAGCTGTCGGAGAATGTAGTGTGGATGGTGGAGGAGAGCTGTCGGAGAATGTAGTGTGGATGGTGAAGGAGAGCTGTCGGAGAATGTAGTGTGGATGGTGGAGGAGAGCTGTCGGAGAATGTAGTGTGGATGGTGGGGGAGAGCTGTCGGAGAATGTAGTGTGGATGGTGGGGGAGAGCTGTCGGAGAATGTAGTGTGGATGGTGGAGGAGAGCTGTCGGAGAATGTAGTGTGGATGGTGGGAGGAGAGCTGTCGGAGAATGTAGTGTGGATGGTGGGAGGAGAGCTGTCGGAGAATGTAGTGTGGATGGTGGGAGGAGAGCTGTCGGAGAATGTAGTGTGGATAGTGGAGGAGAGCTGTCTGAGAATGTAGTGTGGATGGTGGAGGAGAGCTGTCGGAGAATGTAGTGTGGATGGTGGAGGAGAGCTGTCGGAGAATGTAGTGTGGATGGTGGAGGAGAGCTGTCGGAGAATGTAGTGTGGATGGTGGAGGAGAGCTGTCGGAGAATGTAGTGTGAATGGTGGAGGAGAGCTGTCGGAGAATGTAGTGTGGATGGTGGAGGAGAGCTGTCGGAGAATGTAGTGTGGATGGTGGAGGAGAGCTGTCGGAGAATGTAGTGTGGATGGTGAAGGAGAGCTGTCGGAGAATGTAGTGTGGATGGTGGAGGAGAGCTGTCGGAGAATGTAGTGTGGATGGTGGAGGAGAGCTGTCGGAGAATGTAGTGTGAATGGTGGAGGAGAGCTGTCGGAGAATGTAGTGTGGATGGTGGGGGAGAGCTGTCGGAGAATGTAGTGTGGATGGTGGAGGAGAGCTGTCGGAGAATGTAGTGTGGATGGTGGAGGAGAGCTGTCGGAGAATGTAGTGTGGATGGTGAAGGAGAGCTGTCGGAGAATGTAGTGTGGATGGTGGAGGAGAGCTGTCGGAGAATGTAGTGTGGATGGTGGAGGAGAGCTGTCTGAGAATGTAGTGTGGATGGTGGAGGAGAGCTGTCGGAGAATGTAGTGTGGATGGTGGAGGAGAGCTGTCGGAGAATGTAGTGTGGATGGTGGAGGAGAGCTGTCGGAGAATGCAGTGTGAATGGTGGAGGAGAGCTGTCGGAGAATGTAGTGTGGATGGTGGAGGAGAGCTGTCAGAGAATGTAGTGTGGATGGTGGAGGAGAGCTGTCGGAGAATGTAGTGTGGATGGTGAAGGAGAGCTGTCGGAGAATGTAGTGTGGATGGTGGAGGAGAGCTGTCGGAGAATGTAGTGTGGATGGTGGAGGAGAGCTGTCAGAGAATGTAGTGTGGATGGTGGAGGAGAGCTGTCGGAGAATGTAGTGTGGATGGTGGGAGGAGAGCTGTAAGAGAATGTAGTGTGGATGGTGGAGGAGAGCTGTCGGAGAATGTAGTGTGGATGGTGGAGGAGAGCTGTCGGAGAATGTAGTGTGGATGGTGGAGGAGAGCTATCGGAGAATGTAGTGTGGATGGTGGAGGGGAGCTGTCGGAGAATGTAGTGTGAATGGTGGAGGAGAGCTGTCGGAGAATGTAGTGTGAATGGTGGAGGAGAGCTGTTGGAGAATGTAGTGTGGATGGTGGAGGAGAGCTGTTGGAGAATGTAGTGTGGATGGTGGAGGAGAGCTGTCGGAGAATGTAATGTGGATGGTTGAGGAGAGCTGCCGGAGAATGTAGTGTGGATGATGGGAGAAGAGCTGTTGGAGAATGTAGTGTGGATGGGGGAAGAGCTGTCGGAGAATGTAGTGTGGATGGTGGAGGAGAGATGTCGGAGAATGTAGTGTGGATGGTGGAGGAGAGCTGTCGGAGAATGTAGTGTGGATGGTGGAGGAGAGCTGTCGGAGAATGTAGTGTGGATGGTGAAGGAGAGCTGTCGGAGAATGTAGTGTGGATGGTGGAGGAGAGCTGTCGGAGAATGTAGTGTGGATGGTGGAGGAGAGCTGTCGGAGAATGTAGTGTGAATGGTGGAGGAGAGCTGTCGGAGAATGTAGTGTGGATGGTGGGGGAGAGCTGTCGGAGAATGTAGTGTGGATGGTGGAGGAGAGCTGTCGGAGAATGTAGTGTGGATGGTGGAGGAGAGCTGTCGGAGAATGTAGTGTGGATGGTGAAGGAGAGCTGTCGGAGAATGTAGTGTGGATGGTGGAGGAGAGCTGTCGGAGAATGTAGTGTGGATGGTGGAGGAGAGCTGTCTGAGAATGTAGTGTGGATGGTGGAGGAGAGCTGTCGGAGAATGTAGTGTGGATGGTGGAGGAGAGCTGTCGGAGAATGTAGTGTGGATGGTGGAGGAGAGCTGTCGGAGAATGCAGTGTGAATGGTGGAGGAGAGCTGTCGGAGAATGTAGTGTGGATGGTGGAGGAGAGCTGTCAGAGAATGTAGTGTGGATGGTGGAGGAGAGCTGTCGGAGAATGTAGTGTGGATGGTGAAGGAGAGCTGTCGGAGAATGTAGTGTGGATGGTGGAGGAGAGCTGTCGGAGAATGTAGTGTGGATGGTGGAGATCTGTCGGAGAATGTAGTGTGGATGGTGGAGGAGATCTGTCAGAGAATGTAGTGTGGATGGTGGGGGAGAGCTGTCGGAGAATGTAGTGTGGATGGTGGGAGGAGATCTGTCGGAGAATGTAGTGTGGATGGTGGGGGGAGAGCTGTCGGCGAATGTAGTGTGAATGGTGGGAGAGCTGCAAGAGATCATAGTGTAGATAGGGGAGGGTGGAGCTGCTGGAGACCATATTGTGGGAATGAGGTCTCAGAGAATGTGGTACATACTGTAAATTGCGGAAAGAGGTATAACACCGGAGGCAGAGAGTGTTTAGTGATGTAGACGCTGCTGATAGAACAATGTGTGTCGGGGATTTAGATACTATAGAAGAACATCTCTACCAATATGTAGTTATTGTTGAGGAAACAATGTGTTTGCTGGCGACTTCTGAACACTGCACTTTAAAACTCAGGGGGAGACTGGATCCTGAGGTGCAGGCAATTTCCTAGTTCATTCATTCCTGATAGTAGAATCCTCCAGCAGTCTAAAGCTGGCCATACACAATTAGGGCTTGTTTACACTTGCTTCAAAATGTGGCATTAAACAAGCTATTTTAAAGCACTATGAATGCCAATCAAAGCTTCTGTCACTAAATGGTGAGCTTGCAGTCCTGGTTACACGTTGTGTTTGCCTTGCTTTAAAAAATCGTCCCTCGTATGGCGACGCTTTCTTGGTGCTACAAAGCACCTGCAAAAAAGACTCAAAACGCTTACAGCACCTGCAGCTTTTGTGAGACTTTTATTCAGCTTTAGCTTCACTTTGTTTTGGAGGTATTGCAGGTATGAGCTATCCCAGGATGCACTGGGAGAACAACAAGCGAAGCGGAAAGTCATCATCAGCAGTCACTTCCAGTTATTGTGTATATATCCTGGGAGTGTCTGGCACAGATGTCACACCTGGTGTGAAGCGAGGAGCAACAGGAAGGTGAGTGAGGTCCGAATTGGAGCAGCTTAAATAGCAGATGGCACACGTGGTGTGCAACAAGGGAATGCTATAGAGAAAGATGAGCGGGGACTGGAGAGAGGGGACTGAGCGGCAAAGGATCAGCAGAGCTGGCAGACCAGAGCAGGAGAAACTAGATGTCACATGTTTGTAACATGGAAACAATACAGGGAAGTAAGCGGGCACTGGAGAGAGAGGAGGATCGGTAGAGCTGAGGGTTACTACTGAGTAGGGGATCAGCAGGGCTGGGGGTTACTACTGAGAAGGGGATCAGCAGAGCTGGGGGTTACTTCTGACATACCTCTCAACTTTGTGAGATGGGATTAAGAAACACCTATTAGCGAAAGTATGAAGGCATAGGACACGCCCCTTGTCACACCCCTTAAAGGAGAATTGTACAAAGAAATTATTGGTTAAACCCACAAGTGCTTTTTTTACCACTACTATTCCTTTATACTGGCTTTTAGAATTTACAAAAGCAGGAATTTAATAAGTGGATGAAAGGTTTAGTACCTGGGGAAATACCTTTTAATAGATAAATAGTGCATAAATAGTGCATATACAACTATATAGCTTAGACCAAAATAAGGAGGAAAGAGGGACAGGGACTTTGTTCTGAATATCCCTCAAAATCAGAGACAGTTGGGAGCTATGCTACAGAGCAGGGGATCAACAGAGCTGGGGGTTATTACTGGGCAGGGGATCAGCAGAGTTGGGGGTTACTACTGAGCGGGGGATCAGCAAAGCTGGGGGTACTACTGAGTGGGGCATCAACAGAGTTAAGGGTACTACTGTGCAGGGGATCTGCTGAAATGAGGGTACTAATAAGCTGGGGATCTGCTGAACAAGGGTACCAATGCTGGGGAGGGGTACTAAAGAGCTGGGGATTTGCTGAGTGGGGACACTACTGAGCCAGGGTTCTGCTGGACCTCAACACACACAGGGTATTTGCCAAGCTACAATAAAGCTTCAAAACATAATTGAAGCGTCACAGAAGCATCAAAAAAGCATGTTGAAGTGGTAGGTCTACCTTCAACTCCACCCACTAACTCACTCACTGTCTAGGAGATCGCCAATTGCTTCAAACAGAATATTTATACAATTCGCAAAGAAGATCTCTACTGTTCCAGTACCCCCCACGCTTTACACTTCATGCCCACAGGTACAATCATCACTTCCCTCTTTTAACCCCACCACTATAGATGAGGTTGTTAAAGTACTTGCTAACGTCCATCTTACCACCTGCTCTCTGGATCCTCTTCCATCACAAATGCTACGTTCACCCTCTGGCTCTATTCTACTGTCACTAGATCTTCAATCTCTCCCTCTCTTCTGGCATCTTCCCCAACTCCCTAAAACATGCACTTGTCAGCCCCATACTTAAAAGCCCTCACTTGACCCATCTATTCTTAACAACCTATTCCACATCTCCTTGCTCCCCTTTTTATCCAAACTCCTTGAATGTCTGGTCTACAGCCAAGCGACCACCTTGCTGATAATAGCCTTTTTGTTCCCCTTCAGTCTGAATTTCATCCCCAACACTCCACAGAAACTGCTCTCCTAAAACTAACAATCTAATAATGGCTAAAACCAATGGACACTACTCTGTACCCCCACTATTGGACCTCTCTGTTGCCTTTGATACGGTTGACCCCTCCTCCTCAAAAAACTCCATGCCTTTGGTCTCCGTGACTGTACTTTTCTCTGGTTCTCTTCCTACTTATCCAACCGCACCTTTAGCGTTTCTTACAATTCTACTTCCTCCTCTCCTCTACCCTTCTCTGTTGGGGTCCCCCAAGGTTCTGTTCTTGGATCTCTCCTATTTTCAATTTACACCTCCTCCCTGGGTCAGCTCCAATTCCACCTCTACGCTGATGATACCCAAATCTATTTCTCTACCCCTCAGCTCACTCCCTCAGTGTCCTCACGTATCACTAATTTTCTAACAAATATATCAGTCTGGATGTCACACCACTTCCTCAAACTCAATCTATCCAAAACTGAACTTATCCTTTTTCCTCCTCCATCTTCCCCTTCCCCTTCCCTTGATCTCTCTGTAAAAATTGATGGCACAACTATCAGACCATCCCCACATGCCAAGATCCTAGGTGTAGTCCTGGACTCTGAACTCTCCTTTAAGCCCCACATCCAATCACTGTCCAAATCTTGCCACCTCAAACTCCGCAACATCTCCAAAATACGCCCCTTTATAACCAATGACACAACAAAGCTCCTAATTCACTCCCTGGTCATCTCTCGCCTCGACTACTGAAACTCCCTTCTCATTGGCTTACCTCTACATAGGTTATCCCCCCTTCAGTCCGTCATGAATGCTACTGCCAGACTCATCCACCTTACCAATCGCTCTGTGTCTGCTACTCCTCTCTGCTAATCCCTCCACTGGTTTCCGGTCACCCAACAAATTAAATTAAAAATACTAACAACTTGTTACAAAGCCATCCACAACTTAGCGCCCCGCTATATCACTAGACTAGTCTCTAAATACCAACCTATTCGTTCTTCTCAAGACCTCCTGCTCCCTCGTCACCTCCTCCCATGCTCGCCTCCAGAACTTCTCCAGAGCCTGTACAATCCTATGGAATGCCTTACCCCAATCTGTCCGATTACTATTATTATACAGGATTTATATAGCGCCAACAGTTTGATCTCCTACTCTATTTGCTTTTAGACGATCCCTGAAAAAACACTTCTTTTCAGAGAAGCCTACCCTACCTACACTTAACAACTGTATTTTCATTTTCTCCATCACCTCATTCCCCACAGCTATTACCTTTTGTTCCACTTGACCCTCCCTCCTAGATTGTAATCTCTAATGAGCAGGGCCCTCTGATCCCTCCTATATTTGTATTGTAACTGTACTGTCTTGCCCCCGTGTTATAAAGCGCTGTGTAAACTGTTGGCGCTATATAAATCCTGAATAATACAGGCATGTAATAATAATAATAGATGTAACATGATAGAGGACCAAGAGGAAGCCTGCAAAATGTCTAAATGTAACCTAGACTGCAGTATTTATATTGAACACAAGGTGGTGATCTCACTGGGAACACACAGACAGGAAGTGACTGTAGAAGTAGAAACAGGAAGTTCCAGTGAAAGGTGAGTTGCGAGGAAGTAGAGAGGAGACATTGCTGGAACTGGCAGCAAAGAAGGTAATAAGATATCATTTTATATTTACACCCAGTAACCCCCCCGTCATGTGCGTCCTCTTCCTCCATAGTCACTGTGTTTTTTGTTAGGATTTACATTATAGATACTTTTTTAAATATAGAGCCATTTATCCAACTGTCCATCCAGAGCCTCTGGTTTATAGACCGGATACATCCTAAATATAGAGCCATTTATCCAACTGTCCATCCAGAGCCTCTGGTTTATAGACCGGATACATCCTAAATATAGAGCCATTTATCCAACTGTCCATCCAGAGCCTCTGGTTTATAGACCGGATACATCCTAAATATAGAGCCATGTATCCAACTGTCCATCCAGAGCCTCTGGTTTATAGATCGGATACAACCCAGCAGATATTGTACTGGTTCCACCATAGGCATCACTAGCGCTAAGAACCCAAGGGCTTGTGCCCCTCATTTTATACAGGGTGCCTTGGGTCCCAAACATATGACTACCTGACAGTTTCTTGTTTCAGTTTTGTCCTTGTGGTGCCATTGCCACTTACACTGCAACGCCAGCTTCTTCTGTTGTCAGACCTCAGGAAAAGGGGCAGTTCAGAGCCAAGGAAGAGCTTCCCTAAAGCTCTGATCACCAGACCCAGCCAAGGGGAAGTCCTGCACTCTCTGCATTATGCACTCCTGACCACTGCACTGAACGCTTTACATGCTCCCAACCCCTGCACTCTGTACATTAGGTATCACTGACCTCTGAACTGTGTGTTATGCAATCCTTTGCCCCCTGTGTGTCATGCCTTTCTGATCCCTGCACTCTGAACCTTACACTCTCCCGAGCCCTGCCACCTGTGTGTTACACATTCCTGACCCCTGCACTCTGTTACCATGACACAAACACATTTCTAAACCTTCCACACTTATGGTTGGAGGGATTAAAGGGAATCTCCATTCGTCTAAGAGTTCTAATGATGACTATGTTAATTGTCTGCAGAGATCTTGTATGGATCACATGATCTCATCAATGAGGATGGAGGAGGACCCGAGTCACATGACTGAGAGGATATTGGGCCTCACCCTGGAGATCATCTACCTGCTGACCGGAGAGGTGAGGAGGATTCTGGGAGGTCACATGACATCACTCTTATCTCTATTAACCACTTCAGCTCCGGAAGGTTTTACCCCCCTTTCCCGATCAGGCCTTTTTTTTTTTTCCGATACGGCACTGCGTTATTTTAACTGAGAATTGCGCGGTCGTGCGATGCTGTACCCAAATAAGATTCTGTGTCCTTTTTTTTTCACCGCAAATAGAGCTTTCTTTTGGTGGTATTTGATCACCTCTGAAGTTTTTATTTTTTGCACTATAGACAAAAAAGACAGGCAATTTTGAAAAAAAACTATTTTTTTACTTTCTGCTATAAATCACATCCAATAAAAATGTAAATTAATCAAATTTCTTCATCAGTTTAGGACAATACATATTCTGCTACATATTTTTGGTTAAAAAAAAATCCCAAAAAGCGTATATATTGATTGGTTTGCGCAAAAGTTATGGCGTCTACAAACTATGGGATAGATTTATAGACTTTTTAGTTTTTTTAATGTTTTTACTATTAATGGCGGCGATCTGCGATTTTTAGCGGGACTGCGACATTGCGACGGACAAATCTGACACTAAGTGACACTTTCTGGGGACCAGTGACACGAATAAAGTGATCAGTGATAAAGAAATGCACTGTCACTGGATAAATGACACTGGCAGGGAAGGGGTTAACAGGGGCAATGAAAGGGTTAACTGTGTTCCCTGGGTGTGCTTTCTTACTATGGGGGGGATGGACTGACTCGAGGAAGAGAGACATCTGTGTTCCTAATTAGCAGGAATCACAGAGCTTTCTCTTCCTGTCTGACAGAACGACGTTCTGCCTTGTTTACATAGGCGGACCGCCGTTCTGTCTGTCCAGCGAACGATCGGCGGTGGCCGCCGGACCCGCTGATTGGCTCCCATTGTGTCCAATCACAGAGGGAGCGCGGCTCTGGGGGTGGGCGCGCCTCAGAGCCGATGGTAGAAATCACGTACAGGTACGTGATTTTGCGCTTAAGGGACGCCCTGCCACAGTATATGTACGTGGGGCGGTCCTTAAATGGTTAATAAAACACAGACCTGACCGGAGAGGTGAGGAGGATTCTGGGAGGTCACATGACATCACTCTTATCTCTATTAATAAAACACAGACCTGACCAGAGAGGTGAGGAGGATTCTGGGAGGTCACATGACATCACTCTTATCTCTATTAATAAAACACAGACCTGACCGGAGAGGTGAGGAGGATTCTGGGAGGTCACATGACATTATTGTTGCTCTTTCAATGCAGAGTTTTCCTCCGGTGAAGCCTGGTGACCATCTAACCATCACAGTACCTTCACCTCAGTCTATGAAACCTAAGAGACACACGGACAAGAAAATTCTAGAACTCACCAACAAGATCATTGAGCTGCTGACAGGAGAGGTGAGCGGTGCCGGGAATTCTGGGACATTATCCAGTAACAGACAAGGGATGTGTCTGGATGGTGACTGTATCATTGTGTGTGTCAGGTTTCGATAAGGTGTCAGGATGTCACTGTCACTGTGGACGAGTATTTAGGACACATGGATCTCTCCAACGATGTTGCACTTCCAGGTAAGAGGAGACTTTATTGTAATATAGAGAGCAGTACGGAGGGTCCACCTAGATCCCCCATCATCTGATAAATACATAGAAACAATGTATTCAGTCAGTGTGTGTGTTTCCTACAGAAGGATCCAGTAATGGGAACCCACCAGAGAGATGTCCCCGTCCTCTGTATTCCTGGGATTCCACACAGGAAGATCACACCATCTTACAAAGAGTTAAGGGAAAAAATATTAATTAACAGCTCATAATTACATTTTTGACCTGTTCAGGACAATGTTGTTACAGCTAATCTCACTTTCATGAAATATTCAGGGTATAAACCAGAGTGGTTGGAAATATCCTGTTAATGAATGGATAAAAGAGGAGGAGGATGAGGTTGGTGTGATGGAGAAGTTTTTTGGAGGACACAAAGATCCCTTCGAGGATTTTGTGATTGAGCCATTCAGTGACACAAACCCACCAGAGAGATGTCCCCGCCCTCTGTATTCCCAGGATTCCATACAGGAAGATCACACCATCCCTCACCATCATCAGGTAGGTGGACTTGGTGTTTATAACACAGAAGTTATTCAGAACTTTGTGAGAGGACATTCTTCTATGTAATCACCTGTTCTAATGTTGACGGCTTCATCTGAAGTACAACTTTTACTCCTCCCTTCGCCCCTATTTCCATCCAGTTTTCTTCAAACGCACTTTTTTTTAAATATTTATTACATCACTATATGTATTTTCTTCTGTGAGTTTTGGGTCCAGTCACGTGATTTCAAGGGTCCTCTTCATCCTTTTGTTCTTCCAATGGTGGGAATGTGCTGAATGACATTGTGCTGTTCTTTGCTCCTCCTGTGTCCAGGCTGGTGTGAGTTCATGGCTCCCTAGACACTTAGGAAATTGGCAGAGTTACAGACCTGATTTTTCTCTGCTGCAGGTCAGTACCACCTACTGGATGTAGTTTCTGTGTCCACCAGCAGGTGTCTCCCAGGAGCCAGCATATTCTAGTAATCAGTCTCCACCTGATGCTGGTTACTGGGAGGGTATTTAGTCTCTCCTCTGCTAGTACACTTTAAGTCAGATACTGAGTGCCATTTATCCTGCTTCTGCTCCTGATCTTGCTCTTGCCCTGCATCCTGTACCCTACACCCTACTGCTTTATATCTGCTCCCCTTGTTCCTGATCCCAGTCATAATTCCCCCCTCCTTGAATCTCCAGGATTCCCTGTGACCTGTGTGCAGTGTTGGCAACCTGGCTGATATTTACTGACACAACACCCAAAATTTATGGGCACAGCCAAGTGTTTGCTGGCATTTCCAAAAGTTACAAAACCACAGTTTTAAGTGCAAATTTCAGTGTTTAGGCTGCAAACAAGTACAATATGCAATTAGCAATGTGATTTAAGGTAGATATTAAGGCAAAAAAATATTTCTTATTTTATTTTCCATATAGGAAGTAAGTAGCTCAGGGACAGGGCTCAGGAGGGCAATAAATTCAAATGGGCAGCACACACACACACACACATGAAATTGACTCTCACAGTGACCCTGACAGCAGTGTGCAGCAACACAGATGATGAAGATGACACCTCGCCCACACAACACGTCCCCTCCTGAGTCACAGTGACAGTCTCTCTCCATGCCAGTTGGTCCCTTCAGTCCAAACAGCACTGATAGTCCCGCTCCCAGCTTGCCTTGCTCCATCACACAGACCCAAACGTGAGGGTCCGACCACACCATTCGGCTCCCTTGCACCATTACATCACACGACGCGCTTGGGCACCGCCTCTGTCAGACCCGCCCCTCACCGTCGCTGCCTGAACTCACAGTAGCAGGGACTCGGATGGTCTCAGCCGACCCCCTTCAGCCTCTGCAGCAATGCTGGCAGCACTCATACATCTATTTCCCAAAGACAACCTCTGGATATGACGCTGAGCACGTGCACTCAACTTCTTTGGTGGACCATGGTGAGGCCTGTTCTGAGTGGAACCTGTCCTGTTAAACCGCTGTATGGTCTTGGCCACCTTTCTGTGGCTCAGTTTCAGGGTCTTGCCAATCTTCTTATAGCCTAGGCCATCTTTATGTAGAGCAACAATTCTTTTTTTCAGATCCTCAGAGAGTTCTTTGCCATTAGGTGCCATGTTGAACTTCCAGTGACCAGTATGAGAGAATGAGAGCGATAACACCAAATTTAACACACCTGCTCCCCATTCACACCTGAGACCTTGTAACACTAACAAGTCACATGACACCGGGGAGGGAAAATGGCTAATTGGGCCCATTTTGGACATTTTCACTTAGGGGTGTACTCATTTTTGTTGCCAGCGGTTTAGACAATAATGGCTGTGTGTTGAGTTATTTTGAGGGGACAGCAAATTTACACTGTTATACAAGCTGTACACTCACTACTTTACATTGTAGCAAAGTGTCATTTCTTCAGTGTTGTCACATGAAAAGATAGAAGAAAATATTTACAAAAATGTGAGGGGCGTACTCACTTTTGTGAGATAATGTATACGGTCTGGTCTCAGTTTCCAAAGTGTAGCCATGCAGATCTGGTCATCTCTGCTGCTGATTCCTGATAAGGATAATCAAGATGGCAGCGGTGGGAATAATTCCATTTGGCATTTGTAGTGGCTCCATGAATCTTTAGAATATTAGCTGACACACGTGTGGATCTGTACCTTCTGGACTCTCCATCTCATTAATAAAACAATAGATGCCTCTCTATGAACACACATTCTCATTCCAATCACCATTTAAGAATAGAAAAAGACTATTGTAAAGTTTAGAAATCGTAGCACAATATAACCAACCATTAATCTACATTAAGTCTTGTATATTTTATCACATTAAAATACACTATATTCCCAAAAGTATTGGGAGGCATGCCTTTACATCAACATGAACTTTAATGGCATCCCAGTTAATAGGGTTCAAAATTGAGTTGGCCCACCCTTTGCAGCTATAACAGCTTCAACTCCTCTGGGAAGGCTGTCCACAAGGTTTAGGAGTATGTCTATGGCAGTGGTTCTCAACCCTATCCTCAAGTGCCCTCAACAGGCCATGTTTTGGGAATTTCTCTTAAAAATAATAAATAGCTGTCCAAAATACCAAGCCACTGACTCGTGATTTAAATCACCTGTGCAAGATAAAGGGAAAACCTGAAAACATGGTCTGTTGGGGGTACTTGAGGACAGGGTTGAGAACCACGGGTCTATGGGAATGTATGACCATTCTTCCAGAAGCGCATTTGTGAGATCAGGCACTGCCGTTGGACGAGAAGGCCTGGCTCGCAGTTTCCGCTCTAATTCATCCCAAAGGTGTTCTATCTGGTTGAGGTCAGGACTCTGTACTGGCCAGTCAAGTTCCTCCACCCCAAACTCGCTCATCCATGTCTTTATGGACCTTGCTTTGTACACTGGTGTGCAGTCATGTTGGGACATCCCCAAACTGTTCCCACAAAGTTGGGAGCATGAAATTGTCCAAAGTGTCTTGCTATGCTGACGCCTTAAGAGTTTCCTTCACTGGAACTAAGGGGCCAAGCCCAACCCCTGAAAAACAACCCCACACCATAATCCCCCCTCCACCAAATGATTTGGACCAGAGCACAAAGCAAGATCCAGGTGACATTTAAGTACTTACATTGCTTGCGTAAAAAAGAAAAAAACACCCACACACATTTAGTGATGTATTAATAAGTGTAGAGCTGTATCCATTTGTATCTTTTATATCTGCCTGGAGTTCAGCTTTAATAGATGTTTTCTATTATTTTGGGGTTCAGGGTGAAGAACAGATTAATATAAAAGCTGAGGTTAAAGAGGAAGAAGAAGAGACGTATGTGGGGAGTGATCAGCCGTCTACGGAGGAGGTTGGGATGACTATGAAAAGTGAACAGGAAGAAATGTCTCCACCTATCAACATAAGTAAGTATAGGCACTATGGAAGAAACGGGTCACAATTTAATTTTACTTCTGAGTAGTCTCTGTTATTACTGACCTTTTATATTTATTTAAACATTTTCTTTCCATCAGATGGATGTGATGTCAGGAATTCCTCGGAGAGACATCTTCTATTATCTGCTGATTGTAAGTCAGAAGATAATGTCATCACACAGGATCCTCCAGGAGGAAATCCAAATACACAAAATATACATCACAGACCTTCCTGTCCGGAGACATCAATGGATCCCTCTGATCAGGGGGAATCTTCTCATCAATCACATACTATGATTGTAAATATCCATGTAAGATCTCACACTGCAGATCGATCAACAGATCCTTCTAATCCCGAGAAAACTTCCTCACTCCATGAAGGAGATCACCGAGGTGACAATCTATTCTCATGTTTGGGGTGCGGGAAATGTTTCAAGACAAACTCTGAACTTCATATCCATCTACGATCCCACACCCGTGTAACTCTTACATGTTCAAAATGCGGGAAATCTTTTAATCAGGAAAGCGAATTTCTTACACATCAGAGACTTCACAAGGCTGAGAATCCTCATATATGTTCAGCGTGCGGGAAATGTTTCACTGACGAAAACGAGCTACTTATACACCAGAAAGTTCACACGGCCGAGCGACCGTTTATATGCACAGAGTGCGGGAAAAGTTTCACTCAGAAGGTTTGCCTTGCTTCACACCAGAGAGTTCACACGAGTGAGCGCCCCTATTCATGTTCAGAGTGCGGGAAATGTTTCAGCCAGGAAAAAAGCCTTGTTAAGCACCGGAGAATTCACACAGGTGAGCGTCCCTATTCATGTTCAGAGTGCGGGAAATGTTTCAATCATAAACGAGACCTTGTTAAACACCAAAAAACTCACACGGGCGAGCTTCCTTATTCATGTTCGGTGTGCGGGAAATGCTTTGTCGTGAAATGCGTACTTCTAGCACACCAGAGGATTCACACGGGCGAGCGTCCTTTTTTTTGCACAGAGTGCGGGAAAAGCTTCACTCAGAAAGGAAGCCTGACTATACACCAAAGACTTCACAAAAGCGAGCGGCCTTTTCCTTGTTCGGAGTGTGGGAAATCTTTCACCGTAAAAGCCAAGTTTCTCGCCCACCAGAGGAGTCACATGGAGGAGAGTACTTTTTCTTGTTCAGACTGTGGGAAGTCTTTCAGCCAGAAAGCCCAGCTACTCGCTCATCAGAAAAGCCACACGGGAAAACATCCTTTTCCCTGCCCAGTGTGCGGGATATGTTTCTCTGACAAGGCAAATCTTCATAAACACCAGAAGAGTCACACGAATGATCGCCCTTTTGTGTGTTCAGAGTGCGGGAAATGTTTTACACGTAAAGAAAATCTGATAAAACATCAAAGAAAACACACATGATGAGACTGTAAATAAATGTAGCCAGGTTCTTGGCTAAGAATGAGATTGAGAGAGACACTGGCTGCAGCTGCTCTCTGTAGCTAGGTTTAGGTGGTTAGGTTTACAGCTGCTACACAGATACCTTTTACCTATTGCTCATTCGTAAGAGGTACACTATATTACCAAAAGTATTGGGACACCTGCCTTTACACACACACATGAACTCTAATGGCATCCCAGTCTTAGTCCGTAGGGTTCAATATTGAGTTGACCCACCCTTTGCAGCTATAACAGCTTCAACTCTTCTGGGAAGGCCGTCCACAAGGTTTAGGAGTGTGTCTATGGGAGTGTATGTGTCAGAAACCATGAACCAGACCGAGACAGAAGTACAGTAAAATCACACTTGTTTATTAATAAAAATGTAAATAGAGTAAGCGTAGTCAAAGCATAGCCAGAGTCCAGAAACCGGATCGGGTAGTCAGCCAAGCCAGAGTTCAATAACCAAATCGGTCTAATCAGCCAGGCCAGAAGTCAGTAGAGGAACAGCAAGCAGGATAACGAGCCAGAAGGGATGTCAGCAAAGCCAGTCTTTAAACAGGAATGCAGGAGATGGCTTCTTGTGATGTGACCAAGGTGAAGGCAGGAATAAAGTGAGCTGGAGATCTTTAAGTAGGGGGGACTGACGAGCAGATCCACAACAGCTGGTTAACTGTGGAGAGAGATGAGAGCTGGCAATTAGCCGACAGCTGAGCGGCCAGCTCAGAGAAGGAAGGGCTGAGCCAGCCCTGACAGTTTGATCATTCTTCCAGAAGAGCATTTTTAAGGTCAGGCACTGATGTTAGACAAGAAGGCGCTAATTCATCCCAAAAGTGTTCTATCCTGTTGTGGTCAGGACTCTGTGCAGGCCAGTCAAGTTCCTTTATGGATCTTGCTTTGTGCACTGGTCCAATTCATTTGGTGGAGAACGATTATGGTGTGGGGTTGTTTTTTTTTAGGGGTTGGGCTTGGCCCCTTAGTTCCAGTAAAGGGAACTCTTAAGACGTCAGCATACCAAGACATTTTTGACAATTTCATACTCCCAACTTTGTGGGAACAGTTTGGGGATGGCCCCTTCCTCTTCCAACATGACTGTGCACCAGTTTACAAAGTAAGGTCCATAAAGACATGGATGAGTGAGTTTGGGGTGGAGGGTCTTGACTGGCCTGCACAGAGTCCTGACCTCAACCCGAGAGAACAACTTTGGATGAATTTGAGCGGAGACTGCGAGCCAGGCCTTCTCGTCCAACATCAGGGCCTGACCTCACAAATGTGCTTCTGAAAGAATGGTCAAACATTCCTATAGACACACTCCTAAACCTTGTGGACAGCCTTCCTAGAAGAGTTGAAGCTGTTATAGCTGCAAAGGGTGGGCCAACTCAATATTGAACCCTACGGACTAAGACTGTGATGCCTTAGCTGTTGAGCAGAAAGAGTTTAATAGACTGAGTCAGGCAGCAATGCACAGTGGGAACTGTAGTCCTGAAGAGAGACTTTCCTGTGTAATCAAGAACTTTTGAACTACATTCTCCAGAGAGGAGATTGCTGGGAGGAGGGGAAAGAGCTGCATTTCCTGGGCTGTACATGACCCAGCTTCCTCTTGCGGTGATGGAGACCTGAGAGTGCACATCACTGCTGCATATCGGTGGCCTGAATGGGATCCAGAGTGCTGAGTTCAGAGATGCCAACAGCCAGAGTCACCTGGGTGCAGAGCAGAGAGTGGACTAACCGCTGTTTGTGACCGGATGATGAGCTGCAATATTACTGGGACTGGTGAGCTGCGGCTGGGGGATTTACTGTCTGCTGCTGGAGAGACTGAGTCCTTTAGGAACTGACCATACAGCCATCTAGTAGCCTTATTGCTGCCAGCAACTATTCTCATGTTCACCTTGGGTATGACTAGGCCCCAACACTAGTCGGTTGAAGAATTAAGTCTAAAGCCTGCCCTGTTACAGCTGCTACACAGATACCTATTGCTTATGCTAAGAGGTACCTCTCAGGGGACATTGCACCATATCATAGCCAATGTTTATTGCTGATTTATGAGTTGATTCCAGTCAAGTGATACAGAACTCTATTCAAAGTTACTTTGGCCTAGTGATTATACACTCTAGTGGAATGTGTCTGAACCTATGTGTGTTCATTTATGTTCAAACCACCATTCATTCTAAGTCATACAAATACATTGAGTTAATTTACAACTAAGCGGTCTTGTGTCTTTTTCCTGGTATGGATTCACAGCCAGACTAAAGGTATCCATACTCGTGTTCTTTTAAGTTCTTAGAGTGACTTTCATTCAACCAGGTATGTTAGAGGGCCAGAGGGTATTTTTGGAGTCGCGGTGCAGAACAGAGAACCCAAATTACCAATCGGTTCTCTCGGGTGTAATGCTACATAGATGTAGGATGGTGGGAGGAGAGCTGTTGGAGAATGTAGTGTGGATGATGGGAGGAGAGCTGTCAGAGAATGTAGTGTGGATGGTGGAGGAGAGCTGTCAGAGAATGTAGTGTGGATGGTGAAGGAGAGCTGTCGGACAATGTAGTGTGGATGGTGGAGCAGAGCTGTCGGAGAATGGAGGGTGGAGGAGAGCTGTCAGAGAATGTAGTGTGGATGGTGGAGGAGAGTTGTCGGAGAATGTAGTGTGGATGGTGGAGCAGAGATGTCGGAGAATGTAGTGTGGATGGTGGAGGAGAGCTGTCGGAGAATGTAGTGTGGATGGTGGGAGGAGAGCTGTCGGAGAATGTAGTGTGGATGGTGGGAGGAGAGCTGTCGGAGAATGTAGTGTGGATGGTGTAGGAGATCTGTCGGAGAATGTAGTGTGGATGGTGGAAGAGAGCTGTCGGAGAATGTAGTGTGGAAGTGTGGATGGTGGGAGGAGAGCTGTCAGTGAATGTAGTGTGGATGGTGGAGGAGAGCTGTCAGAGAATGTAGTGTGCATGGTGGAGGAGAGCTGTCGGAGAATGTAGTGTGGATGGTGGAGGAGATCTGTCGGAGAATGTAGTGTGGATGGTGGAGGAGAGCTGTCAGAGAATGTAGTGTGGATGGTGGAGGGGAGCTGTCGAAGAATGTAGTGTGGATGGTGGGAGGTGAGCTGTCGGAGAATGTAGTGTGGATGGTGGGATAGCTGCAAGAGATCATAGTGTAGCTAGGGGAGGGTGGAGCTGCTGGAGAGCATATTGTGGGAATGAGGTCTCAGAGAATGTGGTACATACTGTAAATTGTGGATGGTAGCAGATGGCACACGTGGTGTGCAACAAGGGAATGCTATAGAGAAAGATGAGCGTGGACTGGAGAGAGGGGACTGAGCGCCAAAGCATCAGCAGAGCTGGCAGACCAGAGCAGGAGAAACTAGATGTCATGTGTGTAGCGTGGAAACAATACAGCGGGAAGTGAGCGGTGCCTGGAGAGAGGGGAGGATCAGCAGAGCTGGGGGTTTCTACTGAATAGGGGATCAGCAGAGCTGGGGATTACTTCTGACATACCTCTCAACATTGTGAGATGGGATTAAGGAACACCTATTAGCAAAAGTATTTAGTTTTAGGACACGCCCCTTGTCATGCCCCTTAAAGGAGAATTGTACAAAAAAATTATTGGTTAAAACCACAAGTGCTTTTTTACACTACTATTCCTTTATACTGGCTTTTAGAATTTACAAAAGCAGGAATTTAGAAATTGGATGAAAGGTTTAGTACTGGGGAAATACTTTTTAATAGATAAATAGTGCATATACAACTATATAGCTCAGACCAAAATAAGGGACAAATGAGGAGGAAAGAGGGACAGGGACTTTGTTCTGAATGTCCTCAAAATTAGAGACAGTTGGGAGCTATGCTACAGAGCAGGGGATCAACAGAGCTGGGGGTTATTACTGGGCAGGGGATCAGCAGAGTTGGGGGTTACTATAGAGTTGCCACCTCATCCCTTTAAACCCGAACACATCTGAATTACACAGGTTCTAAGGCTAATTAAATGCAGATAAGGCACCAAGTTAGTTTAATTACTACCTTAATCATCCACAGAACCCGTGTAATTAATATGTGTTCGGGTTTAAAGGGATGAGGTGGCAACCCTAGGTTACTACTGAGCGGGGGATCAGCAAAGCTGGGGGTACCACTGTGCAGGGGATCTGCTGAAACGAGGGTACTAATAAGCTGGGGATCTGCTGAACAAGGGTACCAATGCTGGGGAGGGGTACTAAGGAGCTGGGGATTTGCTGAGTGGGGACACTACTAAGCCAGGGTTCTGCTGGACCTCAACACACACACAGGGCATTTGCCAAGCTACATTAAAGCTTCAAAAAAAGCATAATTGAAGCGTCACCGAAGCATCAAAACACATCAAAAAAGCATGTTGAAGTGGTAGGTCTACCTTCAACTCCTCCACTGCCTCCACCACTAACTCACTCACTGCCCAGGAGATTGCCAATCACTTCAAACAGAAGATTGGTACAATTCACAAGGAGATCTCTACTGTTCAGATATCCTCCACGCTTTACACCTCATGCCCACAGGTACAATCATCACTTCCCTCTTTCAACCAAACCACTATAGACGAGGTTGCTAAACTACTTGCTAAAGTCCATCTTACCACCTGCCCTCTGGATCCTGTTCCCTGGCAAATGCTACGTTCACCTTCTGGCTCTATTCTACTCTCTCTAACCCACATCTTCAATCTCTCCCTCTCTTCTGGCATCTTCCCCAACTCCCTAAAACATGCACTTGTCAGCCCCATACTTATAAAGCCCTCACTGGACCCATCCATTCTTAACAACCTATGCCCCATCTCCTTGCTCCCCTTTTTATCCAAACTTCTTGAACGTCTGGTCTACAACCAACTGAGCGGCCACCTTGCTGATAATAGCCTTCTTGATCCCCTTCAGTCTGGATTTCGTCCCCAACACTCCACAGAAACTGCTCTCCTAAAACTAACAATCTACTAATGACCAAAACCAATGGACACTACTCTGTACTCCTACTCTTGGACCTCTCTGCCACCTTTGATACGGTTGACCACCCCCTCCTCCTCAAAAAACTCCACGCCTTTGGTCTCTGTGACTGTACTCTTAGCTGGTTCTCTTCCTACGTATCCAACCACACCTTTAGTGTTACTTACAATTCTACTTCCTCCTCTCTTCTTCCATTCTCTGTTGGGGTCCCCCCAAGGTTGTGTTCTTGGACCTCTACTATTTTCAATCTACACCTCTTCACTGGGTCAGCTGATAGCCTCCCATGGCTTCCAATACCACCTCTACGCTGATGATACCCAAATCTATTTCTCTACCCCTCAGCTCACTTCCTCCGTATCCTCACGTATCACTAATTTATAGATGTAACATGATAGAGGACCAAGAGGAGGCCTGCAAAATGTTTAAATGTAACCTAGACTGCAGTATTTATATTGAACACAAGGTGGTGATCTTACTGGGAACACACAGACAGGAAGTGATTGTAGAAGTAGAAACAGGAAGTTCCAGGTGAGAGGTGAGTCGGGAGGAAGTAGAGAGGAGACATTGCTGGAACTGGCAGCAAAGAAGGTAATAAGAATTATTTTATATTTACAACAGGAATTCCCCCGTCATGACCATCCTCTTCCTCCATAGTCACTGTTATTTTTGTTATGATTTATATGATAGATACTTTTTTAAATATAGAGCCATTTATCCAACTGTCCATCCAGAGCCTCTGGTTTATAGACCAGATACATCCTAAATATAGAGCCATTTATACAACTGTCCATCCAGAGCCTCTGGTTTATAGACCAGATACATCCTAAATATAGAACCATTTATCCAACTGTCCATCCAGAACCTCTGGTTTATAGACCGGATACATCCTAAATATAGAACCATTTATCCAACTGTCCAGCCAGAGCCTCTGGTTTATCCAATGATGAGCACAGCCGTTATGTTAATTGTCTGCAGAGATCTTGTATGGATCACATGATCTCATCAATGAGGATGGAGGAGGACCCGGGTCACATGACTGAGAGGATATTGAACCTCACCCTGGAGATCATCTACCTGCTGACCGGAGAGGTGAGGAGGATTCTGGGAGGTCACATGACATCACTCTTATCTCTATTAATAAAACACAGACCTGACCGGAGAGGTGAGGAGGATTCTGGGAGGTCACATGACATCACTCTTATCTCTATTAACCACTTCAGCTCCAGGAGGTCTTACCCCCTTCCTGACCAGGCCATTTTTTTTTCCCGATACGGCACTGCGTTACTTTAACTGACAATTGCACGGTTGTGCGACGCTGTACGCAAATAAAATTACATCACTGTATAAATGACAATGGAAGGGGCTAACAGGGGGAATCAAAGGGTTAACTGTGTTCCCTGGGTGTGCTTTCTTACTATGTGGGGGATGGACTGACTCGAGGAAGAGAGACATCTGTGTTCCTGATTAGCAGGAATCAGATTTTTCCTTTCCTGTCTGACAGAACGACGATCTGCCTTGTTTACCTAGGCAGACCGCCGTTCTGTCTCTCCAGCGAACGATCGGGGGTGGCCGCCAGAGCCGCTGATTGGCTCCGGTGGGCTCGCCTCAGAGCCGACGGTAGAAATTACGTACAGTATATATGTATATATGTACGTGCGGCGGTCCTTAAGTGGTTAATAAAACACAGACCTGTCCGGAGAGGTGGGGAGGATTCTGGGAGGTCACATAACATCACTCTTATCTCTATTAATAAAACACAGACCTGACCAGAGAGGTGAGGAGGATTCTGGGAGGTCACATGACATCACTCTTATCTCTATTAATAAAACACAGACCTGACTGGAGAGGTGAAGAGGATTCTGGGAGGTCACATGACATCACTCTTATCTCTATTAATAAAACACAAAGCTGACCTGAGAGATGAGGATTCTGGGAGGTCACATGACATCACTCTTATCTCTATTAATAAAACACAAAGCTGACCTGAGAGATGAGGATTCTGGGAGGTCACATGACATTATTGTTGCTCTTTCAATGCAGAGTTTTCCTCCGGTGAAGCCTGGTGACCATCTAACCATCACAGTGCCTTCACCTCAGTCTATGAAACCTAAGAGACACACGGGCAAGAAAATTCTAGAAGTCACCAACAAGATCATTGAGCTGCTGACAGGAGAGGTGAGCGGTGCCAGAAATTCTGGGACATTATCCAGTAACAGACAAGGGATGTGTCTGGATGGTGACTGTATCATTGTGTGTGTCAGGTTCCTATAAGGTGTCAGGATGTCACAGTCACTGTGGAGGAGTATTTAGAAGAACACATGGATCTCTCCAAGCATGTCACACCTCCGGGTAAGAGGAGACTTTATTGTAAAGGGGAGAGCAGTACGGAGGGTCCACCTAGATCCCCCATCATCTGATAAACACATAGAAACTATGTATTCAGTCAGTGTGTGTGTTTCCTACAGAAGGATCCAGTAATGGGAAGCCACCAAAGAGATGCCCCCGTCCTCTGTATACCCGGGATTCCACACAGGAAGATCACACCATCTCACAAAGAGTTAAGGGAAAAAATATTAATTAACAGCTGATAATTACATTTTTGACCTGTTCAGGACAATGTTGTTACAGCTAATCTCACTTTTATGAAATATTCAGGGTATAAACCAGAGTGGTTGGAAATATCCTGTTAAAGAATGGATAAAAGAGGAGGAGGAGGAGGAGGTTGGTGTGATGGAGAAGTTTTTTGAAGGACACAAAGATCCCTTCGAGGATTTTGTGATTGAGCCATTCAGTGACACAAACCCACCAGAGAGATGTCCCCGCCCTCTGTATTCCCGGGATTCCATACAGGAAGATCACACCATCCCTCACCATCATCAGGTAGGTGGACTTGGTGTTTATAACACAGAAGTTATTCGGAACTTTGTGAGAGGACATTCTTCTATGTAATCACCTGTTCTAATGTTGACGTCTTCATCTGAAGTACAACTTTTGCTCCTCCTTTCCCCCCTATTTCCATCCAGTTTTCTCCAAACGCACTTTTTTTTTATTTATTACATCACTATATGTACCTTTCTTCTGTGAGTTTTGGGTCCAGTCACGTGATTTCAAGGGTCCTCTTCATCCTTTTGTTCTTTCAATGGTGGGCATGTGCTGAACGACAACGTGCTGTTCTTTGCTCCTCTGTGTCCAGGCTGGTGTGAGTTCATGGCTCCCTAGACACTTAGGAAATTGGCAGAGTTACAGACCTGATTTTTCTCTGCTGAAGGTCAGTACCACCTACTGGATGTAGTTTCTGTGTCCACCAGCAGATGTCTCCCAGCAGCCAGCAGGTTCTAGTAATCAGTCTCCACCTGATGCTGGTTGCTGGGAGGGTATTTAGTCTCTCCTCTGCTAGTACACTTGGCGTTAGTGTTTTGCTTTGTTGTTCTAAGTCAGATACTGAGTGGCATTTATCTTGCTCCTGCTCTTGCCCTACATCCTGTACCCTTCACCCTACTGCTTTATATCTGCTCCCCTTGATCCTGATCCCAGTCCTAGTTCCCCCTTCCTTGAATCTCCAGTATTCCCTGTGACCTGTGTGCAGTGTTGGCAACCTGACTGATATTTACTGACACAACACCCAAAATTTATGGGCACAGCCAAATACTTGCTGGCATGTCCAAAAGTTACAAAATTACAGTTTTAAGTGCACATTTCAGTGTTTAGGCTGCAAACAAGTGCAATTAGCAATGTGATTTAAGGTAGATAGTCCGTAGGGTTCAATATTGAGTTGGCCCACCCTTTGCAGCTATGACAGCTTCAGCTCTTCTGGGAAGGCTGTCCACAAGGTTTAGGAGTGTGTCTATAGGAATGTTTGACCATTCTTCCAGAAGCGTATTTGTGAGGTTAGGCACTGCTGTTGGACGAGAAGGCCTGGCTCCCAGTCTCCGATCTAATTCATCCCAAAGGTGTTCTATCAGGTTGAGGTCAAGACTCTGTGCAGGCCAGTCAGGTTCCTCCACCCCAAACTCGCTCATCCATGTCTTTATGGACCTTGCTTTGTACACTGGTGTGCAGTCATGTTGGGACATCCCCAAACTCTTCCAACAAAGTTGGAAGCATGAAATTGTCCAAAATGTCTTGGTATGCTGACGCCTTAAGAGTTTCCTTCACTGGAACTAAGGGGCCAAGCCCAACCCCTGATAAACAACCCCCACACCATAATCCCCCCTCCACCAAATGATTTAGACCAGTGCACAAAGCAAGATCCAGGTGACATTTAAGTACTTACATTGTTTGCGTAAAAAAGAAAAAAACACCCACACACATTTAGTGATGTATTAATAAGTGTAGAGCGGTATCCATTTGTATCTTTTATATCTGCCTGGAGTTCGGCTTTAATAGATGTTTTCTATTATTTTGGGGTTTAGGGTGAAGAACAGATTAATATAAAAGTTGAGGTTAAAGAGGAAGAAGTAGAGACGTATGTGGGGGGTGATCAGCCGTCCACGGAGGAGGTTGGGATGATTATGAAAAGTGAACAGGAAGAAATGTTTCTACATATTAACATAAGTAAGTATAGGCACTATGGAAGAAATGGGTCACAGTCTCATTTTACTTAGAATTCTCTGTTATTACTGACCTTTTATATTTATTTAAACATTTCTTTCCAGATGGATGTGATGTCAGGAATTCCTCGGAGAGACATCTTCTATTATCTGCTGATTGTAAGTCAGAAGATAATGTCATCACACAGGATCCTCCAGGAGGAAATCCAAATACACAAAATATACATCACAGACCTTCCTGTCCGGAGACATCAATGGATCCCTCTGATCAGGGGGAATCTTCTCATCAATCACATACTATGAGAGCAAATATCCATGTAAGATCTCACACTGCAGATCGATCAACAGATCCTTCTAATGTCAAGATATCTTCCTTACCCCATGAAGGAGATCACCGAGGTGAGAATATATTTTCATGTTTGGGGTGCGGGAAATCTTTCAAGACAAAATCTGAACTTCGTATCCATCTCCGATCCCACACCCGTGTAACTCTTACATGTTCAAAATGTGGGAAATCTTTTACTAAGGAAAGCGAATTTCTTACACATCAGAGACTTCACAAGGCTGAGAATCCTCATATATGTTCAGCGTGCGGGAAATGTTTCACTGACAAAAACGAGCTACTTATACACCAGAAAGTTCACATCGGAGTTCGTCCTTTTCCGTGCTCAGAGTGCGGGAAATGTTTCACTGGGAAAAGCATACTTCTAACGCACCAGAGAGTTCACACGGGCGAGCGACCGTTTATATGCACAGAGTGCTGGAAAAGTTTCACTCAGAAGGTTTGCCTTGTCTCTCACCAGAGACTTCACACGAGTGAGCGCCCTTATTCATGCTCAGAGTGCGGGAAATGTTTCACTCAGAAAAGAACCCTTGTTAAACACCGGAGAATTCATACGGGCGAGCGCCCCTATTCATGTTCAGAGTGTGGGAAATGTTTCATTGAGAAAAGCGTACTGCTTTCACACCAGAGGATTCACACGGGTGAGCGTCCTTTCTTATGCACAGAGTGCGGGAAAAGATTTACTCAAAAAGGAAGCCTGATTATACACCAAAGACTTCACAAAAGCGAGCGGCCTTTTACTTGTTCGGAGTGCGGGAGATCTTTCACCGTAAAAGCCAAGTTTCTTGCCCACCAGAGGAGTCACATGGAGGAAAGTACTTTTTCTTGTTCAGACTGCGGGAAATTTTTTAGCCTGAAAGCCCAGCTACTTGCACATCAGAAAAGCCACACGGGCAAACATCCTTTTCCCTGTCCAGTGTGCGGGATATGTTTCTCTGAGAAAGCAAATCTTCATAGACACCAGAGGAGTCACACGAGTGAGCGCCCTTTTGCATGTTCAGCGTGCGGGAAAAGTTTTACACGTAATGCAAATCTAATTAGACATCAGAGTACACACACTTGATGGTAGTGTTGATAAATGTATGGTGGTAATAAACAGAATGTTTTGTTCAGTCCATGGAATGGCTGTATGCTAAAAATTATATTTAACGGTAAACATTACCGTAAAATTAACATATGATGTATAGTCTGGTCTGGTGGTGCACCTGCTGGTTTCTTAAATTTTTTTTGAGACCCCGGTCATAAGATTTTGCTGCCTCTACTGGCCCTCACATTGGGGTGTCCCCGTTTCCCTCTACCTGCATGACTGTATAGTAGAGAAGGGTTTCACGTTTATAGGCACGCCCACACTTTCATCCCTTTTGTTCTTTATTGGCTAAACTAGCGTCCTTGTGACAAATGACTGAAGCCTAAAAATTTAGCTCAAATTTATCAGCATCAGTCCGTACCCGTTATCTAAACTCTTAACTGCATAACTAATTTGTTGGTTTGATATCATGCCCAAGGACCTAAAAAGACCTAATGGAGTCGCAAAGTGCAAATGGCAGTGGTCAACGATGACTTCTTTTACTTCCCAAGATGTAGGCAAGCAATTCTAACATCTCATCCAAGGAACTCCTTTTCGGTTGGTTGCTACTCAGCGTTGCTACTTGTTCAACTGTTGTCAGGACTGGGATCTGAACCCATGACCTCTTCTGCATCTGGCTGAGATGCTGGACACTATCCTGTCTGATTCTTTGGATAATCTTGCCTTGTGCCTGGTGAACCTTGAACTCCTTGCTCCTCCCGTGAAATTCCTATTTAAGCCATGCCTTTGCACTTCCTGTTTGCCAGATTATTGTGGTCTTTCCAGCCGATATCTTGCTTCTTTTGCGTACCTGTAGCTATACTTATCTCCACTAGCGACGTTTGGCTTTTTCCTTGACTACACTTCCGTTTGATCCCAACCTGCAACCACTTGTTACTGAACATTGACTTGTTCCTTGACTACACTTGCACTTGATCCCAACCTGCAACCATTCATTATCAACCTTTGGCTTGTTCCTTGACTATGCTTCTGCTTGATCTCAACCTGCATCCACTTGTTACTAACCTTTGGCTTGTTTCTTGACTACACTTCTACTTGATTTCAACCTGCAACCACTCCTTACCGACCCTTGGCTTGTTCCTTACCTGCGCTTCCACTTGATCCCAACCTGCAACAATTCCTTATGGACCTTTGGCTTGTTCCTTGACTACACTTCTGCTTGATCTCAATCTGCAACCACTTGTCCTTGACCTTTGGCTCGTTCTTTGACTAAACTTATGCTTGATCGTAATCTGCAACTATTCGTTATTGACCCTTGGCTTGTTCCTCAACTACATTTCTGCTTGATCCCAATCTGCAACCACTTGTTACCGACCTTTGGCTTGTTCCTTGACTATACTTCTGCTTGATCCCTACCTGCAACAATTCCTTATTGACCTTTGGCTCGTTTCTCGACTACACTTCCATTTGATCGCATTGTGCAAAAACTTGTTACAGACCTTTGCTTGTTTCTCGACTACACTTCCGCTTGATCCCAACCTGCAACCATTCCTTACTGACCTTTGACTTGTTCCTCGTCTACACTTCCGTTTGATCCCAACCTGCAACCCCTTGTTACTGAACATTGACATGTTCCTTGACTACATTGCACTTGATCCCAACCCTGCAACCATTCATTATCACCCTTTGGCTTATTCCATGACTATGCTTTTACTTGATCCTAAACTGCAACCACTTGTTACCGACCTTTAGCCTGTTCCTCAACTACAATTCTGCTTGATCCCAACCTGCAACCACTTGTTACTTACCGACCTATAGCTCTTACTTCGACTACACTTCCGCTTGATCCCAACCTGCAACTACTTGTTACTAACCTTTGGCTTGTTTACTGACTACATTTCTGCCTAAGCCATACCTGCTATATCTGCTACTGGACCCCAGCTTTCTCACCTCTTGATGGGGCGATCCTGAGGACCACAACCTGGTACTAACATGCAGTAAACCCATTTCCACCATCAGGAGCTACGGTGAATACTATTTAGTGCCTAGACCTTTGGGTGAGACTGCATCATCCACCAGGGTGACCTGCTTGTGTACTTATCCAGCTGGTCAGTGGGATCCTCTCTAGTGTTATAGCTACTGGTTTCCGAGCCTGATCCCCTGACCATGACAACTTCACCGAGGAAGATGACCTGTCTTTGATCTGGACAATAGATTATTTTTTTAATAGATTTGATATAATTTCATATATTAAATATACAAGACTTGATTTAGATTAATGGCTGGTTATATTGTGTTACTATTTCTAAACTTTACAACAGTCTTATCTGAGTTTTTTTCTTAAATGACCATTATTCTTAGATAATTGGTGATTGGAATGAGAATGTGTGTTCATAGAGAGTCATCCATTGGTGTTTTATTAATGAGATGGAGAGTCCAGAAGGTCCACACATGTGTCAGCTAATATTCTATGGATTCAGAGAGCCACTACAAATGCCACATGGAGCATTCCCATCAATGACATCTTGATTATCCATGTCAGGAATTAGCAGCAGAGATGGCCGGATCTGTGTGTCGGTATATTAATAGTAAAACAAAAGGCATCCAAACACCTAACATAAAGATATAGGTGAACTATTAACTGAATGATAAAATATCTAACCACCTAACTATAATACAATATATACAAGATGAGGTACACAGGTTACAGGGAATACCAGATATGCAAGGAAGGGGGAACCAGGACTGGGATCAGTAACAAGGGGAGCAGATATAAGGTAGCAGGGTACAGGATGCAGGGCAAGAGTAAGATCAGGAGCAGGATAAATGATAAGCAGCATCTGACTTAGCACAACAAAGCAAAACGCTGGCTTTGATTTACCTAAATCAGAGAGTGCAAAATGTGGTGCAGCTGTGCATGGTAGTCAATCAGCCTTTAACTTCAGATTGCTCAATTAAACTTTGAAAAAAAACTGGAAGCTGATTGGTTTCTATGTAGAGCTGTACCAGATTTTGCACTCTCCAGCCTTAGTAAATCAACCCCACTGATGCAAAGTGTACTAGCAGTGGAGAGACTAAATACCCTCCCAGCAACCAGCATCAGATGGAGACTGATTACTAGAAACTTCTGGCTTCTGGGAGATATTCGCTGGTAGACACTGGAACTACAACTTCTTCTCTGGGAAGCACAGTGCCTCCAGCAGGTGAACCAGGTCCTGACACTCCTCCTGGTCACAGTGATGGGCTCCTTAATTTCACAGTCATCATCTACATCAGTGATGCAGAGGTCATCTCCATAAGTGGCCTACAGGGTATGTCAGTGTCATGTGGTCAGTTCCACCATTCTCACTGTGATTTTTCCATTTATATCTGAAAGGATAGATTACTGGACAGCCGACCACCCTTTGTTCCTTGGAAGCCCACCGGGACCCTTCAGAATTCTGGAGACCCAATTTGACACACACGCAGCAGGCACCTGGGGTAAGCTTGCTCCTAAGTTTCTAAGGGTTAACCAGGCTTTTCATCATGAGTTTAGGCAGCTGAAAGGAATTTACAAAGATAACTTATCTGCAAGGACATAGGATGCCTTTCTGAGGATCTGGCCACCATGACTCGTACAGTGGGTTTTTTTTTAAGTAAATCTTAGCTCAAGCAAAAAGTCTAATAAATATTAACAAGAAAGAAGTGTAAGATAAGGCACGTACATTCCTTTAAAAACAAGAACTATAAAATGGAGGGGAAATCACAAAATGGAGTTGCAGTTGATCCTATGCTCTTATAACAATTCCCTCTTAAGTTATAAAAATGACTTACTTCTTTTCTACAGAGTTTTTACTGTAATAAAGACTGAGGTAAGCTTTACTTTCAGCACCTGGGTCAGGGGTTCTAGTGGCTCTAGTAAATAACCACTTCAATACAGGGCACTTAGACACCTTCCTACCCAGACCAATTTTCAGCTTTCAGTGCTATCGCAGTTTGAATGACAATTGTGCTGTCATGCTACACTGTACCCAAACTAAACTGTTATAATTTTGTTTCCACAAATAGAGCTTTCTTTTGGTGGTATTTGATTACCTCTGCGGTTTTTATTTTAAGCTAAACAAATAAAAAAAGACAGAAAATTTTGAAAAAAATAAAAGTTTTGCTTTTGTTTCTGTTAAAAAAATTTGTAAATAAGTAAGTTTTCTCTTTCACTGATGGGCACTGATAAGATGGCACTGACAGGCACTGATATGGCGGCACCGATGAGGTGGCACTAATGAGCGGGCACTGACGATGGGCACTGGTAGGCGGCACTGATGGGCACTGGTAGGCGGCACTGATGGATGGCACTGATATGCAGCACTGATGGGCATTGATAGGCGGCATTGATGGGCACTCATGGGTGGCACTGGTTGGCACTGATAGGCGACACTGGGCACTGAAAGGCGGCACTGCTGGGCACTGATAGGCAGCACTGCTGGGCACTGATACGTGGCACTGATGGGCACTGATACGCAGCACTGATATGAGGCACTGATAGGCATCCCTGGTGGCAGTGGTAGGCATTGGAGTGGGCACAGATTGGCAGCTGCCTGGGCACAGATTGGCAGCTGCCTGGGTACATATTGGTATTTGCCTGGGGGTCTAGGCAGAGTACCTGGTGGTCCAATGTGGTGGCCATCCTGGTGGTCCTGGGCGGGATCCGAGGGGGGGCTGTGCTGATAAACAATCAGCACAGACCCCCCCTGTCAGGAGAGCAGCTGATCGGCTCTCCTCTACTCATGTCTGTCAGACGCGCGTGAGGAAAAGCCGATCACCGGCTCTTCCTATCTACATCGTGATCAGCTGTGATTGGACACGGCTGATCACGTGGTAAAGAGTCTCCGTCAGAGACTCTTTACCTAGATCGGTGTTGCGGGGTGTCAGACTGACACCCCGCAACAACGATTACCGCAATGCGCGCCCCCGGGCTCGATATCCTGATCACGTCATATGATGTCCGGTCAGGAATATCAAACCACTTTGCCGCCGTCATTTTGTAACAGGGCGGTCGGCAAGTGGTTAAACACATAATAAGCTTGAAACATGCATACAGAAATAATAAGAAAAGTAAAACCATAACAATTGTCACAGCGATATCTTTTAACCAGGAAAATATTCCCCCGAGCCCAAAACCTCCTAGACCTTTTAGAGGATCCCAATTCTGTGCAATGATATGGGCTTCTTGCAACTTATTAACTTCTTTCTGATGTTGTGCAATTATGTCATAATAGTCGAGCACCTCCATACTGGTATTGTATATCCTTTCTTGTGAAAAAATACTGGTATTGTATATCCAAGTACAACACTCATAGTCCTCTGTGTGTTCGCAAAGACCAGTCAGTGCTGCACTCATGCTTTCGATGGCCAGATCATGTAATTCTACCTTCTTTCTGAGTGCCCTTTACTCAATACTTAATAGATCAATATTGTCTGAGTTATTTTCCATAATATCATAAATAATCCTAGAGTAATTATTTAGCTTTCTCATCATAACTATTTCCCACCCTGTGTATGAAGAGAACCAGTCCCAGGCCTGGTCTCCCTTAGTAAACAATTCTCTCTTCATTTTATGCCTAAGAGGGTATCTTGGATACATACTGGCCTCAAGTAGTTGGGCTTCCTTATTGTTACCCATTGCTCTCATAATCGGAACTAAAGAGGCCAAATAACACCATCCTTGGACATGGAGAGGGAGCCAAGGATAACATACCTTCTTACAACACACATATATACTTTGTCCTAGTGCAAATGGTTTCTTAGCGATAAGCCCATAAGTGTACTTGTCCTGTACTGCGATTATGAATTGGTGTAGTATATCACTTACATTATCAGGGAGAGAAGAAAAGTTATGCAAGGTATTGTTTAAATCAGGATCAAATATGTGAAACAGTGAACAGGCGGAGTTTCCCTTAGATTCACACACGGAAATGTTAAAGGGGTTGTAAAGGCTCGTGTTTTTTCACCTTAATGCATCCTATGTCCAGTCACCGGCCCCCGTAGACCCTCCCCCCCATTTTACTTACCTGAGCCCCTTCATCTCCTTCGGCATGGACGCGCCATCCTTCTCTCCACGGAGTCCCGGCTTTGATTGGATAGATTGATAGCAGCGCAGCCAATGGCTCCCGCTGCTGTCAATCAAATCCAATGACCTGGGGGGCGGGGCCGAGTCATACATTCGGCTTCTATGAACGCCGAATGAATGACTCAGGAGCGCGCCCGCAAGGTAACTCCCTGGGGAGAGCGATTCTCCTAGGGGGGTTATCTAATGTGGGGAGGAGCCGCGAGAGCCGCCGAGGGACCCCAGAAGAGGATGTTCGGGGCCACTCTGTGCAAAATGAGCTACACAGTGGAGGTAAGTGTGATATTTTTGGTTTTTTTTAAACAAAGCTTTAGTATCACTTTAAATATTGGCCTACTGCATGCAGAGGGGTTAGTCTGTGTATCATTTCCTGAATTGAAACGCCAGTCAGGGAAATGACTTCTACTAGTTATTGGAAAAGTAACGGTGTTGTTTTCATATAAACTTGATGTGTTGGTTAAAGCAACGGGAGGAGTTTCATTTTTTAAAAAAGGGTGATATTTAAAGGTACAGCCATAAGGGGAATACAGGCTGTACTAGGATGCAGTTTACTACATATCCAACATTTCTCATAACCTGATTTTTGTGCATATGCATTTTTCAACTTCATCAGTAGCATTTTATCATGGAATGTGGTTGACCCTTCCCCAATCTCATTTTCTCCCAATGATTCTCTTTTTGACCTGTTACGTGTGTCATGTATAGGTTGTACTCCACATATGCCTTTTATAGCACCCAAGTCCTCAGGGTGATGTATACAGTTAGTTATGATCCATGTGGGTAGGAACACAATCAGGATGACCAAGAATAGGAGGCACAAGGCCTTCCCAGAAGTCTGTGGTAAAATAAGCAACGTCATCTTTTACAGAGTTTCACTTACTATTCGAGGATTTTCACTGCTTACTTCACCACCTCTGTCTTTAATCTTTCTCTTGGGTGTTTGGTTCACCTTCTTCACATGACTGGCATGAATCCAGGCCTGTTGTCCCTCTACCAGAATAGCTGTGTGGGTAGCTGCGATCACTATGGTTGGGGGTCCGAAGGGATACTCCTGCTTCTTGGTGCGATTCAATTGCTTGACCACCAAGGTGTTACCCACCTGGAAAGGGTGTGTAGGTTCCTGTGAAGAAGGAGGAGAGGTGCGAGCAACATTCCATTCAATTTTATCCAAAGTTTCAATAAATTTTCTTACATATTCTTCCTGAATGAGATCAAGGTCCCCTCTTTCTAACATATTTGGCTGTCTGGCCCATGGGGTGGGGAATGGCCTACCCATTGGGGCTTCAAAAGGAGAGTATCCTGTTTTCTTAGAGGGTGTCATTCTTACCTCAGCTAAAACTGCTGGTAGGACCTTCTTCCAATTGGTACACGTACCTCCAGTGGCCTTCCTGATCTTATCCTTAATGGTTCTGTTCATCCTTTCTACTATACCTGAACTTTGAGGGTGATAAGTATGTGAAACTTCCAGTCAATTTTGAGGCAGACTTTGGCCACAAATGCAGTGCCATTGTCTGTGTTGATCTGAAGTGGGCATCCCCATCTGGGAATGATTTCCTGTGTAAGAATTCTCACTACTGTTTGTGCATCTTCCTTTGTTGTGACAAACATTTTTATCCATCTTGAGAACGTGTCCACTGTTAAAAGTAGGTATTCTTGTCTCTTACATAACTTAGGCATGTGTGTGAAATCAATTTGTAAATGAGTGAATGGTGTGGATGGATAGATTAGATGTTCATGTTTTGCCTTGTGAGGGTTCCTGGGATTATTCCGGATGCATTTGATGCATCTGGAAACATATGCCTTAACTAAGGAGGGAAGACCAGGGATGAAAAAATCTCTATCCAAGAGTTCACATGTAACCTGCCACCCTCTGTGACCTACCCCATGGTATTGTGCAATGAATAAAGGAGCACTTGCTACAGGAATACATGGTCTCCCCTCATGGCAGACAAGCTCAGATTCTGAGCTTTTCTGCACATCTACTACATTCCATTTCACACAATCTGGCATGTCAGTACCTGTGGCTTGCCTTAGAAGGAGATTATCGTAGTAGGAACAATGAGGTATCCATTGGCGGCAGTAACCAATCATACCAAGAAAGGATAGCATGTCCTTCTTAGTGAGTGGGCGGGGCAGACCCATGAGAGCCGCAGCTCTCTTGTGACTGATTTTCCTTTCTCCTTTGAAGAGTACAAAACCAAGGTATTCAACAGTCTCCTGACACCATTTTTTTCTTAGAAACCTTGTGACCATTATCTGCTAACCAATGTAACAGATCTAAACCATCCTCCTTGCATGCGACCTGGCTTAGACTACACAACAACTAATTATCAACATATTGGAGTAGTACGGAACCATGACGGAGTGTCCAGGACCGCAGGGTTGCCTGGAGGACCACTGAGTAGACTACAGGGGAATCTACATAACCCTGGGGCATTCAACAACAGGTCATCTGGCAGTTTTTAAAACAAAAAGCAGGGATTGGCTGTGTCTCCTCATCCTCAAGGACGATAAAAAATGCATTTGTTAAATCAATCACAGAAAAATACTCTGCATCGGATAGTATGGAGGTAAGGAGTGATGGCACATCAGGCACTATAGGCGCAATGGGCACCACCTGGTTATTTACAGCTTGAAGGTCTTGAATAAACCTATAACTGCCATCCGACATTTTAACTGGATTGATAGGTGGGTTGTAGAGGGATACAACTTCTTTTAGAATGCCCTTTTTTAAGAAGTGTTCTACCATAGGGGCAATGCCTTCCTCTTTCTTTTGACAATGGGTACTGTTTGTGATAAATGGATTGTGCCCATTCTTTGAGGGTGGCCTTGTATGGGGTACAGGAGATGAGCCCTACATCTAGAGGGCTCTCTGACCATACTTTGTCAGAATCACTGGGGAGTCCTGTGTCTGTCTCTTGCACTTCAGTATTCAACATTATGGGCCATATGGGGATCTATTTAGAATGAATAATCACACCTCCCTAATTGGTTATCTCCATTCTAATCCCCAACTTACCTAGTAAGTCTCTCCCCAAAAGATTGACAGGGTAGTTTGGTATTATTTTAAAACTGTGGTGCAACAACACTGACCTGCTTTCTACATTTGTTACTGGGAGGGGAGGGGTTTTGAAAGTTTTGGTGAGTATCCCATTAATTCCCATTGAAGGCTCAGCATTCATTGTCTCTCCTCTGTAATAGTCCTCACTGAGGGTACTACGAGTAGCTCCTAAATCAAGGAGGAAAGGGGTTAATTTTCCTTGGATATGCAGAGTCACTATGGGACTTTCTGACCTATCTTCCTGTTGCTTCTGTACTTGCAGAACTTGTTGCTGCTGAACCGGGGCAGGGGCTTGTTGCTGCTGAACGGGAGTCGGGGCTGGAGCCCGTCTCTGGCTGACAGCATAATGACCAGCTAACAGATCTATATCTTCTTTTGTGAGACTGGGATAGATTTTGTTTGTGTATGGTGGAGGGTTAAATGGAAGTAGAGGGGCGGTTGGGTCTGGTCTCTTTATCTGCCTCTTCCTTGTGCTTTCTCTCATGATCCACCTTACTTAAACATTTGTTGGATTTCTTTTGTTTCTTGTTATCCCTCTGGAACCAATACGGGGCATATTTGTAACCAGTTCTCTCCTCCCCGTCTCATATAAGTCATGTCCCATTGTGGCTCCCTGGAGTACCATGGAAAACGCCTTTTTTTCTCCTAGACATAATCCTTTTACAGTATCCATATGCAACTTATCATTATCACCATCCCGGGGGAAAGGAACAGAGCTATGCATAGTTTCGGCCCACCCTGATAAATTTGATACCGAGAGGACTATGAACTCACAATCCGTACCACAAATCCTAGCTACATAATCTTTACATGCTTCCCCAGGGTTGGGAGGAGGGGGAGGAACTTCTTTACCATGTTTTTGACCCATATTGACAGTGGGGAATGACTGTCTTACCTTACAGTCATCTGACCCACGCAACAAATTATCTTATACTTTTAAGCGACAGAAAGAATAAGCAGAAAAGTTTTGGGTCGCGGTGGATTTACCTCATAGACTATTCCCCTTCCCAAAAGGAGAAACAGTACTGTTTAAATATTTTTGTCCTCCCAAAGGACTTTCTTAGGTCTGCCAAAGACCTTTTTCTTTATTAGTCTATGTAGGCATGGTTTGTCTCCTTTCTATACAATTTAAACAGGACTAAAGCTTTATCAGAGCGGCGGCAAGAAAATAATTTGTCAGATAAGACAAAGATTCACTTACCGTGGGTGAGTGCTTCATCCCGGACGAGCCCCCATTCTGAAAGGATAGATTACTGGACAGCTGACCACCCTTTGTTCCTTGGTAACCCACCAGGACCCACTGCAAAACTAAGTATGTACATTCTTATTAGTGCATCAGTGATTATTCCACAGAATTTTTTGTTTTTTTACTTTCCAGCCTGACAAACACAAGGATGTTGCAAGACCTGGGACACCCTGATGGGATCATTTCTGAGGCACTAAGCAAACCACTGCAATTGGTGGGAATGGGCAAATCACATCTAACAATTAAAGAGGCTAAAAGAAGCTGAGCTTTCTGTATAAACTGTACATACTGTATAAGCCGCAGAATGCTAGCCCCTTATAATAACGTACACAGGTGGGCATACCCAGGAACCTAAATATATAAGAAAACCTGGGAAAAACAGTAACCCCATAAGCTTCAGATTATCAGAGGTAGGTGTCATGGTTATGCAGTATTGTTTGTCTGTCAGCTTACCTCTACATGTGTTCAGATTAAGAGGCCAGCCACTCTTACCTGGCTGCTTAAGTAATCTCTCCTCAAAGCATGGCTCCACCCCAGCCCTATCAGGGAACTCTATATTAACCTGTGCACTGCAAGCCAGCTCTGCTGATCAATATTGTGTGATTTGGCTTCCGTGTGCTCATTGCTCTGTGTCCTACATCTGATCCTGTTTACCGATCTTGGCTTGTTCTTGACTATCCCTGCTTGCTTGTGACCCTGACCTTTTGGCATGTTCTCTGTCTATCCTTGTCTGCTAGTCGCCCTGACCTTTGGCTTATCTCCTTACTATCCCTTGTTGTCCTGGGCTGCTGCTTCCTCTCTGTCCTCCTGTAGCCTACCGTGAGCATGAGCTGGGAAACCCTGGGGGCCACAATCTGGAGTCAGTTGCAGCCCAGTCCATCCTCACCACTAGAGGATCTGGTGAATACCTGCTGGCTCTTAGACTCCACGCCCTGTGGAATCTTATGCTTTAGCTCCCAGTGGGAACTGTGTTGGTGCTCCAGTGGACCTGCCTTCCTGAACCACCCAGAGTTTCATCCGCAGCAGCCAGCCGTAGGGTCCACTACCTTAGCGGTGCACTCCTGACTCCAACAGTGTGCATCTGTCACCTAGACTCAGGTGACCTGACAGTTTGATCAGCCATGGACCCGGCTGATGTGCCGCTTCCCGCAGATGATCCATTGCAGGGCATAGTCCGCAGACTTGAGACCCAGGAAACGAATCAGACTCAGGTGATGCGATTCCTCCAGGATCTGGCTTCCCGCTTCGAGCAGCTTCAGGCCTTCTTGGGAACCCCAAGTCAGCAACCTCAAGTACAACCAGCGGCTGCACCTATTACGGTCGCAGCCACACATTCACTACAACTGCCAGCTCCGTTGCGTTTCTCGGGGGACTCCAAGGCTGCTGGGGGTACCTCAGTCAATGCACTATTCATTTTAAACTCCAGTCCCAAAACTTCCTGTTCGATCGGGCAAGGGTAGCCTATATTATATCCCTCCTGTTCGGCGAGGCGTTAGCCTGGGCTGCCCCTCTGTGGGAACTGAATGATCGAGTGGTTTCTAGTCTGTCTGATTTCTTGAAACTTTTTCGGAATATCTTCGAGGAACTGGGTCATATCTCCTCAGCGGCCAGCGCCCTTTTACGTCTCCAGTCAGGGGTCCGCTACTGTGGGACAGTACACTCTTCATTTTCGTACTTTGACTGCTGAGCTGAGCTGGAATAATGAGGCCTTAGTTGCAACCTTTTTACATGGCCTCTCTGATAGAGTGAAGGATAAATTAGCAGGAAGAACCATCCCTGCTGATCTGGATGGTGTCATCACCTTGTGTAACCAGATCGATATTTGCTTTCAGGACAGGACCCTGGAAAAAAAAGACGCCAGCACTCCCCTTTCTTTAGGAAGCCTGAGCTCCCTGTTCCCTCTCTTCGACCCGAGGAGCACCTCCTGCCAGCTGAAGAACCTATGCAGCTGCACCGGACCATGTTATGTCCCAATGAACGCGATAGACGCAGAACTCTGGGCCTGTGCCTCTATTGTGCAGCCAAAGGTCATGTTCGTGACACTTGCTCTCTTCGTCCAGAAAAACGCTCGGGGCTAATACATCTGGAAGGTGGAGTATTGGACCCTGAAATATCACCTTCACCTTCTCGTCTTCTTCTTTCTGTGTGCCGTTATGTCGGTGCTTCCTCTCATTCGGTCTCGGCATATCTGGATCCCGGAGCCGCTGGCAATTTCATGGACTGGGGAACTGCATCTTCCATGAGACTTACCCTTTTGCCCCTCACAACCCCATTGGTGGTCTTGGCGATTGATAGCATTGTTCTCCCAGGGGGCCCTATTCACTTCCAGATCCTCCCTGTTAAGATGTTGGTAGGTAGGGACACTCCACCAGGAGTTGGTATCCTTCCTTGTCTTACCTAAGGCCTCATCTCCTATCGTTTAAGGTCTTCCTTGGTTACGACTCCATTCTCCACACATTGACTGGACTGCTAGACAGATCCTGGCTTGGGGTTCCTCCTTTTCCTCATCCTGCCTACTTAATGTTGCCCCAAAAGAGAAACTTCCTGTTGCCACCATCCAAGTATCTATTGCTCTTCCCACTGCATATAGCCATTTCTGGGATGTGTCCTGCAATAGTCGGGCTGATGCACTCTCTAATTTATGTGGCACTCTGGATGAGGAGCCCACCTGTGAACCTGAGCCGATCATTCACTCAAGTTTGCTTAACCATTTACCTTTGCCTGTCCCTAAACTTCCTTAGACGCAAAGCCAGGCTAACTCATCCACCAGTTACACAGTCGCTACGCCCTGCGATTGTGGTAGTCGCTGCACCTGGCAATGCTATTCAGATGGCCTCTGCACCAGTTATGCCAGTCCAGTCTATGCCTAGTGAGCTTCCTGCTTTTTCTTATTCAGGACTTTCTATAACCTGGCCTCACCGTACTACTACTACTACTACTACTATGTCCATTCAAACCTGTCTAAGAGGCTCAATCCATCCTTTGGATAGACTGCCTCATTCAGCCCGGTGGGGTTTTTCAAACTTTTTTCAAGGCTCTCTGCATTCTTCTTGTGTTTCAGCTATCCAGCTTGACTCCTGTGACACGTCACCTTCCAACCATCCTGGCCTCAGGGATCCACTGACCTCTGCCCAGTCTGATGGTCCTGTGCTGGATGTCCAGCTCATCTTCAAGGGTCTGGGGGACCCTGCTCAGACTCCTGATGGTCTTCTCATGCCCTTACCCATTCCTAAAAAGGCTGTAGTCCTCAATAAGTCCTCTCATCCTCTCCCTACCTCGGTTATGGTCTCTGAGGATAATCTAAAGTGCAAGGTTAATCAAGTTCTGGATTCCCGGCTCTGTAAAGGAATTCTTCAGTACCTCGTACATTGGAAAGGGTTTGGTCCTGAAGAGAGGTCTTGGATCACTGCATCTGAGGTCTTTATGCCTCGTCTGTTGAGGAGGTTTCATCTGAAGTTTCCCTTTAAGTCTGGGCCCAGGTGGGGGAGGGGGAGGCCTTGTAAGAGGGGGGTACTGTCATGGTTATGCAGTATTGTTTATCAAAAGAGAGATCCTAGTGCTAAAGTACCTAGTATACAGGGTGACTCTGTAGGTACTTATCAGTTATTTGTGCCAGCGTCCCCAATAGTGTATTTAAGAACATCAAAGGACTAAAAAAATGGGACTTTTAAGGCACAATTGTAATAGACTACAAAAGGTATATATAAAAAAAAATTTGAATTTTATTCATAGCATACAAAAAACATGGGGGGTAGTCTACCCCCCATGTTTTTTGTATGCTATGAATAAAATTCAAATTTTTTTTTATATATACCTTTTGTAGTCTATTACAATTGTGCCTTAAAAGTCCCATTTTTTTAGTCCTTTGATGTTCTTATATGCAGTATTGTTTGTCAGCTTAGCTCTCCATGTGTTCAGATTAAGAGGCCAGCCACTCTCACTTGGCTGCTTAAGTAATCTCTCCTCAAAGCATGGCTCTACCCCAGCCCCTATCATGGAACTCTATATTAAACTGTGCACTGCACTGCCAGCTCTGCTGATCAATATTGTGCAATTTGGCATCCATGTGCTCATTGCTCTGTGTCCTACATCTTATCCTGTTTACCGATCTTGGCTTGTTCTTGACTATCCCTGCTTGCTTGTGACCCTGACCTTTTGGTGTGTTCTCTGTCTATCCTTGTCTGCCAGTCACCCTGACCTTTGGCTTATCTCCTTACTATCCCTTGTTGTCCTGGGCTGCTGCTTCCTCTCTGTCCTCCTGTAGCCTACCGTGAGCATTAGCTGGGAGACCCTGGGGGCCGCGACCTGGAGTCAGTTGCAGCGCAGTCCATCCTCACTACTAGAGGCTCTGGTGAATACCTGCTGGCTCTTAGACTACGCGCCCTGGGGAATCTTATGCTCTAGGTCCCAGTGGAATCCATGTTGGTGCTCCAGTGGACCTGCCTTCCTGAACCACCCTGAGTTTCATCCGCAGCAGTCAGCTTTAAGGTCCACTACCTTAGCAGTGCACTCCTGACTCCAACAGTGTGCATCTATCACCTGGATTTAGGTGACCTGACAGTAGGGGATGGATAGGCCCCTCCCTAGACTTCTTTTTACAGCTCTGATTCATCAAGTTGCTAGGACTCGAGTTGATGGCACTTATCATTAATAAGGGGGTATTCCCAATGACCACAAGCATAAGCAGCAGGTTTCCCACTGACCATCACACTAATCATGAGTTGTAGATATAGTTATTTTTAGCCGGGGTTCCCTGAGACCTAGATGGTTACTTCAAAGGGTTCCCATTTGTTGAAAAGGTTGAGAAAGGCTGTTTCAGAAGAATGATGACCAAAACTAAAGTGCATTGTCAAAACCTGAGGGTTAACCAGTACTTTGTAATAGACATGTAAGTTTCTTTTGAAAAAAAATTCAGACGAAATTTTAATTATTCGGAGATTCGGATGTATCTGAATCTCTGAATCACATTAGTAACGAATTTCAACGAATCCAAAATAAATTCTAACAAAACAATCCATGTGTTTTATGTTGCATTAATATTTTTCCTTATAAAAATAATGCACTACATATGAAATGGAAACATAGTGCAATAAATACAGTAAGGTATAAAAGTGATATAAGATTTATGTTTCCTACTTATTGTGGTTGGGTTGAATGGAGGCAGTTCAATCAGAATCTCCGAATCATAACATAACGAATGAATCCGAAATTAATTTTGTTCCATTCGTTATGTTATGATTCGGAGATTCGGAGATTCTGATGGATCCACCTCCATCCAACCCAAACAGAGTCCATAAGTAATCTCCCGAAATAGCGAATTAACACGTTAAAACAAATATAGCCCATCTTACGAAATAATTTCCAAAATACAAAACGATTTGGAACAACGAATATACGAGGCGATTTCTGAAAACGAATCATTCTAACATACCGAATAAGACAAAACAAAATGATTAGCTTAACGAAGGAATCCAAAATGAAACGAAACAAATTTTTCGGTCATGCACATCTTTACTTTATAAAGGGATAGAATGATTGATTTATCTCTGGAATGTATTTATCTCTGGAAGCCAACCTTCTGATTTATTAGTCTTGAAATAAAGGACACATTGCATATGATGGCCCCCAATAGATGGGCAAGCATAGAGCGTATTTAGACACTCCCAGAACAGGGGGGGGCTATGACGTGCAAGCAGGAATGTGCAAGGGAATCGACTCTTCCTGGAGTGGTCAAATTTTCTAGCAAACTCAGAGGTGCTTTACAAGCAAATAAACAGCATTTTATGTAAAGAAAAGTAAGCAATTAACATACCTAATTTTCTGTGCTTTTACCTTAATTTTTTAAAAATGGTTACAGGATCTGGTGGTTTTTTTTTTGTTTTTAACACTGTAGTGTTATCTTATAATATTCCCATAATGAACAGAGATAGGACTCCCAGTTTAACCACTTCAGCCCTGGAAGGTTTTACCCCCTTATTACCAGTCCATTTTTTTGCGATACGGTACTGGGTTATTTTAACTGACAATTGCACGGTTGTGCGATGCTGTACACAAATAAAATATTTGTCCTTTTTTTTTCCCCACAAATAGAGCTTTCTTTTGGTGGTATTTGATCACTTCTGTGGTTTTTATTTTTTTGCGCTATAAACAAAAAGAGACCGTCAATTTTGAAATATATATATATAGATAGATATATATATATATCTATATATATATAGATATATATATATATCTATCTATATATAATTTTTTTTTTTTTTACTTTCTGCTATAAAACATATCCAATTAAAAAATTTAAAAAATTTAATTTCCTCATCAATTTATACCAGTATGTATTCTGCTACATATTTTTGGTAAAAAAAATCCCAATAAGCGTATATTGATTGGTTAGCGCAAAAGTTATAGCGTCTACAAACTATGGGATATTTGTATATATATTTTTTTATACTAGTAATGGCGGCAATCAGTGACTTATAGCAGGACTGCAATATTGTGGCGGACAAATTTAGACACTAATGCCGCGTACACACGGTCGGACTTTTCGTCTACAAAAGTCCAACGGACGCTGACGGACTAAAGCTGGCTGGTAATCCGATCGTGTGTGGGCTTCTCCGGACTTTCAACATACTTTTTTAGCCTCAAATCCGACGTACTTTAGATTTGAAACATGCTTCAAATCTTTACTTCGTAACTACGACGGACCCCGAAATCCGCTCGTCTGTGTGCTAGTCCGACGGACAAAAAGCCACGCTAGGGCACCTATTGGCTACTGGCTATGAACTTCCTTATTTTAGTCCGGTGTACGTCATCACGTACGAATCCGTCGGACTTTTGTGTGGTCGTGTGTAGGCAAGTCCGTTCGTTAGAAAGTATGCCGCAAGTCCGCCGCAAGTCCGCCGAAAGTCTGCCGGAAGTCTGTCGGACAGGCTGTCTGACTTTTGTAGACGAAAAGTCCGACCGTGTGTACGCGGCATTACTGACACTTTTTGGGGACTAGTGACACTAATACCGGGATCAGTGCTAAAATATATGCACTGTCACTGTACTAATGACACTGGCAAAAAAAGGGGTTAACATCTAGGGGCGATCAAAGGGTTAAATGTGTTCCCTGGGAGAGCTTACTAACTGTGGGGGAGGTGCTTTGACTGGGGGAAGGTAAAGATCAGTGTTCCTGCTTATTAGAAACACAGGATCAGTACATTCAGTACATTCCCCTCTGCCTATGTAAACAAGGTTCTGCCTGTCTCCCGAACGATCGGCGGGTCCCGGCGGACTTCGTGTCCACCGGACACGCTGATTGGCTCCCGCTGTGTCCAATCACAGCAGGAGCAGGACGCCACCCCAGACCCGCAAGTGTCAGATCACGTGATATGGCACAGAGCGGCTGCCCTGCCGCAGTATATGTGCGTGGGGCAGTCGCTAAGAGGTTAAAGATGGTTAGAGGATCTGATGGTTTTGATGTATTGATAGGTTAGACTTGATGGACTTATTTCTGTTTTCAACCTCACCTACTATGTAACTCTGTAGTGTTATCTTATAATATTCACATACTGATAATAGACAGGACTTCCCGTTTTAATGACATTTTACTCAAGGCGGAGATCTTTTCCAGTTATATGCTAGATGTTATCCTGGACTCTGAACTGTCCTTTCAGGCCCCAGGCAATCAGTGTCTATAACTGGATGCCTCAACCTCGGCAACATCCCCAGAATACGCCCCTTCCTATCCAATGATGCCACAAAGCTTCTAATTCATTCTCTGGTCATCTCTTGCCTTGACTACTGCAACTCCCTCCTCGTTGGCTTACCATTACATAGGCTATCTGCCCTTCAGTCCATTATGAATGCTGCTGCCAGACTCATCCACCTTACCAACCACTAAGAGCCCTTGCACACTGGGGCGGTTTGCAGGCGCTATTGCGCTAATAATAGCGCCTGCAAACCGCCCCGAAAGTGCCGCTACTGTCATTCCAGTGTGAAAGCCCTGAGGGCTTGCACACTGGAGCGATGCGCTGGCAGGACGGTAAAAAAAGTCCTGCCAGCAGCATCTTCGGAGCGGTGAAGGAGCGGTGTGTATACCGCTCCTTCACCGCTCCTGCCCATTGAAATCAATGGGACGGCGCGGCTATACCGCCGGCAAAGCGCCTCTGCAGAGGCGCTTTGCGGGGGTAGTTAACCCTTTCTCGGCCGCTAGCGGGGGGTAAAACCGCCCCGCTAGCGGCCGAATACTGACGGTAAAACGCCGCTAATAATGGCGGCGTTTTACCGCCGACGCCGCCCCCCGCCCCAGTGTGCAAGGGCTCTCAGTGTTTGCTACCTCTCTCTGCCGATCCCTCCACTGGCTGTCATTTACCCAACAAATTCAATTCAAAATACTGAAAAAACATATTACAAAGCCATCCACAACTCTGCCCCCAGCTACATCACTAACCTGGTCTCAAAACACCAACCTACTCATTCTCTTCATTCCTCCGAAGACCTCCTGCTCTCTAGTTCACCTCATCCCCTCCTCCCAACTCCCTACCCCAATCTGTCCGACAATTCCCCACTCTGTCCAATTTTAGACGATCCCTGAAAACCTTTCTCTTCAGAGAAGCCTATCCTACCCCCACCTAACAACTGTACTTTTATTTTCTCCATCAGCTCATTCCCCATATTTATTACCTTTTGTATCACTTGACCCTCCCTCCTAGATTGTAAGCTCTAACTAGCAGGGCCCCCTGATTCCTCCTGTACTGAATTGTATTGGAACTGTACTGTCTGCCCTCATGTTGTACAGCACTGCGCAAACTGTTGGCGCTATGTAAATCCTCTATAATATTAATATTGAGTGGAACGCAGGCACAGGAAGAGCATGATCGTACAGACACATGAAGTGATGCCGGTGTAACGACCCATCGCAGTTTGCTACGGAAGTGACATTCCGTCGCCGCCTTCTTGCTGCACCCCTCACTCGTCCACAGTAAGGATACACTAATGCCCCGTACACACGGTTGGACTTTGTTCGGACATTCCGACAACAAAATCCTAGGATTTTTTCAGACGGATGTTGGCATACACGCGGTCACACAAAGTTGTCGGAAAATCCGATCGTTCTGAACGCAGTGACGTAAAACGCGTACGTCGGGACTATAAACGGGGCAGTGGCCAATAGCTTTCATCTCTTTATTTATTCTGAGCATGCGTGGCACTTTGTCCGTCGGATTTGTGTACACACGATCGGAATTTCCGACAACGGATTTTGTCGGAAAATTTTATATCCTGCTCTCAAACTTTGTGTGTCGGAAAATCCGATGGAAAATGTGTGATGGAGCCCACACACGGTCGGAATTTCCGACAACAAGGTCCTATCACACATTTTACGTCGGATAATCCGACCGTGTGTACGGGGCATAAGAAGGGGGAAAGCGGACATGTTGTTACACCCACCGGAGTTTTGCATTTTACACTTATTTATAACAGTAAAGTGAGTTTCTATAGTGAAATACAGTACTTAAAACTCCGTCTGACTGCTTAGATGTTGAATTTTAAAAGCAGCGAACTTCTGTCAGATTAGCAAACCTGTGAGATGAGCAGGGTTGCCGCTGCTTTTAAAATTCAAGATCTAAGTAGTCAGGCGGAGTTGTAAGTACTGTATTTCACTATATAAACTGACTTTACTGTTATAAAAACGTGCAAAATGCAAAACTCTGGTGGGTGTAACAACATGTCCGCTTTCCCCCTTCTTAGTGTATCCTTACTGTGGACTAGTGTGGGGTGTAGCAAGATGGTGGCCAGGGGACGTCACTTCCGTAGCAAACTGCCATGGGTCGCCGAATATGTCGTTACACCACAAAAGAGGGAGGAGGTGAAGTCAGGCGCAGACAGGAAGGGATGTAGGGTACTAAAAAGGAAGTTCTGGGTGAGAGGTGAGTCGGGAGGAAGCAGAGAGGTGACATTGCTGGAACTGGCAGCAGAGGAGGTAATAAGATATTTTATATATACACCCAGTATCCCCCCCGCCCCGTCATGTCCGTCCGATTCCTCCATAGTCACTGTGACGTCTTTTTATCTCCAACAGAATCAGATACACAAACATATACATCCATCATATTATGATCTGGACCTAGGGTTGCCACCTCATCCCTTTAAAACCGAACGCATATTAATTACACAGGTTCTGTGGCCAATTAAGGTGGTAATTAACTCAGTTGGTACCTTATCTGAATTCAATTAGCCTCAGAACCTGTGTGATTATTATGTGTTCGGGTTTAAAAGGATGAGGTAGCAACCCTATTTGTACACAAATTAAACCTAGAGAACCATATACAGTGTAGTCATCTAAACAGAGGTATGATTAGGGTTGTCCCGATACCACTTTTTTAGGACCGAGTACAAGTACCGATACTTTTTTTCAAGTACTCGCCGATACCGAATACCGATACTTTTTTTTATGTCACGTGACAGTGTTTTGGTTTTTTTTTGTTTTTTTAACAGTGCTTTTTTTTTTGGGGGGGGGGGGGGTGAACAGTGTATGTGTGTGTGTTTTTTTTTTTAATTTACAATTTTTATTTTTTACAATAATTTTTTTTTATTCTTTATTGCAATATGTGTTTTTTTTTTTTGGGGGTTTTTTTAATCAGCCCTGTTGGGGGGCTTTGGTGAGATATCAGGGGTCTTAACAGACCTCTGATATCTTCCCCTTGAGACAGAGAAAGAGACCGAGGATAGAGATTCCCCAGTCCCTTTCTCTGCAGCCTCAGCTGCACTGAAAATGAATGGAGAGAAGACAGCGGCTCCTCTCCATTCCTAAACTGACACATCGTAATCACAGGAGGTTACAATGTTTCAGTTATGTGAATGGACAGAGTCAGCTGACTCTGTCCATTCACAAAGGAAGGAGGAGGAGGACGGCGGAACGGAGGGGGAGAACGGAGGGGGACAGAGAAGGAGAGGGGAACGGAGGGGACAGCGGAGAGGCACAGCAGAACGGAGGGGACAGCGGAGGGGGACAGAAAAGGAGAGAGGAAAGGAGGGGACAGCGGAGAGGGACAGAAAAGGAGAGAGGAACGGAGGGAGACAGCGGAGAGACACAGAGAAGGAGAGAGGAACGGAGGGGACAGCGGAGAGGGACAGAGAAGGAGAGAGGAACGGAGGGGGACAGCAGAGAGACACAGAGAAGGAGAGAGGAACGGAGGGGACAGCGGAGGGGGACAGAAAAGGAGAGAGGAACGGAGGGGACAGCGGAGAGACACAGAGAAGGAGAGAGGAAAGGAGGGGACAGCGGAGAGGGACAGAAAAGGAGAGAGGAACGGAGGGGGACAGCGGAGAGACACAGAGAAGGAGAGAGGAACGGAGGGGACAGCGGAGAGGGACAGAGAAGGAGAGAGGAACGGAGGGGGACAGCAGAGAGACACAGAGAAGGAGAGAGGAACGGAGGGGACAGCGGAGGGGGACAGAAAAGGAGAGAGGAACGGAGGGGACAGCGGAGAGACACAGAGAAGGAGAGAGGAAAGGAGGGGACAGCGGAGAGGGACAGAAAAGGAGAGAGGAACGGAGGGGGACAGCGGAGAGACACAGAGAAGGAGAGAGGAACGGAGGGGACAGCGGAGAGGGACAGAAAAGGAGAGAGGAACGGAGGGGGACAGCGGAGAGACACAGAGAAGGAGAGAGGAACGGAGGGGACAGCGGAGGGGGACAGAAAAGGAGAGAGGAACGGAGGGGACAGCGGAGGGGGACAGAAAAGAAGAGAGGAACGGAGGGGACAGCGGAGAGGCACAGGGAAGGAGAGAGGAAAGGAGGGGACAGCGGAGAGGCACAGGGAAGGAGAGAGGAACGGAGGGGGACAGCGGAGAGACACAGAGAAGGAGAGAGGAACGGAGGGGACAGCGGAGAGGGACACAAAAGGAGAGAGGAACGGAGGGGGACAGCGGAAAGACACAGAGAAGGAGAGAGGAACGGAGGGGACAGCGGAGAGGAACAGAAAAGGAGAGAGGAATGGAGGGGGACAGCGGAGAGACACAGAGAAGGAGAGAGGAACGGAGGGGGACAGCAGAGAGACACAGAGAAGGAGAGAGGAACGGAGGGGACAGCGGAGGGGGACAGAAAAGGAGAGAGGAACGGAGGGGACAGCGGAGAGACACAAAGAAGGAGAGAGGAACGGAGGGGGGCAGCAGAGAGACACAGAGAAGGAGAGAGGAACGGAGGGGACAGCGGAGGGGGACAGAAAAGGAGAGAGGAACAGAGGGGACAGCGGAGAGGCACAGGGAAGGAGAGAGGAACGGAGGGGGACAGCGGAGAGGCACAGAGAAGGAGAGAGGAACGGAGGGGGGCAGCGGTGAAGCACAGCAGAACGGAGGGGACAGCGGAGGGGGACAGAGAAGGAGAGAGGAACGGAGGGGACAGCGGAGGGGGACAGAAAAGGAGAGAGGAACGGAGGGGACAGAGGAACGGAGGGGGCATGGAGGAGGATGCAGTGACAGTCAGCGGTGACCGATCACCGATGTATGTCACTAAAGCAGCTGAAAGCCGCTGGGGGAGAAACTTGAAACTCCCCCACGCGCTGATCACAGCTGTCTTCCAGGTATCGGCGGAAGCATCGGGAGCATTTGCCCGAGTACAAGTACTTGGGCAAATGCTCGGTATCGGTGCCAATACCGATACTAGTATCGGTATCGGGACAACCCTAGGTATGATATCTCCATAATCAAGAACTAAACAATAATAAAAAAAAAAACAATATATTTTTTAAATATATAAAGTATTAAAACAAAAATTTGAAAGACATCCAAAGACACATGCACACACGCTACAGAAAGAAGAACCATTTACCCCTTATTGTGAAATATATATATATACCCTGTTTCCCCAAAAATAAGACCTAGTGTGATAGTCGGGGATGGCTGCAATATAAGCCCTACCCCCCAAATAAGCCCTAGTTAAAGTCCTTGTAGGTCTTATTTTCAGGGTAGGGCTTATTTTCGGGGAAACAAGGTAGGGCTTATTTGTGGGTAGGGCTTATATTGCAGCCATCACTGACAATCGCGCTAGGTCTTATTTTCGGGGAAACAGGGTATAGATGGTATGGGCACACAGACACTAGAGAAAGAAGACTCATTGTAGGGTCATCATTGAGGTTTATCTCCAAAGCGATGAGCTGTGAAGGTTTTTAATCTGTTGCAATTTTGTGTATCTTAGTATTTTTTAGACGCTGAATATATTTGGTATTTATTAAAATTACACATTCCTTATCCTCCCTCACTTTTGGACGGAGGGTTTAAAATGAATCTCTGCTTGTCTATGAGTTATAATGACCAGCGAGGCTGCTCTATTGTCTATCCATAGAGGTCAGAGTCCTGAATGGATCACACGATTACATCAATGAGGATGGAGGAGAACCTAAGTCGCATGGCTGAGAAGATATTGAACCTGACCCTGGAGATCATCTACCTGCTGACCGGAGAGGTGAGGAGGATTCTGGGAGGTCACACGACATCACTCTTATCTCTATTAATAAAACACAGACCTGACCTGAGAGGTGAGGAGGATTCTGGGAGCTCACATGACATTACTGTTGCTCTTTCAATGCAGAGTTTTCCTCCAATGAAGTCTGATGACCATCTAACCATCACAGTGCCTTCACCTCATTCCCTGAAACCCAAGGGAAACAATGAGAAGAAGATTCTAGAAATCACCAACAAGATCATTGATCTGCTGACAGGAGAGGTGAGCGGTGCCGCAAATTCTGGGACATTATCCAGTAACAGACAAGGGATGTGTCTGGATGGTGACTGTATCATTGTGTGTGTCAGGTTCCTATAAGGTGTCAGGATGTCACTGTCTATTTCTCCATGTAGGAGTGGGAGTATTTAAAAGGACACAAGGTTCTCTACAAGGACGTCATGATGGACAATCAGCCGCCCCTCACATCACCGGGTAAGAGGAGACTTTATTGTAAAGGAGAGAGCAGTACGGAGGGTCCACCTAGATCCCCCATCATCTGATAAACACATAGAAACAATGTATTCAGTCAGTGTGTGTGTTTCCTACAGATGGATCCAGTAATGGGAACCCACCAGAGAGATGTCCCCGTCCTCTGTATTTCCGGGATTCCACACAGGAAGATCACACCCTCTCACATAAGGTTAGGTAGAAAAATAATAAATAATAGCTGATACTTACACTTTGACCTATTCATTATTTATATTATTAGAGCTAATCTAATTTTTTTAATAATCAGAGTATAAACCAGGGTGATTGTAGTAATGCTGTTAAAAAAGAGATAAAAGAGGAGGATGATGAGGTTGGTGTGATGGAGAAGTTATTAGAAGGACACAAAGACCCCTTCAAGAACATCATGATGGAGCCATTCAGTGACACAAACCCACCAGAGAGATGTCCCCGTCCTCTGTATTCCCAGGATTCCACACACGAAGATCACACCATCCCCCACCATCATCAGGTAGGTGGACTTGGTGTATAGAACACAGAGGTGATTCTGAACTTAATGAGATGACATTCCTCTATGTAATCGCTTGTCTTAAGGTTTATTTTTACATCTGAAGTGCAGTATTTGCTCTCCTCTATATCCCCATTTGCAGTTCCGTCTTGAAGCATTCACCATTTATTGTTTCTTTTTACATCATGGGTGCTCTTCCTCCAACGGTTGGGCGTGTGTTGAATGACATGGCGCTGTTCTTTGCTTCCTTGTGTCTAGGCTGAGGTTATGATGCGCCCCCAGGGCATGAGTCCGTGGCCCACCGGGCTCACAGGAAATGGGTAGGTGTTCAATTCTGATACAGGCAAGGCAGTACTTACACCGCTTTTTTTCTATTATTTTGGGGTTTAGGGTGAAGAACGGATTAGTATAAAAGCTGAGGTTAAAGAGGAAGAAGTGGAGATGGATGTGGGGGGTGATCAACCATCCACAGAGGAGGTTGGGATGAATATGAAAAGTGAACAGGAGGACTTTTCTCCACCTATCAATACAGGTAAGTAACAGACACTATGGAAGACACAGGTCACAGTCTCATTTTACTTCTGAGTATAAGGATTGTATTTTTTTCTGATTAGTGCTGGGATGGTTGAGGTAATTTTTAGCAAATCAACTCTAATCAAATGCTCTAGATAAATATGTTTGGTCCATTGCGATTAAAGAATAGAATTTTTGTACTCACCATAAAATCCTTTTCTTGGAGTCTATCTATACTATCATGTCATACCTAAAATAGAAATGGAGATCAGCAAAAAAAAAAAACAGTTGGCCAGCACAATATTGTGTAATGTGCCCTCAAAAGGTAGGCCTTTTTGTGCCATCACCTCAGCCAGAAGTGTAGTCAACCTAGCAGCGCTCTCTTGTCAATCAACCTTTCCTGTTCTTCACAAGGACATAACATCATGTTAGGAGGAGACATTGTATACCATATGAAAAGTCCATCTCTATTCCTCAATATAATGTCTTGTTCCCAACAAATGAGGAGGAGATATTGTACACCATATGAAAGGTCCATCTCCATTCCTCAATATAACGTCATGTTCCCAACAAATGAGGAGGAGATACTGTACACCATATGAAAGGTCCATCTCCATTCCTCAATATAACGTCATGTTCCCAACAAATGAGGAGGAGATACTGTACACCATATGAAAGGTCCATCTCCATTCCTCAATATAATGTCATGTTTATACAAATCGATGTGGCAAAAGATCCACCTCCGTTAATCTCCGTAGCAGTCATTGATGCACAAAATAATTTTACCTAACTCTTTTTACTAACCTTTTTATATTTAATTTTAAAAATTGTTTCCTAACAGATGGATGTGATGTCAGCAATTCCAAGGAGAGACATCTTCTATTATCTGCTGATTGTAACTCAGAAGATAATGTCATCACACAGGATCCTCCAGGAGGAAATCCAAATACACAAAATAGACATCACAGACCTTCCTGTCCGGAGACATCAATGGATCCCTCTGATCAATCGCATATTGTGAGTGCAGATGTCCATTTAAGATCTCGCACTGCAGATAAATCAACAGATCCATCTAATCCCAAGAAAACTTCTTTACCACTTGAAGGAGTTCACAGATATGAGAAACTATTCTCATGTTTAGAGTGTGGGAAATGTTTCTCTAAGAAAGAGAACCTAGACGAACACAAGAGAATTCACACAGGTGAGCATCCCTATTCATGTTCAGAGTGCAGGAAGTAATCTCCATTCCTCAATATAATGTCATGTTCCTAACAAATGGGGAGAAGATACTGTACACCATATGAAAGGTCCATCTCCATTCCTCAATATAATGTCATGTTTATACAAATCGATGTGGCAAAAGATCCATCTCCGTTAATCTCCGTAGCAGTCATTGATGCACAAAATAATTTTACCTATTGTGTCATAGTTGCTTTGAATCCTTTAACTGGTTTGTTTTCATATTTTTATGTTACAATTGTACCCAGTTCCGTGCCAGTACTCTGTGAAACTGTTGACTTCTAGACCAAAACACGTGACTCTTTTTACTGACCTTTTTATATTGATTTTAAAAAAAATGTTTCCTATCAGATGGATGTGATGTCAGGAATTCCTCGGAGAGACATCTTCTATTATCTGCTGATTGTAAGTCAGAAGATAATGTCATCACACAGGATCCTCCAGGAGGAAATCCAAATACACAAAATAGACATCAAAGACATTCCTGTCCGGAGACATCAATGGATCCCTCTGATCAATCCCATATTGTGAGTGCAGATGTCCATTTAAGATCTCATACTGCAGATAAATCAACAGATCCATCTAATCCCAAGGAAACTTCTTTACCACTTGAAGGAATTCACAGATACGAGAAACTATTCTCATGTTCAGAGTGTGGGAAATGTTTCTCCAAGAAAGGGAACCTAGACGAACACAAGAGAATTCACACAGGTGAGCATCCGTATTCATGTTCAGAGTGCAGGAAATCATCTCCATTCCTCAATATAACGTCATATTCCTAACAAATGAGGAGGAGATACTGTACATCATATGAAAGGTCCATCTCCATTCCTCAATATAATGTCATGTTCTCAACAAATGAGGAGGAGATACTGTACACCATATGAAAGGTCAATCTCCATTCCTCAATATAATGTCATGTTCTCAACAAATGAGGAGGAGATACTGTACACCATATGAAAGGTCCATCTCCATTCCTCAATATAACGTCATGTTCCCAACAAATGAGGAGGAGATACTGTACACCATATGAAAGGTCCATCTCCATTCCTCAATATAACGTCATGTTCCCAACAAATGGGGAGGAGATACTGTACAGCATATGAAAGGTCCATCTTCATTCCTCAATATAACGTCATGTTTATACAACTCGATGTGGCGAAAGATCCATCTTCGTTAATCTCCGTAGCAGTCATTGATGCACAAAATAATTTTACCTATTGTGTCATAGTTGTTGTGAATCCTTTAACTGGTTTGTTCTCATATTTTTTTGTTACAATTGTACCCAGTTCCGTGCCAGAACTCTATGAAACTGTTGACTTCTAGACCAAAACACATGACTCTTTTTACTGACATTTTTATATTTATTTTAAAAATTGTTTCCTAACAGATGGATGTGATGTCAGCAATTCCAAGGAGAGACATCTTCTATTATCTGCTGATTGTAAGTCAGAAGATAATGTCATCACACAGGATCCTCCAGAAGGAAATCCAAATACACAAAATATACATCATACACCTTCCTGTCCGGAGACATCAATGGATCCCTCTGATCAGGGGGAATCTTCTCATCAATCGCATATTGTGAGTGCAGATGTCCATGTAAGATCTCACACTGCAGATAAATCAACAGATCCATCTAATCCCAAGGAAACTTCTTTACCACTTGAAGGAGTTCACAGATACGAGAAACTATTCTCATGTTCAGAGTGTGGGAAATGTTTCTCTAAGAAAGGGAACCTAGATGAACACAAGAGAATTCACACAGGTGAGCATCCATATTCATGTTCAGAGTGCAGGAAATCATCTCCATTTCTCAATAAAATGTCATGTTCCTAACAAATGAGAAGATACTGTACACCATATGAAAGCTCCATCTCCATTCCTCAATATAAAATTATGTTCCTAACAAATGAGGAGGAGATACTGTACACCATATGAAAGCTCCATCTCCATTCCTCAATATAAAATTATGTTCCTAACAAATGAGGAGGAGATACTGTACACCATATGAAAGCTCCATCTCCATTCCTCAATATAAAATTATGTTCCTAACAAATGAGGAGGAGATACTGTGCACCATATGAAAGGTCCATCTTCATTCCTCAATATAACGTCATGTTTATACAACTCGATGTGGCGAAAGATCCATCTTCATTAATCTCCGTAGCAGTCATTGATGCACAAAACAATTTTACCTATTGTGTCATAGTTGTTTTGAATCCTTTAACTGGTTTGTTCTCATATTTTTTTGTTACAATTGTACCCAGTTCCATGCCAGTACTCTGTTAAACTGTTGACTTCTAGACCAAAACACATGACTCTTTTTACTGACCTTTTTATATTTATTTTAAAAATTGTTTCCTAACAGATGGATGTGATGTCAGGAATTCCTCGGAGAGACATCTTCTATTATCTGCTGATTGTAACTCAGAAGATAATGTCATCACACAGGATCCTCCAGGAGGAAATCCAAATACACAAAATATACATCACAGATCTTCCTGTCCGGAGACATCAATGGATCCCTCTGATCAGGGGGAATCTTCTCATCAATCATATATTGTGAGTGCGGATGTCCATGTAAGATCTCACACTGCAGATAAATCAACAGATCCATCTAATCCCAAGGAAACTTCTTTACCACTTGAAGGAGTTCACAGATACAAGAAACTATTCTCATGTTCAGAGTGTGGGAAATGTTTCTCTAATAAAGGGAACCTAAACAAACACAAGAGAATTCACACAGGTGAGCATCCGTATTCATGTTCAGAGTGCAGGAAATCATCTCCATTTCTCAATAAAATGTCATGTTCCAAACAATTGAGGAGAAGATACTGTATACCATATGAAAGGTCTAACTCTTTTCCTCAATATAAGATTATGTTCCTAACAAATGAGGAGGAGATACTGTACACCATATGAAAGGTCCATCTCTATTCCGCAATATAACGTCATGTTCCCAACAAATGAGGAGGAGATACTGTACACCATATGAAAGGTCCATCTCCATTCCTCAATATAATGTCATGTTCCCAACAAATGAGGAGGAGATACTGTACACCATATGAAAGGTCCATCTCCATTCCTCAATATAACGTCATGTTCCCAACAAATGAGGAGGAGATACTGTACACCATATGAAAGGTCCATCTCCATTCCTCAATATAACGTCATGTTTATACAAATCGATGTGGCAAAAGATACATCTCCGTTAATCTCCGTAGCAGTCATTGATGCACAAAATTATTTTACCTATTGTGTCATAGTTGTTTTGAATCCTTTAACTGGTTTGTTCTCATATTTTTTTGTTACAATTGTACCCAGTTCCGTGCCAGTACTCTGTTAAACTGTTGACTTTTAGACCAAAACACATGACTCTTTTTACTGACCTTTTTATATTTGTTTTAAAAATTGTTTCCTAACAGATGGATGTGACGTCAGGAATTCCTCGGAGAGACATCTTCTATTATCTGCTGATTGGAACTCAGAAGATAATGTCATCACACAGGATCCTCCAGGAGGAAATCCAAATACACAAAATATACATCACAGACCTTCCTGTCCGGAGACATCAATGGATCTCTCTGATCAGGGGGAATCTTCTCATCAATCGCATATTGTGAGTGCGGATGTCCACGTAAGATCTCACACTGCAGATAAATCAACAGATCCATCTAATCCCAAGGAAACTTCTTTACCACTTGAAGGAGTTCACAGATATGAGAAACTATTCTCATGTTCAGAGTGTGGGAAATGTTTCTCTAAGAAAGGGAACCTAAACAAACACAAGAGAATTCACACAGGTGAGCATCCGTATTCATGTTCAGAGTGCAGGAAATCATCTCCATTCCTCAATATAACGTCATGTTCCTAACGAATGAGGAGGAGATACTGTACACCATATGAAAGGTCCATCTCCATTCCTCAATATAACGTCATGTTCCCAACAAATGAGGAGGAGATACTGTACACCATATGAAAGGTCCATCTCAATTTCTCAATATAACGTCATATTTATACAAATCGATGTGGCAAAAGATCCATCTCCATTAATCTCCGTAGCAGTCATTGATGCACAAAATAATTTTACCTATTGTGTCATAGTTGTTTTGAATCCTTTAACTGGTTTGTTCTCATATTTTTATGTTACAATTGTACCCAGTTCCGTGCCAGAGTTCTGTTAAACTGTTGACTTCTAGACCAAAACACATGACTCTTTTTACTGACCTTTTTATATTTATTTTAAAAATTGTTTCCTAACAGATGGATGTGATGTCAGGAATTCCTCGGAGAGACATCTTCTATTATCTGCTGATTGTAACTCAGAAGATAATGTCATCACACAGGATCCTCCAGGAGGAAATCCAAATACACAAAATATACATCACAGACCTTCCTGTCCGGAGACATCAATGGATCCCTCTGATCAGGGGGAATCTTCTCATCAATCACAAATTGTGAGTGCGGATGTCCATGTAAGATCTCACACTGCAGATAAATCAACAGATCCTTCTAATCCCAAGGAAACTTCTTTACCACTTGAAGGAGTTCACAGATACAAGAAACTATTCTCATGTTCAGAGTGTGGGAAATGTTTCTCTAATAAAGGGAACCTAAACAAACACAAGAGAATTCACACAGGTGAGCATCCGTATTCATGTTCAGAGTGCAGGAAAACATCTCCATTTCTCAATAATATGTCATGTTCCTAACAATTGAGGAGAAGATACTGTACACCATATGAAAGGTCTAACTCTATTCCTCAATATAAGATTATGTTCCTAACAAATGAGGAGGAGATACTGTACACCATATGAAAGATCCATCTCCATTCCTCAGTATAACGTCATGTTCCCAACAAATGAGGAGGAGATACTGTACACCATATGAAAGGTCCATCTCCATTCCTCAATATAACGTCATGTTCCCAACAAATGAGGAGGAGATACTGTACACCATATGAAAGGTCCATCCCCATTCCTCAATATAACGTCATGTTCCCAACAAATGAGGAGGAGATACTGTACACCATATGAAAGGTCCATCTCCATTCCTCAATATAACGTCATGTTCCCAACAAATGAGGAGGAGATACTGTACACCATATGAAAGGTCCATCTCCATTCCTCAATATAACGTCATGTTCCCAACAAATGAGGAGATACTGTACACCATATGAAAGGTCCATCTCCATTCCTCAATATAACGTCATGTTCCTAACAAATGAGGAGAAGATACTGTACACCATATGAAAGGTCCATCTCCATTCCTCAATATAATGTCATGTTCCTAACAAATGAGGAGAAGATACTGTACACCATATGAAAGGTCCATCTCCATTCCTCAATATAATGTCATGTTCCCAACAAATGAGGAGGAGATACTATAACAAATGAGGAGGAGATACTGTACAGCATATGAAAGGTCCATCTCCATTCCTCAATATAATGTCATGTTTATACAAATCGATGTGGCAAAAGATCCATCTCCGTTAATCTCCGTAGCAGTCATTGATGCACAAAATAATTTTACCTATTGTGTCATAGTTGTTTTGAATCCCTTAACTGGTTTGTTCTCATATTTTTGTTACAATTGTACCCAGTTCCGTGCCAGAACTCTGTGAAACTGTTCAATTCTGGACCAAAACACATAACTCTTTTTACTGACCTTTTTATATTTATTTTAAAAATTGTTTCCTAATAGATGGATGTGATGTCAGGAATTCCTCGAAGAGACATCTTCTATTATCTGCTGATTGTAAGTCAGAAGATAATGTCATCACACAGGATCCTCCAGGAGGAAATCCAAATACACAAAATAGACATCACAGACCTTCCTGTCCGGAGACATCAATGGATCCCTCTGATCAGGGGGAATCTTCTCATCAATCGCATATTGTGAGTGCGGATGTCCATGTAAGATCTCACACTGAGGATAAATCAACAGATCCATCTAATCCCAAGGAAACTTCTTTACCACTTGAAGGAGTTCACAGATACGAGAAACTATTCTCATGTTCAGAGTGTGGGAAATGTTTTAAACAGAAATTTACTCTTCTTTCACACCAGAAAATTCACACGGGTGACCGTCCTTATTTATGTACAGAGTGCGGAAAATCTTTCTCTAAGAAAGGGAACCTAGACGAACACAAGAGAATTCACACAGGTGAGCATCCATATTCATGTTCAGAGTGCAAGAAATCTTTCACTCATAAAGGAAACCTTCTTAGACACCAGAAAATTCACACAGGTGAACGTCCTTATCAATGTTTAGAGTGCGGAAAATCTTTTACTCAGAAAGGGGACCTTGTTAAACACCAGAGAATTCACACCGGTGAACGTCCTTATTCATGTTGCGAGTGCGGGAAATCTTTCAATCACCAAAAGGTACTTCTTAGACATCAGTGTCTTCCCATGGATGGGATTTCTTATTCATGTTCAGAGTACAGAAAATCTTTTGCTAAGAAAGGGGACCTGCCTGAACACCAGAGAAGTCACACACATGAGTATCCTTATCTGTGTTCAGAGTGCGGGAAATCTTTCACTATGAATGAAGACCTTGTTAAACACCAGAGAATTCACACCAGTGAGCATAATTATTCATGTTCAGAGTCCGGAAAATGTTTCACAGAGCAAAAGGTGCCTCTTAGACACAAGAGAATTAATTTTGGTAAGGGTCCTTATTCGGGCACTGAAAATTTCTTTAACAAAGGAAACCTTTTTAAACACCAGAAAAGTCACACGGATGAGCATATTTATTCATGTACAGAGTGCGGGAAATCTTTCTCTAGGAAAGGGAACTTAGATGAGCACCAGAGAATTCACACAGGTGAGCGTCCCTATCTATGTTCAGAGTGTGGGAAATCTTTTGTTAATAAAGGAAACCTTCTTAGACATCAGAGAATTCACACAGGTGAGCGTCCCTTTTCATGTTCAGAGTGCGGGAGAGTTTTCATTCAGAAAGGAGATCTTGTTAAACACCAGAGAAGGCACACGGGTGAACGTCCTTATTCATGTTTAGAATGCGGGAAATCTTTTGCTCAGAAAACACTTCTTAATAGACACAAAAAAATTCACACAGGGAGCATCTCTATTCAGGTTTAGAATGCGGGAAAGGTTTCATTCAGGAAGGAAACCTAGCTGAACACCAGAGAATTCACACAGGTGAGCGTCCTTATTCATGTTTAGAGTGCGGGAAATCTTTCACTTAGGAAGGAACCCTTGTTGCACATTGAAGAACACACATTGCAGAGCGTTCTCACTGCGTTCATACAACAGAAAGGGCTTTACAACTAAAAGAAGTCTATTTAGACATCAGATGGAATGCACCTGCTGATTTATTTGACAAATGTCCCCAATGAATCGGCCAAAATTTGCTTCATGTGTGACCCTTGGGTGAAACCTGACTGTGGATGGCCATCAGTGGTAAAATAAAGGCCCTTATATTGGACTTCCTTAAGTTGGTGTTCCTCAGGAATTAGAATGTTCGTTACACACGTGGTCAGTGGGATACAAGCACAGGTATAGACCACTCAAAACAATACTGTTGCAAAAGACAGATTGGGAGGAACAGGCAAGAGAAGCTACTGTAGATAGTTTGGAAAATGTAGATGGTGAGGGAGAGCTGTCAGAATATGTAATGTGGGCAGTGGAGGAGAGCTGTCGGAGGATGTTGTGGGGATGGTGAGAGGAGAGCTGCCGGAGAATGTAGTGTGGATGGTGGAGGAAATCTGTCAGAGAATGTAGTGTGGATGGTGGAGGAGAGCTGTCGGAGAATGTAGTGTGGATGGTGGAGGATTAGCTGTTGGAGAATGTAGTGTGGATGGTGGAGGAGAGCTGTCGGAGAATGTGTGGATGGTGGAGGAGAGCTGTTAGAGAATGTAGTGTGGATGGTGGAGGAGAGCTGTCGGAGAATGTGTGGATGGTGGAGGAGAGGTGTCGGAGAATGTATGGATGGTGGAGGAGAGGTGTCGGAGAATGTAGTATGGATGGTGGAGGAAATCTGTCAGAGAATGTAGTGTGGATGGTGGTGGAGAGCTGTCGGAGAATGTAGTGTGGATGGTGGGAGGAGAGCTTTCAGAGAATGTAGTGTGGATGATGGAGGAGAGCTGTCGGGGAATGTAGTGTGGATGGTGAAGGAGAGAAGTCGGAGAATGTAGTGTGGATGGTGGAGGAAATCTGTCGGAGAATGTGTGGATGGTGGAGGAGAGCTGTCAGAGAATGTAGTGTGGATGGTGGAGGAGAGCTGTCAGAGAATGTGTGGATGGTGGAGGAGAGCTGTCGGAGAATGTAGTGTGGATGGTGGAGGAAATCTGTCAGAGAATGTAGTGTGGATGGTGGAGGAGAGCTGTCGGAAAATGTAGTGAGGATGGTGGAGGAGAACTGTTAGAGAATGTAGTGTGGATGGTGGGAGGAGAGCTGTCAGAGAATGTAGTGTGGATGGTGGGAGGAGAGCTGTCAGAGAATGTAGTGTGGATGGTGGAGGAGAGCTGTCAGGGAATGTAGTGTGGATGGTGAAGGAGAGCTGTCGGAGAATGTGTGGATGGTGGGGGGAGAGCTGTCAGAGAATGTAGTGTGCATGGTGGAGGAGAGCTGTCGGAGAATGTAGTGTGGATGGTGGGAGGAGATCTGTCGGAGAATGTGTGGATGGTGGAGGAGAGCTGTCGGAGAATGTATGGATGGTGGAGGAGAGGTGTCGGAGAATGTAGTGTGGATGGTGGAGGAGAGGTGTCAGAGAATGTAGTGTGGACGGTGGGGAGGAGAGCTGTCAGATAGTAGCCATAGAATTTAGTGTGGACAGTGGACAGTGTAACCATGTTGAGGTCCGATGAACGCCAAAACCCAGTAAGAAACCCTTATTTTACTAAAATTTGCTAGTTAAATTCGATTTTAAAACCTTTTTTTTCTGTAAGGTCAGCAGAGAATTGCCACACTTCATACACCCCTACCAGCACATATTTTAGTCCATAGGCCATAATTTGCCGTTAAACTCCCATAGCATAAGAACATAAAACCTACCAGCAGCAACATACCTTGAAAGGATGTGTGGAAAACCAGGGCTAAGTAATTACATCGATCAACATCCAACAGTCCACATCTCCTAAGCTAACAGACCATTATGCAGTTTTTACAACACATCACAAATGTTTTAGCAATCAGTGGAAAATTGAATCAAGGTTTCATGGCTGAATATCTCTAAATTCAGAGCTAATATATTTGCATAATTCATATCTTCCACTGTGAATAAATTAGGTTAGTCACCGTTTTCACTGGATGTAGGAGAAGAACCAAACTTGATTAGGTTATACAGTACAGAAGGCTAATTAGCCAAATGTAATCTCCTAAGGAGGATACATACCGGGACAATACCAAGGTTAGTTGAAAAATGACCACATTTCGAAAAATGACACTGTTGGAGGGCCTGCTGGGAAATTATAAAACTTGTCTGTGGAGTTATTGCGTGTTCCCGGAGCTACGTTCGGGTGTTTCCCAGCCGTCTTGTTCTGAAGGTCCCCAAAATCTCTGCACTCCTACTTCCCACCCCTTAACCCTTGTTATTAGGTGGGGGGAGGGGTCAATGACACAACTGCAAACTGAGAGCCCTCCTTTACTATCAAAAATGAAGGACATCTGTCAAGTCTTATTTTTTGAGGGCCAAGGACTCTGAAATTTCAGATCGATTTTATGCCCATTGACTCAACTCTGCTGGAGCCCAGAGAAACCAGGACATTCTTAAGTACTTTTAATTCATTTTTGTATTGCTGTTGTAATATTGTATTTAACTATTGCAATCTTTTTTTTTTTTCTGCACCCTTTTCCTTGTTTTGTATTAAACAATATTTTTAAATATATTTCCGACGATTTACACTCTTTTGAAAATACATAAAGACCCTATACAGCCTCCAGCGAGACCTATCGTTAATAGCATAGGCGCAGTGGCATCTAAAATGGGACAATACTTAGACTAAGAGTGTAGTTAGAACCAGATCTTATCTCAAAGACACTAAAAACCTTCTAAATTGTTTAGAAAGCGTAGATCTAACTGGCAAGGATGAGGTATTACTTGTCACCACAGACGTATCATCCCTTTACACAATAATACAACACGAGGATGCTCTACTGGCCTTGAACTGGGCATTGAGCCAACGAGATGACCTGCCCTATAATTAAAAAGTTTTTTTGAGAGAAACCCTTGATTTTTGTTTATCCCACAACTATTTTTGGTATGCAAACAAATTCTTTTCACAACGGAGAGGCGTAGCCATGGGTGCAATAAGCATCGCTAATCTGTTTATGGGAGAATGGGAAGACAAAGTTATTCATAGCATAAAGAGAGATGGGCTAATCTTTTACAAATGGTATATAGATGACTTATTCTTTATTTGGGCAGGATAAATGGAATCTCTACAACAGTTTATCGCACAATTAAATGCAAATAACAACAATATTAAACTCACATCTCAATGGAGTAGTGAGGAGATTCTTTTTTTAGATGTTACCATATATCGTCAAGATAATAAATTGGGGACAAAAGTGTTTTTTAAGCCAACAGACCGCAATAGTTACCTTCCAACTCAGAGCGGACACCATCCACTTTGGGTAAAGAACAGCCCCAAAGGTCCGATTGTGAGGGTGAAAAGAAATTGTTCCCAAACGGACTATTTTAATTCACAATCAAAAGTGCTTACCGAGAGGTTTAAAGCCAAAGGCTATAATCCACAGTTCTTCGATAAAATTGTTGAAGAGGTTCGAGTGATCCCTAGAGAAAACTGTCTAAAAGCAAAAATACCAGACATACAAAATACAAATTATGACTGGGGATTCATCTCTGGTTTCTATTCCCAATTCAGAGAGGTGGAGTCCATTTTTAAAGAGCACTGGCATATATTACTTTTAGACAAAAAACTTCACAATGTACTTCCACAGGCTCCTAAGTTCATATCGAAAAGCTGCCAGTTATGGTGATTGTGTGGTCAAAAAGGTACTTGATCTTGCCAGCAGACCTCCATCCTTTTGGGACAGGGATGGTTTCTATGCGTGTAGGAGGTGTAAGGCCTGCAGGGAGGTCAATAGACCGATTAGAGGCCTTGATAGCTTTAGATCAGTCTCTAACAATAAAAGTTTTGATATTCGGCAATTCATCACCTGCAACACTACTCATGTGGTGTATGTGGGCTACTTTATATAGGCCGCACCAAAAGAGCTCTGAAGGTGAGAATAGCCGAACATATTCAAAATATAAAGATTGGTTTTAAAGACCACAATGTTTCTCTACATGTTAAATTGAAACATAATCAGGACCCTTCTGGCCTCAAATTTTGGGGTGTAGAGTGTCTAAACACTGTCGTGGAGAGGATCCAATATTGTGAGGGACTTATCAAAATGTGAAACTCAGTGGATCTTTCTCACACTCTCTCACCAAAAGGCCTGAACATAGAGCTAGACATCAATTGTTTTATTAGTGATGCCTAATTATTATTTTAGCCATAGGCATGTTTTAAATTTGGGATTTTTAATAATAATTTTTAGTTATATTTAATATTTTAAGACTAGTATTTCCATTTCTATTGATTGGAAATTATTAATTCACTATTAATTCATATTTATCCTGGTGTGTTTCATTAAGTATCTTATGAATTTCTAATCAGATGCCATTCATTATATATGGCTAGTATTCATTTTGATTCTTTAATGGAATGGTTTCTGGTTTGCTAAATGCAGATTTGCATAACAAGATGGGAAGTTACACGGCCGCAATGTCTAGACTTTGTGGAATGTGTTTTAAAATGTGTCCTTCTTATTGTAATGTAAATTGACTCTTTAATTTGTTATGCATAAGAGGGATGTGCCGCTTGTTTGGTGTGGATGGGCATCCTCCATGCACTTAGCATCAGTTGTGATGTGTGTGGGAGGAGCTGATTTACATCCTGATTACTATTGAGTTGAGCCGCGCGTCTGCTTTATTTAAACTGAGATGTCACGTCATGGAGGTCACGCCCTCAGTTGAAGTCGGAAGTGACGAAACACGTCAGGGTGAGATCTCCACGACAACCAGAAGTGACAGTTGCAGGTCACCGACAGCTGGGAATACCAGGAAGCAGCCAGTGCAGCGGTTCATTTGACGCTGATGTCTTCCTACACCTGGCGATCAGTGACAATGCTACGGTGTGCCCTTTTAATGCCTCACTAATTTCTTTTGCATGTACGAATAATCTGTAAAGGGGTTTATTGGCTTCAATAAATTAAGTAAAATGGGATTATGCTATGTGATTTCTGTATTTTCTCACATGACCCTGGTTCATTGGAGCTACCCATACCTAATACGAATACTAGCAGAATCAGTGGATATTCCCGAGAAGTGGCAACAAAAGGATATATTTGGGATGCTTGATTTTTTCAGTTTTCTGGTGAGTTTAACCCCAAAGGGGCAAGTTTCTTCTCACGTGGTGCCAAGCCTGGGTGTGTGGTGCACGAATTTATGAACTTTCATCACCTTTAAGAAAATCTAATTTATTCACCTGAAACCACTTCATGGGACATTTTTGTCACTTATTTAAGGAATTATATAAGAGCGTGCCATAAGTATATAGACTGACACGAGCGCTGCTATGGTGGTTTAAAGTCGCATGACATTTACAGCCTGTTTTAATTGCCATTTGTTCTATAAATATTTTTAAATCGTTAAGCTTATCTCTAATGCAGTAAGCCAGAACTTGACCACTTGACCTTTTAGAAGATTTACCCCTCTTCATGACCAGGCCACTTTTAGTGATACGGCACACCTCCAAATCACATACATCAGAGGCCTACAGTGCCGAATTACCAAATAATCTGAGTAGGCACCGGTCTATGGGCCCTATGCCGTCTAACCACTTGCCCTCCAGAAGATTATCTAATTCTTGATTCTTGCAGTTTGCGAGAAGCCATGTGGGGGACACAGCAAACATGTGGAAGAAGGTGCTCTGGTCAGATGAGACCAAAATTTAACTTTTTGGCCTAAAAGCAAAACGCTATGTGTGATGGAGAACTAACACTGCACATTACCCGGAACACACCATCCCCACCGTGAAACATGGTGGTGGCAGCATCATGTTGTGGGGATGCTTTTCTTCACTGGGGACAGGGAAGCTGGTCAGAGTTGATGGGAAGATGAATGGTGCTAAATACAGGGCAATCTTTTTTTTTTGGAAAATACTTTTTATTCACATTTTTATAAACAATACACAAGGTGCAAAACCAACAACCATCCCCCCTCCCCCCTCCCTCATCCCTGTTGTGCAATGTCCCAAAAATTACAGGCAGTTAAACAGTATGGATTACCCTTTCAGCATCCTTACATCAATTAAGGCAGTGTAGATTAGATGATATATAGAATGGTAAACATAATCACTTGGTCGCTGCTAAGCAAGCCAGGCCACTCCAACTATTGGATATTCCGTTTATGCATTATTTAAACCCCTCAATTACAGAGTGTCATCTGACGAGAGCCAGCATTGCCATACTTTCTCAAACTTTTTGGGGCAACCTCTGCTCAAGTACATGGCTTTATAGAAGGGCAATGCCTTATTCACTATGCCTTTCCAGTAGGCCAGGGGGGGGGGGGGGGAATTCAGGCTTTCTCCAGCATAGTAGTATAGCTTTGCGTGCATAGAACAAAGTGAGGGAGAGCATGGTTCTTTGCGCCCTAAGAGGTGCCACCTCTTCCACCAGGCCCAGTAGACACACTGATATCATCACGGGGACAGGTAATGAGATAATGAGATTAGTCCCTGGATGGTTTTTGTAACCCCTGCCCAAAATTCCTGTCTTGGCTGACAATTCCAGAATATATGATCGAAATCCACCATGGCAGTAGTACAACGCCAGCAAGTTGCGTCATCCGAACCATGTATACTGGCTATTCTCGCTGGGGTGTAGTATACCCTATGAAGTATCTTAAATTAAATATACCGATCACGAGCCAATACCAGGACTCGGAATTGAAGGTCCCACATATCGTCCCAGTCGTCCCCTGAAAATTGGGGACTAGTGAGCTCCATTTATCCCTACACTTACTGAGTGTCTGGGGCTTTTCCACAAATAGCTCTATATAAGCTTCCGACAGCGTCTTTGCATGGATTAGTCACAAAGCAACCGTTCCAGGGGTGAGGTTTGAAATTCCACCGCGCCTGCATCAAACTGTGTGGCGAATGCGTGCCGCAGCTGTAGATAACGGAAAAAGTACCAGTTTGGGAGGTCGTGTCTATCCTTTAGATGATCAAAAGTGAGCAGTCTCCCTCCCCCCACTACGTTCTTCAATAGTTTGATTCCGACTCGGGCCCATATTATTGGGTCTGGAATTTCATTAAAATGGGATAATCTAGGATTGAACCATAATGGAGTGTCTGGCGACCATACCTCTGTTTCAGAGTGCATTAGCACCTTTGCCCTGTCCCACACGCAGATAATAGCGCGCATTGAGCCAGTCAAAGGTGTTGACACCTTTGGTCCCCTGTGCACCAAATAGTAAAGACTCTCGTAGGATCCCATAAGTGCAGCCTCAAGTACTGTTGCTGCATTACCAGCCAGCGTCGGGCAAACACCATTTGCCCTGCTATAAAATACTTGAACAGGTCAGGGAGAGTTAATCCTCCCTGTCCATAGGGTTCCTGTAGTGTACGGAGGCCTATTCTGGGATGACCCAAGCACCACAGGAATGAGCTAAACAGGCTATTTGCACGCTTAAAGAACAAGCATGGGACCCAGATTTGAGTGTTGCGCAAAAAATACAAGAAGACTGGTAATATCTTCATTTTGAGAAGATTCACCCTACCGATCAGGGAGAGTGGTAAATGCTTCCAGGCATCCAACTGTATCTTAAACTTTGCGAGTAGTGGCATTAGATTGAGTGATAGGTAGTCACCAACTTGGGGGGATACACGAACACCCAAATATTTAAATTCAGAAACCCAGGCTATAGGGACCAAGGGTCCGTAACACTGGACTTCTCCCACTAACTTGTAGGCCCGAGAACTTTGCAAAGGTGCCTAGAATCTCAAATACTGCTTCTAGTGTTGGTCCCGGATCCTCTAAAAAGAGAAGCATGTCATCCGCATATAAAGCAGTGCATTCACAAATGCCTCCTACTTCAAGGGCTTTTACCTCTGTGGATGCTCGTAGAGCAATAGCTATGGGTTCAATGGCCAAGGCAAATAAGACCGGGGAGAGTGGGCACCCCTGACACGTTCCCCTACCCACCGAGAACTGTGCAGAAACTGACATGCCTATCTTAATTGTCACCTTGGGTTTACTGTACAGCAGAGAGATGCAGGTAAGATAAACATCTCCAAACCCCATATACTGTAGTACCGTGGACATATAATGCCAGTCCACGGAATCTAAGGCTTTAGCCATGTCTAAGAACACTATCACTTTGACCCCAGGGTTAGTATGACTAATCTGTATGTGCGCAAATAGCCTGCGGAGATTTGTATCCGTGGATTTCTGGGGAATATAGCCGGTCTGATCTATGTTTACAAATGTGGTGATTACCGTCGATAATCTTGTGGCTAGTATTTTTGTTAGGATCTTAAGATCCTGATTAAGGAGAGCTATGGGTCTATAGGAGGAGCAGCTCAGAAGGTCCTTGCCCAGTTTAGGCAGCAGGACCACCTGAGCCTCCATGAGAGAATCTGGTAGAATCCTGTGTTCTAAGCAAAAGTGGAACAAAGTCTTAAGTCTGGGTACAAGAGCTTCTAGGTGTAACCTATATTGAATGCAAAATCCATCTGGCCTTGGTGATTTGTGCAGTGGGAATGATCTAATGGCAGTTTCAATTTCCTTTTCTGTGCTTGAATGCACAGGGAGCTAAGCAGGGATTCAAGATCCTGTTTGATATATACAGGGATAGGCGTGTAAAGTGTGCTATAGTAGTCTACAAAAGTGTCATTTGGGTCCTACAGTAAAGTTCCCTGAGAATTGGTAATACAAGGGATATTAGTCTGAACTCTCTGTTCTGCAACCAACATAGCTAGGTGTTTCCCATTTTTATCTCCTTGCTCAAAGAGGGACTCTGCCCTCCTCGTCCAAGAAGTGTGTGTCAATTCAGTGAAGTGCAATGCCAAAAGATGGTGCGCCTCAAGCAGTTCAGCGTAAGTGACATCTGACTGGTTGGTTGCATGAGTCAGCTCACACCTCCTCTCTCTGTCCTGCAATTCCTTTGACTCAGCATTAAAATTGTTTGCGTGCTTGCTTGATCGCCGAGATATACTGTCCTCGCATACAAGCTTTGAAGGCATCCCAAACTATAGGCAGGGGGGCTGACTGCAAGTTGTCCTCCCAGTAACCAGGGAATACTGGTGCCACCTGGGAAGCAACCAATTCTACCTCCAACCATTTAACCTCCATGCACCCCCCCTAACCTGTAAGGGTAGACCAATATCTACGTAGGGGCGTGTGACTTGACAGGCCCCCGTAATATAATTAGCTCCCCTCACCAACTACAGCATGGAAGCGTTTGCGAACACTAGATCAATCCTTGAGGAGGACTTATGCGTTTTGGATAAGTGTGAGAAACTTTTAGTGGTAGGATTTTTCCATCTCCATAACTCCATGAGAGCAGCCGTCTCTCTGCCTAAGCTGACAGTTCTACAGACACAACTCTCCTGGAGTTAGAGGAGTCTATAGGGGCGTGTCCTGATGTGAGCAGCGGCGGGCGTCTTTGCGAGGAGCTCCGGAATCCTGATTTTTAATCCGCCGACATCCGTGCATCTGCTGACCAGTTAAGAGCCCAAAACCCTGCCAGCCTACCCATCTAGGTGCCCCATGCAGTATCCCCTACCAGTATCTCCCAGCAAGTCGGCCTGTAATCAACAGAGGGATATTGCCTCCTGACTCCCACGGCCGCCGCCATCTTGCCGATCTGAGGCCTCCCGGGGAAATCTGAATCCGGATGGATCTGGAGGTAAGTGACTCTCATCCATCCCCACATACCTGTCCATCTACCCACCTTGCACGGTCTGGAGGCCTAGCCGAGCTCCGGGGATGTCCGAGGCGGCCTGGTGCAGCTTAGTGAGGCCTGTGGATCCCCGCCATTTTCTGCGGCTTCTTTCCCGCTGGGAGTCACCGCGGCCAGTCCGGCCTACATCGGAAGTGCAGGCCTCCTCTCTACATCCGCCCTATAAGTCCTCCAAGTCCCTGCCAAGGCCTGGGGTGCTGCCAAGGATTGCCTGGCCGAGCTGGGGTATCCAGTGGCCTAGTGTGCCCTCTCCACTGCTGCCTCTGTTCCACTGCTCTGGGCCTTCTACACCCTGGCACTCCCAGCCCAACATCCTTACTGCCTTGCTCCTGCCTGTTTGTTTAGTGTGAAGGCGGAGGCTACTGGTGAGCATTGACTGTCTATCCACGGTGTGAACGTCAGGGACTGGCGGTCTACGGCCAGCTTGGGTCGCATCTAGCTGCCTCTTGGAGATACATCTGGGCCAGAGCGTGGCCTGGCGTGGCGGAGGAAGGTCGCATTGAGAAGAGCTCCTGTCATCCTGAATTAACATTATCCTTCTCCGCACCAACGGGACTCTGTTCCATGCCGGCAAAAGGTAAAACCGCGGCCCCGAACTCCAGTAAAAAGCCATCTTAGCTGACAGGCTCCATGCGCTGCTGGCTGAACTAAACATTGCCGCGAGCCAGGAGAGCACGAACGCTCCGGCGGCCCCGGAGTCCTCCACCTCTGGAGACACGGCGGTGATCCTGCTAGCCATAGAAAACAGCAGATCCTCCCTGCTGACCCGTATTGATAAGCTCACGGAGGAATGCAATTGCATAAGGGCAGATCTAGATAAGTTCAGAGGCCGCCTCACAGAATCTGAATCACGAATATCAGCCACAGAGGACCTGACTGCCAGCCATGACCACCGCATTGAAGTGCTAGAGAACATGGTCAAATCACTGGTAGCTAAATCCAACGAGAATTGCCTCAGGAGGAACAACGTAAAAGTGCTTGGCCTGCCAGAGGGCTCAGAGGGCGAGCATCCTGCAGAGTTCGCTGAAGCTTTTTTCAAGGACATCCTTGAGCTGCCGCCTGTTCCGCCGACCCATGTAGTTGAAAGCGCACATCGAGTTCCCACTGGTCGTCGACCCCCTGGGGCACCACCTCGCCCATTTCTGGTAAGGTTCCTCAATTATCGGGATCGTGACCGCATACTCAGCGAAGCCAGGAAACATCCTCACCTCAAGTATGAAAATGCTGACATCCACTTTTACCCTGACTTCTCGGCGGACCTACAGAAGAAGAGAAAAACCTTCCAAGACATCCGCAGACGCCTCCGAGAAAAAGGCCTGCCCTACAGCATGCTGTACCCGAGCCGCCTGAGAGTTGCAAATGCTGGCACTGCACCACTCTATGTGGTGTATGACAGACTGGCTCCTTATATGGTCACTAGACTCACCATAGTAGGGGATTTTAATGACATTCTGAGCCGAACTTTGGACACCTCTAATCCAACCAGGCTGCCGGACCCTGAATTGGGGCAATGGGCCTCGGCCCTGCAGATTACAGAGGTCTGGAGATGGAAAAATCCACAAGCACAGCGCTACTCCCACTTATCTGCAGTCCACCACTCAGGTTCCAGAATTGACCTGGCTTTTTGCTCTCTGGCTTCACTCCCGTATGTGGCCTCAGCAACTTACCTGCCGGAGGGGATTTCAGACCATTCCCCCCCTAGAGGTCATTCTGCAGCTTAGAGGGGGGGGGGAGCGCAAAGGTTGCTGGCGACTGGCAACACGCTGGCTACAGGATGAAAAAGTAGAAGAGAATATGCAAGGGAAAATTGCCCAATATTGGGACTGTAATGAAAATGTGACCAATGCACAGGTGACCTGGGATGCCTTTAAGGCAACTATAAGAGGGGATTACATATCTGCAATTAAAGCTGCCAGGGTGGACTATGCCTCCAAGACTAAAGAACTAGAGTCTTGGGTGAGTACGGCAGAGGAGGTGTTTGCATCGGACTCTTCTCCTGGGGCATATTCCTCCCTGGCACAGGCTCGAAGGGCACTCTCTTTACACCTTTCTGGTTCGACTGCCTCATCAGAGAGGTTGCTCAGGGCCAGAATTTTTGAGTCTGGGGACAAGAACGGGAGGCTCCTAGCCAGTCTGGTGGCCGACCCCAAATTTCAAACAGTTATACCCCTAATACATACTGCTGCGGGGGGGGGTCACTTCAAACCCGTCTGACATCCTTAATGAATTCAACGTTTTTTACGCCTTGTTGTATAGCTCTACTACCTCGCAGATACCTCCTGACCACCTCTTGTATCTCCGCGAACTGACTCTAACAACTTTGACAGAGGCCGTTGCCTCCCTAGAGGCGGAGATCTCGGTGACCGAGATTGAAACGGCAATTCTCTCACTTCCCCCTAACAGGACACCAGGTCCTGATGGGCTCCCAGGAGACTGGTACAAAATGTACATACCTGACTTAGTCCCGCGTCTCCAAAAATTGTATGCCCTTAGTTTAGAAGCAGGAAGGCTACCTGACTCAATGTCGCAAGCTCACATAGTACTGATACAAAAGCCAGGAAAGGATGCCTCATACTGTTCAGCATATCGACCCATATCCCTTCTAAATTATGATTTGAAGATACTAACAAAAGTGCTAGCCACCAGACTGATGGGGATCCTCCCTTTCTTAGTAAATATGGATCAAACTGGCTTCATGCCAGGGAAGTCGATGGATGTTAATATTCGTAGGGTGTTCACCCACTTACAAATTCCTCCTACAGAACATAGTACCAGAGTCTTGGTTGCATTGGACCTTGAAAAGGCATTTGATTCTGTTGCCTGGCCCTACATGGAGGAGGTACTCAAGATATATGGTTTTGGCCCCACTTTTAGAAAACAGATTCAGCTCTTATACCAGAAACCGACAGCACAGAATAAACTTGGAGGGGTGTTATCCTCTTCATTCCCTGTGGAGCGAGGCACCCAACAAGTGTGTCCTCTATCCCCCGCCCTTTTCTCCCTGATGGTTGAGCCCCTGGCTGTTGCACTACGGTCCTCGGATGCTGTCGGGGGGGTGCGGGTCGGATCCCTGGAGGAAAAAATAGCACTTTATGCTGATGATATTATCCTTTTCCTCCGGGATCTGGGGCCCTCCCTCCGGGCAGCGTTAGAGTTCCTCTCACGCTTCGCTGACATGTCAGGACTAATGCCGCGTACACACGGTCGGACTTTTCGTCTACAAAAGTCCAACGGACGCCGACGGACCAAATATGGCGGACAATCCGATCGTGTGTGGGCTTCCCCGGACTTTCAGCGGACTTTTCCAGCCGCAAATCTGACAGACTTTAGATTTGAAACATGCTTCAAATCTTTAGGTCGTAACTACGCCGGACCCAGAAATCCGCTCGTCTGTATGCTAGTCCGACGGACAAAAACCCACGCTAGGGCAGCTATTGGCTACTGGCTATCAACTTCCTGATTTTAGTCCGCTGTACGTCATCACGTACGAATCCGTTGGACTTTTGTGTGATCGTATGTGGGCAAGTCCGTTCGTTAGAAAGTCCGCCGCAAGTCCGCCAAAAGTCCGTCGAAAGTCTGTCGGACGGGCTGTCGGACTTTTGTAGTCGAAAAGTCCGGCCGTGTGTACGCGGCATAAGAGTTAACTGGAAAAAGTCTACACAGTTAGCGGATCCGTCACTTCTACTTCAATGGGCTGAGAGTATAAAATATCTTAGCATCCATATTTCCCCCAGAGTACAGGACTTCTGCAAGCTTAACCTTCTTCCCTCTCCTACAAAATTTTCAAAATAGGATAAAAGCGTGGGCTAACCTCCCCTTCACATTGATTGGAAGGATCAATTTAATAAAATGAAATTACTACCCCCTCTTCTGTATGTAGTGCGCCATTCTCCAATGTGGATACCCAAGGCACTTTTTAAGCGGCTAAATTCTCACATATTCAGTTTTTGTGGGGCTCCAGCGCCCCCCTCTGTTTCCGATTGTCCATTCTCCAAAGTCCTTGGACCCAGGGGGGCCTGGCGTGCCCTGATTTCTTCCTTTATTTTATTGCGGCGATGCTTACCCATGCTAACAACTGGCTCATATTGGATGCCACCACTGCAGCAGTTGCCTTGGAGGCTACCGTTGTGGGGTCTTTCGAAGCACTGCGGAATATTTTATTGCGAGTTACTAGGGCTCCACATCCCCTCACTACCTCAATGAAAACGGTGCTTAGAGCATGGTCTGGGGCAGCCGGCCCCCGGGTGGCCGATCCCCAGGTGCGTTCTCCAAATACTCAACTATGGATTAATCCTTCTTTACCTGAATTCTATTCCATCCCGGACCCGGTCATTTGGGCGTCACGGTGTATTCGATATTTACATCATATTTGTGAGAATGGTGCACTGCTGACATTTGGCCAACTTAAATCTAGATTCGACTTCAACCATGTGTATTTCTTCCAGTTCCTGTAGCTCTGTAACGCCTACAGGGCACAGTTCGGGGCTCTAGTCAAACACGGAGTCGCTTCTACATCAAGAGACATTAACTAAACCATTATCCACAGATTACAAGGATCTGCAGCCTACCGTACCTCACGGTTTGGAAAGACTTCGTGACTTCTGGGTGTCAGAGCTGCCAGAGTTGGATGGGGAGGACTGGGAAGATATCTGGGACTCCCCCTTTGGACACCTGGTCTCTTCTAGAGATCGGTTGATCTAGTTTAAAATATTACACAAGTTTTATTATACTCCATATAGGCTTCACAAAATATACCCAGACTGCACGTCGCATATTGGTGCTGTCGAGCTGACTCTGCGGATTTCTTACACATAATCTGGTCATGCCCCGATGTACAGAATTACTGGTCATTCATTACAATCTTCATCACTGAACTGACCACAATTTCTATACCCCAAAAGATAGAGATTTGCCTGCTTGGCTTGGTGGATGCTCTTGCCCTTTCGAGGGCAGTGGGTACACTACTAGGATTGCTTCTCTTCTATGCCAGGAAACTCATCATACTCAAGTGGAATGAATGCATGGAAATCATTAGTCAACCTTGCAGTACCCTTATATAAAGAAACATACTATGTTTCTTTATGTCCCCTAAAGTTTCAAAAGGTTTGGAACATATGGCTAGAGTCTCAAATGACAACTGTAGAACAAGAAGACCCTGTAGGTCTATCGGTCTGGTTTGATTTACATATGAGATGATAGTTCCTCTGACTGTCCCCCCAGGGGTGCATTCTGACTAACCACGTGCCTATAACCACCCACTTGTTGTAGACTTTTTCTTGGGTGATACCTGTCATATATCACATATCTATGTTGTAGTGCCCACCAACTTGGGTGTGTGCTAATCAGTTATTTAGGATTAGTGTCAGGTAAAATTGCCAGTGTCTTACCCTGTTGGTTAAGCTGGTTGGAAGATTTGATAGAATAGAGGAGGGTGTGGCCACCTACACTCTGCCCTGCAAGATTTCCATTACTTTCCCTGAAATGTTCTGGGAGGTGGGTGGACTGAAGGACCAGAGTGGCAGGTAGTTTTGGAGACCGCTCTGTGCCAATCATTGTTTGTTTAGGCTGAGGCGGGAATGTTATAAAAACTAAGGTCACATGTTTCCTGGTGTGGTTGGAGATGGGAATTGAATCCAGAAAGGCTGCAAAGATGTGATCAGCAAGGCGCAGGCTTGAAGGCCTGGGGGTGTAATGCTCTCAGTGGGGGATAGCAGAACTTGAACCTGAAGGCCTGAGGGTTCAGAGACCTCAGTGCTGGATGGTTCATCACATTAAGTCATCGAAAAGAAACTCCGGGAGCAATGGGCCAGACATTACTGGCTGGGATGGTTCTGGACATGCGGAGCAGGAAGCAGCTGCTAACAGGATGAAGTAGATCTGGGTGTGCCCGGACTTTTCCTGAACTGACCTGGGAGGATTGCAGTCAAGATAGGCAGGTGAGGCCTGGTACTTCTAACATCCACATACCAAGGTGTTTTTAACCACTTGCTTACTGGGCACTTAAACCCCCCTCCTGCCCAGACCAATTTTGAGCTTTCAGCGCTGTCGCACTTTGAATGACAATTGCGCGGCCATACAACACTGTACCCAAATGAAATTTTTATCATTTTTTCCCCACAAATAGAGCTTTCTTTTGGTGGTATTTAATCACAGCTGGGGTTTTTATTTTTTGCTAAACAAACAAAAAAAGATGGAAAATTTTGAAAAAAAAAAAAAAATCATGTTTAATAGTTTGTTATAAAATTTTGCAAACAGGTCATTTTTCTCCTTCATTGATATGCACTGATGAGGCGGCACTGGTGGGCACTGATAGGCTGCACTGATGGACACTGATAGGCACAGATAAGGCGGCACTGATAGGCACAGTTAAGGCGGCACTGATAGGCACAGTTAAGGCGGCACTGATAGGCACAATTAAGGCGGCACTGATGGGGACAGATAAGGCGGTACTGATGGGCACAGATAAGGCGGCACTGATGGCCACGGATGGGCGGCACGGATAGGTGGCACAGATAGGTGGCACTGATGGGGGGCACAGATGGGGGGCACTGATGGGGGGGCACTGATGGGCGGCACTGATGGGCGGCACTGATGGGGGGCACTGATGGGGGGCACTGATGGGCAGTGATGGGCGGCACTGATGGGCACTTATGGGCACTGGTAGGTGACACTGATGGGCACTGATAGGTTGCACTGATGTGGGTGCTGATGGGTGGCACTGATGTGGGTGCTGATGGGTGGCACTGATGGGTGGCACTGTGGGCACTGATGGATGGCACTGTGGGCACTGATGGGTGGCACTGTGGGCACTGATGGGTGGCACTGATGGGTGGCGCTGATTGATGGCACTGTGGGCACTGATGGGTTAATCTGGTGGGCACTGGTAGGCAGCACTGCTGTGTTACAAGATCGCCGTGATCGGGACTGATGTCCCGATCACGGCCGCCGGTGATCGGGTTTTTTTTTTCCTCCTCACGCTGTCAGCGCGAGGAGGAAAATAGCCGATTACCGGCTCTGTTTACATCACATGATCAGCTGTCATTGGCTGACAGCTGATCATGTGGTAAGGGGTTGGGACCAACCCCTTACTCTGATCTGTGATCAGGCGAGTCGAGGTGAGACTCGCTGATCACCGAGCGCGCCGTGCGCGCCCTGCAGGGGGCGCGCAGGCCGCTCGTGCACGGGACGACGTCAATGGACGTAGTCCCGGCAATTTAGATCCGCGCTGTTGCCATCATTTGGCAATGGCCCGGATCTGAAGCAGTTAAGAGAGGCACCGTCAGTTCATTAAGGGGAAAAGGATATAACTACTGATAAAGGAACCAAAGATAAGGAGGCAAATCATACTTCCTGGAGCCATAGACTGTAAATATTGCAAGTTCTTTTCTAACATGCTACAAGGAAAAGAATAAAGTTTATGTTCAAATGTTACTGGACTGTCTGCTGATGTCATTCATGCAGGGGAGGAAAACGGAGAGCCACTAACAGAAAGGTATGAAATAACAGCAGCTCCCAAGGGAGTAGTGCGCTACAATGTAAATTGCTGAGCATTACACTTATCCTGTTATTTTTAGCAGCAAGCTATGGGGTTGTTTTGTTGTTGTTTAACTTGTTTAACTAGTTTAGGCCAGTAGTTAAGGTATGATATGCCTTGTCTAATGTTTTATACATTTTGAGCCAGGGAATGCCCAGAGGCTCTGTTATGCAACTTTTCTTTTTCTGAAATAAATAAAAGAACTTTTAAAAAATAATAATAAAGAAAAAAAAATTGGCATTGAAATCGCCCCCCACAATGAGAGGCAGGTGCATGAAGGGAGCCAATTTACCCAGTAGGTCATACAGCACCTGAATTTGAAGTGGTGGGGGAAAATATACATTTACTAACATCATCTAATGCATATAGATGTCAGCTACAACAATCGCATACAGGCCCCCTGGATCCGTGATGACCTGATGAACAGTACAGGGGACCGTTTGGCTGATCAAAATAGCTACTCCCCTGGTGTACGTGGAGTACGTAGCATGTATGGCACGTTGGATCCAGGAGCGCCGCATAGTCAGAACCCTATTGCCATCTAAATGTGTCTCCTTTAAGAAGACAATATGCGGCTTAAGTGGTTTCAAGTATTGAAACATCAGGGCACGACGAAATTTATCGTTTAGGCCTCTAACGTTCCAAGACAGTAAATCAAATACGGTTCCAACCATAGAAATACCTTGTAAAATAATACAGCAAATAGCATATCTGTTCTATAAATGCTAGCAAACAGCGATCATTGAGAGTCCCACTTAGATTATAGATCTCAGGTAACCAAGTGTATAATATGGCACATTGCACATCTGAATACAAAAATATCCCCAATCCCGCCTAACTCCCTGCTGCTGTGTAGAACATTCAACTAATACACGCAGCGTAGTCCCGAAACTAGTCCCAAACTTACAGAGACGTGACCAAAAAAAGAAAAAAATTAGATCCAAAACATTATCTATAATAAGAACCTAGAAAAATAGTCAGTCCAAAAAGAAGGTAAAGAAAGTATCTACTCTTGTGTCAACTTGTGTCCGTGCCCCTGAGAAGGAGTGATGGCCGACCCACCTTCCACGAGTTTCCACAAGTGTCAATGTCTTTATACACCCAATGTAAGAACAGCGCCAGCAGGGGCATGAGGATACAGGCGTCTTCCAGGAAGTCCTAGCCCTGCCAGTAGTGCAATGCAAAGGATTCAATATATCAAGATGTTAGGGTATATACGTAGCCCCCACAATGCAGGCCACCCCCCCACTCCCCTTGTAGATATCAAAGTCCCTAAAACTGGATGAGAAAAGTGGAATCCCGGTTACTGTTTTACAATGTGTCGATCCACTCATTGGCCTCCTCAGACGTATCGAAAAATTGGACCGTGCCCTTGTGACGGATCCGCAGCCGGCTGGGATACAGCATACCACACTTGATATTTTTTTTCCTGAAGATGGTGTCTCACCTCATTGAAGGATCTGCAACGTTTTTGAATGTCAGCCGAGAAATCTGGGAACAGCATCAGTTTGGCGTAATTCAGGATGCTTCCTTGCCTCCGCCAGGATCATATCCCTATCTCGGAAGTTCAAATGTCGCACCAGGAAAGGTCTGGGGGGTGCCCCCTCTGGGCATTTTCCCGTGGGTAACCTATGTGCGCTCTCAATTACGTACATGGGCGGCATATCTGGTATGCTCAGCAGTTGCTTGAACAAGGTTTCAGCAAAAATGGCAGGTTTCTGGCCCTCCACACCTTCCGGTAGGCCTACCACGTGGATGTTATTTCGCCTCTGCCTGTTCTCGGCGTCACCCATTTTATTTACAAGGTAACTCGCCAGCGACTGTAGCTCTGTGATTTGTGCGGTATGTGAACCCTGTTGATCTTCTACCGTGCCAATCCGGTCCTCTGCTTCAGTAATTCTCCCCCTCATCTAAATCATGGCGGATCAGGGTGCACTCTGACGCCAGGTGGTTAATGCGGACCATCATCATGGAATTGAAGCCCTCTATAGCAGCCAAGATTGGTTTAGTAATTGCCTCTGGTGCTGTCTCCAGCGCTGCAGAAAGGAGAGCAGCCTCATGTGCAGCGGAGGAGGATGACATGCCTGAGGGAGACGCTGACATTCCCGGGCTCTGCACTGTCCCCAGCCCGCTCCGTATACCGGAAGTGGAGGCTAACATGGCGCCTGGTGAGCTTGCGCCCTGCCCCTTCCCAGAGTGCTGTGATTTTGGGTCTTTGCTGGGCTTACCACGGCCTTTAGCCGACATGATCGCCGCTACGGGGGTTCCTGGGTACCTGCGGGAGCTGCTGTGTCTCTTGTGGGCATATAGGCGTCTGTATACAGGGTGATAGAATCGGATCAGCACGGAGCTCTGGAGTCACACGTCCGTCCGGCTTCACATCCCGGCCACGCCCCCAAATACAGAGCAATCTTAGAAGAAAACATGTTACGTCTGCAAAGGACTTGAGACTGGGCAGAAGTTCACCTTCCAACAGGACAACGACCCTAAACATACAGCCAGAGCTACAATGGAATGGTTTACATCAAAGCATATTCATGTGTTAGAATGGCCCAGTCAAAGTCCAGACCTAAATCCAATTAAGAATCTGTGGCAAGACTTGAAAATTGCTGTTCACAGACGCTCTTCATCCAATCTGACAGAGCTTGAGTTATTTTGCAAAGAAGAATGGGCAAAAATGTCACTCTCTAGATGTGCAAAGCTGGTAGAGACATCCCCAAAGAGATTTGCAGCTGTAATTGCAGAGAAAGGTGGTTCTACAAAGTATTGACTCAGGGGGGCGGAATACAAATGCACCCCCACACTTTTCACATATTTATTTGTAAAAAAAATGGAAAACCATTTATCATTTTCCTTCCACTTCACAATTATGTGTCACTTTGTGTTGGTCTATCACAGGGGTAGGCAACCCCCGGCACTGGTGCCACAAGCGGCACTCGAAGCCTCTTTTGCCCGCACTCGGCTCCCTCCCCATCAGCAGAGCAGCGCAAGGAAGGGTCAGTGAGACACTAATGCATTCCAATTTAAGAATTCCCCACGCCGCACCTGCACTGAGGGGGCCCCCACACATTGTAAAAGATGGGAAACAGTGTTTGGTTCTCTAACTTTGCTGTAGCTGCGATCGTCAGTTTTTGTGATAAGGGAAGAGATTGGGTGCAGTTCTGCTAGGGGGGGTGGTCCCTGTTTCCAGGAAGAGGAGGACTGTCATTGGCCACTGATAAAGCCGATCACAGTCCTGCTAGCTCCGTCCACCATCTGGAGGAAGATGACTCGCTTGGTTTCCACAACCAATCTCAGAAAGAAGGCATTTCACTGTGATTGAGAAAACCACATTCAGGTGACAGTTTGTGGAATTACTGTTGAGCTTCTGGGAACTTTGTTGAAAATATTCTTTGTGTCGCTGACTACCGGCCGCACTGCTTCTGGTATGCGGGCGTCTGGCATTCTGCAACTGTAGGGGGCGCCACTTCTAATTTTGACTGTTCTCTCATACTGGACCACAAACCTTCCTCACTGTGCTATATATTTTCTGCTGCACCATTGGCATAGTTATATCTTCTTAGTCCTCTCCATGAAATTATCAAAAATGTGTGCTTAAAGTAGAACTATAGGCAACATTTTTTTTTTCATTTTGGAAAGAGTGAGGGAGGGTTATAGCCCCTGCAAGTTTATTTTTTTACCATCCCTGTCCCATTGCAGAGATATCCCTTCATTTCCTGCCCCATAGCCAAACAGGAAGTAAGAGGAAATCTATGCAAATTAAGGGAATCCATTGCCCCCCTCGCAGAACTAGTGTCCCCCACTCGAAAATGTTGGGGCGGGTCTTAAACAGCAAGGGGTGTGGCCTTGACAGGAAGGGGTGGGTCATATTTAAATTAGGGGGTGAACGAGTTTCGTCAGGCCTAGGGCAGCTAGTTACAAGCTAGCTAGATACTTTTTTAAGGCACTGTATATATTTTTTACTTTCTGCTATAAAACACACCCAATAATTAAAAACAAAAATAGAATTTCTTTATGAATTTAGGCCAATATGTATTCTGCTACATATTTTTAGTAAAAAAAGAAAATCCAAATAAGCGTATATTGATTGGTTTGCGCAAAAGTAATAGTTTCTACAAACTTTGGGATATGTTTATTTTTTTTGATTTTTTTTTATTTATTACTAGTAATGGTGGCGATCAGGGACTTATAGCGGGACTGCAATATTGCGGCGGACATTCTGACACTAACTGACACTTTGTGGAAACCAGTGACACTAATACAGTGATCAGTGATAAAATAATATGCACTATCACTGTACTAATGACACTGACTAGGAAGGGGTTAACCATCAGGGGCGATCAAAGGGTTAACTGTGTGCCTAGCCAATGTTTATGTGTACTGTGTGAGGTGATTTTACCAGAGAAGAGATGGAACTTATTCCTTGCTCTTCAGGAACACAAATTCCATCCCCTCCACCCCAGTCAGAATATCGATCTGTCTTGTTTACATAGACATTTCTCTCCTACATGTAAAAATCATAATTTTTTTGCTAGAAAATTACATAGAACCGCCAAACATTATATATTTTTTTTAGCAAAGACCCTAGAGAATACAATGGCGGTTGTTGCAACTTTTTGTCTCGCACGGTATTTGCGCAGCAATTTTTCGAACGCTTTTTTTGGGAAAGAACTAGTTTTGTGCTTAAAAAAAAAAAAAAACAGTAAAGTTAGCCCAATGTTTTTGCATATTGTGAAAGATGAAGTTACGCAGAGTAAATAGATACCTAACATGTCAGTCTTCAAAATTGCACACGCTCGTGGAATGGCGCCAAAGTTCGGTACTTAAAAATCCCCATAGGCGACGCTTGAAATTTTTCTCCTGGTCACATGTTTTGAGTTACAGAGGAGGTCTAGGGACACAATTATTGCTCTCGCTCCAACGTTCGCGTTGATACCTCACATGTGTGGTTTATGCACCGTTTTCATATGTGGGCGGGACTTACGTATGCGTTCGCTTCCGCGTGCGAGCACACTGGGACAGGGGCGCTTTAAAAAACTTTTTTTTTATTGTTAATTATACTTTCTTTTTTTTATTTTGAAAAAAAAAAAATTTGATCACTTTTATTCCTATTACAAGGAATGTAAACATCCCATGTAATAGGAATATGGCATGGCAGGTGCTCTTTATAGTGAGATATGGGGTCAATAAGACCCCACATCTCACCTCTAGGCTGGAAAGCCTGAAATAAAATAAAAAAAAACAATCACCACTTCCCAGCCGAAGCGGCGCCGGTTTTTTGAATGTAGAGGCCGGGCGTGACGTCAGAACATCGCGCCCGGCCTCCGATAATCATAGAGACTCCGGTGACCATCTGGCCCGATGGAAATCTCTATGATCAACATCATGATCAACATCCGAGGCCGGCGGATCCTCTGTCCAACTCACCGATCGTAGCGGTGAGTCGGTAGAAGCACCGGAGGGCGGGAGGGGGGGGACGTCCCCCTTCACCTCCCGTAAGAACAGCCGCTATGATCGTTCTTATGGTGTAGGGAATCGCCGGCTGAAAACGTAGCTACAGGCATCATTCAGATATACCTGCTCAAAGTCCGTCACATCATATGACGACGGGCGGGAGTGAGGCGGTTAAATATTTTTGGACTCCACCTAGGTGGTGTTCCCCATTAGGGAGGCTGCAGTTCTCTATTTTAAGCGCAGATATCTGTTGTTTTAATTAAATCTCCCCTTTGCAGGGATTTACTTTCACTTCCTGTTTTGACTATGTGACAGGGAGTGAAGGTAAATCTCCCCAATGGAGATTTATCAGTGAAAGTAAAAGAAAATCCCAAATTTTGTGTTGTCCCAGGAACAAAGATAGTGGGGACACTAGTCCTGGTGACCTGGAGGGCCACAAGGGATTACCTTACTTTGCAGGGATTTCCTTTCACTTCCTGTTTTGGCTATGGGACAGGAAGTGAAGGTAAGAATGAGTGAATGGAGATTTATCAGTGAAAGTAAAAGAAAATCACACATTTTGGGTTGTCCCCAGAACACAAAGAGTGGGGATACCAGTCCTGGTGACCTTCATCTGCAGGGATTTCCTCTCACTTCCTGTTTTGGCTTTGGGACAGGAAGTGAAGTTAAATCTCCCCAATGGGACACAGATAGCAAAACCATCTATACACATCCACTACCTAATTGCACAGGAATCTATTTTTTATAAAAGAATTTCTTGCAGTGTATATTTGCCTCCTTGTATCGTCCTCTGTGAGCTCCTGAACCTCTCCTTGTCCCCTTCAATTCTCCAGGTTTGAAAGGAATAGTGCATATTAGTTGCAGTCATGTGCACTGCTCTATGCATACTACAACGTAGAAATCCAGCGGTCTACAGTCCATAGGCCATCTTGAGAGCGATCGTGAGCAGGTGGCTACATTCCTACCTACAATGGGACCATGAAGAATGAACGTAGTCATCCTCTACCAAAAGGTCAGATCACAGCAGCGAAAAAAAACAAAACATTTTTGCAGATATGAAAGAAGGTGGTTGAGAACAATAGTAGGTATTTTTTTTAAGATTACATATTTGAATAGAACATATTTTTTTTAAACCAGAGTTACAGTAAGTGACTTTACCTGCTGAATTACCCAAGTTCCAGTGATGATCACTCTTAGGACCTTCTTCCAATCCACTCAGCGACAGACCCCGCCGCCCACACAAAATGGAGAATTCAATAACTATATGACAGAGCCGAGGAGAGCTGAGGAGAGCCGGACACCTCATAGCCATCACCTCAGAGTTCCCGCTTCACACGTCCTCCACTGTCATTGGCTGCACTCCCTCCACACCAACCAATCACTAGGTGGGATCAGAGTGACTAGGCAGATTTTGCTCTCCACAGAGACTCACCTCAGACTTCTCCACTGCAATTGACTGCACTACCTCCACAGGAACCAATCATAGAGCAGGATCACAGTCACCAGGCAGATTCTTCTCTCCACAAAGACTCACCTCAGAGACCTCTTCACTGCGATTGGCTGTACTACCTCCACAGGAACCAATCATAGAGCAGGATCACAGTCACCAGGCAGATTCTTCTCTCCACAAAGACTCACCTCAGAGACCTCTTCACTGCGATTGGCTGTACTACCTCCACAGGAACCAATCATAGAGCAGGATCACAGTCACCAGGTAGATTCTGCTCTTCACAGAGGCTCACCTCGGACCTTTTCACTGTGATTGGCTGCACTCCCTTCACAGGAACCAATACATATTGTGGAATCAGAGTTAGCAGGCAGACTCTGCTTACCACAGAGAGTCCTCTCAGACCTTCCAACAGTCACACACTATTATTATTATTATACATTTATATATCTCTGACATATACTGCAGTGCTGTACATAGAACACTGAGCCAGTCACATCAGTCTCTGTACCAAAGCAGCTTACACTCTAATTACCCCCACACCCACAGTCACACACTATTATTATACATTTATATAGCTCTGACATATACCGCAGTGCTGTACAGAGAACACTGAGCCAGTCACATCAGTCTCTGTACCAGAGGAGTTTACACTCTAATGTCCCCTCCCCCACAGTCACACACTATTATTATACATTTATATAGCTCTGACATATACCGCAGTGCTGTACAGAGAACACTGAGCCAGTCACATCCGTCTCTGTACCAGAGGAGTTTACACTCTAATGTCCCCTCCCCCACAGTCACACACTATTATTATACATTTATATAGCTCTGACATATACCGCAGTGCTGTACAGAGAACACTGAGCCAGTCACATCCGTCTCTGTACCAGAGGAGCTTACACTCTAATGCCCCCCCACACCCACAGTCACACACTATAATTATTCTACATTTATATAGCTCTGACATATACCGCAGTGCTGTACAGAGATCACTGAGCCAGTCACATCCGTCTCTGTACCAGAAGAGCTTACACTCTAATGTCCCCTCCCCCACAGTCACACACTATTATTATACATTTGTATAGCTCTGACATATACTGCAGTGCTGTACAGAGAACACTGAGCCAGTCACATCAGTCTCTGTACCAGAAGAGCTTACATTCTAATGTCCCCCCACAGTCACACACTATTATTATACATTTATATAGCTCTGACATATACTGCAGTGCTGTACAGAGAACACTGAGCCAGTCAACTCAGTCTCTGCACCAGAGGAGCTTACACTCTAATGTCCCCCCACAGTCACACACTATTATTATACATTTATATAGCTCTGACATACACCGCAGTGCTGTACAGAGAACACTGAGCCAGTCACATCATTCTCTGTACCAGAGGAGCTTACACTCTAATGTCCCCCCACAATCACACACTATTATTATTATACATTTGTATAGCTCTGACATATACCGCAGTGCTGTACAGAGATCACTGAGCCAGTCACATCCATCTCTGTACCAGAGGAGCTTACACTCTAATGTCCCCCCACAGTCACACACTGTTATTATACATTTGTATAGCTCTGACATATACCGCAGTGCTGTACAGAGAACACTGAGCCAGTCACATCATTCTCTGTACCAGAAGAGCTTACATTCTAATGTCCCCCCCACACCCACAGTCACACACTATTATTATACATTTGTATAGCTCTGATATATACCGCAGTGCTGTACAGAGATCACTGAGCCAGTCACAACAGTCTCTGTACCAGAAGAGCTTACACTCTAATGTCCCCCCCACACCCACAGTCACACACTATTATTATACATTTATATAGCTCTGACATATACCGCAGTGCTGTACAGAGAACACTGAGCCAGTCACAACAGTCTCTGTACCAGAAGAGCTTACACTCTAATGTCCCCCCACACCCACAGTCACACACTATTATTATACATTTGTATAGCTCTGACATATACCGCAGTGCTGTACAGAGAACACTGAGCCAGTCACATCATTCTCTGTACCAGAGGAGCTTACACTCTAATGTCCCCCCACACCCACAGTCACACACTATAATTATTCTACATTTATATAGCTCTGACATATACTGCAGTGCTGTACAGAGATCACTGAGCCAGTCACATCAGGGTGAAGGATAATAACCGGCACTATGAAAAGGGGATGAATTTGGATGGTATGACAATGGGCAGTTTGTGCAGGTGAGGAGTGCGGAGGATATAACAGGTAGTGTGTGTGGGAAAGAAGTGCAGAGGGAATGACGTTTTTTTCAGGAAAGGAGTGCAGAGGGAAAGATGGTAGGTATTATGTGCAAAAGAGAAGTGAGGAGGGTATGAGAATCAGCTGTATGTGAAGGAGAGGAGAGAGGAGGATCTGATGGCAATTGCAGCAAAGGCATGTGGAGGTTAAGATGGAAGCCAGTATGTGTAGGAGAAAAGGGCAGAGGGTATGAAGACAGGCAGTATGTACAAGAGAGGAGTACTAAGGGTTTGACATGTATTTGCAGAAAAGGAGTGCAGTGGGTGTGACGGTATGTGTAGGAGAAGAATGCAGAGGATATGACGGGAGGTAGTATGTTCAGGAGAGGAGTGTGAGGGGTATGATGGCAGGTAGCATGTTCAGGAGAGGAGTGCGGGGGGTATGATGGAGGGTAGTATGTTCAGGAGAGGAGTGCGGGGGGGGGGGGTATAATGGAGGGTAGTATGTTCAGGAGAAGAGTGCGGGGGGTATGATGGAGGGTAGTATGTTCAGGAGAGGAGTGCGGGGGGTATGATGGAGGGTAGTATGTTCAGGAGAAGAGTGCAGGGGGGGTATGATGGAGGGTAGTATGTTCAGGAGAGGAGTGCGGGGGGTATGATGGAGGGTAGTATGTTCAGGAGAGGAGTGTGGGGGGTATGATGGAGGGTAGTATGTTCAGGAGAGGAGTGTGAGGGGTATGATGGAGGGTAGTATGTTTAGGAGAGGAATACGGGGGGTATGACGGTAGTAGGAAGTTCAGGGGTGGAGTGCGGGGGGTATGATGGAGGGTAGTATGTTCAGGAGAGGAGTGCGGGGGGTATGATGGAGGGTAGTATGTTTAGGAGAGGAGTACGGGGGGTATGACGGTAGTAGGAAGTTCAGGGGTGGAGTGTGAGGGGTATGATGGAGGGTAGTATGTTCAGGAGAGGAGTGCGGGGGGTATGATGGAGGGTAGTATGTTTAGGAGAGGAGTACGGGGGGTATGACGGTAGTAGGAAGTTCAGGGGTGGAGTGCGGGGGGTATGATGGAGGGTAGTATGTTCAGGAGAGGAGTGCGGGGAGGTATGATGGAGGGTAGTATGTTCAGGAGAGGAGTGCGGAGGGTATGATGGAGAGTAGTATGTTCAGGAGAGGAGTTTGGGGGGTATGATGGAGGGTAGTATGTTCAGGAGAGGAGTGCGGGGGGTATGATGGAGGGTAGTATGTTCAGGAGAGGAGTGCAGAGGGTATAAGGGACAGTAGTAGGAGAAGGGTATGATGTCATATGTAGTGAAGGAGTATGGAGTAGACATCCAGCCAGGGAGAGAATTCTATCTGAACCACTAACTAAACTCAGGTCATTTCCTAACAAGGTCCCCCCAATGGGTTCCCCAAAACTCCCAGGCAGGGCTTGTACCTTTTTAGTGTTCTGTCAGCACTCAGCCTTCGCAGGTTCACACAGCAGAGAGCGAGAAAGCCCTGAGCATTTATCAGTTCACATATATAAAGGTCTGTGCACAGCGGGGACTAATAATAAGGCCTGGCTACCAGGTAAGATGTTCACCTAGCAATGGAGGCTTTATCTCACCGTAATATATTGCATTAGACTGAATTCACTAAGCTAACACGCCAGGATATGGATCTTTATTTTTTTTAAAGTGACAGTTATTTTCATCTCAGGAGAAAGAGATTAGAAAGTAACAGCTACATGGCCAAAAAAATGTTTTTAACTGAATAGACACTTAGTAAATTGAGTTGTATCTACATTTTTTAAATACTTTAAACATTGTAGTTTATAATTCTATTTCGTTGTCTGAATTTTATCCAAGGTATAATCTGAGTGTGTAACGATATGTAACATAATAGAGGAATGGATGATGAGGCCGTGGACAAAACGATGAAAAAGACTGCAGTATATATATTTAACACAAGATGGTGATCGCACTTCCCAATGCACCAACAGGAAGTGATGTAGAGGTAAAAACAGGAAGTTCCGGGTGAAATGTGAATTGGAAGGAAGTAGAGAGGAGACATTGCTAGAACTGGCAGTAGAGGAGGTAATAAGATATTATTTTATATTTACACCCAGTAACCCCCCATCATGTCCGTCCTCTTCCTTCATAGTCACTGTGCTGCCTGTCATGGTTTTTAGCCCAGATACATCCTAAATATAGAGCCATTTATCCAACTGTCCATCCAGAGTAGAGTTGCCACCTCATCCCTTTAAACCCGAACACATATGAATTACACGGGTTCTGTGGCTAATTGAATGCAGGTAAGACACTAAGTGAGTTTAATTACCACCTTAATCAGCCACAGAACCTGTGTAATTAATATGTGTTCGGGTTTAAAGGGATGAGGTGGCAACCCTAATCCAGAGCCTCTGGTTTATAGACCGGATACATCCTAAATATAGAACCATTTATCCAACTGTCCATCCAGAGCCTTTGGTTTATAGACTAGATACATTCTAAATATAGAGCCATTTATCCAACTGTCCATCCAGAGCCTCTGGTTTATAGACTAGATACATTCTAAATATAGAGCCATTTATCAAACTGTCCATTCAGAGCCTCTGATTTATAGACCAGATACATCCTAAATATAGAAGCATTTATCCAACTGTCCATCCAAAGCCTCTGGTTTATAGACTAGATACATTCTAAATATAGAGCCATTTATCCAACTGTCCATCCAGAGCCTCTGGTTTATAGACTAGATACATTCTAAATATAGAGCCATTTATCCAACTGTCCATCCAGAGCCTCTGGTTTATAGACCGCATACATCCTAAATATAGATCCATTTATCCAACTGTCCATCCAGAGCCTCTGGTTTATAGACCGGATACATCCTAAATATAGAACCATTTATCCAACTGTCTCCAGAGATCAGAGTCTTGTATGGATCACATGATCACATCCGTAAGCATGGAGGAGGACCCAAGTCACATGACTGAGAGGATTTTCGACCTTACCCTGGAGATCATCTACCTTCTGATCGGAGAGGTGAGGAGGATTCTGGGAGGTCACATGGCATTGCTCTTATCTCTATTAATAAAAAACAGACCTGACTGGAGCTCTTTCAATGCAGAGTTTTCCTCCAGTGAAGTCTGGGGACCATCTAACCATCACAGTGCCTTCACCTCGTTTGCTGAAACCCAAGAGAAACAATAGGAAGAAGATTCTTGAAGTTTCCAAGAAGATCACTGATCTGCTGACAGGAGAGGTGAGCGGTGCTGGGAATTCTGGGACATTATCCAGTAACAGACAAGGGATGTGTCTGGATGGTGACTGTATCATTGTGTGTGTCAGGTTCCTATAAGGTGTCAGGATGTCACTGTCTATTTCTCCATGGAGGAGTGGGAGTATTTAGAAGGACACGAGGATCTCTACAAGGACGTCATGATGGAGAATCAGCCGCCCCTCACATCACCGGGTAAGAGGAGACTTTATTGTAAAGGAGAGAGCAGTACGGAGGGTCCACCTAGATCCCCCATCATCTGATAAACACATAGAAACAATGTATTCAGTCAGTGTGTGTGTTTCCTACAGATGGATCCAGTAATGGGAACCCACCAGAGAGATGTCCCCGTCCTCTGTATTCCCGGGATTCCACACAGGAAGATCACACCATCCCTCACCATCATCAGGTAGGTAGACTTGATGATTCTGAACTTTGTGAGAAGACATTCTTACATTAATTCTCCTGTTTTAGTATTTACTTTTGTATCTGAAATGCTTAATTTGTTCTCAGTTCATCCCAGTGTAGCACCCTGGGATTAAGTCAGTGAGCTCCTCACAAATTTACTTGCCAGGAGTAGTTACTCCGGTCAATTGCTAGAAATCCATAGATTTCCCTACGTTTGGCCTTGTTGCACTTTTCTCTTCTATTGCTAGGTGGCCGGGTAGTTGGTGGTACTGGGTACGAGAAGGGCAACCCAAGGTCAGGTTATGGGTATATGGGGTGTCTGAGCCAATGGGCAGGGGTTTTCTTCAATCCCTTGGCCTGCTGGGAGAATCTATTTATTCGGGTGAGGTCAGGTGATCTATGTTCTGTGCCACCTGCGGCTGTCTGTGTGGACGTGTGCCGTCTGTGCCACCTGTACGGCTGTCTGTGTGGACATGTGTCGTATGCCCCGGGCTGCTAGGCCGGAGTTTGGGCCTATCCCGGGGGCATCTGGCTGCCAGGCTGTGTGAGGGCCTATCCAGAAGTAAGAGGGCAGCGCAGGGTTGGGCTTGCGGCTTGCAGTCCAACCAAAAGTGCCGGTTTTGCCGGCCGGCGAACCTGTCGTGGTCGGAGGTAGGAGGGAAGCTGTCGCCACTAAGGGACCAACCACCTTATTACCAGGGACCACAGTGAGTAACTGAAGCAGTAGTATTCTCACCGAACAGGCGCGGTGGAGAATCGGGAAACTTCAGGCGGTGATCAAGTCAGGGACCCAACCAGCGGAGATGACGCTTGCAGAGCAGCCTTGTGAGTCAAGCCAGGTAAGCATGGGTGATGCTTGAGGGAGATACCACCAAAGCTTTGAGGAGCTCCAGGGATCCAGAGTCAGTGAATTAGAGGGTCCAGTGAGAGACCAGGAGCTCAAGGGGCTGAAGAACTACAAGTAGAAGTTGTAGTGAAGCAAAGAGGACTGTAACAATTTGTGTTAGGAACTGTTAAAGACTGTTGCCATAGGAGACAGCAATCCTGCACGTGCAGATGTGGCGTCTTGCTGGGGGCCTTTCCCTGTACGGCTGTCGTCCTTTTGAAGTCTCGGAGTCTACCAACTAAAATTGCAACTGATTAAGGGTGTCCTGGCCCTAACCCTCTTTCCCCCTCAAAATTTAAAAAGGACTGTTAAGAGAAATATAACCTCTTTTACATCCAAGAAGTGTCTGGCGCCCAAAAACTTTATCCACCTGGCACTCACTATGCCTCACTACCCACTACATACAGATGGATGTCAGCTATCTTTGGCCCTGAAGGTTCTCATTAGACTGGAGGAGGCTAGAGACTTTGCTACATCAGTTTCCATCTTCTTTGAGCATCCCTCCTTTTATTTTTTTATTTAAACTCAATATATGTCCTTTTTTTTTTTTTTTCGGTGAGACTTGGGTCCAGTCATATGACATCATGGGTCTTCTTCCTTGTGTTCCTCAAACGGAGAGGCATGTGTTGAATGACATGTTGCTGGTCTTTGCTCTTATAAATTCAAGCCAGGATGATGTGGCCCTCTGGGGTGGGATTCCTCACCCCCTGGATTTACAGGAAATAGATATGTGATCTATTCTGAAAGTAAACTTCATTTCCTCTTCTGCAGGTCAGTAACGCCTACAAATCTGGTCCCTCCCCCAGCCTGTTATTGGACAGTTAAAGCCCAAACTAGGGAGATCTAAAAATTGCTTGTTTAAATCCAGGGGACATAGAAAAGAAGAACGACTTACCTAATCTGCTACTCTGCATTGCTAGACAGTTCCCTGCAGATTTTTCTCCCCTATCCTTCAGTGGTATAAGGTCCTGAAGTCATCAAGACCAATGCAGGATCCATAGCCCTAGGGACGTTCCTCTGTCACAGTTTGGGGGAGCGGCCAGGGGTGGAGCGGAGGATCAGGTAGGTAAAAATGCTTCTCTTCTCCCCTAGACTAAACAAGCATTGAACTGGTGGTGAAGCCCAACTGCAAGAAATCATTTTTAAATTTCCCGGAGTTGCGCTTTAGAGGAGGAGCATCAAATTGATGATCTCATCTCTCTTTCACTATGCTCCCCCTTCCTTTCAGCATGCAGCACAGCTAATTGGCTGCTAGTTATGCTTCTCCCTCTCCCAGTCTGAGCTCTACTGTACTAGTACTGCAAGAGCCCGATAGTAGGTCGTTATCAGGTACTTACACTGCTTACATTTATAAAAATAAAGTATGACGTATTAATGTCTTTTATATCGGCATTCATTTTTTAATCTTTTTTTCTTATTTCGCGGTTTAGGGTGAAGAACGGATTAATTTAAAAGTTGAGGTTAAAGATGAAGAAGAAGAGACGTATGTGGGGGGTGATCAGCCGTCCACGGAGGAGGTTGGGATGATTATGAAAAGTGAACAGGAAGAAATGTTTCTACTTCTCAACACAAGTAAGTAACAGACACCATTTACGGCCGGGAAGATGGTAAAAACAGGTGGTTGGACACTCGGCAGAATCAGGCCTAGAGCTTGTTACAAATCACCTAACAATCACACCATATGAAAGGTCCATCTCCATTCCTCAATATAACGTCATGTTCCCAACAAATGAGGAGGAGATACTGTACACCATATGAAAGGTCCATCTCCATTCCTCAATATAACGTCATGTTCCCAACAAATGAGGAGGAGATACTGTACACTAGGGATGAGCCGAACACCCCCCTGTTCGGTTCGCACCAGAACATGCGAACAGGAAAAAAGTTCGTTCGAACACGCGAACACCGTTAAAGTCTATGGGACACGAACATGAATAATCAAAAGCGCTAATTTTAAAGGCTTATATGCAAGTTATTGTCATTAAAAGTGTTTGGGGACCTGGGTCCTGCCCCAGGGGACATGGATCAATGCAAAAAAAAGTTTTAAAAACGGCCGTTTTTTCAGGAGCAGTGATTTTAATAATGCTTAAAGTCAAACATTAAAAGTGTAATATCCCTTTAAATTTCGTACCTGGAGGGTGTCTATAGTATGCCTGTAAAGGGGCGCATGTTTCCCGTGTTTAGAACAGTCTGACAGCAAAATGACATTTTGAAGGAAAAAACACATTTAAAACTACCCGCGGCTATTGCATTGCCGACAATACACATAGAAGTTCATTGATAAAAACGGCATGGGAATTCCCCACAGGGAAACCCCGAACCAAAATTAAAAAAAAAAAATCATGTGGGAGTCCCCCTAAATTCCATACAAGGCCCTTCAGGTCTGGTATGGATATTAAGGGAAACCCCAACCAAAATTAAAAAAAAAAAAGACGTGGGGTTCCCCCTAAATTCCATACCAGACCCTTCAGGTCTGGTATGGATTTTAAGGGGAACCCCGCGCCAAAAAAACCCAAAAAAACGGCGTGGGGTCCCCCCAAAAATCCATACCAGACCCTTATCCGAGCATGCAACCTGGCAGGCCGCAGGAAAAGAGGGGGGGACGAGAGTGCGGCCCCCCCTCCTGAACCGTACCAGGCCACATGCCCTCAACATTGGGAGGGTGCTTTGGGGTAGCCCCCCAAAACACCTTGTCCCCATGTTGATGAAGACAAGGGCCTCATCCCCACAACCCTGGCCGGTGGTTGTGGGGGTCTGCGGGCGGGGGGCTTATCGGAATCTGGAAGCCCCCTTTAACAAGGGGACCCCCAGATCCCGGGCCCCCCCCTGTGTGAAATGGTAAGGGGGTACTTACCCCTACCATTTCACTAAAAAACTGTCAAAAATGTTAAAAATGACAAGAGACAGTTTTTGACAATTCCTTTATTTAAATGCTTCTTCTTTCTTCCTTCATCTTCTTCTGGTTCTTCTGGCTCTTCTGGTTCTTCCTCCGGCGTTCTCGTCCAGCATCTCCTCCGCGGCGTCTTCTATCTTCTTCTCCTCGGGCCGCTCCGCACCCATGGCATTGGGGGGGAGGCTCCCGCTCTTCTCTTCATCTTCTTCATCTTCTTCTTCTTCTTCATCTCTTCTTCCTTCTTCATTTCTTCTCCGGGCCGCTCCGCAGCCATGCTGGCATGGAGGGAGGCTCCCGCTGTGTGACGGCGTCTCTTCGTCTGACGGTTCTTAAATAACGGGGGGCGGGGCCACCCGGTGACCCCGCCCCCCTCTGACGCACGGGACATGATGGGACTTCCCTGTGGCATTCCCCGTGACGTCACAGGGAAGTCCCGTCAAGTCACCGTGCGTCAGAGGAGGGCGGGGTCACCGGGTGGCCCCGCCCCCCGTTATTTAAGAACCGTCAGACGAAGAGACGCCGTCACACAGCGGGAGCCTCCCTCCATGCCAGCATGGATGCGGAGCGGCCCGAAGAAGAAATGAAGAAGGAAGAAGAGATGAAGAAGAAGAAGAAGATGAAGAAGATGATGAAGAAGATGAAGAGAAGAGCGGGAGCCTCCCCCCCAATGCCATGGGTGTGGAGCGGCCCGAGGAGAAGAAGATAGAAGACGCCGCGGAGGAGATGCTGGACGAGAACGCCGGAGGAAGAACCAGAAGAGCCAGAAGAACCAGAAGAAGATGAAGGAAGAAAGAAGAAGCATTTAAATAAAGGAATTGTCAAAAACTGTCTCTTGTCATTTTTAACATTTTTGACAGTTTTTTAGTGAAATGGTAGGGGTAAGTACCCCCTTACCATTTCACACAGGGGGGGGGCCGGGATCTGGGGGTCCCCTTGTTAAAGGGGGCTTCCAGATTCCGATAAGCCCCCCGCCTGCAGACCCCCACAACCACCGGCCAGGGTTGTGGGGATGAGGCCCTTGTCTTCATCAACATGGGGACAAGGTGTTTTGGGGGGCTACCCCAAAGCACCCTCCCAATGTTGAGGGCATGTGGCCTGGTACGGTTCAGGAGGGGGGGGGGGCCGCACTCTCGTCCCCCCCTCTTTTCCTGCGGCCTGCCAGGTTGCGTGCTCGGATAAGGGTCTGGTATGGATTTTTGGGGGGACCCCACGCCGTTTTTTTTTTAATTTTGGCGCGGGGTTCCCCTTAATATCCATACCAGACCTGAAGGGCCTTGTATGGAATTTAGGGGGACTCCCACATAATTTTTTTTTTTTAATTTTGGTTCGGGGTTTCCCTGTGGGGAATTCCCATGCCGTTTTTATCAATGAACTTCTATGTGTATTGACGGCAATGCAATAGCCGCGGGTAGTTTTAAATGTGTTTTTTTCTTCAAAATGTCATTTTGCTGTCAGACTGTTCTAAACACAGGAAACATGCGCCCCTTTACAGGCATACTATAGACACCCCCCAGGTACGAAATTTAAAGGGATATTACACTTTTATTGTTTGATTTTAAGCATTATTAAAATCACTGCTCCTGAAAAAACGGCCGTTTTTAAAACTTTTTTTTGCATTGATCCATGTCCCCTGGGGCAGGACCCAGGTCCCCAAACACTTTTTATGACAATAACTTGCATATAAGCCTTTAAAATTTGCACTTTTGATTTCTCCCATAGACTTTTAAAGGGTGTTCCGCGGCATTCGAATTTGCCGCGAACACCCCAAATTGTTCGCTGTTCGGCGAACTTGCGAACAGCCAATGTTCGAGTAGAACATGAGTTCGACTCGAACTCGAAGCTCATCCCTACTGTACACCATATGAAAGGTCCATCTCCATTTCTCTATATAACGTCATGTTCCCAACAAATGAGGAGGAGATACTGTACACCATATGAAAGGTCCATCTCCATTCCTAAATATAACGTCATGTTCCCAACAAATGAGGAGGAGATACTGTACACCATATGAAAGGTCCATCTCCATTCCTCAATATAACGTCATGTTCCCAACAAATGAGGAGGAAATACTGTACACCATATGAAAGGTCCATCTCCATTCCTCAATATAACGTCATGTTCCCAACAAATGAGGAGGAGATACTGTACACCATATGAAAGGTCCATCTCCATTTCTCAATATAACGTCATGTTCCCAACACATAATTTGGCATCTCCTTTACTCCCCATAACTGTCATTGATGCACAAAACAATGTATCCCAGCGTGTCATAACTGTTTTAGGTTTCTTTTATCCTTTAACTGGTTTGTTTTCATATTTTGATGTTATAGTTGTACCCCGTTTCCATGTCAGAGCTCTTTGAAACTGTTGACTGTGAGACCAACATGACTTTTTTATAACTGACATTTTTAGAAGAGAGTTCATGTTAGAGTTCATATATGATCTGCAAACTCTTCATAATTTAAAATCCAGGCAATACAAAGTAGTAACAAACCACTGATGCGCTTTGGCTAATGAAGCCTCAGTCATAGCTATTTAATATTAAAGAATTAGCAGGTCATATATGGACTCAGCGTTAGCATTTTTCTGATAGATTTTGGAGGGAGAACAGGAGCCCAGCTGTGAGATCGGCATTTCTACTCTTTCTATTGACCTGGAGGAGGAGCTAAAACTCCAGTTATTTGTCATCTACTGACATTTATTATATTTTTTTTCAACTTCTTTCCATCAGATGGATGTGATGTCAGGAATTCCTCGGAGAGACATCTTCTATTATCTGCTGATTGTAAGTCAGAAGATAATGTCATCACACAGGATCCTCCAGGAGGAAATCCAAATACACAAAATATACATCACAGACCTTCCTGTCCGGAGACATCAATGGATCCCTCTGATCAGGGGGAATCTTCTCATCAATCACATACTATGATTGTAAATATCCATGTAAGATCTCACACTGCAGATCCATCAACAGATCCTTCTAATCCCGAGGAATCTTCCTCACCCCATGAAGGAGATCACCGAGGTGACAATCTATTCTCATGTTCAGAGTGCGGGAAATCTTTCACTCAGAAAGGAAAACTTATTCAGCACCAGAGAGTTCACACGGGCGAGCGTCCTTTCCCTTGTTTAGAGTGCGGGAAATGTTTTTCACATAAGTGCACTCTTCGTACACACCAGAGAATTCACACAGGTGAGCGTCCTTATTCATGTACAGAGTGTGGGAAATTTTTCATTTGCAAAGGGGATCTTGGTAAACACCAGAGAATTCACACGGGTGAACGTCCCTATTCGTGTTCAGAGTGTGGGAAATCTTTTACTTTGAAAGAAAACCTTACAAAGCACCAGAGAAGTCACACGGGTGAGCGTCCCTATTCATGTTCAGAGTGCGGGAAATCTTTCTCTAAGAAAAAGAACCTACATGAACACCAGGGCAATTACAATGGCCTGTGTCTCTATTCAGATTGCAAAGAATATTTACAGAAGAAAGATAATCTTGTTAACCACCAGAGAAGTCACACTGGTGAGCAGCCTTATTCATGTTCAGAGTGCGGGAAATCTTTCACGTTGAAAGGCAACCTTGTGAAACACCAAAGACGTCACGTAGGTAAGCATCCTTATCCATATTCAGAGTGTGGAAAATTTTTCACTTTGAAAGGAAACCTTATGAAACACACAAGTGAGCATCCCTATTCATGTTCAGAGTGCGGGAAATCGTTCATTCAAAAAGGACCCCTCGTTGAACACCAGAGAATTCACACGGGTGAGCGTCCTTTTTCATGTTCAGAGTGCGGGAAGTCTTTCACTCTGAAGGGAAACCTTGTTAAACACCGGAGAATTCACACAGGGGAGCATCCCTATTCATGTTCAGAGTGTGGGAAATCTTTCACTCATCAAGGAGACCTTGTTAGACACCAGAGAATTCACAAGGGTGAACGTCCCTATTTATGTACAGAGTGCGGAAAATCATTCACACAGAGAGGAAACCTAGTTGAACACCTGAGAATTCACACGGGTGAGCGTCCTTATTCATGTACTGAGTGCGGGAAATCTTTCACTCAGAAAGGAATCCTTGTTACACATCAGAGAAGACACACCGCACAACGTCCTCAATGCGGTCAGACTGCTGGAAATGATTAGACATCCTAGTCTTTTGACAAATGTATGATGGTTTTTACTGGTGGAGCTGTTTTCATCCATAGAACAAGCTATGGGAAGAAACTATTTATATTATAAAGGGGGGCATCCTGGGAAACGTTATTATAAATTTGTAGGAGGAATTCTGATGGCCTGCGTCTTTTCTTGGAGGCTCCAACGTGAGTCTTTTCTTCTGCCCCCACTTTCCGGTATCCCCGTTCCCCTTTTTTCATATTACATAATTTGAAATAAAAATACAACAAAGAGAGTGGTAGCCCCTCATTATAAGTTACAGGGGTACACAAAGATCCAACCACACCAGGGAACAAACATGAGCTTCAGAATGTCCAAAAGAAGACAGGTAGGCCCACATGGTGTCCGGTGGACATCACAATACATCGGGGCCATAGAGAAAATATCTGAGTTTTAGGGGGATGATTTGATAGTTGTATATCCATAAGATTTAAATTATAGTAATACAGTCTTTACATGAACCAATACTGAGCTACTCCAATGCTTGCATTGCTGGCACCATGTATATTGTTCAATATGTGAATAAAAAGCTGGGAATTGTGACCTCATATGAACCAATACTGAGCTACGTCTCTTAGTGGGCTTTCGGTGTCACATAAAACACCAACTCCTCCGCTCCTCTTCCTCTTTCTGTTGGGGTACCCCAAGGCTCCGTCCTTGGGCCCCTCCTATTCTCCCTCTATACCTCTTTCCTAGGCCAGTTGATAACCTCTCATGGCTTCCAATACCACCTCTATGCTGACAACACCCAGATCTATCTCTCCACTCCTCAACTTACCACCTCAATCTCCTCACGGATCTCAAACTTACTGAGTGACATCTCGTTATGGATATCACACCACTTCCTCCAACTCAATCTTTCTAAAACTGAGCTTGTAATATTTCCTCCTCCCCATGACTTTACCATTAAGATCAACAGCACAACCATTGGTCCCTCCACACATGCCAGGGTGCTGGTTGTAATCCTGGACTCTGACCTCTCCTTCAGCCCCTACATCCAATCACTGGCCACATCTTGCCGCTTTAACCTCCGCAAGATTTCCAGAATTTGCTCCTTCCTGACTAAAGACACCACGTAACAACTTATTCATCCCTTGGTTATTTCCCACCTCGACTACTGCAACTCACTCCTTAGTGGCCACATCTTGCCGCCTTAACCTCTGCAACATTTCCAGAATTTGCTCCTTCCTGACTAACGACACCACGTAACGACTTATTCATCCCTTGGTTATTTCCCACCTCGACTACTACAACTCCCCTCTCACTGGCCAACCTTTACATAGGCTATCCCCTTCAGTCTAATATGAATGCTGCTACTAGACTCATACACCTCACTAACCGATCCGTGACTGCTGCTCCTCTCTGCCAATCCCTTGACTGGCTTCCCCTACCCCACTGTATAAAATGAAAATTACTGACCACAACGTACAAGGCCGTCCACAACATCGCCCCCAGCTATAGGCTCAGGCGTGTTTGGATCATACCCACTAGGAAGCCGTCACTGCACACCGCCAATCATAGGCAGCCTGTGTATGTGCAGCTGTGGGCTGGGAAATGCCTCACTGCCTATGATTGGCGGTGTGGAGTGACTGCTTCCTGGCAGGTACGATCCGTACTCGCCTGAGCCCATCCCTGATCACCAACCTCATTTGCAGATGTCGCCCAAATCGTCCTCTCCGCTCCTGCCAAGTCCTCCTGATCTCTAGCTCCCTTGTTACCTCCTCCCATGCTCGCCTCCAGGACTTCTCCAGAGCCTTTCCCATCCTCTGGAACAGTGGTTCTCAACTTAGTCCTCAAGTACCCCCAACGGGCCATGTTTTGGCAACTTCCCTTATATAAAATAGCTCTTATCCATACCATGTCATTGATATTGATTTAAAGCAGCTGTGCAAAGTAAAGGAAAACCTAAAGACACATGGCCAGTTGGGTGTATTTGAGGACTGAGGTTGAGAACCTCCTGCTTTGGAACTCCCTGCCCACGTATGTCCGGTCAGCCCCTACCCTGTCCACCTTTAGGCGATCCCTGAAAACTCACCTATTCAGGGAAGCCTACCCCACCTCCAGATAAAAACTGTCACCTCCATCAGATCATCCCCCGCAGTTATTAATTTTGTACCACCTCCCTTTAGATTGTAAGCTCCATGAGCAGGGCATTTCTATTCCTACTGTATCAAACTGTAAGGTAATTGTGCTGTCCCCCCTCTACATTATAAAGCGCTGAGCAAACTGTTGGCGCTATATAAATCCTGTATAATAATAATACTCAAATACTTGCCGAGCTGGCACCATGTATATTGTCCAATATGTGAATAACAAACTGGGAATTGTGACACCAGGTGTGTAACAAAGGTAGAAAACATATTAACATTTAAAAAAAAAAAACATGGGGCAACGAGGGAGCAACTGTGACAATACAAGGACAATTCTATGAATACATGGCAAGAAGTGAGCAATGGTAGCAATACATAAGCAATAAAATTGCAGTTACAATAACTGGAGCTCGGTCTGCATGTTATTTTTGTGTTCTGCTGAGAAGTGTGTATATGAATCTGGCCCATGAGATGCAGAAAAGGATCATAGTAAAAAATGGACAAACCCGAAGCATCCAATCAGGATACCCAACCTTATATTGGTGGTAAGTGAAAGACCTTCTTACACAAGTGATCAGTGTAGGTCATTGCTTGTCATTGGAAAGAATGGGAGAGCTGTCTAAGAATGTAATGTGGATGGTGGAGGAGAGCTGTCGGAGAATGTAGTGTGGATAGTGGAGGAGAGCTGTCGGAGAATGTAGTGTGGATAGTGGAGGAGAGTTGTCGGAGAATGTAGTGTGGATGGTGGAGGAGAGCTGTCGGAGAATGTAGTGTGGATGGTGAGAGGAGAACTGTCGGAGAATGTAGTGTGGATGGTGGAGGAGATCTGTCAGAGAATGTAGTGTGGATGGTGAGAGGAGAGCTGTCAGAAAATGTAGTGTGGATGGTGGAGAAGATCTGTCAGAGAATGTAGTGTGGATGGTAAGAGGAGAGCTGTCGGAGAATGCAGTGTGGATGGTGGAGGAGATCTGTCGGAGAATGTAGTGTGGATGGTAGAGGAGATCTGTCGGAGAATGTAGTGTGGATGGTGGAGGACAGCTGTCGGAGAATGTAGTGTGGATGGTGGAGGAGAGCTGTCGTAGAATGTAGTGTGGATGGTGGAGGAGAGCTGTCGGAGAATGTAGTGTGGATGGTGAGAGGAGAGCTGTCGGAGAATGTAGTGTGGATGGTGGAGGAGAGTTGTCGGAGAATGTAGTGTGGATGGTGGAGGAGAGCTGTCGGAGAATGTAGTGTGGATGGTGAGAGGAGAGCTGTCGGAGAATGTAGTGTGGATGGTGGAGGAGAGCTGTCGGAGAATGTAGTGTGGATGGTGGAGGAGAGCTGTCGGAGAATGTAGTGTGGATGGTGGAGGAGAGCTGTCGGAGAATGTAGTGTGGATGGTGGAGGAGAGTTGTCGGAGAATGTAGTGTGGATGGGGAGAGGAGAGCTGTTGGAGAATGTAGTGTGGATGGTGGAGGAGATCTGTCGGAGAATGTAGTGTGGATGGAGGAGGAGGGCTGTCGGAGAATGTAGTGTGGATGGTGGGAGGAGAGCTGTCGGAGAATGTAGTGTGGATGGTGGAGGAGAGCTGTCGGAGAATGTAGTGTGGATGGTGAGAGGAGAGCTGTCGGAGAATGTAGTGTGGATGGTGGAGGAGATCTGTCGGAGAATGTAGTGTGGATGGTGGAGGAGATCTGTCGGAGAATGTAGCGTGGATGGTGGAGGGGAACTGTCGGAGAATGTAGTGTGGATGGTGGAGGAGAGCTGTCGGAGAATGTAGTGTGGATGGTGGGAGGAGAGCTGTCGGAGAATGTAGTGTGGATGGTGGAGGAGATCTGTCGGAGAATGTAGTGTGGATGGTGGAGGGATCTGTCGGAGAATGTAGCGTGGATGGTGGAGGGGAACTGTCGGAGAATGTAGCGTGGATGGTGGAGGGGAACTGTCGGAGAAGGTAGTGCGGATGGTGGAGGAGAGCTGTCGGAGAATGTAGTGTGGATAGTGGAGGAGAGCTGTGAGAGAAGGTAGTGTAGAGATGATGAAGTGAACGGGTTTAAATAAATGCAGGTTCAGCAAATGTTACTGAAGTTTGGATCCTGAATCTGGGAGCTCAATGGGAGCTGAACTTTAGACATCGGTAATGACCATTTTCTGGACTAATAGATAAGGGATTGTCAAACAAAGGGAGCTGGGCAGTGGCTTGAGGGATGTGTAGTTACATAGTATACCAATGCAAAAAAAATATTTCTTTTTCAATTATCGTTTACCAGGAAGATGGTCTTTTCAGGCAGCTTAACCTCTTGAAGTGCAGGGCAATTTTTTATTTTTTCACACATATTAAAATCAGCATTTTTTGCTAGAACATGTCTCTTCATTGCAGCCATATATTTATATAGAGAGTGTGAGAGTCTCTGCAACCCCCATCCCACAACAGTCTTTGCTTATTGACAAACGTATAAAGACTACATAGAGTCCTAACCTGTCCTATACCACCCGAACCTGTCCTATACCACCCCAACCTGCCCTATACCACTGTAACCTGTCCTATACCACCCCAACCTGCCCTATACCGCCCCAACCTGCCCTTTACCACTGGAACCTGTCCTATACCACTGTAACCTGTCCTATACCCCCCCCCAACCTGCCCTATACCACCCCAACCTGCCTTATACCACCGTAACCTGCCCTATACTACCCCAACCTGCCTTATACCACCCCAACCTGCCTGTTACCACCCCAACCTGCCCTATACCACCCCAACCTGCCTTATACCACCGTAACCTATCCTATACCACCCCAACTTGCCTTATACCACCCCAACCTGCCCTTTACCACCACAACCTGCCCTTTACCACCCCAACTTGCACTTTACCACCCTAACCTGCCCTATACCACCCCAACCTGCCCTATACCACCTAGGGTTGCCATGTCATCCCTTTAAACCCGAACACATATGAATTACACAGGTTCTGAGGCTAATTAAATGCAGATCAGGCACCAAGAAAGTTTATTTACCACCTTAATCAGCCACAGAACCTGTGTAATTCATATGTGTTCGGGTTTAAAGAGATTAAGTAGCAACCCTAATACGATCCCAACCTGTCCTATACCATCCTAACCTGCCTTATACCACCATAACCTGTCCTATACCACCCCAAACTGCCCTTTACCACCCCAAACTGCCCTTTACCACCCAAACCTGCCCTTTACCACCCCAAACCTGTCCTATACCACCCCAACCTGCGAAAAAAGGGCATGGTTTAAACCTTATATTGGGTTGTGTCGTAAAGAGGGCGTGGCTAAAAGAGGTGTGGTTAGAATCTGAGATGAACGAGGAATGGAGGGAGAAGGAGGGAGAGAGAAGGAAGGAAAGGTGGAGGGACAGCAGGCCCAGATCCTACACCACAATAGAAATATGTGTATTCCAGAAAGTTTAACAATCGGCATATAAAGATACTCCAAACACCTGGTGTTAGTGCTTCAATCATACCGGCACCATGATTTTTATGATGTCAGGATAATTGAAGCGCATTACTTCTATTATTATATTGTAATATAAAATCGAATAGTTCAACTCTATGTAACTCACCATACTGCAGAATCAGTGGGAGCCCTGAGCGTGTTACTTGCCACGTTGCCTGCCATCAGATGCAGCTTGTCACATCACCTGCCACCAGGTGCCATGGGGTTTCCACAGCAGAGTCCCTCCTTACATCAGGTGCCCCTAGAAGAGTCTGTCCTTACATCAGGTGACCCCAGCAGAGTCAGAGTCATTTTAAAAATCTGGCCACCTTACTATAGGGTTGAGATCTGGAGACTGGCTAGCCCACTCCAGGACCTTGAAATGCTTCTTACGAAGCCACTCCTTCGTTGCCTGGGTGGTGTGTTTGGGATCATTGTCATGCTGAAAGACCAGCCACGTTTCATCTTCAATGCCCTTGCTGATGGGAGGAGGTTTGCACTCAAAATCTTACGATACATGGCCCCATTCATTCTTTCATGTACACAGATCAGTCGTCCTGTTCCCTTTGCAGAGAAACAGCCCCAAAGCATGATGTTGCCACCCCCATGCTTCACAGTAGGTATGGTGTTCTTTGGTTGCAACTCAGCATTCTCTCTCCTCCAAACACGACGAGTTGTGTTTCTACCAAACAGTTCTACTTTGGTTTCATCTGACCATATGGCATTCTCCCAATCCTCTTCCGGATCATCCAAATGCTCTCTAGCAAACCTCAGACAGGCCCGAACATGTACTGGCTTAAGCAGGGGGACACGTCTGGCACTGCAGGATCTGAGTCCCTGGCGGCGTGGTGTGCTACTGATGGTAGACTTTGTTACATTGGTCCCAGCTCTCTGCAGGTCATTCACTAGGTCCCACCGTGTGGTTCTGGGATTTTTACTCACCGTTCTTGTGATCATTTTGACCCCACGGGGTGAGATCTTGTGTGGAGCCCCAGATCGAGGGAGATTATTAGTGGTCTTGTATGTCTTCCATTTTCTAATTATTGCTCCTACAGTTGATTTCTTCACACCAAGCTGCTTGCCTATTGCAGATTCAGTCTTCCCAGCCTGGTGCAGGTCTACAATTTTGTTTCTGGTGTCTTTCGACAGCTCTTTGATCTTAACCATAGTGGAGTTTGGAGTGTGACTGTTTGAGGTTGTGGACAGGTGTCTTTTATACTGACAACAAGTTCAAACAGGTGCCATTAATACAGGTAATGAGTGGAGGACAGAGGGGGAGCCTCTTAAAGAAGAAGATACAGGTCTGTGAGAGCCAGAAATCTTGCTTGTTTGTAGGTGACCAAATACCGTATTTTTCCGTGTATAAGACGCCCCCATGTATAAGACGCCCCCCCCACTTTTCCAACCCAAAATTAAGAAATCAATATTTTAAACAGGTAAAACAGAACACAGTTTTATTTAGTAATTACCGCAGGTAAAGTTTACATACCAGTATATTATGCAGCATATCACTTTATTCAGCCTCTGTTGCATCAATGTTCTCTTCTTCATCACTAGTGCCAGACAGAATTTCTTCAGCTTCTTGTGCATCACTGCTGTCTTCTGAGTCACTGTCTATATATGTGAGATCATCCTCAGTTCCGTCCATTTCATTGCTGATTCCACATTTCTTGAAGGACTTCACAATCACCTCTTGTTTGACGCCATACCATGAGTTTAGGACCCAATTGCAGACCTCAGTAATGGTTGGTTTTTTCACTCTTCCTGCCGGTGTCAAGTTATCACCTGCTTTTTGCATCCGTCTACTCCATTCTTCTCTCATCAGGACTTTAAAAGGCTTGTTTATTGAAACATCTAGTGGCTGTAGCTGACCTGTAAGTCCACCAGGAATAACTGCTAGGTGTGTTCGCAAATCTGATGCAACCCTTTTGGTCTTTTCTGTTAAATGTGCTCGGAATTGATCAAAAACAAGCAGAGCTGGCTTCTTTAAGAGCCCTCCAGGTCTTCTGGACCAAACCTTTGCAAACCAAATGGCCATAATGTCTTCATTCATCCATCCCTTCTCTTGAACTTGCACAATAATGCCAGGTGGTATGGTCTCTTTAGGATAGGTTTTTCTCTTGAAAATAAGCATAGGAGGCAGTTTAGTACCATCTGCACAGCATGAAAGCACAGCAGTATAGTGTGTCTTTTCATGGCCACTTGTTTTAATCGCCACTGTTTTGATTCCTTTCACATCAACAGTTCTGTTGGAAGGCACATCAAAATTGAGAGGAACCTCATCCATGTTTGCAATCTGACTTGGTTCAAAATCATATTTTTTCCTAAGTTGTATGACATAGGAGTGAAACTGTTGGATTTTATCCTCATAAACTGGTGGCATTTTCTGAGCTAACTTTGTTCGTGTTCTCATGGCCAACCCTTCTCTCCTCATGAAATTGAAGCACCATTTTGCCTTTCCTGTAAAATGAACAATGTTCATTTCACTTGCAAACATTCTTGCCTGACATTGAATAAGTTTGGTTGACACACATAAGCCACTCTGGCGCTGCTCTAAAATCCAAGTTTTAAGCCTCTGCTCCAAATTTGGCCATTTTGCTGGTTTTCCCCTTAAGGCCTTTTTCTTTTTTGGCATCTTAAGGAGTTGCTCTTCCTGTTTTCTCCACTGTCTGATCATACTCTCAGTGGGGGGAGGTCCAAACTGTCTCTTTGCAGCTCTATTCCCATGCTCTTTTGCATAGCTAACTACACTGAGTTTGAATTTTGCAGAATAAGACAATCTCTTACTACTGTGTGACATCTTGTCAAAACTCTCCGCTCCCTTATGCATCCGCGCAAGCTCCACGTCGAACGGGATCGCATCAGCGCCCTCTCGACCTCTGCCCTCACCTCCAGCCGACGTCACTAACATTCGGCTCGTGATTGGAGGAAGCCGCTATGACCAGCTACGCACCCGCGTGGCTCTCTCCCAGGCTGACTGACCGTGTATAAGACGCTGCTCGATTTTCAGTCAAAATATTTAGGAAAAAGTAGCGTCTTATACACGGAAAAATACGGTACCTATTTTCCACCATAATTTGCAAATAAATTATTTCAAAAATCAGACAATGTGATTGTCTGGATTTGTTTCCACATTTTGTCTCTCATAGTTGAGGTATACCTATGATGACAATTACAGGCCTCTCTCATCATTTTAAGTGGGAGAACTTGCATAATTGGTGGCTCACTAAATACTTTTTTGCCCCACTGTAGAACCATTTATCCAACTGTTCATCCAGGGCCTCTGGTTTAAAGTCCAGATACATCCTAAATATAGAGCCATTTATCCAACTGTTCATCCAGAGCCTCTGGTTTAAAGTCCAGATACATCCTAAATATAGAACCATTTATCCAACTGTCCATCTATAGACCAGATACATCCTAAATATAGAATCATTTATCCAACTGTCCATCCAGAGCTGTTGGTCATCACTGTGATCGTAAGGTTCAAAGCCACTCAGATCATACATGTACATTGTCTCTTTGATCTGATCCATCTAATGACGTTCATAGTGAAATATGGGCACACTGGTCACCCATGTGTGTTTTCTAAACGGCACATCTGAAATACAAGTTCACCACTGGTCTTAAGAAAATTGCGGTAGTGAAGTTGATAAATAATATACCACTCAGCCCCTTCCAATGTTGGTGCAATTTTGCTATACTCACCATTCGTTGCCACTATATAGTGTGCCTCAAGTCTTTTACAATCCCAGCAGGAGCTGACCTCTTCAACATCTGACACTGACATCTACTATGTCACCTGTGTTGGACGTGGGTAGCACTGGGTTCTCTAATAATAAAATGCACCAAGTCCACACTAAGGTAGAAGACTCTTCTTGGTGGTCCTATCTTTAAGGTCTTTAAGGGGACCAAAATGGATTAAACATCCACCATGCACAACCGAGTTGGACCACCTAGGATCATAAACAACTGCGACCGCCAATGAATGTACAACGGCTTTGCTGCCCCCTTTAGTACAAGGACACCGAACTGAAAGTAAACCATAGGAAGAAGGAGCACCAGCCTAGTGCATGATCATAAAATTTTTTTTTAATAAATAGTAAAACACTCCATTATACTCACAAAGAGAGAAGGGTCATCATGAGCATTGAATACAAAACACCACCAGACACATGTCAGTCAGATGCGTTTTGAGGGACATGCCCTCTTTCTCAGAGCTGTGAGGAACATGCCTGAACTTCCCCTCACTGAATAATAGCTGCTGGGTACTCATAAACACAAGCACGATAGTGCTGCTCTTCCCTGCATTCGATACATCAAAGCAAATTTATATGTGCGCTAACCGTGATAGAGAGCATACGGGTCTCCTCTAGGAGGGGAGGGGGATTCTGCTGCTGACAGACTGACCCTGGAGGGGGGGATTGTACTGGGGACAGGCTGGGAGCATTTTGTACTGGCCACAGACTTACCCTGGGGCGGGGCAGGGATTGTACTGGGGACAAACTGACCCGGGGGGGGGGGGGGATTGCATTGGGGACAGGCTGACCTGGCATGTTGTACTGGGGGACAGACTGTTAACGCAATTTGGCCACACCCACTGTTCACCATGGCGCACTTAGCACGCCGCATTGCTACTCTCCTTGGGGCACACCAAGGTGTACCATGTCTTTAATATCCTGTGGTGTTTACTCCCAAAAAAATTTGCTGTGCACTGCTAAAGTGTTCGGGTTTGGCTTTAGGAAAAGGTGGCAACCCTACCCCCCATGCCAAGGTGCTAGGGGTTAACCCTAGACTCTGAACCAGTGGCGGCTGGTGTTTTTTTTTTGGGGGGGGGGGGGCAGCAGACAACTACCCCCGGGGGCTGGCAGCACTTAACCACCCCCCCACCTGCCCGGCATGTGCCGGTCGGTCTGGCACTTACCCCATCTATGTGACAGGCTCCTGCTCTGTCTTCTCCTCCATCACAGTGGCTTCCCTGCGTCTCCTCTTCCTAGGCGTCCAAAAGGATCACCTGTCCTTTTAGCCAATCGGGTGACGGGTCTCAGACCCGCTTCCTGATTGTCCGGGAGGGGGCTCAGTGTTAGAATAGCGAATATTAATTCGCTATTCTAACACACCTGGGTGGGCTGTAAGCGCACTCTCTGCGTCTTGACCCACCCTATTTTGAAGCCTATTAGAGCCTCTGGCCAAAAATTTGGGCTTAAATGGATCTGAAACGGTGAACCAGGACGCACCAGACCCCTGCTGGGAGCCGCGTGCGACAATGGTGTGAGCCTCACTCCTCCCCAGCAGTCACATAAACGATTACATAGCCGGGCTATTAGGAAATTAGGAAATCAAGTAAGAGGGGCATCCAGGGAGAGGAGGATCCATGGCCAAAATTTGGGATGTGTAAGATACAGCGAATACTGGGTGTGGTAGTGTGAGCCTACTTGTGTATACACCACACATGTATAACGTATTCCTTCTACTCACAGAATACTCCCTAACCACTTGCCGCCCGCCCACCGTCAAATGGCGGTGGGGCAGTGCGGCTCTCGTTCTGGGTCATATGACGGCTTCCCAGAACGGCCGCTCTCCACTGACATCCATCTCCCCATAGGAGTCAATGGATGGCCCACTCGGATCTGCCTGGAAAACGGACAGTCGGATCCGAGCGTGCTTGCTGTGTGAAAGGGGCCCAAGTGTCATGTATTGAGGTGGTTAACCACTTCCGGACCGGCTCCAGTACATATACGGTGGCAGGATGGCACTCCTGCGCAAATCACCATATATGTACAGTGGCTCCTCCAAGAGCCATAGCAGGCGCTCTGCGCGGCTCAGGGACCCAATGCACATGGCCGGCGGGCGTGATCGCCGCCGCCCCCCTGCAATTGTGGGCACGAGAGCCAGAACGGGGATTTGTGTGTGTAAACACACAAAACCCTGTTCTGACGGGGGAGGAGAAAAAGATTGTATGTTCCTGCTAATAAGGAATAACGATCTGGCTCCTCCTCTAGTCAGTCACATCCCCTCCCAGTTAGAAACACACACTGAGGGAACACATTTGACCTCTTGATCGCCCCCTAGTGTTAACCCCTTCCCTACCAGTGACATTTACACAGTAATCAGTGCATTTTTATAGCACTGATTGCTGTATGAATGTCAATGGTCCCTCAAAAGTGTCTGATCTGTCGCAGTTCCGCTAAAAATCACAGATCGCGGCCATACTGAAGTGGTTAAAGCGGAAGTGACGGGAATGTAACCGTCACATTGGTTGTGCTCCCAACCAAACTGGAAAACCTTCCAATAGCTTGAGTCCTAACTGATCACATGTGCAGCATCATGGCAACTAAAGATTAAACAGAGGTCAAGACGGCAGCTTCCTTGGCTGAAAATGAAGAAGGTCTACTTCCACTTTAATTACAGTGCAACAAATGTGAGTCTTACAGACACATAAACACGCAATGCAAGGGAGGAAAAATATTGTATAGAGAGGAAAAACACGGCAGATAATCAATTAACACACACACTATAATACCGAAAGTATTGGGACGCCTGCCTTTACACACACATGAACTTTAATCTTTCATTTAGTCCGTAGAGTTCAATATTGAGTTGGCCCCCCCCTTTGCAGCTATAACAGCTTCAACTCTTCTGGGAAGGCCGTCCACAAGGTTTAGGAGTGTGTCTATGGGAATGTTTGACCATTCTTCCAGAAGCACATTTGTGAGGTCAGGCACTGATGTTGGACGGGAAGGCCTGGCTCACAGTTTCCGCTCTAATTCATCCCAAAGGTGTTCTATCGGGTTGAGGTCAGGACTCTGTGCAGGCCAGTCAAGTTCCTCCACCCCAAACTCTCTCATCCATGTCTTTATGGACCTTGATTCGTGCACTGGTCTAAATTAAGGATGGGCTCGGGCATGTTCACACACTCCACGTCACAGGCAGTGAGACATTTTCCCAATGTGCGGCTGCAGAGATCAGGAAATGTCTCACTGCCTGTGATTAGTGCAGCGGGCTCTGCACGTGGAGTGTGCGAACATGCCCGAGCCCATCCTTAAGCTGGCCATACACCATACAATTTTCTTATTCAATTTTCTTTAGATTTACCTTCAACTATGTAGTGCAAGGGTCTGCCTGATTGCATACACATTGAAAGGGTTTAGGTTTCACCTCATATTATATGGTTTTGGTAAATCTAAAGGAAAGTTGAACAGGAAAATTGAATAGTGTATGGCCAGCCTTAGTCTAAATCATTTGGTGGAGGGGGGATTATAGTCTGAGGTTGTTTTTCAGGAGTTGGGCTTGGCCCCTTAGTTCCAGTAAAGGGAACTCTTAAGGCGTCAGCATACCAAGACACTTTGGACAATTTCATGCTTCCAACTTTGTGGGAACAGTTTGGGGATGGTCCCTTCCCGTTCCAACATGACTGCGCACCGGTGTACAAAGCAAGGTCCATAAAGACAGAGTCCTGACCTCAGTCCGATAGAACACCTATGGGATGAATTAGTGCGGAGACTGTGATCCAGTCCTTCTCGTCCAACATCAGTGCAACAGAAGAGTTGAAGCTGTTATAGCTGCAAAGGGTGGGCCAAGACTGGGGGGGCCATTAAAATTCATGGGCATGTAAAGGCAGGCGTCCCAGTACTTTTGTTACTATACAGTAGTGTACCTAAATTTACTGTGCTTTTACCTGCATTTTTAATCTTTTTTTTAAGATTGTTACCGATGAGCTCAGGCGTGTTCACAAACTCCACGCGCCCGCCAGGAAGCTGACACTCCGCAGTGCTATCACAGGCAGTGAGACATTTCCCGATCTTTGCGGCCGCGGAAATGTCTCACTGTCTGTGATAGCGCTGCGGAGTGTCAGCTTCCTGGCGGGCGCGTGGAGTTTGCGAACACGCCTGAGCCCATCCTTAATGGTTACAGGATCTGGTGGTTCTTATTTTTTTTAACCACTGCGGTGTTATCTAGAGTTGCCACCTCATCCCTTTAAACCCGAACACCTTTGAATTACACGGGTTCTGAGGCTAATTAAATGCAGATAAGGCACCAAGTGAGTTTAATTACCACCTTAATCAGCCACAGAACCTGTGTAATTAATATGTGTTCGGGTTTAAAGGGATGAGGTGGCATTGGCAACCATAGTGTTATCTTATAATATTCACATACTGAAAACAGACAGGACTCCCCGTTAATGACATTACTGTCAAGGTGGAGATCTTTTTCAATTTATATTGAGTGGAATAAAAAGACAATTCATGGTGGGACAGGGAGCGTGTGATTGTACCGATACAGGAAGTGACACCACAACCTGTGGGGGAAGTGATGTCATGTGCAGACAGGAAGTGATATACAGACAGGAAGTGAGGTACCTTATGAACCGGAAGTGATGTAGTTGACTAAACAGGAAGTTCCTGGTGAGAGGTGAGTTGGGAGGAATTAGAGAGGAGACATTACAGGAACTAGCAGCAGAGGAGGTAATATGATAGCATTTTATATTATTTTTATTATTATTAGTATTCAGGATTTATACAGCGCCAACAGTTTGCGCAGCGCTTTACAATATTTACACCCAGTAACCCCCCCCCCCCGGTCATGTCCTTCCTCTTCTTCCATAGTCACTGTGATGTCTTTTATCTCCAACAATAGCTGATACATAAGGATAAGCTCCGGCGTGTTCGCACAGCCCACGTGCAGAGCCCGCCAGGAAGTCGGCACTGCGCTGCGCTAATCACAGGCAGTGAGACATTTCCCGATCTCTGCAGCCGCGCATCAGGACAATGTCTCACTGCCTGTGATTAGCGCAGCGCCATGCCGACTTCCTGGCGGGCTCTGCACGTGGGCTGTGGGAACACGCCGGAGCTCATCCTTACTGATACGTATGGATTACATTATAAGCAGTAGAGAAATATAACCTAAATATAGCACTACCCCGCCTAGAAGCCGCTTGAATATTACACAGACAGTACTCACTTCTTCATCGGCAGCAAGGTGCAAGGTATTTCCTGCAGCCAGGTGCACACACACACACACACTTAGGCTCGATGTAGTCAAAGGCCAGTCTAGGGGTGTTGTTTTTGAAGTTTTATTTTGTAGGAACTTGGATAGGGTAGGGTATTTTTAGTAGGAAGCTCTGGAATAAAACTATACACAACTTGAGGACATTAGCTGATCTAGAATGGAGTAGTAGGTGAAGTCCCCTGCTGAGAGCAAATGACGGACAACTTCTGTGTAGCAATCAATATACTGTGAGCAAAGTCTCTTGTAGTGAAGGACAGGTAGACAAAGCTCTTCAGGTACAAGCCAGTTATGGCAGACTGCTCGGCAGCCTAAAAGAAGTAAAATCCCATGCAGTAATCGCAATTGGGCAAGCTCTTTAGATCACTAGCCAGCGATCCCTTTTTGTTGGACCCTTGGCTGACTGTACTAAAACACAGGGGTAGCCATAAAGAACTGCCCCCTAGATCAGTGGTCATCAACTCCTGTCCTCAGGGCCCACTAACAGGCCAGGTTTTATGTATTACCTTGGGGAGATGCAGACTAGAATACTGCAATCACTGAGCAGCAAATGATATCACCTGTGATGTATTTCAGTTATCTTGCAAACCTGGCCTGTTAGTGGGCCCTGAGGACAGGAGTTGATGACCACTGCCCTAGATCATTGGTCTGTCTCACTGGAGTTGCAAACAGATCCTTTCAGGCACAGCTCCCCCTCAGTCAGCTCTACAGAAGCACCAGGGTCTCCCCTTTACTTTAGCTTCAGGCCCTCAGGTTGACCACCTAAGGCCACATGGCAGCAGTTGCCAGGAGTGGCAAGCCTGCCTCACCCCTGGCTGGTGCACTCCACCATCTGGGCAGGGAAGGACCCAGAGATCACATGTCCCCTGAATTAGAGGGCAGCAGCAAAAGGGTCGCTGGTTCGAATCCCGACCATGACACTCAATGCCAGGAGTTTGCATGTTCTCCCTGTGCCAGCGTTTCCTCTGGGTACTCCGGTTTCCTCGCACACTCCAAAGACATGCTGGTAGGTTATTTGGATCCTAAATTGGCCCCAGTATGTGTATGTATGAATGTAAGTTAGGGACCCTAGATTGTAAGCTCCTTGAGGGCAGGCACTGATGTGAATGTACAATGTACTGTATATGTAAAGCGCAGTGTAAATTGACAGCACTATATACTGTAAGTAGCTGAAATAAATAAAATATATAGGCCAATCACAGCATGCTCACAGGCGCCTCCCCTGTAATTGGCTGAGACTGCTACATACTCCCAACTCCCACCCATGTTCTAGAAAGCTCTACTAGTTTCTAGAAGGTGGGAGGAGTGCAAGCAAACGCAACAGCACCAGAACACAGGAGCAGCCCTAACTAATACATTGCAGCATTCTTATAAGCAGACCTGCTGAAGATTTTCCTCTAGCCCCACCGTTAGGCAGAAGAGCAAATTACACAAATCTAACTATTCACATCATGGAACCTATATGAGGAGGGTGCAACAATAATAATACATTTTATTTATAGGCGCCTTTCAGAACACCCAAGGTCACCTTACAAGGATAAAAACAAATCAACAAAAAAGTAAATAAAATACATTACATCAGGGCTCAAAATTTCAAGTACTGAGCTACTAGCCAGGCCTTAAGGGTTACTCGCCACCAGTTGGCCCACCCAATCCCTACCCTGCCCCTAATTCCACCCCTAAACACACCCTCATAAATTATCTAATGAAGTGACACTTAAATGTTTTATGCAGAATTAAGTTACAAAAACAATTATTAACAACAACTTTATCAATGCAGCCTCATCTGTGCCCACCATTGCAGCCTCAGCTCACCTGTGCTCACCATTGCAGCCTCACCTGTGCTCACCATTGCAGCCTCACCTGTGCTCACCATTGCAGCCTCACCTGTGCCCCCCATTGCAGCCTCACCTGTGCCCCCCATTGCAGCCTCACCTGTGCCCACCATTGCAGCCTCACCTGTGCTCACCATTGCAGCCTCACCTGTGCCCCCCATTGCAGCCTCACCTGTGCCCCCCATTGCAGCCTCACCTGTGCCCCCCATTGCAGCCTCACCTGTGCCCACCATTGCAGCCTCACCCGTGCCCCCCATTGCAGCCTCACCCGTGCCCCCCATTGCAGCCTCACCCGTGCCCCCCATTGCAGCCTCACCCGTGCCCCCCATTGCAGCCTCACCCGTGCCCCCCATTGCAGCCTCACCCGTGCCCCCCATTGCAGCCTCACCCGTGCCCCCCATTGCAGCCTCACCCGTGCCCACCATTGCAGCCTCACCCGTGCCCACCATTGCAGCCTCACCCGTGCCCCCCATTGCAGCCTCACCCGTGCCCCCCATTGCAGCCTCACCCGTGCCCCCCATTGCAGCCTCACCCGTGCCCCCCATTGCAGCCTCACCCGTGCCCCCCATTGCAGCCTCACCCGTGCCCCCCATTGCAGCCTCACCCGTGCCCCCCATTGCAGCCTCACCCGTGCCCACCATTGCAGCCTCACCCGTGCCCACCATTGCAGCCTCACCCGTGCCCACCATTGCAGCCTCACCCGTGCCCACCATTGCAGCCTCACCCGTGCCCACCATTGCAGCCTCACCCGTGCCCACCATTGCAGCCTCACCCGTGCCCACCATTGCAGCCTCACCCGTGCCCACCATTGCAGCCTCACCCGTGCCCACCATTGCAGCCTCACCCGTGCCCACCATTGCAGCCTCACCCGTGCCCACCATTGCAGCCTCACCCGTGTCCACCATTGCAGCCTCACCTGTACCCACCAATGCAGCCTCACCTGTGCCCACCAATGCAGCCTCACCTGTGCCCACCATTGCAGCCTCACCTGTGCCCACCATTGCAGCCTCAGCTCACCTGTGCTCACCATTGCAGCCTCACCTGTGCTCACCATTGCAGCCTCACCTGTGCCCACCATTGCAGCTTCACCTGTGCCCCCCATTGCAGCCTCACCTGTGCCCCCCCATTGCAGCCTCACCTGTGCCCCCCCATTGCAGCCTCATCTGTGCCCACCATTGCAGCCTCACCTGTGCCCACCATTGCAGCCTCACCTGTGCCCACCATTGCAGCCTCACCTGTGCCCCCCATTGCAGCTTCACCTGTGCCCACCATTGCAGCTTCACCTGTGCCCACCATTGCAGCTTCACCTGTGCCCACCATTGCAGCTTCACCTGTGCCCACCATTACAGCTTCACCTGTGCTCACCATTACAGCTTCACCTGTGCTCACCATTGCAGCCTCACCTGTGCCCACCATTGCAGCCTCACCTGTGCCCACCATTGCAGCCTCACCTGTGCCCATCATTGCAGCCTCAGCTCACCTGTGCCGCCCATTGCAGCCTCAGCTCACCTGTGCCGAGTATCATCACAGGGAAGAGAGACTGCAGGAAGAGGAGAGCCGCTGGAGTACAGAGCAGGATAGTCCACTGTTACAGCTTACATTACAATTGCCTCCACTTGTGGTTACACACATCCCTCCGGACCCCACACCTGTGGTAGACAGAACATGTCCCAGCATTGGACTGGCGTTCTGTCTATCACAGGCACAGGTGAGGAGGCGGGGCTGTGTGTAACCACTAGCGGACGGCAATTGTAATGTAAGCTGTAACAGCGGACTATCCCACTCTGTACTCCAGCGGCTCTCCTCTTACTCCATGCCTTCTTCCCCCCGGGGCGATCGATGGGAGAACAGCTCCTGTTCAACCATTGCAGCCTCATCTGTGCCCACCATTGCAGCCTCACCTGTGCCCACCATTGCAGCTTCACCTGTGCCTCCCATTGCAGCTTCACCTGTGCCTCCCATTGCAGCTTCACCTGTGCCTCCCATTGCAGCCTCACCTGTGCCCACCAATGCAGCCTCACCTGTGCCCACCAATGCAGCCTCACCTGTGCCCCCCATTGCAGCCTCACCTGTGCCCCCCATTGCAGCCTCACCTGTGCCCCCCATTGCAGCCTCACCTGTACCCACCATTGCAGCCTCACCTGTGCCCACCATTGCAGCCTCACCTGTGCCCACCATTGCAGCCTCACCTGTGCCCACCATTGCAGCCTCACCTGTGCCCACCATTGCAGCCTCACCTGTGCCCACCATTGCAGCCTCACCTGTGCCCACCATTGCAGCCTCACCTGTGCCCACCATTGCAGCCTCACCTGTGCCCCCCATTGCAGCCTCACCTGTGCCCCCCATTGCAGCCTCACCTGTGCCCATCATTGCAGCCTCAGCTCACCTGTACCCACCATTGCAGCCTCAGCTCACCTGTGCCGCCCATTGCAGCCTCAGCTCACCTGTGCCGCCCATTGCAGCCTCAGCTCACCTGTGCCGCCCATTGCAGCCTCAGCTCACCTGTGCCGAGTATCATCACGGGGAAGAGACTGCAGGAAGAGGAGAGCCGCTGGAGTACAGAGCGGGATAGTCCACTGTTACAGCTTACATTACAATTGCCTCCACTTGTGGTTACACACATCCCTCCGGACCCCACACCTGTGATAGACAGAACATGTCCCAGCATTGGACTGGCGTTCTGTCTATCACAGGTGAGGAGGCGGGGCTGTGTGTAACCACTAGCGGACGGCAATTGTAATGTAAGCTGTAACAGCGGACTATCCCACTCTGTACTCCAGCGGCTCTCCTCTTACTCCATGCCCTCTTCCCCCCGGGGCGATCGATGGGAGAACAGCTCCTGTTCAACCCTGCATGCCGGCGGACCTCGCCCCCCGCTCCCAGGCAGCCCAGCGCCTCGCCAGAAACCATTTTCCATGCGAGTGAAAAATTTGAGGTCTGCATTACATAAATGTAGCCATGGTGTTGCAGCTAGTAACAAACAATCCGCCAAATCACCCCACTGCCAGACTTCATACATCACTTCCAGAGACTATGAACAGTCCTTTGCTGGTTCTGTTTTTGTTGTTTTATTGGGGGGTACAACTTGGATAGGGATAGGAATATGGGATGCCCATAGGATAAGTCATTGCCATCATATTTTTAGGATTTGAGTACACTCTGATAAAGTTAGAGCCAGAAGTTAGAATTTGCATATTAAATTAGGTACTAATCTCCTCCTGCATCTCCATGCAGACTGTTGCTCCTCCTCTGCACAACCTCAGCAGATTATTCCATCTAAGATTTCTCTTACCATCACCGTGTGAAGGACAAAGACATCACTTTTGACTGTGTAAAAATGATGGTCTTAGATCTCTTTCACCTCCTGCCCAAAACTTATCTCCTCCTGTACAGACTTGGTTCCTCCTGCACAAAGCTTGTAGTTACTAATTCAAAGGTTTGTCACATCCTCTTCTTTTAAGTGATAGGGGCCCACTCTGAATAAACCCCTAGACGGGGTTTGGTTGCTCGCTGCTACTAGGTCTGAGGCCTGCAGTACCTCTCCCCGGAGGCCTAGTAGGTTAAAAGCAGTCCTTTGGATAATGGACTATTGTTCCCAGCCAGCCCAACTTGCAAATCATGTGCCAGCAGGCCACATCGACTTGACATAGATCCCCACAGTCTCTTCTCTGATTTAGGACTCCCCATCATCCACCGTGTGTATGATGAAGACTCTGCTAATGACCGTGTAAAAGCAAAGTTCCCTCACAGACGCCTTGGCACCTCCAGCCCTCCACTGTGGTAACACTCACGGACCGTCCAACAGCCCTGAGTCCTTGATGAGGAACTTTACTGGACCATGTGTACCGACACCTTCACTCGCCCTTCTGCTCCAGGAGTTTCCTGCCACTGACCGTGTGGTGACAGAGACATTGCCAATGACCGCGTAGAGGCAATGTTCCCTCACAGCTCTCCCCGGGCCTTCTCCTGCAATCGTAAACCCCTCCTCCCCAGGTAGGGGTGTCCTCCTGCGGCTGTCTAACATGCCATTCCTCACTTCACTCAGCCAACTTCTGCCCTCAATGGCATCTCACCTCAGCTTATATAGGAGGCCCGCCCCCTGCCAATACCAATTGGGGATTGTTCAGTGCTCCCACACATGCTACCTGCCACTCCAGTTCCAGGCCCAGCCCCTTTTCCAGAACCTTCTCTCTGGAAACAGGGGAGGCGCTCCAGAACTAGAGCACAGGTGGTAACACCCACTGCTACTCTAACCACTCCCAGCCCCCAGATCAAAACAGACAGGCCTAGCATGCAGCATAGGCCTGCCTAAATTTGATGAAGGCTTCTTAGCAGCATAGCCTGTACCCGTGTACCCATGTAACCCAATAAAGGACTTTTATTCAAGAGCATCCAAGTTGCCAGCCCTTTTCTGATTCAAACCTGCCTAAATTTGCCTGTGCTGGATAACCTTGTAAAAATAAACCTTTACTAGCACCTACCTATTGGTAGAGGGTGCTACATAACCATTAACTGCTTGCCGACCAGCCACCGCAGTTATACTGCAGCAGGTTGGCTCATCTGCGTAAATCACCTTACTGGTACGGCGGCCCCTTTAATGGCTATAGCAGGCGTGCCAATCCTCTACTGCAAAAATTTCCCTTCCTAGCACACATTTCCTCCCCACCATTCTAAATCCCCCCCCCCAACACAAATCCCCCTAAATCACCACTCTTCGCACCTCCCCCATATTTCCCCCCTCCTTTAACAACACTTACTCCCTGTCACCCCTCACCCCAAAGCCCCCCTTCCAACACAAATCCCCTCTTCCTCAATCTCCTTGGGGTGCCCTCCTGCCTCGCATGATACCACGGTGCCCAGGGCAGCCGCCCCTCCTGCCTGAGGGGAGGGAAAGACTATGGAGTTATCAGTATTAACTGAAAAACTGTTAAGCTTTGTCAGGGTGGATTTCTTACCAATAAGGAGAACCTCGGTTTTGTCACTGTTCAATTTAAGAAATTTGGAAGAGAGCGGGCATTTGATTTCCTGTAACAATCGGTAAGGGATTTGGGTTAAAAGGTGGTAGTAGGTTTAGTGGACAGGTAGAGCTGGGTGTCATCTGCATAGCAATGGAAGTGGATGTTAAATTTATGAAATATGAGACCAAGAGAAGGAAGATATATTATGAACAGAAGGGGCCCCTGGACAGAATCCTGACTCAACATAGAGCCTTACATTCAACCACAAGGACGTATGATGTCTCCATGAATAGGACTTCGCACTAACTTAATAATAATAATGTTAAATAAAAACACACACACCATTTTAGGGCAACCTCCCTCACTTTTGGACGGAGGGTTTATAATGAATCTCTACTTGTCTATTAGTTCTAATGATCCGCCGCTATATTAATTGTCTACAGCGATCAGAGTCTTGTATGGATCACGTGATCTCATCAATGAGGATGGAGGAGGACCCGAGTCACATGCCTGAGAGGATATTAGAACTCACCCTGGAGATCATCTACCTGCTGACTGGAGAGGTGAGGAGGATTCTGGGAGGTTACATGACATCACTCTTATCGCTATTAATAAAATACAAACCTGACCAGAGAGAAGAGGGGGATTCTGGGAGGTCACATGACATCACTCTTATCTTTATTAATAAAATACAGAGCTGACCGGAGAGGTGGGGAGGATTCTGGGAGGTCACATGACATCACTCTTATCGCTATTAATAAAACACAGACCTGACCGGAGAGGTGAGGAGGATTCTGGGAGGTCACATGACATCACTCTTATCGCTATTAATAAAACACAGACCTGACCGGAGAGGTGAGGAGGATTCTGGGAGGTCACATGACATCACTCTTATCTTTATTAATAAAATACAAACCTGACCAGAGAGAAGAGTGGGATTCTGGGAGGTCACATGACATCACTCTTATCTTTATTAATAAAATACAGAGCTGACCGGAGAGGTGGGGAGGATTCTGGGAGGTCACATGACATCACTCTTATCGCTATTAATAAAACACAGACCTGACCGGAGAGGTGAGGAGGATTCTGGGAGGTCACATGACATTACTCTTATCTCTATTAATAAAACACAAACCTGACCAGAGAGAAGAAGGGGGTTCTGGGGGGTCACATGACATCACTCTTATCTTTATTAATAAAATACAGAGCTGACCGGAGAGGTGAGGAGGATTCTGGGAGGTCACATGACATCACTCTTATTTCTTTTCATAAAACACAGACCTGACCGGAGAGGCGAAGAGGATTCTGGGAGGTCACATGATATTTATTGTTGCTCTTTCATTGCAGAGTTTTCCTCCGGTGAAGTCTGGTAACCGTTTAACCATCACAGTGCCTTCACCTCACTCCCTGAAACCCAAGAGAAACAATGACAAGAAGATTGTGGGCATTGCCAACAAGATTATTAAACTACTGACAGGAGAGGTGAGCGGTGCCGGGAATTCTGGGACATTATCCAGTAACAGACAAGGGATGTGTCTGGATGGTGACTGTATCCTTGTGTATGTCAGGTTCCTATAAGGTGTCAGGATGTCATGGCCTCTGTAGAGGAACATTTAAAAGGATACAAGGACGTCATGATGGAGAATCAGCCGCCCCTCACATCACCGGGTAAGAGGAGACTTTATTGTAAAGGAGAGAGCAGTACGGAGGGTCCACCTAGATCCCCCATCATCTGATAAACACATAGAAACAATGTATTCAGTCAGTGTGTGTGTTTCCTACAGATGGGTCCAGTAATGGGAACCCACCAGAGAGATGTCCCCGTCCTCTGTATTCCCAGGATTCCACACAGGAAGGTCACACCATCCCTCACCATCATCAGGTAGGTGGACTCTGTGTATAGAACACAGAAGTGATTCTGAACTTTGTGAGGTGATATTCCTCTATGTCCCTCTTTTCTCTGGGTCTTGGGTTCAGTCACATGACATCATGGGTCCTTGTGTTCCTCCAATGGGGGTCACGTTCTGAATGACATGGTGTTGGTCTTTGCTCCTGTGACTCCAATCCAGTGATAATGCGCCCCCAGATGTTGGATCCCTGCCCCCCCTGGATTCACAGAAAATAGCCATGTGATCTGTTCTGAAATAGACAGAACAGTAGACCTGATTTTCTGAAGGTTCATAACACCTACAGATGTTGTCCCTTCCCCAATCTGTAACTGGATAGTTATAGCCCAAACCCAGGGAAAACTTAAAAATGATCCCTTGCAGTGGGGCTGTGCCTGAACTGCAAGGGTTAAGTGTTTGCTTATGTCTATGGAGCTCTACTTACCTGATACACAGTCCATAGCTCTGTATTGGACATGATGACGTTCCATCACATGAGTATGGGAAGGTGCCATCTGCCGGGGTGGCAAAGGAAGGTCAGTAAAAAGTGCTTCTCCTCTCCCCTAGACTAAACAAGCCATTCTCTCTTGTAAAGCAAGAGCAAGGGACTATCTTTAACTTTCTTGGAGTTGAGAGTTTAAGGAGAAGCAGTAAACCGGTGGGGTCATTTCTCTTTCATTCTGCTTTCTCCTCCTGTCAGCATGTACCTCATTAGCCCTGCAGCAGAGCTTATTGGCTCCTTGTTCTGCTTCTCCCTCTCCCAGTCTGAGCTCTGCTGTGCAAGGACTGCAAGAGCCTGATACCAGGTACTTACACTGTTTGCAGTATAAAAAAAAAAAAATGCATTTAATAACCGCAGAGCTGCATTGAGCTTTGTCTGTCTGTAATATCTGCCTGAAGTTTATGGATGTTTTCTATTATTTTGGGGTTTAGGGTGAAGAACGGATAATTCTAAAAGTTGAGGTTAAAGAAGAAGAAGAAGAGACGTATGTGGGGGGTGATCAGCTGTCCACGGAGGAGGTTGGGATGACTATGAAGAGTGAACAGGATGAAATGTCTCTACTTATCAATACACGTAAGTATAGGCACTATGGAGGAAATGGGTCTCATTATACCTCTGAGTATAAGGATTGCGTCTTAACCACCTCCCACCCAGTATATAGGGAAATGACAGCGGACATGATCCCCTCTCGTTCTGGGATGACATCATATGACATTGCCCCGGTGTCACCGCTCTTGTGAGCCCATCGCGGTCGCGCCCCCGATCTTGGTAAAGAGCCGGTGACACGGCTCTTTACCCATGTGATCGGCTGTATCCAATCACAGCTGATCACATGTAAACACACAAGTGCCGTTTATCGGCTCTCCTTGCCTCTCACTGACAGACTGTCAGGAGAGGAGAGCTGATCAGCGGCATCTCCTTGCAGGGGAAACCTGTACAGGTAATCAGGCCACTGATCATCAGTGCAGCCCCAGCAGTGCTCATCAATGCCACCTATCATTGCCCATTAGTGCCACCTATCAGTGCCTGTCATTGCCCATCAGAGCCACCTATTAGTGCACATCAGTGCTACCTATCGCTATCTCCTTGTAGGGGAGACCTGTACAGGTAATCAGGGCATGGATCATCAGTGCAGCCCCAGCAGTGCCCATCAGTTATGCCAGTTAGTAGTGCCTATCAATTGTTTGTCCATACAATAAAGATTTGAAACTTTTGTATAAAAATAAACACATACATGTAACCTTTTTACCACCACTGACGTATTTCTTACATTTGTGGTAATGAGCGGTTTTACATACCCTCCCGGTGGCTTTCTAATGAAAGTGATAGGGCAGATGTACGGTCTGGTTTCTGGTGACACTTTCCCTGGCCACAAGGGTGATCTGCACTCCATTAGCTTCAATGGAAGGCAGGTGAGACATCAGGGGTCTAAAAGATTCCTGGTTTCACAAAAAAAAGAGAACCTCTCTTGAAAATATTATATCTAAAAAAAAAATGTTTAGCCCCGGGCCACATACATGCACACGTAAACGTAAATGTTGCTTTTGATACACGTTGTATTCTGAATACAAAAGGTGAAAGGTCCATCTCCATTCCTCAATATAACGTCATGTTCCCAACAAATGAGGAGGAGATACTGTACACCATATGAAAGGTCCATCTCCATTCCTCAATATAACGTCATGTTCCCAACAAATGAGGTGGAGATACTGTACACCATATGAAAGGTCCATCTCCATTCCTCAATATAATGTCATGTTCTCAACAAGGGGAAGAAGGGCTAAAGCTCTAGTTATTTGTGAACTACTGACATTTAAACCTTGTTTTCCATCAGATGGATGTGACGTCAGGAATTCCTCGGAGAGACATCTTCTATTATCTGCTGCTTGTAAGTCAGAAGATAATGTCATCACACAGGATCCTCCAGGAGGAAATCCAAATACACAAAATATACATCACAGACCTTCCTGTCCGGAGACATCAATGGATCCCTCTGATCAGGGGGAATCTTCTCATCAATCACATACTATGATTGTAAATATCCATGTAAGATCTCACACTGCAGATCGATCAACAGATCCTTCTAATCCCGAGGAATCTTCCTCACCCCATGAAGGAGATCACCGAGGTGACAATCTATTCTCATGTTCAGAGTGTGGGAAATGTTTCACTCAGAAAGGAGCACTTGTTTTGCACCAGAGAATTCACATGGATGAGCGCCCTTATTCATGTACAGAGTGCGGGAAATCTTTCATTGGCAAAGGAGACCTTGGTAAACACCAGAGAATTCACACAGGTGAACGTCCCTATTCTTGTTCAGAGTGCGGGAAATCTTTCACTTTGAAAGAAAACCTTACAAAGCACCAGAGAAGTCACACGGGTGAGCGTCCCTATTCATGTTTAGAGTGCGGGAAATCTTTCAACAAAAAAGATAATCTTGCTAGACATCAGAAACGTCACACATGTGAACAGAATTCTTCATATTCAGAGTGTGGAAAATCTTTCACTTTGAAAGGAAACCTTACAAAGCACCAGAGAAGTCACACAGGTGAGCATCCCTATTCATGTTCAGAGTGCGGGAAATCGTTTATTCAAAGAAGCGCCCTTGTTGAACACCAGAGAATTCATACGGGTGAGCGTCCTTATTCATGTTCAGAGTGCGGGAAGTCTTTCACTCGAAAGGGAAACCTTGTTGCACACCAGAGAATTCACACAGGAGAGCATCCCTATTCCTGTTCAGAGTGCGGGAAATCTTTCACTCATCAAGGAGACCTTGTTAGACACAAGAGAATTCACAAGGGTGAGCGTCCCTATTCATGTTCACGCTGCGGAAAATCATTCACACAGAATGGAAACTTGGTTGAGCACCTGAGAATTCACACAGGTGAGCGTCCTTATTCATGTACTGAGTGCGGGAAAACTTTCATTCAGAGAGGAGCCCTTGTTACACATCAGAGAAGACACACAGCACAACGTCCTCAATGCAATCAGACTGCAGGAAACGATTAGACATCGGAGGGAATGAACCTTCTTACTCTTTTGACAAATGTACGATGGTTGTTACTGCTGGAACTGTTTCATCCATAGAACAACTATAGGAAGAAAGGATTTATTTTATAAAGGGGGCATCCTGGGAAACATTATTATAAATTTGTAGGTGGAGTTTTGATGGGATCTTTTTTTGGCTTCTTGTATTTGTTGGAAACTCCAATGATGAGATGTTCCTGCTACAGTTTCTGCTCCCACTCTCTGGTATCCCCGTTCCCCTTTTTTCATATTGCATATTTTGAAATAAAAGTACAACACAGAGAGTGGTAGCCCCTCATAATAAGTTACAGGGGTACACAAAGATCCAACCACACCAGGGAACAAAGATGAGCTTTAGAATGTCCAAAAGAAGACAGGTACGCCCACATGGTTTACAGTGCCCATCACAGTACATTGGGGCCATAGAGAAAATATTTTTAGTTTTTAGGGGAATGATTTGATAAATATATACCCATAAGATTCAAATTCTAGTAATAAAGTCCTCATGTGAACCAATACTGAGCTACTCCAATACTTGCATAGCTGGCACCATGTATATTGTTCAATATGTGAATACAAAACTGGGAATTTTGACACCAAGTTAGTAACAAAGGTAGGAAACACATTAATGTTAATGGAGCAACTGTGACAATACAAGGACAATTATATGAGAACATGGCAAGAAGTGAGCAATGGTAGCAATACATAGGCAATAAAATTGCAGTTACAATAACTGGAGCCTGGTCTGCCTGTTTATTTTTGTGTTCTGCTGAGAAGTGTGTATATGGATCTGTCCCATTGGATTCAGAAAGAATCCTTGTAAAATAAAGGGACAGCGTCCAATCAGAATTGCCAACCTTATAGTGGTGGTAAGTGAAAGACCTTCTTACACAAGGGATCAGTGCAGGTCATTGCTTGTCATTGGAAAGAATGGGAGAGCTGTCGGAGAATGTAGTGTGGATGGTGGAGGAGAGCTGTCGGAGAATGTAGTGTGGATGGTGGGAGGAGATCTGTCGGAGAATGTAGTGTGGATGGTGGAGGAGAGCTGTCAGAGAATGTAGTGTGGATGGTGGAGGAGATCTGTCGGAGAATGTAGTGTGGATGGTTGGAGGAGAGCTGTCGGAGGATGTAGTGTGGATGGTGGGAGGAGAGCTGTCGGAGAATGTAGTGTGTATGGTGGAGGAGATCTGTCGGAGAATGTAGTGTGGATGGTGGGAGGAGATCTGTCGGAGAATGTAGTGTGGATGGTGGAGGAGAGCTGTCAGAGAATGTAGTGTGGATGGTGGAGGAGATCTGTCGGAGAATGTAGTGTGGATGGTTGGAGGAGAGCTGTCGGAGAATGTAGTGTGGATGGTGGAGGAGAGCTGTCGGAGAATGTAGTGTGGATGGTGGAGGAGAGCAGTCGGAGAATGTAGTGTGGATGGTGGAGGAGAGCAGTCGGAGAATGTAGTGTGGATGATGGAGGAGAGCTGTCGGAGAATGTAGTGTGGATGGTGGAGGAGAGCTGTCGGAGAATGTAGTGTGGATGGTGGAGGAGATCTGTCAGAGAATGTAGTGTGGATGGTGGGAGGAGAGCTGTCGGAGAATGTAGTGTGGATGGTGGAGGAGAGCTGTCGGAGAATGTAGTGTGGATGGTGGAGGAGATCTGTCGGAGAATGTAGTGTGGATGGTTGGAGGAGAGCTGTCGGAGAATGTAGTGTGGATGGTGGAGGAGATCTGTCGGAGAATGTAGTGTGGATGGTGGAGGAGAGCTGTCAGAGAATGTAGTGTGGATGGTGGAGGAGAGCTGTTGGAGAATGTAGTGTGGATGGTGGAGGAGAGCTGTCAGAGAATGTAGTGTGGATGGTGGAGGAGATCTGTCAGAGAATGTAGTGTGGATGGTGGGAGGAGAGCTGTCGGAGAATGTAGTGTGGATGGTGGAGGAGAGCTGTCGGAGAATGTAGTGTGGATGGTGGAGGAGAGCTGTCGGAGAATGTAGTGTGGATGGTGGAGGAGAGCTGTCGGAGAATGTAGTGTGGATACTGGAGGAGAGCTGTCAGAGAATGTAGTGTGGATGGTGGGAGGAGAGCTGTCGGAGAATGTAGTGTGGATGGTGGAGGAGAGCTGTCGGAGAATGTAGTGTGGATGGGGGAGGAGAGCTGTCGGAGAATGTAGTGTGTATGGTGGAGGAGATCTGTCGGAGAATGTAGTGTGGATGGTGGGAGGAGATCTGTCGGAGAATGTAGTGTGGATGGTTGGAGGAGAGCTGTCGGAGAATGTAGTGTGGATGGTGGAGGAGATCTGTCGGAGAATGTAGTGTGGATGGTGGAGGAGAGCTGTCGGAGAATGTAGTGTGGATGGTGGAGGAGATCTGTCAGAGAATGTAGTTTGGATGGTGGGAGGAGAGCTGTCGGAGAATGTAGTGTGGATGGTGGAGGAGATCTGTCGGAGAATGTAGTGTGGATGGTGTAGGAGAGCTGTCGGAGGATGTAGTGTGGATGGTGGAGGAGATCTGTTGGAGAATGTAGTTTGGATGGTGGGAGGAGAGCTGTCGGAGGATGTAGTGTGGATGGTGGAGGAGATCTGCTAGGGATCATTGTATTGACGGGGGGGGGGTTAAGCTGCTATTAAACATATTGTGTGGATGGGATGGAGCTCCTAAAGAATGTAGTACACATATGGGAAAAGAGGTATAAAACAGGGAGAGCACAGAGAGTGTTTAGCAATGTGGACTCTGTGAGCTGGGGATGTTAAAACTGATGATAAAGGAATATCTCTACCAGAGTTTGTGTATTATTGAGGTTACTTAATGAGGACTCTGTAAAACTTCAGAAGAGACTGGATGAGAGCTGCATATCCACTCAACACCCCATGTCATCAGGTACAATCAACACTCTTATTCAACCCTGCTACTATAGACGAGGTTGATAAACTCATTTCTAACGCCCACTTAATCACCTGCCCCCTGGACCCTGTTCCCTCTCAAATACTACGGTCACCCTCTGACTATCCTACACTCTCAAATGCCCCGTACACACGGTCAGATTTTCAGATGAAAAATGTTCGATGGAAGCTTGTTGTCGGAAATTCCAACCGTGTATAGTCTCCATCGGACATTTTCCATCGGAATTTACGTCACCGTGTTCTTGACGTTCGGAATTTCTGACAGGATTTGTGTGACCGTGTGTATGCAAAACAAGTTTGAGCCAACATCCGTCGGAAAAAAAACATGGATTTTGTTGTCGGAATGTCCGATAGTGTGTACGTGGCATAACTCACATCTTCAATCTCTCCCTCTCTTCTGGCATCTTCTCCAACTCTCTAAAACATGCACTGGTCACCCCCATACTTAAAAAGCTGTCCTTGGACCCTACCAACCTTAACAATCTACGCTCTATCTCCTTGCTCCCCTTTTCCTCGAAATTCCTTGAATGCTTGGCCTACAACCGACTGAGTGACCACCTCAATAAGAATAACCTTCTTGAACTCCTTCAGTCTGGATTTCACCTTGAATACCCAATAGAAACTGTTGTTTTAAAACTCACAAATTACTTACTAACAGCAAAAAGCAATGGAACTTGGTTGGGGAAAAGGGACATGGGATGCTCATAGGACAAATTCTATTTTGTAGACTAAAAGTAACTGTGTCACACTTCTCAGAAGAACAAGATGGCTGACCCTAAACTGGACAGACTTTTATCTCAGAACACTTCTTCCAGCTCACTTCCTCCAGCACACTCACTGCCCAATTTTAGTAATCCTGTCACACCATCAGATCATGACTAGGCCTCACTCTGAATAAGTCCCAGTGTCTTTACTTTACTTTGTAGGCCGGGGCCTGCAGTACCCCTTTGTGGTAGCAACCGATTTACTTGAGAAGAATAAATGTACTTGATGGACTACTGATCCCAGCAAGTCCGACTTGCAAATCCTGCCCGCCCTCATTGCTGCATCAATTTGACACAAACTCCCACAGTCTCTCCCTCTGGCTCTACATCCAGCTCCCCTGGCATACCTCTTCCAGAGCTTTCCACTGTGCTTTCCACTCACTGACACCTGCCCTGGATCCTTCCTGAATGACTTTACTCCGGACATGCGTACCGACTGTCTCCAGCTCCTGTTCCAGGACACCTCTGCATAACCGTGTAAGGGGAGGCTCCCTCCCAGCTCCCCGCCTGAGGTACACCCCCCCAGAAAGAGGATTAACTCAGACACGACAGTCTAACACTTCATCATCCAGTTCATCCAGCCGACAACTCCTCTCCCAGCAGGCTGACCATGGATATATGTAGGAGGCCTGCCCCTGCCAATCATAGTTGGGGATTGATCAGAGCTCCCCACATGTACCCCATGTTCCTCCAGCTCTCTGCCCTGCCCCTTTTCCAGAACATTCTCCCTGGAAACAGAGGAGGCGCCCAAGAGCTGAAGTACATGTCAGTCACCTACTGCTACACTAAACCACTCCCCTGCCCCCAGATCAAAACACACAGGCCTAGCTCTCACCATAGGCCTGCTTAAATTTACCTGCGCTGGCAGCTTACACAAAAAAAACCTTACACTTACCACCTACCTAAGGTAGAGGGTGCTACACTTGCAATTCTACTTCCTCCACTCCTCTTCCTTTCTCCGCCAGGGTCCCCCAAGGTTCCGTTCTTGGACCTTCCCTATTTTTTTTATTTTTCAAGGTGTCAAAGTTTTTATTACACAGTATTATTGGTAAACCTGCAGTGGGGCTTTACCAAAAAAATATGATCTTCATTAAACACATTATTGTTTTCATTTACAATGATTCCGGTACATGAAAAATATGGCAGTCTTTGGAAAGTACCAACTCTAGGTCTTTTTGAAATAGGAGGGAAGCACACAAAGGGAACCAATATAAAGACTATCCTATCTGGATATTTATAGTTGTATTAACTGTAAAATTTGAGAGTAATTTCTCCTTTAAAATAAAAAAACAATTTGCCCTGTAAATTTGATGGGAAGAGACTTGTTTGGGCCACTAGGAATCACAATTAGAACCAACTCAGAAGGAGGTCTAGACATTTCCTCAGATAAAATCATTATAGTAGCATGTAAACCAGGTTTATTGATGCTGTCATAACAAAGTAGTGAAGAAGATTTTGAGGATATAGACCCCCAGGTCTGGTCTACATCAGATCTGGATGTAGGACTTATTTCACGCACACCATACAAGGCCACTCTCAAAAAAGTTGCATTTCCTATCTATCACAAATAATATCCACTCTCTAAGGAAAAGATGGATGGCATAGTGCCAGTGGTGAAAAAGTTTCTGCAGGATGGGGTCCTGGAAGAGATTATTTCTCCATACAACACACCTGTTAACCCTGTAAAGAAGCCGAATGGCTCCTTCAGGTTTGTACAGGACTTGAGGGCCATAAATGACCTCGTAGTCCCAATAGCACCCATTGTTCCATCGCTCCTGTCCTCCATCCCAGCAACAGCCAAATGTTTTACTGTGATTGATTTAAAGAATGTTTTTTTTCTTCGTCCCTGTAGACCTTGGGTCTTGACACTACCTTACATACTACACACAATGTCAACACACTCCTCAAAACTTTACATACTCAGCATATGTCAGCACAAAGATTGAGTGGGTATGAAGTCATCCTCCTGTCCAATCCAAACCTGAAAATAAAAAGTTCAAACATAAACTCCGGCCCAGCTCCAATTTTGAATGCCTTATTAGGTCTTAAAGGAGAACAGGATGACTTACCACCACCTCATGACTGTACACAATCAATACATCAGGACACTTCACCTAGAGCAGATGTGCTTTCAGTACCAATCCCTCCTGCACAAACAGTTTTTGTTGATGGATCTTGCAGCAGACCAAGTGATAATGTCTATCACATGGGATTTGCTGTGGTCCAACTGCCGGATACTGTCCTCGAGGCCAATCCAATACCCTATCAGTCTGCACAAGCTGCATTAACCCGTACATGCCAGCTGTTTGCAGGAAAAGAGGTAAACATTTACACCGATTCCAGATATGCTCATGGTGTGGTCTGGGACCATGGTGTAATATGGCTTCGCAGAGGATATGTGGCAGCAGATGGAAAGAGCATCTCACATTCTGACTTAGTTACAGCATTACTAGATGCAATTCAGTTGCCTTCAAAACTAGCTATCATGCACTGTAAGGCACATACAGGCCAAATGACTGATATAGCCAAAGGAAATGCATTAGCTGTTAGAATCATCAAATAAGCTGCATCTACACAAAAGGCAAACATTTAAATGCCCATGCTAACACCTCAGCCATGTTCCCTGAAAGAGACACATTGGCTCACGGAACTGCAGGCTTTTGCCACCCCTGATGATATTGCGCAATGGAACTGTGATGGAATAGTGCAAAAGGATCCTAAAACAGTTTTAATCTGCCAAGAGGGGAGACCGTGTTTTCCTGTTGCTAGCGCCCCTCTGTTCATTGAACAATACCATGGACTGGGTCACAAGGGCGGGCAGGCCACATGTGAACTCCTAGATGCCGATTTTTTCATTGCAGGACTACCTAATCTAGTCAAAGCTTTTGTACGGAGATTTGTCACTTGCATTAGGAACAATCCAACAAACACAAAGAAATCAAAACATGAACATCTTGCATACCCAACAACACCGTTTACCCATTTACAGATAGACTTTACACATATGCCCAAAGAAGGAAAGAAACAACAATACCTTTTGGTCATAGTGGACATGATGTCATGATGGCCAGAAATCTTTGTCACCAACAATGAAAACGCACAAACTGTGGTGAAGATCCTCACACAGGAAATTATTCCTAGATGGGGATTTAGATTACAAATAAATTTAGACAATGGCCCAGCCTTCACAGCTAAAATCTGCCGAGATCTTGTAAAAGTACTAAAAATAGACTGGAAATTTCACCTCCCCTACCATCCACAGAGTTCAGGGATTGTAGAAAGAATGAATAGAACAATTAAAGACAGGATAAGGAAAGATACGGGTGGGAATTTTGGCAAATGGAGAAAAGTTCTTCCAGCTGTATTAGCTGAAATCAGAATGACCCCTCACAGTGTAACGGGTTATTCCCCCTTTGAGGTACTCATGGGTAGGCCATTCCCCACACCGTGGGCTAGTCATCCTTTGATGGTTGAGGAAGGTGATTTGGAACAGATACAGGTGGAATATGTAAAAAAACTGATTGAAACTCTTGATATTGTTGAAAGAAGAGTCGCTCGCACCTCTCCTTCTTCTTCACAGGTACCAACCCACCCGTTCCAGGTCGGTGATCAAGTTGTGGTCCAGAGGCTTCAGAAGGGTCGAAAGCCACAAGAGGTTCCATTTGGACCATTGACCACAGTGGTAGCCATCACCAGGACCGCCATCCTTACCGAGGAAAGTCCTACCTGGATCCATGCCAGCAGGATAAAGAAGGTTGATCCAAGCTCAGGAACTGAAGAAAGGCTGAAAAGAGGCAAAGCAGGTGTTTTAAGACCTCAAAAGACAAGCATAGAAATAAAGGACAGTGATGTCGATCATTTCTACTTCTGATCTTTGTCCCAGTGTGGATAATAACTAACTGTATCTATCATCCTGATGACTTAGGAGTCTTGAAACTCATATGTGGTAAAAGCGAAGTACACACCAACCATACTGACTTTCACCCCAGAGATCATAGTAAAAGAGATGTCTCTAATGAATTGATCAAAGAAACGGGTTTTTCTGGAAAAATGTTACTGTTAAAATTTAAATATGCTTATGCTAGAAAGTCAGGATATGAAAAATGCTGGATTTGTAGTAAGTTACACCCAGAAACTGCTAAGATCACACTTTTAGCTGTCCCTGTAAAGCTCAAGTCATTATTGAAAAATACTCTAGTCTTAAGTATTAAGAAGGTCTCAGAAGGATACCGCAATCAGAGTATTATGTTTTACACTTTAGGAATGACACATGAACCCGAGTGGTGTGTTCAGTTAGGCAATACATCCAAAGGAATAGGTATGTGCTCCAAGTCAGTATTCAACATTTCGAAGGGTATTCCTAATAATTTTACACATATAGGTCAGATGTGTAGTTACAAAAATCAATCCCTTAACAACACCATTAGTGAACTTACTACATATAAGGATACAACCTCTGTCATACTTGTGGGTAAACTTGTTAGTGCTGCGCTTGAGGCTGGAGCTGAGCCCCAACGTAGTTCTCTAAGAAGTTTTTCATTGGGAAACAATATATACATATGCTGTGGTAAAATTTGTTACCCATGGATCCCCCGCAGGAGTGAAAGGATGGTGTTATTTAGCACAGTTAGTACCAGTCATGTCAGCCCTAGGCCAGAATCAGGAACATTACATACAAGTTACTTCAAGTCCAGTACATAGGTTAACTTATAAATACAAGAGAGAAAACCCACCTATGTTTTCTGCCTCGGATAAGATATGGACATGGTTTGCATCCTGGATAGGTTGGGGCATAACCATGATGGACAAATTAAATAACTACACTAGTCTAATAAATGATGTTATGGAAAAAAACTCCCAAGCTATAGAACTACTCAATGACGAGCTCAAAGCAATTAGAAGACAACTAGAGTTACACGAATTAGCTATTGAAAACATGAGTGCAGCTCTAACAGGTTTATGTGAAATGACCCAGGATTATGAATGTTGTACATGGATTCATAATGCCAGCTTGGAAATCCCAGACTACTATGACGTTATTAATCAACACCGAACACAGGTAAATTAATTAATGAAACAAGCAAGGAACAAAGGTAATTATGGATGGAACCCCTTTTCTAGTTTGGGTTTAGGTGGAATGTTTTCATGGTTCAAGAACATAGTAATTATGATTATCGTAGTACTATTGTTAGGATTGATAGGCTACCTGATTTTCAAGCTTATTTTACTCTGTACTAGCAAATGCACTACACCAGACCAACCTTCTCACGCATATACACAACATCTGCAGCTTTATGTAAACAAATACACCAAACGTAGAAAGAACCGTAGATTTCAGGAGGCTGCGGATCTGTAGAAAGTCATATTTATGACTTAAGAGGGGGTTGAAAGGTTATGTTAATGCCTCCATCTTGCTTTCTGTCAGCCATCTTAAATAGTATGTACAGTTTGAGTATCTCTTTAGCTTTCCTGAGAAGTCTGTAAACAGCAAGAATTCTTGCAAATTAATTGTTTCTCACACTGTTTTCTCTTTCCCATGTTCTTTTATCTTACCCCCCCCCCCCCCCCCCAATTACCTTGTATGCAACAGCTTGGGAACAGAAGAACAATGACTATTTGTAGTCGCCTTGATATCTACTGCACATGTTTTTAACTATGAAACTTCTGTGTGATTTTTGCTATAAGACATACCCCCTGATAACACAATACAACCAGTTTTTAGAGTAACGCTGTGTGAGTGTCTTTTCTTCATTCTCTAAAAGCTGATTCCAGATATCTGAAATTACATGGTACATCGGATCTGAGGTCTGGGAGGTTAAAAGGGGACCCCCCCTAGACACAGCATTAACCCTATCAGCACTTATGGATATAGCATAAAAGAGAAATGGCTGATGTGTCTGCGACTGCAGTATGTATATTTACCACAAGGTGGTGATCTCACTTCCAAATGTACGGATAGGAAATGATGTAAGGTAGAGGCAGGAAGTGATGTATGAGACAGGAAGTGATGTAAGGTAGAGGCAGGAAATGATGTAGAAATATAAACAGAACGTTTATGTGAAAGGAGACTTCGTAGGAGTAGAGAGGAGATATTGTGGGAATTGGCAGCAGAGGAGGTCATTTATTTCTTGCAGGTACTTATATAGCGCTGTCAATTTATGGAGCACTTTACATATATATATATATATTGTACATTCACATCAGTCTCTACCCTCAAGAAGCTTACAATCTAAGGTCCCTAATTCACATTCATACATATACTAGGGACAATTTAGACAGGAACCAATTAACCTAATGTAATAACATATCATTAAATCCCCTGTCTTGTCCGTTATCTTCCTTATCTTATCTTATCTTCCTTATCTTACCTTTTAACCAAATTACACATAAATAGTGCCCCCTTTCAGTGTGTTTAAAATGATTCTGTACTTGAGATCTAATAACCAGTGAAGCCGCTATATTATCTGTCTACAGGGATCAGAGTCTTGTATGGATCACATGATCTCATCAATGAGGGTGGAGGAGGACCCGAGTCACATGACTGAGGAGATATTGAACCTCGCCCTGGAGATTATCTACCTGCTGACTGGAGAGGTGAGGAGGATTCTGGGAAGTCACATGACATCATTCTAATCTCTGTTGATAAAACACAGACCTGACTGGAAAGGTGAGGAGGATTCTGGGAGGTCACATGACATTATTGTTGCCTCTTTTTATTGTAGAGTTTTCCTCCAGTGACGTTTGGTGACCATTTAACCTTCACAGTGCCTTTACCTCACTACCTGAAACCCAAGAGAAACAATGACCAGAAGATTCTAGAAGTCACCAAAAGGATCACTGATCTGCTGACAGGAGAGGTGAGCGGAGCCGGGAATTCTGGGACATTATTCAGTAACAGACAAGGGATGTGTCTGGATGGTGACTGTATCATTGTGTGTGTCAGGTTCCTATAAGGTGTCAGGATGTTACAGTCACTGTGGAGGAGTATTTAGAAGGACACAAGGATCTTTACAAGGACATCATGATGGAGAATCAGCCGCCCCTCACATCACCGGGTAAGAGGAGACTTTATTGTAAAGGAGAGAGCAGTACGGAGGGTCCAACTAGATCCCCCATCATCTGATAAACACATAGAAACAATGTATTCAGTCAGTGTGTGTGTTTCCTACAGATGGACCCAGTAATGGGAACCCACCAGAGAGATGTCCCCGTTCTCCGTCTTCCCGGGATTCCACACAGGAAGGTCACACAATCTCACAAAAGCTTAAAAAAGAGATAACAAATGAGGATGGTGAGTTTGATGTGAAGGAGAAGTATTCAGGACATAAAGCCGCCTTCAAGGTTATTGTGATGGAGCCATTCAGTGCCCCAAACCCACCAGAGAGATGTCCCCGTCCTCTGTACTCCCGGGATTCCACACAGGCAGATCACACCATCCCTCACCATCATCAGGTAAGTGGACTTGGTGTATAGAACACAGAAGTGATTCTGAACTTTGTGAGATTACATTTTTCTATGTAGTCTCGTGTTTTAAAGGCATAGTTCACCCCTTACCAAAGAAAAACCAAAACACCCTATTCAGAAAAGGGATGTCTGTAGATAAAAACCAGCTGTGAGGCCTTGACCAAAGTTGAATAATTGCCCTTACTACAGATGTAGACCATTTACCTACCTCATAAGGCCTGAGTGGAAAACTCCTAGGATATTGCTTGTGATTTGAGCCCCCTCACATGTACTTTCTCTCTGATGCATTAGCTCTGTACTCAGCATTTGACAGCTCACTTCTGTGATGGTGGAGGTCAACAGTAACTGCAGGGCCTCTATTAGCAATGTCTTAGGAGTTTTTCAGTCAGGCTTCATGAGGTAAATAAATGGCCTACATCTACAGTTTGGAAAATAATTATTTGATCCCCTGAGTTTGCCCACTTACAAAGAAATGAAGGGTCTATAATTTTTATCATAGGTGTATTTTAAATGATAGAGACAGAATATCAACCAAAAATCCAGCAAAAACACAATACAAATGTTATAAATTGAGTTCAGTGAGTAAAATAAGTATTTGTTCCCCAAGCAAAACACGACTTAGTACTTGGTGGAGAAACCCTTGTTGGCAAGCACAGAGGTAAGACGTTTCTTGTAGTTGGTGACCAGGTTTGCACACATCTCAGGAGGGATTTTGGTCCACTCTTTTTTTACAGATCTTCTCTAAATCCTTAAGTTTTCTTGGCTGTCTCTTGGCCACTCGAAACTTCAGCTCCCTCTATAAATTTTCTATAGGATTAAGGTCTGGAGATTGTCTAGGCCACTTCATGACCTTAATGTGTTTTTTCTTGAGCCACTCCATTGTTGCCCTTAGCAGTATGTTTTGGGTCATTGTCATGCTGAAAGACCCATCCATGACCCATCTTCAGTTTTCTTGCTGAAGGAAGAAGGTCCTCATCCAAGATTTTACAACACATGGCCCCATCCATTGGTCCCTCAATGAGGCAAAGTCGGTCTGTACCTTTAGCAGAGAAACAACCCCAAAGCATAATGTTTCCACCTCTGTGCTTGACTGTAGGGATGGTGTTCATAGGGTCATAGTCAGCATTTTTCTTCTTTTAAACACAGCGAGTCCCCCTCCACAAGAAGGCACATGTACAGTCATGCCAATGAACCTCTAAATCACCCCTCAAAAATTCCACTCACCTGCTCGCATTTTGCGAGTGGATTTTGAGGGCTGGCAAGTGTGGGCCTGGGTTGTATGGGAGCCGTTCACACAGCAATCGTAGGGGAAGTGAGAGGAGAGCCACTGCCTGGTTTTTCAGAGTGCCGGGGAACAGAACAGCTTTCATTTCAAAATCTGTGTGTTCCCCGCCGCGCGCCGTCATATACAGCCCCTCCTCTTTGTCCAGGCACTTTGATAAACAGATCACCCGCCCAATCCTTATTCTAGCCAGTCTCCAGACCTTAATCCTATAGAAAATTTATGGAGGGAGCTGAAACTTCAAGTTGCAAAGTGACAGCCAAGAAGCCCTAAGGATTTAGAGAAGATCTGTAAAGAAGAGCTGGACCAAAATCCCTCCTGAGATGTGTGCAAACCTGGTCCCTAACTACAAGAAACATCTGACCTCTGTGCTTGCCAACAAGGGTTTCTCTACCAAGTACTAAGTCATGTTTTGCTTGGGGATCAAATACTTATTTTACTCACTGAACTGCAACTTAATGTATAGCATTTATTTTCTGTTTTATTTTTATTTGGGAATTTTGGTTGATAGTCTGTCTCTATCATTTATAATACACCTATGATAAAAATTACAGACCCTTAATTTCTTTGTAAGTGGACAAACTTACAAAATCTCCAGGGGCTCAAATTATTATTTTCCCCATTGTATATCAAGGACGTTATTCAACTTTGGGCAAAGCCACACACCTGGATTCACAGGAAATTGGCAGATGACCTGTTCTGGAATATGCAGGATGGTAGACCTGATTTTTCCCTGTTTCAGGTATGCAGGGAGGTCCTGTTCCTCCCCCCTGGCCTGTGACTGGACAGTGAAGAAAGTAGAAGCAAACCAATGAGCTCACCTTGCTTTCCCTCTGCTCTCTCAGTGCTGTGTTTGTGTATTTTATATATCTGCCTGGACTTCAATAAATGTTTTCTATTATTTTGGGGTTTAGGTTGAAGAACGGATTAATATAAAAGTTGAGGTTAAAGAGGAAGAAGTGGAGACGTATGTGGGGGGTGATCGGCCGTCCACGGAGAAGGCTGGGATGATTATAAAGGGTGAACAGGATGAAAGTACTCTACCTACCAACACAGGTAGGTAACAGAAATTACAGAAGAAACCATTCCCAGCACAAGGACTGAGGTCTGGGTCTCATACTAATGACCGGGAACTGGGAGGACCGGTCCCTGATCACCTGATTGCTGTCATAGCATCCTGCAAAAATAGCCTTGCTGCCAAAAGCTGAGTGTCCTGCAAGTGGATGGGGAAGGGTTAAAAATGGTAAATTTCACATAAATGAAAGAAATTTAAAGTTATAATAATCACATTGTACAATAGAGTCTGTCACAAGGCAAAGTCAGCCATACACTGACATTTAGTCTTACAATAAAAGTAACAAGGCATCACATTATGTTACCAGGTAGATCCCTACCATTATCTATCCATAAGCAAACAAATTTACAGAGTATAGTGCAATAAATTGCTTCTTGCAGTGCAGAACACTCTCAAGTATTTATATCTGGAGGAGAACAAAGGAGAAAACAAAGCCACCACAGTTTCCTTCATTTTGGGAACACTATCCCCTCAAGGATAATATTCCAATGCATCGGCAGTGCATTACATCTTTAACACTAAAAACATATTGACTTAACCACTTGAGCTCCGGGCCCTTTTCTGACACTCTTATTTACATGTAAAAATCTGTATATTTTTTTCTGGAAAATTAGTTAGCACCCCCAAACAGTAGATATTTTATTAAGCAGAGGCCCTAGAGAATAAAATTGTGTTTTTATGACACACAGTATTTGCGCAGCGATTTTTCAAATGCACTATTTTTTGCGAGGGGGGGATACACTTTTTTGAATTTCTTTTTTTTTTGGTTTATTTCTTTTTTAAAAAATTTTTTTTCATGTATATTAAAATGTCATCTGCATACGCCATGACTTTGTGTACTTCTTCTCCCACTCTAACCCCTCCAACATCTGGATTATTCGTAGTGTGGCCAAGAAAGGTTCCATTGACAACACGTATAGGCGAGAGTGGACAGCCCTGTCGTGTTCCATTGAACCTCTCAAACACAGACGACAATTTCCCATTGACTTTTACCATTGCTGTGGGCCTATTATATACATTTTTAATCCACCTCATAATTTTTGGTCCCAATCCCAGATGTTGAAGCGTGTCCATCATGAATCCCCAATCTACCCTGTCAAAAGCTTTTTCTGCATCAATTGACAGGAGTAGAGCTGGGGATCCACTGTTTTTCCCCTTTCATAACATCAACATTGTTTTTATACTATTATCCCTTCCTTCTCTGCCCCGGAACAAATCCTGTCTGGTCAGGGTCTATCCACAGTGGTATTTGTTTTTTTAATCTTGATGCCAAGATTTTTGCATAGATTTTTGAACCGGCATTTCATAAGGCTATAGGCCTATAACTAGAACAGATGGTTTTATCTTTTCCCTCTTTAGGTATTATTGTGATATGAGCTAATAGCGGCTCTCGTCCTACTTACTTCGTTTTCTCCAATCTTATTCAGATAGTCACACAACTTTGGGATCAATTGTTCTTGAAATTTTTTATTATAATTTGATCGTAAAACCATCTGGCCCTGGAGGGGGTTTCTTTCAAAGCCATTTTAATTTCATCTTGGGTTATCTTTTTTCCAGCTCTGTCAGTTGTTCAGGTTAAATTTCTGGCATTTTAGCCTTTTTTAAGTACACTTGTGTATTCATTTTTCTTTTTTCTTTCTCTTGTGTCACTTGATTTTTTATTGCATACAATGCACTGTAATATTGTTGGAAGGCTGATGCAATATCTGTTGTCCTATTTACTATTTCTCCTCTTGTTTTTTTATCTTCTTGATGTAATTTAAGGTCTTCTTTTCTTCTTAAGATTTTTGCAGGGTGCTTACCTGGCTTGTTGCCCCACTTGTATCTCTCCTGTGATACTCCCTCCTAGCTTTCTGTTCCATCAGGTCTTTTAGTTGATCTCTTTTTATACTTAGGGTTCAATGGATTTCTTTTTCTGCTTGCTTTATATGCCATTGTTCCAGTTCATAGATTTCTTTTGCAATTTTCATCATAGTTTTTCCTCTTTCCTTCTTTTTTCCTGTCCCAGTAGATATCAATTTTCCCCTTATTACCGTCTTGTGTGCCTCCCATATGGTTGCTTTTGATAGTTCTGGCGTCTCATTCTCCAGGAAGTATTTGTCAATCTCTTCTGTTATGATTTTTTCAGTTTCAATGGCTTCTATTAGGTCTTTGTTTATTCTCCATGGGCCTTTACGGAGGGGTTCCCCCATGAAGTTTCATCTTCATCATCACTGTAGAATGGTCTGACACTGTTGTTATTCCTATTGTTGTTTCTGTTACTTCCTCCAAACTTTTATGCTCCACCATGATATAGTCCAACCTAGAGTACATTCCGCGGACAGACGAGTAAAATGTGTAGTCTTTTGTACTCGGATGTTGGATTCTCTCTACTAATTGATGTTCGTATATATTTTTTTTAACCATACTTAATTGCTTTGTTTCTCTGTCCAATGCTGCTGACGTACTGTCTAATTTATGATCCATGGAGAAGTTGAAGTCTCCCGCCATTATTAGTTTACCTTGTTTAAATTCCATCAGATCTTTTAATATTCCCACCAAATATTTTTTGCGATTTGTATTGGGGCTGTATACATTTGCAAGCGTATGCTTCATACCCTGTATAGTCCCTGAGAGAAAGAGGAAACGTCCCTCTGGGTCGACTTTTCTCTTTTCTACTGCAAAACGAACATTTTTCCCAAATCCAATTGCGACTCCTTTTGCCCTTCTAATTGGCGAGTCTCCATAATACTATATTGGAATATTCCTTGAATATAGTTTAATATTTGAATCCTGGGTGGAATCCTTGAAGGAATATGATTCCGATAGCATTCCTTTCTAATTCTCGTAATACCATGCATCTCTTCTCGGGAGAATTTAACCCACGGATATTGTATGTCATAATTTTTATACTATTCATGTCTTCCATTCCTCTCTGGCCCCCACGCGTCTCTCCTGTGGTGTCCCCTCCCCCACCCACTTTTCTGAATTTCAATGCAGAAAAACACAATACAGTTCCTTAAAAAAGTATACCCCTTGACATTTTCCACATTTTGTCATGTTGCAACCAAAAGAGTAAATGTATTTAATTGGGATTTTATGTAATAGACCAACACAAAGTGGCACATAATTGTGAAATGGAAGGAAAATTATAAATGGTTTTCAACATTTTTTACAAATAAATATGTGAAAAGTGTGGCGTACATTTGTTTTCAGCCCCCTTTACTCTAAAATCCCCTAACTAAAATCTAATGGAACCAATTGCCTTCAGAAGTCACCTAATTAGTAAATAGAGTCCACCTGTGTGTAATTTAATCTCAGTATAAATACAGCTGTTCTGTGAAGCCCTCAGAGATTTGTTAGAGAACCTTAGTGAACAAACCGCATCATGAACGCCAAGGAACACACCAGACAGGTCATGGATGAAGTTGTGGAGAATTTTAAAGCAGGGTTAGGTTATAAAAAAAAATATCAAAAGCTTTGAACATCTCACGGAGCACTGTTCAATCCACCATCGGAAAGTGGAAAGAGTATGGCACAACTGCAAACCTACCAAGACATGGACGTCCACCTAAACTGACAGGCCAGGCAAGGAGAGCATTAATTAGAGAAGAAGCCAAGAGGCCCATGGTAACTCTGGAGGAGCTGCAGAGATCCACAGCTCAGGTGGGAGAATCTGTCCACAGGACAACTATTAGTTGTGCTCTCCACAAATCTGGCCTTTATGGAAGAGTGGCAAGAAGAAAGCCAATGTTGAAAGTAAGCCATAAGAAGTCCCATTTGCAGTTCGCGAGAAGCCATGTGGGGGACACAGCAAACATGTGGAAGAAGGTGCTCTGGTCAGATGAGACCAAAATGTAACTTTTTGGCCTAAAAGCAAAACGCTATGTGTGGAGGAAAACTAACAATGCACATCACCCTGAACACACCATCCCATCCATGAAACATGGTGGTGGCAGCATCATGTTGTGGGGATGCTCTTCTTCAGCAGGGACAGGGAAGCTGGTCAGAGTTGATGGGAAGATGAATGGAGCCAAATACAGGGCAATCTTAGAAGGAAACCTGTTAGAGTCTGCAAAAGACTTGAGACTGGGGCAGAGGTTCACCTTCCAGCAGGACAACGACCCTAAACATACAGCCAGAGCTACAATGGAATGGTTTAGATCAAAGCATATTCATGTGTTAGAATGGCCCAGTCAAAGTCCAGACCTAAATCCAATTGAGACTCTGTGGCAAGACTTGAAAATTGCTGTTCACAGACGTTCTCCATCCAATCTGACAGAGCCTGAGCTATTTTACAAAGAAGAATGGGCAAAAATGTCCCTCTCTAGATGTGCAAAGCTGGTAGAGACATCCCCAAAAAGACTTGCAGCTGTAATTGTAGTGAAAGGCGGTTCTACAAAGTATTGACTCAGTGGGGCTGAATACAAATGTACCCAACACTTTTCACATATTTAATTATAAAAAAAATTTTTAGAACCATTTATCATTTTCCTTCCACTTCACAATTATGTGCCACTTTGTGTTGGTCTATCACATAAAATCCCAATAAAATACATTTACGTTTTTGGTAGTAACATGACAAAATGTGGAAAATTTCAAGGAGTATGAATACTTTTTCAAGGCACTGTATATAGTAAGTAAAGTCGAGGAAGCTGTTGCAAGAGCAGAAGGTCCCCCCCTGCAAGGTCCAGTTTGGAGCATCACAAAGTGATATATGTATATTGAAAGGTTGCCACCTAATCTAGGCAACAGTTCAGTTCCGTCTTTGAATACAATCAACCGCCAGCAACCCGTGTTGGAAGTCCTGAAAAGCCAAGAGAGTTTCTTCACTGGGGATAGTCTGGAATGGGGACCTAGACCATCCTCCCGTCAGGACTCCAATGTAGTAACAAACCACTACCATGTTTTGGCTAATGAAGCCTTAGTCATAGCTATTACATAATAAAGAATTTGAGCTACTGACATCTATTCCTTTTTTTTTTTGTTTTTCATTTCTTTCCATCAGATGGATGTGATGTCAGGAATTCCTCGGAGAGACATCTTCTATTATCTGCTGATTGTAAGTCAGAAGATAATGTCATCACACAGGATCCTCCAGGAGGAAATCCAAATACACAAAATATACATCACAGACCTTCCTGTCCGGAGACATCAATGGATCCCTCTGATCAGGGGGAATCTTCTCATCAATCACATACTATGATTGTAAATATCCATGTAAGATCTCACACTGCAGATCCATCAACAGATCCTTCTAATCCCGAGGAAACTTCCTCACCCCATGAAGGAGATCACCGAGGTCAGAATCAATTCTCATGTTCAGAGTGTGGGAAATGTTTGACTCACAAAGGAGCACTTATTGAACACCAGAGAACTCACACAGGTGAACGTCCCTATTCATGTACAGAGTGCGGGAAATCATTTAATTCTAAAGGAGACCTTGTTAAACACCGGAGAATTCACACTGGTGAGCGTCCCTATTTATGTACAGAGTGCGGGAAATCTTTTACTTGTAACGGAGACTTTGTTAAACACCAGAGAATTCACACAGGTGAGCGTCCTTATTCATGTACAGAGTGCGGGAAATCTTTTATTTCTAAAGGAGACCTTGTGAAACACCAGAGAATTCACACAGGTGAACGTCCCTATTTATGTACAGAGTGCGGGAAATCTTTTATTTCTAAAGGGGACCTTGTGAAACACCAGAGAATTCACACAAGTGAACGTCCCTATTTATGTACAGAGTGCGGGAAATCTTTTATTTGTAATGGAGACCTTGTGAAACATCAGAGAATTCACACAGGCAAGCATCCTCCTTCATGTTCAGAGTACGAGAAACCTTCCACTCTGAAAGGAAACCTTGAGAAACCTCAGAGAAATCACACAAGTGAGAGTCCTAATTCATGTTCAGATCATGGGAAATATTTCACTTTAAATATGAAATACCAAAAAATTCTCATGGGTGAGCGTCCTTATTTATGTTCAGAGTGTGGGAAATCTTTCCTTAAAAAAGTAAGCTTTATTGAACACCTGAGAACTCACACAGGTGAGCGTCCTTTTTCATGTTCAGAGTGCGGGAAATCTTTCACTCTGAAAGGAAATCTTGTGAAACACCAGAGAATTCACACAGGTGAGCGTCCTTATTTATGTTCAGAATGTGGAAAATGTTTCACTCATCAAGGAGACCTTGTTAGACATAAGAGAATTCACACGGGTGAGCGTCCTTATTCATGTACTGAGTGCGGGAAATCTTTCAACCAGAAAGGAGACCTTGTTACACATCAGAGAAGACACACCGCACAACGTCCTTAATGCATTCTGACTTGATTTGTTTTACAAAAAAAAAAGTCTGATTAGACTTTAGAGGGAATACACCTGCCGTTTCCTTTGACAACTGTACAATGTGTTTTACTGGTCGAAACTGGTATGTCCATCGCACAAAAGCAGAAAAAAACATTTTTAGTTTATAAAGGGGTGCATCCTGGCAAAAGTGATATAAAATTAATAGGTATAGTTTGATAGGTCAAGCTGTCAGAGAATGTAGTGTGGATGGTGGAGGAGAGCTGTCAGAGAATGTAGTGTGGATGGTGGAGGAGAGCTGTCGGAGAATGTAGTGTGGATGGTGGGGGAGATCTGTCGGAGAATGTAGTGTGGATGGTGGAGGAGATCTGTCGGAGAATGTAGTGTGGATGGTGGGGGAGATCTGTCGGAGAATGTAGTGTGGATGGTGGAGGAGATCTGTCGGAGAATGTAGTGTGGATGGTGGAGGAGAGCTGTCGGAGAATGTAGTGTGGATGGTGGAGGAGATCTGTCGGAGAATGTGGTGTGGATGGAGGAGGAGAGCTGTCAGAGAATGTGGTATGGATGGTGGAGTAGATCTGTCGGAGAATGTTTTGTGGATGGTGGAGGAGAGCTGTCGGAGAATGTTGTGTGGATCGTGGAGGAGATCTGTCGGAGAATGTAGTGTGGATGGTGGAGGAGAGCTGTCGGAGAATGTAGTGTGGATGGTGGAGGAGATCTGTCGGAGAATGTAGTGTGGATGGTGGAGGAGAGCTGTCAGAGAATGTAGTGTGGATGGTGGAGGAGAGCTGTCGGAGAATGTAGTGTGGATGGTGGAGGAGAGCTGTCGGAGAATGTAGTGTGGATGGTGGGAGGAGAGCTGTCGGAGAATGTAGTGTGGATGGTGGAGGAGAGCTGTCGGAGAATGTAGTATGGATGGTGGAGGAGAGCTGTCGGAGAATGTAGTGTGGATGGTGGTATGAGAGTTGTCGGAGAATGTAGTGTGGATGGTGGAGGAGAGCTGTCGGAGAATGTTTTGTGGATGGTGGAGGAGAGCTGTCGGAGAATGTTGTGTGGATCGTGGAGGAGATCTGTCGGAGAATGTAGTGTGGATGGTGGAGGAGAGCTGTCGGAGAATGTTGTGTGGATGGTGGAGGAGATCTGTCGGAGAATGTAGTGTGGATGGTGGAGGAGAGCTGTCAGAGAATGTAGTGTGGATGGTGGAGGAGAGCTGTCGGAGAATGTAGTGTGGATGGTGGAGGAGAGCTGTCGGAGAATGTAGTGTGGATGGTGGGAGGAGAGCTGTCGGAGAATGTAGTGTGGATGGTGGAGGAGAGCTGTAGAAGAATGTAGTGTGGATGGTGGAGGAGAGCTGTCGGAGAATGTAGTATGGATGGTGGAGGAGAGCTGTCGGAGAATGTAGTGTGGATGGTGGTATGAGAGTTGTCGGAGAATGTAGTGTGGATGGTGGAGGAGAGCTGTTGGAGAATGTAGTGTGGATGGTGGAGAGCTGTCGGAGAATGTAGTGTGGATGGTGGGGGAGAGCTGTTGGAGAATGTAGTGTGGATGGTGGGGGAGAGCTGTCGGAGAATGTAGTGTGGATGGTGGAGGAAATCTGTCGGAGAATGTAGTATGGATGGTGGGAGGAGATCTGTCGGAGAATGTAGTGTGGATGGTGGAGGAGAGCTGTCGGAGAATGTAGTGTGGATGGTGGAGGAGAGCTGTCGGAGAATGTAGTGTGGATGGTGGGAGGAGAGCTGTCGGAGAATGTAGTGTGGATGGTGGAGGAGAGCTGTAGAAGAATGTAGTGTGGATGGTGGAGGAGAGCTGTCGGAGAATGTAGTATGGATGGTGGAGGAGAGCTGTCGGAGAATGTAGTGTGGATGGTGGTATGAGAGTTGTCGGAGAATGTAGTGTGGATGGTGGAGGAGAGCTGTTGGAGAATGTAGTGTGGATGGTGGAGAGCTGTCGGAGAATGTAGTGTGGATGGTGGGGGAGAGCTGTTGGAGAATGTAGTGTGGATGGTGGGGGAGAGCTGTCGGAGAATGTAGTGTGGATGGTGGAGGAAATCTGTCGGAGAATGTAGTATGGATGGTGGGAGGAGATCTGTCGGAGAATGTAGTGTGGATGGTGGAGGAGAGCTGTCGGAGAATGTAGTGTGGATGGTGGAGGAGATCTGTCGGAGAATGTAGTGTGGATGGTGGAGGAGAACTGTCGGAGAATGTAGTGTGGATGGTGAAGGAGAACTGTCGGAGAATGTAGTGTTGATGGTGGGAGGAGAGCTGTCGGAGAATGTAGTGTGGATGGTGGAGGAGATCTGTCGGAGAATGTAGTGTGGATGGTGGAGGAGAGCTGTCGGAGAATGTAGTGTGGATGGTGGAGGAGAGCTGTCGGAGCATGTAGTGTGGAAGGTGGAGGAGAGCTGTCGGAGAATGTAGTGTGGATGGTGAAGGAGAGCTGTCGGAAAATGTAGTGTGGATGGTGGAGGAGAGCTGTCGGAGAATGTAGTGTGGATGGTGAAGGAGAGCTGTCGGAGAATGTAGTGTGGATGGTGGAGGAGAGCTGTCGGAGAATGTAGTGTGGATGGTGGAGGAGATCTGTCGGAGAATGTAGTGTGGATGGTGGGAGGAGAGCTGTGGGAGAATGTAGTGTGGATGGTGGAGGAGAGTTGTCAGAGAATGTAGTGTGGATGGTGGGAGGAGAACTGTCGGAGAATGTAGTGTGGATGGTGGGAGGAGAACTGTCGGAGAATGTAGTGTGGATGGTGGAGGAGAGCTGTCGGAGAATGTAGTGTGGATGGTGGAGGAGAGCTGTCGGAGAATGTAGTGTGGATGGTGGAGAAGATCTGTCGGAGAATGTAGTGTGGATGGTGGAGGAGATCTGTCGGAGAATGTAGTGTGGATTGTGGGGGAGATCTGTCGGAGAATGTAGTGTGGATGGTGGGGGAGAGCTGTCGGAGAATGTAGTGTGGATGGTGGAGGAGAGCTGTCGGAGAATGTAGTGTGGAAGGTGGAGGAGATCTGTCGGAGAATGTAGTGTGGATGGTGGAGGAGAACTGTCGGAGAATGTAGTGTGGAGGAGAGCTGTTGGATAATGTTGTGTGGATGGTGGAGGAGATCTGTCGGAGAATGTGGTGTGGATGGTGGAGGAGATCTGTCGGAGAATGTAGTGTGGATGGTGGAGGAGATCTGTTGGAGAATGTGGTGTGGATGGAGGAGGAGAGCTGTCAGAGAATGTGGTATGGATGGTGGAGGAGATCTGTCGGAGAATGTTTTGTGGATGGTGGAGGAGAGCTGTCGGAGAATGTAGTGTGGATGGTGGAGGAGAGCTGTCGGAGAATGTTGTGTGGATGGTGGAGGAGAGCTGTTGGAGAATGTAGTGTGCATGGTGGAGGAGAGCTGTCAGAGAATGTAGTGTGGATGGTGGAGGAGAGCTGTCGGAGAATGTAGTGTGGATGGTGGGAGGAGAGCTGTCGGAGAATGTAGTGTGGATGGTGGAGGAGAGCTGTAGAAGAATGTAGTGTGGATGGTGGAGGAGAGCTGTCGGAGAATGTAGTATGGATGGTGGAGGAGAGCTGTCGGAGAATGTAGTGTGGATGGTGGTAGGAGAGTTGTCAGAGAATGTAGTGTGGATGGTGGAGGAGAGCTGTTGGAGAATGTAGTGTGGATGGTGGGAGGAGAGCTGTCGGAGAATGTAGTGTAGATGGTGGAGGAGAGCTGTTGGAGAATGTAGTGTGGATGGTGGGGGAGAGCTGTCGGAGAATGTAGTGTGGATGGTGGAGGAAATCTGTCGGAGAATGTAGTGTGGATGGTGGAGGAGAGCTGTCGGAGAATGTAGTGTGGATGGTGGAGGAGAGCTGTCGGAGAATGTAGTGTGGATGGTGGAGGAGAGCTGTCGGAGAATGTAGTGTGGATGGTGGAGGAGAGTTGTCGGAGAATGTAGTGTGGAAGGTGGAGGAGATCTGTCGGAGAATGTAGTGTGGATGGTGGAGGAGAACTGTCGGAGAATGTAGTGTGAATGGTGGAGGAGAGCTGTTGGATAATGTTGTGTGGATGGTGGAGGAGATCTGTCGGAGAATGTGCTGTGGATGGTGGAGGAGATCTGTCGGAGAATGTAGTGTGGATGGTGGAGGAGATCTGTCGGAGAATGTGGTGTGGATGGAGGAGGAGAGCTGTCAGAGAATGTGGTATGGATGGTGGAGGAGATCTGTCGGAGAATGTTTTGTGGATGGTGGAGGAGAGCTGTCGGAGAATGTAGTGTGGATGGTGGAGGAGAGCTGTCGGAGAATGTTGTGTGGATGGTGGAGGAGAGCAGTCGGAGAATGTAGTGTGCATGGTGGAGGAGAGCTGTCAGAGAATGTAGTGTGGATGGTGGAGGAGAGCTGTCGGAGAATGTAGTGTGGATGGTGGGAGGAGAGCTGTCGGAGAATGTAGTGTGGATGGTGGAGGAGAGCTGTAGAAGAATGTAGTGTGGATGGTGGAGGAGAGCTGTCGGAGAATGTAGTATGGATGGTGGAGGAGAGCTGTCGGAGAATGTAGTGTGGATGGTGGTAGGAGAGTTGTCGGAGAATGTAGTGTGGATGGTGGAGGAGAGCTGTTGGAGAATGTAGTGTGGATGGTGGGAGGAGAGCTGTCGGAGAATGTAGTGTGGATGGTGGTAGGAGAGTTGTCGGAGAATGTAGTGTGGATGGTGGAGGAGAGCTGTTGGAGAATGTAGTGTGGATGGTGGAGGAGATCTGTCGGAGAATGTAGTGTGGATGGTGGTAGGAGAGTTGTCGGAGAATGTAGTGTGGATGGTGGAGGAGAGCTGTTGGAGAATGTAGTGTGGATGGTGGAGGAGAGCTGTTGGAGAATGTAGTGTGGATGGTGGAGGAGAGCTGTTGGAGAATGTAGTGTGGATGGTGGAGGAGATCTGTCGGAGAATGTAGTGTGGATGGTGGTAGGAGAGTTGTCGGAGAATGTAGTGTGGATGGTGGAGGAGAGCTGTTGGAGAATGTAGTGTGGATGGTGGAGGAGATCTGTCGGAGAATGTAGTGTGGATGGTGGAGGAGAGCTGTCGGAGAATGTAGTGTGGATGGTGGAGGAGAACTGTCGGAGAATGTAGTGTGGATGGTGAAGGAGAACTGTCGGAGAATGTAGTGTGGATGGTGAAGGAGAGCTGTCGGAGAATGTAGTGTGGATGGTGAAGGAGAGCTGTCGGAGAATGTAGTGTGGATGGTGGAGGAGAGCTGTCGGAGAATGTAGTGTGGATGGTGAAGGAGAGCTGTCGGAGAATGTAGTGTGGATGGTGGAGGAGAGCTGTCGGAGAATGTAGTGTGGATGGTGGAGGAGATCTGTCGGAGAATGTAGTGTGGATGGTGGGAGGAGAGCTGTGGGAGAATGTAGTGTGGATGGTGGAGGAGAGTTGTCAGAGAATGTAGTGTGGATGGTGGGAGGAGAACTGTCGGAGAATGTAGTGTGGATGGTGGGAGGAGAACTGTCGGAGAATGTAGTGTGGATGGTGGAGGAGAGCTGTTTGAGAATGTAGTGTGGATGGTGGAGGAGATCTGTCGGAGAATGTAGTGTGGATGGTGGAGGAGAGCTGTCGGAGAATGTAGTGTGGATGATGGGAGGAGAACTGTTGGAGAATGTAGTGTGGATGGTGGAGGAGAGCTGTCGGAGAATGTAGTGTGGATGGTGGAGGAGAGCTGTTGGAGAATGTAGTGTGGATGGTGGAGGAGAGCTGTTGGAGAATGTAGTGTGGATGGTGGGAGGAGGGAGCTGCTGTAAAATAATTAGTAGCAACAATGTGTTTTAATGCTTCATACAAGTCTATATTTCAAAACAAATGTTTATTATTATATTTGCAGTAACGTGGTGTAGGTGGAATTTATGTTGAATGACAATTGCTGTAGCATAGCATGTATTGACTGTTTATAACGATTTATGTTTTTTGTCACTTTTAAATAAATAAGTCTTGTATACATTGATAACCAATTTAGAACATTGTTAAAAAGTCAAATATTTTTCAAATAATGTGTGTACTTTGTGTGCATCATTTTCAGTTTATTTTTCATTCTTTTGTTTTGCCATACATATAAATTGGGATGAGCTGAACGTACCCGGGTTTGAATAAATGCAGGTTCAGCGAATGTTACTGAAGTTTGGTTCCCAAATCCGAACCCTTTTGAAGTCAATGGGAGCTGAACTTTTGATATCAGTAATGGCCATTTTCTGGGCTAGTAGGCAATGGATTGTCAAACACAGAGAGCTGCGGCCTGAGGTATATGAACCAGTACAGAAACAAATTTAAAAATGACCATTCAGCAGGAAGGGCGTCTTTTCAGGCAGTTCAACCTCTTGCTGTTCAGGGTCATTTTTTTGTTTTTTTTCACACACATGTTAAAATCAGCATTTCTTGCTAGAAAATCACTCTTCATAACAGATACATATATATATATATATATATATATATATATATATATATATATATATATAGATAGATAGATAGATAGATAGATAGATAGATAGATATATACAGTGACATAATCTTTAGCTATTGACAAATGTATAGAGAATTCCAGGAGAGGATTTTTTTCCTCAGCATTATTAGAGATACGCTTTATTGGGGGCTGCAGTACTTACACTGTGCAGTAGGTGGTGATCTCTCCTCTACTGAGTGGAAGACAGGAAGTGATGTCACCTGCAGGCAGGAAGTTCAAAGTTGTAAGGAAGTAGAGAGAAGACATTGCTGGAACTGGCAGCAGAGGAGGTAATAAGATATTATTTTATATTTACACCCAGTAACCCCCCGTCATGTCCGTCCTCCTTCTCCATAGTCACTGTGATGTCTTTTTATCTCCAGCAGACACTACATATACATATAGAGGGATATAAAAATGTGACTCTGATATTATTTTACCTTTACCACATTTCCTGTGACAGAAAACAGAACCCATTCCACCGTCACTTCTGTCACCAATGTAAAACAAAATGGAGAATTCAGTCATAGAAGAGCCGAGGAGAGCTGGACACCTCACAGCCATCACCTCAGAGTTCCCGCTTCACACCTCCTCCACTGTCATTGGCTGCACTGCCTCCACAGGAACCAATCACAGGGTGGGATCACAGTCACCGGGTGGTTTCTGCTCTCCACAGAGACTCATCTCAGAGCTCTCCACTGTGATTGGCTAAACTCCTTCCACAGAAACCAATCAGGGAGAGATCGGAGTTACCATACAGATTCTCAGCAGACCTCCCCACATGTTATTATTATTATACATTTATATAGCCCTGACATATACCGCAGTGCTGTACAGATAATACTGAGACTATAATACTTTGGTCTCAGCTGAGAGAAGCAGCAACCTTGGGGCCTGTCCTGCAGGCTTTTCCCAGGCAAGCATGGACCTTGTTGGGGAAGACGAATGTGGAGGCTCTCCAGAGGCACTGAGGCCTACTCCATGTGCTCAAGCTGCAATGGATCCTGGGCCTGTCCCTATGCAAGGGGTGTCCTTACCAGTCTTCCAGAATAGAGTGGTGAACAGACTTTGGCGCATTGCTAAGGAGGTACAGAAACTTGCTTTCATGAAAGAAGATCTCAGGAAAAATAAATACCTGCACAGTAAGTCTGGAAATAGTAAGAGGGAAGTCTCCAAGCTTAAGTCTCTGGAAGAGGCATTGAAAAAGCAGGAGAAGTTGGTCGCCTCTCTGAAGGAGAGCAGTGGTGTGTTCAGAGAAAAGTGAGAATGAGGAGAGATCCCAACAGATGAAGGAAAGTGCCTGTGCCAGTACCAGCCAGAGGGTGGATGCCAGAGCAATGGTGACAGTATGGATGGGGGGGGGGGGGTAAGGAAGTGGCTTCACATGGTGGCCCCAGTACTACCCCTGTCTCAGGATCTGTCATGTCTGAGTCGGTATCTGCCCCCCTCCCTCCCCAGCAGCCTGGGTCATCTCAGGAGGAGGTTGAGGAAAATGGCAGATTGCTATAGGCCATTACAGAAATTAAATAAACCCTTCAGCTGCACGGACTCTTCAGATGAGGATCATGAACAAGGAGTGCGTGCTGAAAATCTCTTTCAGTGTGTGGAGGACTTTCCTGAGATTGCACTTGCCAACAGATCCTTGCAATCAGCAGGGAATGCACTCGGGGCTGGCTGCGAGAAGTCCCACATGGACACTTAACAGTGCAGAGCAGGAATGTCACATGAACATTGAAACTGCAGAGCAGGAGGGCCGTATAAACGCTGAAGCAGCTGGTGTTTTTTCTAAACAGAGGACTTTACTTGATGACGGGACTGTTGGTATCTGTGGTACTTCTGGGACTATGGTGAGTGGGACTGTTGTGCTGGAGGGGAGGATCAAGTGGTGGGTAATTTACCAAACCAGATTTCAGAGGTTCCTTATGTGTCATCTGTCCCAGTTAGGAGCTATGCTGAGGCTGTGTCTGGACAAAGTTATGCTGTTAGTGGCAGAAGGGAGCCAGTTGTGCGACTTTCACCTAACGCACCTTCCTCCATTAAACGCAGGAATGTGGTACATCTCAGGTGGGAAGGAGGAGGTATTCCACCTATCAGGAGGGTGGTTGTGGATAAGATCCTAGCCATGGGATTTAAGACGAAGGATATTTATGCTCTTATCAGTCCGGCTGGTTCCTTTTGAATTCGATTTGTCTTTTGTGCGTCCAGAGTCACTGGATCTGTTTTGGGAACAGTTTGAGCATGTGTATAAGGGCCAGCCGGATTGGAAGGGGCTTGTCCCCAAAGTTGTCTTACGACAGCCCTTGATAAAAAATGTGACTATCCTGACAAGGAATGAGTCTATACCCCCTGAATATTTATGGGTCTGGTTGAGGAAGTTTGGTGAAACGTTGTGTCCCTTAAAAAAGATTGTGAATGATAGAGGAATCTGGACGGGTGGGTGGTCAGTGTCAATGAGGTTAAGTGTGTGTGGGAATGTGGTCAAGCATTTGCCCTCCTCTGCCTTTATTGGTAGAGATAGGATTGCCGTCTTTTACCTTGTTCAACCTAAGCTGTGCCATAAATGTGGAGTCAAGGGACATTTCTCCTCTAACTGTCCAGAACAGAAGTGTTCTTTGTGTCAGGAACTGGGGCATCTGGCAAGGGACTGTAACATCATTAAATGTAACCTATGTGATAAGGTTGACCACCCTTATAGCCAGTGCCCTGAGGATTTGCACAATAAGCCAGAGTTAGTGGAGGAATTCTTCCGTCTGGATAAAGAAGAGTCTTGCTTGGCAGAGGTTGTACCAGGGGATCCTAGTGAGAGTGTCCCATCAGAATCTGTGTCTCTGAGGCCCTCTGTGTCAGCATCCTCTGTGTCAGCATCCCTCCAGTTTGTGGTTCCCCAGTCAGTGTCAGAAAGTGTGGTTGTCAAGTCTGTGTCTGCACCTATTGTTTCTCCTAGTGTAGTGAAGGCAGTGGAGGGTGCTGGACCAGCGTGTATGGTGGTGCCAACCCCTCCTCCTCGGCGTGGCAGAAGTGCGGCTGGAGGTTGGCAGACACCGAGGGGTAGAGTGAGGGATGTATTGGGGGAGGTGGGAAGGGAATGAGGGTGGCTGGTGCAGAATGCAAGGTGAATGATGTGGAAGTCGGGGGGGGGGGGATGATGTGGGGGTGGGTTTAATGGGGGGGTTTTGGAATCGCATCCTGATGGCGATTAAATCTCAAAATGTTTCTTAGCCTGGATTGTGTTTAAGTTGAGGTTCAGGGTTTGTAGTCTCTTTTTTGTTGTCATTAAAATATGTTTCTTTCAACCAGTTAATCTACTTATGTTATGCACTATATGTACTCGATCCTTCTGTATGTCATGTGTGTATTATTATGTGGCCACTTTACTGTTCTGATCCACTCTACATTGTATACCATTTCTTTTTCAATAAAGACCAACCTTGTTGTAAAAATATGTTTCTTTCTATGTTATCTTGTCAGGAAACGGTTTTCTTTTCTTGCTGATATAAGCACACTTGTTTTTGTTTAGTTATTGTTAATTTTTATGTAAATATGTTTTTATTAATAAGCTGTATGTTTGTATGATTTTTTTAAGTAATTTTTTTTACCAATCTCTATACCAGAGGAGCTTACACTAAATGTTCCAGGATAATCATTTATTGTTCTTTAGCAAAGGTGGGTCTGTTCCAGAACAGGTAATGTTAGGGATTGTAGAAATCCTGTTAAAGAAGTGTTTTAGTGGATAATATACATATGGGAGGAGTGTGGAGAGTGCCGACATCGCTGGACTCCAGGACAGGTAAGTGTCCTATTATTAAAAGCCAGCAGCTGCAGTATGTGTAGCTGCTGGTTTTTATTTTTATTTTTTTTGGGCGGACCTCCGCTTTAAGGCAGCCCTCAAAATATCCCAGGGAAGAGAGAGAGGAGAGTCGGCCGGATAATCACAGAGCGAGGAATGTCGCTGTAACAGCTTTCATTTGAATTGCCCAGTGTTCCTGGTGCTCGCAGTTACACACAGCCCCACCTCCTGGCCTGGGTATTTGGATAGTTATAACACCTGTCCAATGCCGGGACGTGTGACGTCTATTAAAGTACTTGGGCCAGGAGGCGGGACTGTGTGTGACTGTGAGCACCGGGAACACTGGGCAATTCAAATGAAAGCTGTTAAAGCGACGTTCCCTGCTCTGTGATTATCCGGGCTGACTCTCCTCCTCTCCTCTCTCTTCCCCTGCACTGGTGAAACGGCCTTGATGAGCACAGGTGAGGTTGCATTGATGAGCACAGATAAGGCTTCATTGATGGGCACTGGTTTGGCTGCATTGATGGGCACTGGTGAGGTTTTATTGATGGGCACATATGAGGCTGCATTGATGGGCACAGGTGAGGATGCATTGATGGGCACAGGTGAGGCTGCATTGATGAGCACAGGAGAGGCTGCATTGATAAGCACAGGTGAAGCTGCATTGATGGGCACAGGTGAGGCTGCATTGATGAGCACAGGAGAGGCTGCATTTATGAGCACAGGTGAAGCTGCATTGATGGGCACAGGAGAGGCTGCATTGATGAGCACAGGAGAGGCTGCATTGATGAGCACAGGTGAGGCTGCATTGATGGGCACTGGTGAGGCTGCACTGATGGGCACTGATAAAATTGTTGTTAATATTTATTTTTATAACTTAATTCTGCATAAAACATTTAAGTGTCATTTCACTAGATAAATTATGAGGGAGTGTTTAGGGGCAGGGCAGTGTAGGGGTTGGGTGGGGCAATTGGTGGCGAGTAACCCTTAATATCTGGCTAGTAGCTCAAGACTTGAAATTTTGAGCCCTGATTCAAGGTTTTGCTTTTGGTATCCATCCACTACCAACTTACCTGAAAATAGTACCTGCCCCACTCCCATCGCCATGACCTAGAGCATGGGTGCCAAACCTCTGGCCAATAATTTGTCCAGTCCATTGTTGAAGTTTTACGTGGAATGTTTCAGATTTGGTTTTTCTGTTTCTCCACTTTTTTTGTGTCATACAAACAAAAGAAATAAACATGAGAATGCCTAAACATTTCTAATTGAAAAAGAGAGAAAGTCTTAGAGCTGCTCCCTAACATGAGACACCTCCATCCCTAAATTGCATACAGAAACAGAAAAATTCGCCCGTGGGACTTTAGATGAAGTGTCCATGGTGATCCCATATAAATAGAGAGAATATAGAAATAACAAAATTTATTGAATTAAATATCATCCAGTACAAGTCATAAGCATGGGTGACAATTACATAGGAACAGCAACATGATAAAATGGTCCTAAAACATAGCCATCATGACATAACATCAAAGTATAAAAAGTACAGATATACATGATACATCTCTAACCCGACGCGTTTCGCGAGCTCTCCTCGCTTCATCAGGGGCTGATGTGTATATCTGATGTCTGTAATAACAAGTAAAAATGTATTGAAGTATAGCTTGTAATTGGACAACAACATGAAGCCTGAGGCTAGTAATCCGATACCTACTTGACGGGCACTAGACCCCAAAGAGGGCGGCCCCAGGCAGGGGGCGGCGGAAATACATCTCCCCCGAGAGCTGAGGGGGAGGAGACCACGGAGTGGAGGTCCAGAATCAGGCATGGGTCAGGCATGGCGAAATGAAATGAAAAAGGATGGACCCGATTGTCACCCACGATGGTTACAGGGCGTGTTCACTGTAATAAAATATGACAAAAATATATGTATCTAAGATAATGATAGTAACCATATCCAAAAGGGGGTTTGCAGTAATAAGATTGAGTATGGTGGGTGCAGGGTGTCCAGCAGAGCATGAAAAGGAGAGTGAGAGCAGAACAGAAAACAGAAAAAAAGTTAAAAAGATGTGAGCCCAGGTGTTATCCATGAATCTAGCAGGGCTTGGTCTCTGTAATGAAATATATAGATGTATATGTATATATATAAAAATGATGGATAGTATGATCTCCTAAATAACCTAAAAGTCCTACATGGCATGTATACCATGATAAGGTATACAATATATATATTCATGTACCTTATCATGGTATACATGCCATGTAGGACTTTTAGGTTATTTAGGAGATCATACTATCCATCATTTTTATATTTTATGTAAAGCCCATCATTCTAGTGTTTTCAGAAAAGAGATGAGGCCTTTAAAGAAAAGAATATCGTCCCTACAGTCACACACGGTGGAGGTTCACTGATGTTTTGGGCTTGCTTGCTGTTTCAGGCACTGGATGTCTTGACCGTGTGCATGCAATTATGAAATCTGAAGACTACCAAAGAATTCTGGGATGCAATTTAGGGCCCAGTGTCAGAATGTTGGGTCTTCGTCAGAGGTCATGGGTCTTACAGCAGGGCAATGACCCAAAGCACATGTCAAAATGCATCCAGAAATGATTTAAGACAAAGCGCTTGAGTGTACTGAGCTGGACAGTTATGAGTCTAGATCTGAATCCCATAAAGCGCTTGTGGAGAGATCTCAAAACAGCAGTTGGGAAAAGGAACCCTTCCAAGCTGAGAGACCTTGAGCAGAAGAGTGGTCCAAAATTCCAGTAGAGAGGTGTAATAAACTCATTGATTACAGGAAGCGATTGATTTCAGTTATTTTTTCCAAGGGGTGTGCTACCAAATATTACATTGAGGGTGCCAATAATTTTGTCCAGTGTATTTTAGGATTATAACATGGAATGTGGAATGGCTTTTTGTTTCTCCATGTGTTTGTGTCATACCAAATACAAACAAAAGAAATAAACATGAGAATGCCTAAACATCTGTAATTGCAACAATTTTCTGGGCGAAGTGGTGCATTATCTGACAGAAATGCAGGGGTGCCAAAATTTATGACCATGACTGTATGAATACGAGACATACTCTAGTGGGAAGAGGTGGACAGGCTGGGGTGGTTATGTCACAATTTTCACCTCGTCTAATAGAGTCCATGCCAAGAATGTGACCCCCCATAGTTACTATGTAGCAGGGCAACCAGGACCTAGAAGACGCTGACGATCACTGAAGTAGAGGTGACTACTACCATGATTCTTGGTTTCCACTGTAGTCCCTCAGGTATGGACACTTGGGGCTCATTTACACCTGCTTCAACATCAACACACATTACGGGCTAGTTTACACTTGCTTCCAAACAAGGCTTCGGACATGCTTTGTTAAAGCTCTCTGAACACTAGCCAAAGCCCTGGTCACTTAATAAAATGGTTAGCACAGCATCTTCAAAGAATCCATAGAAGTCTATGACAAAGTTTGCTTGAAGCACCACTGAAGCCGTACTGAAGCACCACTGAAGCCCCACTGAAGCATTATAGAAGCCCCACCGAAAACACATCAAAAAAGCATGTTGAAGTGGTAGGCGCTCCAGTGGTGCTTTAATCGAGCTTTGTCATAGACTTCTATGGAGGCTTCAAAGCACCACTAAATCCATAATTTTTAAAGCAAAAGCAAGGTGTAAACAGGACTGTAAGCTAACCATTTTATTTAGTGACAGGGGCATTGACTGGTGTTTAGAGAGCTTTAACAAAGCGTGTCCGAAGCCTTAAAGCAAGTGTAAACTAGCCCTTATACTCCAAGGTGGACCGATGTAACTGGAGTTCAACTTTAATTATTAACAAATAAAAAATTGTGATGCCTGCCAATTCATTAATTTGTCCCATGATAATGGTGCACCAGATTTGAGGGTGGTTAGGTTGCGTGCCAAAATTTTGGTGCCAAACTGAAGTTACGTTCCCTACTATTTCCATTGCTCTGGTAGCGGTTTATATTTTTTAATTTTTTCTTAAACTGGAACATTGGCTCAAGTGCTTCAATATTTTGGTGCACACAATCAGACATTTATAGAAATTTTCACAAAGCACTAGACATGTGCGCTGTCAATAAATTTGTTTCGTATTAGAATTATTTCGTAATTCGTGTCTGAAACTTCGGACGAAATATGAATTTTCATTAAGGTTCGTTAACTTTTCGTAACAATTACAAATGTTCGTTATGATGAATTTATCATTATGAGGGGCTCCCACCATCCCTGTGCTGTGCTGACTTCCTCTGATTGGTGAACAAAACACCACTCACGTTTCTGTTGTAACGGAATTTGGATCCGAAATTCGTTAACGAAATTTCGTATTTCGTATAAAATTCGTAAGCATAGAAATTCCCATAGGGTTTCCACCATCCCTGTGCTGAGTTCCCAGGTCTGTACACCTGCTGTGCCCATTATGAGGGGTTCCCACCATCCCTGTGCTGAGTTCCCAGGTCTGTACACCTGCTGTGCCCATTATGAGGGGTTCCCACCATCCCTGTGCTGAGTTCCCAGGTCTGTACACCTGCTGTGCCCATTATGAGGGGTTCCCACCATCCTTGTGCTGAGTTCCTGGGTCTGTACACCTGCTGTGCCCATTATGAGGGGTTCCCACCATCCCTGTGCTGTGCTGACTTCCTGGGGTTTTAATTTTTAGCTTCGTTAACTTTTCATAACAATTACGAATGTTCATTATGATGAATTTATCATTATGAGGGGCTCCCACCATCCCTGTGCTGACTTCCTAGGTTTTCAACTTTTAGGTTCATTAACTTTTCGTAGCAGTTTTGAATGTTTGTTAGAAATTTGGATCCGAAATTTCATATTTCGTACAAAATTCGTAGCTTAGCAATTCGTATTTCGGATCCTCCCGAATTTACGGAAATTCGTATGAATTTTCGATTCGTACGAAACTAATCGCACATGTCTACAAAGCACTTCTAATGTGATTTGGCTCAGCCAGCGTAGCACAACATAGAACTCCTCTTATAATTGGGCGCGCGTAAAACGTGCCAATATTTACACCACAAAACTAATGTATTTCTCTTTGTTAACTCCACCCATTGTGTCTCTGGACAGCAGCTAAAACTACGTTGTTGGGTGACAACAGACACAGCCAAGTCCTCTCGTGCCATTGGCTGCGGTCTACACATGCCCAGTAACTTCACCTGACTGTGTGGAGGGGGTGTGGTTCCCCGCCCTGTGGGCGTTTCAGGAAGAACTACATTCCTGCCATTATGGTTGTCTACCAACAACAGAAGCTGAGTTTCTTTACTGTCCACCTGTTCAGCTCTTGTGCTGGAGCATTGTAATTGTATTGGGCTATTCGGGAGACATTTTACAAAGGAGGTATTTATTACAAGTTTGCACTATTATCCTTTTTAGGCTGGATTCATATCTTTGGTGAGAGATTTTCAGGGTTTTTTTTTTTCATTTGAATGTGTTTTACATTTTTGCATGCGTGAATGAATGTATTAGAACCAAATCTCATACATTTACATGTGTATTTAAGCTTTCGGACATTTTTGTTTTGACTTATAGAAAGCAGTAAGGGGACAAGACCAGTCATTGATAACATCCGAAATATACCGGCTCGATTAGCTCATTTACAGGTGTTCTCATTGATGTCCATTTGGCCAAAAAACACCCAGTTTTGCCTCAAAGGTAGTTCATGTAGCTTTTGGTGCATCAGACATTGAGCTACAGGCACCATATGTGATCAGTGCTCATATATGAACAGCCATCGTTAAAATTCTTGGGATTTGTTAGTTGAAAGTTTAGTAGCTTTGGGTTTCAAGCTACAAAATTGTGAATAGGGAGAGTCATTGTATTTGCTGTTACTTATGGTTGTTTGCTATGCTTAAACTTTTGCCACCCATGTAACACACGTGCAGCGATGGTGGACTTGTTCACCCACACACCACACATAGGTGTCCATGGATAGTCAGGGTTCCAGCGCTGAGAGCGTTTGAGAGCACCTAAATGACCATAACATACAGGGATATACAATGTAATATTGACATAAAAGCACACACACACAAAGGTTGGACTTGATGGACTTGTGTCTTTTTTCAACCTTACCAACTATGTAACATCCAAAATATAGAGCCATTTATCCAACTGTCCATCCAATGCCTCTGGTTTATAGACCGTCACCAGATACATCCTAAATATAGAACCATTTATCCAACTGTCCATCCAGAGCCTCTGGTTTATAGTCCGGATACATCCTTAATATAGAGTCATCTATCCAACTGTCCATCCAAAGTTTCTGGTTTATAGACCAGATACATCCTAAATATAGAGACATTTATCCAACTGTCCATCCAGAGTTTCTGGTTTATAGACCAGATATATCCTAAATATAGAGACATTTATCCAACTGTACATCCATCAGGAGATTTCCTCTAATTTCCTGCCACCTCACCAGAGGCTCTCCCTCTCTATCCAATCTTAAAATAATATGATCTGTACATCGGCATTGTGAAGGAAGGTTAGAGTTAAACTTTAAATAGAATTGAATGGTTTTCCTTCAGTCAAGACCTCTTATCTGGTATAACAAGCAGTGTGAACTTTGGAGGATCTCTTTGCAGACATTATTTATTCCAGTACAGTCCAGATAATTCCCAGTTTATGATCTATCCACAGAGAGGAGAGTCCTGTACAGATCACATGGCCACATCAATGATGATGATGGACAAAGACCAAAGTCACATGACTGAGAACATATTAGACCTCACCCTGGAGATCATCTACCTGCTGACTGGAGAGGTGAGGAGGATTCTGGGGGGTCAAATTACATCATTTTTAACTCTACTAACAAAACACAAATGTGACCAGAGAGCTAAGGGGCATTCTGGGAATATTATATAAATTTTATATTAATATCATTTTACTGCAAAATAAGTGCTGAATATATAAAGTGAAGATGATATGGGGAGTTTCTAGGAATGTCACTGAATGACTTTAATAATCATTCACAATTCTAATGACGTATCTCAATAGGCTTACACAGTAGTGAAGAAGACATCTGTTGAGTATGTGACCTCCAGTAGACATCACCATGTGTCAGAGGGATGGAGAGGAACCCCGAGACACATCACTGTCCCTTCATCTGTGCCCCTGGCTCCTTTATGTAACAAGAATAAGATTCTAGAGGTCACCAAGAAGATCATTGGTCTGCTGACAGGAGAGGTGAGCGGTGCCGGGAATTCTGGGACATTATCCATTAACAGACAAGGGATGTGTCTGGATGGTGACTGTATCATTGTGTGTGTCAGGTTCCTATAAGGTGTCAGGATGTCACTGTCTATTTCTCCATGGAGGAGTGGGAGTATTTAGAAGGACACAAGGATCTCTACAAGGACATCACAATGGAGAATCAGAAGACCTTGAATAATGGAAAAGTAGGAAAAAATAAACTTTCCTTGAATGAGAGGGTATTAAATCTCACCCTGGAGATCATCCACCTGCTGACTGCAGAGGTGAGGAGGATACTAGTAGGATGATATGACATCACCCTATCTCTAATAATGGGGCACTAACCAGTCTGGAGAAGTGAGGAGGTTTCTAATATTAGATTTATTGCTGTATATCACAGGACTGTGCTGTAGTTATGAAGACATCTCTTGAGGGTATTACAAAGAGGAAAAGTCCCCACTTGTCTACTAGAACGAGAGAAAGACAAAACCCCATCACTGTGTCTCCACCTACCTTCCTGGATCTTAAGAAAAACAGCAAGAGGATCTTAGAAGTCACCAAGAAGATCATTGAGCTGCTGACAGGAGAGGTGAGCGGTGCCGGGAGTTCTGGGACATTATCCAGTAACAGACAAGGGATGTGTCTGGATGGTGACTGTATCATTGTGTGTGTCAGGTTCCTATAAGGTGTCAGGATGTCACTGTCTATTTCTCCATGGAGGAGTGGGAGTATTTAGAAGGACACAAGGATCTCTACAAGGACGTCATGATGGAGAATCAGCCGCCCCTCACATCACCGGGTAAGAGGAGACTTTATTGTAAAGGAGAGAGCAACACAGGAGGTCCAATAGATAAACTTGAAATGCCGAAAGTATTTTCAGTTTTCTTCTACAAGTATAGGGTATGTAGTTTGAGCAAACATTTTAGAAACCCCATGGTCAATGGTAAGATGAGAGTAATATACTGTATAATTGGTTGACCATACTGATTAGGATGTCAGTTTAATTTGAAAAAGTAATCTTACCTACCAGAGGAATTAAGTCTTTGTTAAATTGCTTTATAGTAAGGTTGAAAAAAAAGAAATCCATAGAGTTCACCCATTTCAGCCCTTCTTAACCAGTGTTCCGTGGCACACTAGTGTGCCGCCAGAGGTCCTCAGGTGTGCCGCGGGATCATGGGACAGAAGGCCTGTCAGATGAGCCTGGTTTCCCAATCTCCTGCCGATCTGTACATCGGCATTGTGAAGGAGCTCTGTCAGCTTCAAAAGTGAAAATAAAGGGAGGGTAAGTGTGCTGTGCTCTCTGCTTCCCCCTACAGTGCAGTACCTAGCTGAATGAGGAAAGGTACTGTGCTAGATTCATTTTAAAAGGGCTTGATACATGCGACTGTGTGTGCATGTACATGTGTGAGTGTGTGTCTACGTGTGTGCATATAAATGTGTGTACGTGTGTACATATAAGTGTATGTGCGTACATGTGTGTGTGTGTGTGCACGTGTATGTGTGTATATATGTGTATACATGTGTGTCTACATTTGCGTGTACATGTGAGTGTCTATACATGTTTGTGTACGTGTGTATGTGTGTACATGTGTGTTTGTGTTTACGTGTGTATGTGTGTGCATACATGTGTGTGTATGTGTGTACATATAAGTGTATGTATGTGTGTACATGTGCGTGTTTCTACATGTGTGTACGTGTGTGTATGTAAGCGTATACATGTGTGTGTATGTGAGTACATGTGTGTGTGTACATGTGTGCGTGTATGTGTGTGTATGTATATGTGTGTGTCTACATGTGCATGTACATGTGAGTATCTGTGCATGTTTGTGTATGTGTGTCTGTGTGTACATGTGTCTGTATTTGTGTACATGTGTGTGAGTACATATGTGTCTGTATGTGTGTGTACTTTGTGTGTACGTGTGTACATGTATCTGTATGTGTGTGTGTGTACACATGTGTCTGCATGTGTGCATATATACACGTGTCTGTATGTTTGTGCATGTGTTTTTGTGTGTGTGTGTGTGTGTGTATATATGTATGTGTGTATGTATGTTACTTTTAATCCTGACCCCCATATTTCTGTACCATTAAAACTGCTTTTGTAGGGCTGGTTTGTGATAGCAGCAAGGACTGCTGCTCTTCTGAAAGCAATCCATGCTCAGATCGCTTTTCAGCAGCATAGGGTAGGCGGTAAAGAGGCCATATGTTGCCTCCTCACCACCTGTTTTAAGCCAGTCAATGCAGCATCACTACATTGCAACCGTGCAATGCACACAGTTGCGGGGTAGTTGCTGTGCAGCCCCATTCACCCTGGTTATACCTCCAGCTGCAGCCACAGCATATGTACACCCCCAGCTGCTGCCTCTGTAGCTAAAGTTGGGGGTAGTAAAACAGCTCAACCATATGGTTTTACCGCCCCTCCAACCTGACATGTGAACAAGCCTTTGGTTCATATCTGTGTGGCTGCGTGCTGCGTGTAGGGCAGCCTATTCATTTCAATAAGCTTCCCTATGCGTAGAAATGCAGGGAAAGAAGTCCTTGACCTTTTTTTTTTAATTTTGCCTCCCCAATAGCACCCCATGTTTGCCAATGTGTGGGGTACCATTAAGAATTAATGGCACCCCTAAAGAGCAGAGTATTTGTCTGTGTCAGGAATGAGCGTGATTTTGCATGTGTTGCGTGACACACAGTAACGTGAACCAAGCCTTGGACAGGGGCGCCTCAAGACTGAAAATATTTTTCAAGGGTGCCCCAACTGGAAAAAGGGTGAAAAACACTGACCCAATTAGTATTCATCACACTGCCCATTAAATGAGGAGGAGATACTGTACACCATATGAAAGGTCCATCTCCATTCCTCAATATAACGTCATGTTCCCAACAAATGAGGTGGAGATACTGTACACCATATGAAAGGTCCATCTCCATTCCTCAATATAACGTCATGTTCCCAACAAATGAGGAGGAGATACTGTACACCATATGAAAGGTCCATCTCCATTCCTCAATATAACGTCATGTTCCCAACAAATGAGGAGGAGATACTGTACACCATATGAAAGGTCCATCTCCATTCCTCAATATAATGTCATGTTCCCAACAAGGGGAAAAAGGGCTAAAGCTCTAGTTATTTGTGAACTACTGACATTTAAACCTTCTTTTCCATCAGATGGATGTGATGTCAGGAATTCCTCGGAGAGACATCTTCTATTATCTGCTGATTGTAAGTCAGAAGATAATGTCATCACACAGGATCCTCCAGGAGGAAATCCAAATACACAAAATATACATCACAGACCTTCCTGTCCGGAGACATCAATGGATCCCTCTGATCAGGGGGAATCTTCTCATCAATCACATACTATGATTGTAAATATCCATGTAAGATCTCACACTGCAGATCCATCAACAGATCCTTCTAATCCCGAGGAATCTTCCTCACCCCATGAAGGAGATCACCGAGGTGAGAATCTATTCTCATGTTCTGAGTGCGGGAAATCTTTCACTCATCAAGGAACCTTTGTTAGACACCAGAGAATTCACACGGATGAGCGTCCTTATTCATGTTCAGCATGTGGGAAATCTTTCAACAGGAAAGATCATCTTTTTAATCACCAGAAAAGTCACACGGGTGAGCGGCCTCATTTCTGTTCAGAATGCGGAAAATCTTTCACTAAGAAAGATAACCTTGTTAAACATCAGAGAAGTCACAAAGCTGAGTGTCCTTATTCATGTTCAGAGTGCGGAAAAACTTTCACTTTGAAAGGAAGCCTTATGAAACACCAGAGAATTCACACAGGTGAGCATCCCTATTTATGTTCAGAGTGCGAGAAATCGTTTATTCAAAAAAGCGACCTTGTTGAACACCAGAGAATTCATACAGGTGAGCGTCCTTATTCATGTTCAGAGTGCGGGAACTCTTTCACTCGGAAGGGAAACCTTGTTATACACCAGAGAATTCACACAGGGGAGCATCCCTATTCGTGTTCCGAGTGCGGGAAATCTTTCATTCATCAAGGACACCTTGTTAGACACCAGAGAACTCACAAGGGTGAGCGTCCTTATTCATGTTCACAGTGCGGAAAATCATTCACACAGAAGGGAAATTTACATCAACACCTGAGAATTCACACGGGTGAGCGTCCTTATTCATGTACTGAGTGAGGGAAATCTTTTACTCAGAGAGGAGCCCTTGTTACACATCAGAGAAGACACACAGCACAACGTCCTCAATGCAATCAGACTGCAGGAAATAATTAGATATCGGAGGGAAAGCACCTTCCTAGTCTTTTGACAAATGTACGATGGTTGTTACTGGTGGAACTGCTTAATCCATAGAACAACTATAGGAAGGAAGGATTTTATAAAGGGGGGGCATCCTGGGAAATGTTACAGATTTGTAGGAGTCTTTTCTTGGCTTCTTGTATTTCTTGGAGGCTCCAATGATGAGATGTTCCTGCTACAGTTTCTGCCCCCACTTTCCGGTATCCCCGTTCCCCTTTTTTCATATTGCATATTTTGAAATAAAAATACAACACAGAGAGTGGTAGCCCCTCATAATAAGTTACAGGGGTACACAAAGATCCAAGCACACCAGGGAACAAAGATAACTCTATGAGATTCAGAATGTCCAAAAGAAGACCAGTAGGCCCACATGGTGTACAATGCACATCACAGTACATTGGGGCCATAGAGAAAATATCTGAGTTTTAAAGGGATGATTTGATAGTTATATATTCATAAGTTTTAAATTATAGTAATACAGTCTTCACATGAACCAATACTGAGCTACTCCAATACTTGCATAGCTGGCACCATGTATATTGTTCAATATGTGAATAACAAACTGGGAATTTTGACACCAAGTGTGTAAAAAAGGTAGGAAACACATTAATATTAATGGAGCAATTGTGACAATACAAGGACAATTATATGAGAACATGCTAAGAAGTGAGCAATGGTAGCAATACATAAGCAATAAAATTGCAGTTACAATAACTGGAGCCCCGTCTGCCTATTTATTTTTGTGTTCTGCTAAGAAGTGTGTATATGGATCTGGCTTACTAGATGCAGAAGGGACCATTGTAAAAAATGGGCAAACCTCAAGCATCCAATCAGGATTCCCAACCTTATATGGTGGTAAGTGAGAAATTCTTACACAGGTGATCAGTGCAGATCATCATTAGTCATTGGAAAGAATGGGAGAGCTGTTGGAGAATGTAGTGTGGATGGTGGAGGAGAGCTGTTTGAGAAAGTAGTGTGGATGGTGGAGGAGAGCTGTCGGAGAATGTAGTGTGGATAGTGGAGGAGAGCTGTCGGAGAATGTAGTGTGGATGGTCGGAGGAGAGATGTCGGAGAATGTAGTGTGGATGGTGTAGGAGAGCTGTCGGAGAATGTAGTGTGGATGGTGGAGGAGAGCTGTCGGAGAATATAGTGTGGATGGTGGGGGGTAGCTGTCGGAGAATGTAGTGTGGATGGTGGAGGAGAGCTGTCGGAGAATGTAGTGTGGATGGTGGAGGAGATCTGTTGGAGAATGTAGTGTGGATGGTGGAGGGAGAGCTGTCGGAGAATGTAGTGTGGATGGTGGAGGAGATCTGTCGGAGAATGTAGTGTGGATGGTGGAGGGAGAGCTGTCGGAGAATGTAGTGTGGATGGTGGAGGAGAGCTGTCGGAGAATGTAGTGTGGATGGTGGAGGAGAGCTGTCGGAGAATGTAGTGTGGATGGTGGAGGAGATCTGTCGGAGAATGTAGTGTGGATGGTGGAGGAGATCTGTCGGAGAATGTAGTGTGGATGGTGGAGGAGATCTGTCGGAGAATGTAGTGTGGATGGTGGAGGAGAGCTGTCGGAGAATGTAGTGTGGATGGTGGAGGAGAGCTGTCGGAGAATGTAGTGTGGATGGTGGGGGAAGAGCTGTTGGAGAATGTAGTGTGGATGGTGGAGGAGAGCTGTCGGAGAATGTAGTGTGGATGGTGGGAAGAGATCTGTCGGAGAATGTAGTGTGGATGGTGGAGGAGAGCTGTCGGAGAATGTAGTGTGGATGGTGGAGGAGATTTGTCAGAGAATGCAGTGTGGATAGTGGAGTAGAGCTGCCGGAGAATGTAGTGTGGATGGTGGAGGAGAGCTGTCGGAGAATGTAGTGTGGATGGTGGAGGAGAGCTGTCGGAGAGTGTAGTGTGGATGGTGGAGGAGAGCTGTCGGAGAATGTAGTGTGGATGGTGGAGGAGAGCTGTCGGAGAATGTAGTGTGGATGGTGGAGGAGAGCTGTCGGAGAATGTAGTGTGGATAATGGAGGAGAGCTGTCGGAGAATGTAGTGTGGATGGTGGGAGGAGAGCTGTCGGAGAATGTAGTGTGGATGGTGGAGGAGAGCTGTCGGAGAATGTAGTGTGGATGGTGGAGGAGAGATGTCGGAGAGTGTAGTGTGGATGGTGGAGGAGAGCTGTCGGAGAATGTAGTGTGGATGGTGGGAGGAGATCTGTCGGAGAATGTAGTGTGGATGGTGGGAGGAGATCTGTCGGAGAATGTAATGTGGATGGTGGAGGAGAGCTGCCGGAGAATGTAGTGTGGATGGTGGAGGAGATCTGTCAGAGAATGTAGTGTGGATGGTGGGAGGAGAGTTGTCAGAGAATGTAGTGTGGTGGTGGAAGTAGAGCTGTTGGAGAATGTAGTGTGGTGGTGGGAGTAGAGCTGTTGGAGAATGTAGTGTGGATGGTGGTGGTGGGGGGTGTCGGAGAATGTAGTGCAGGAGAGGAGTGAGGATGGTATGAAGGTGGGTAGTGTGTGCAGGAGAAGAGTACAGAGGGTATGTACAATTAGATTGTATTGTGTGACCAGCTAGGGGGTTTCCATCTGACTCAAGAGGGATATCTCTCAGCTGGGAACTAAAGAGGGCCCACAGGATTCTCTGTTATATTGAGAGGGTGTGTAGGGAGGCTAGAGAGGGATGTCTGTCAGAAGAAAGGAGGGTGTGTAGGGAGGCTGAGGGGGATGTGTATCAGAAGAAGGGAGGTTGTGTGTGGAGAGTTGTCTATCAGATGTAGGTGAGTGTGTAGGGAGGCTGGGGAGGGTTGTCTATCAGAAGAACGGAGGGTTTGTAGGGTAGGGTTGCCACCTTTTCTTCAAGCCAAACCCGAACACATTGGCAGCGAACGGCAATTTTTTTTTTTTTAGTAGTGCATTAAATTCATTACCTCTGTACAATGCAAGGCAATTTTATGTAGTATGCACTATACATATATTTTTGTGATTAAATAACATTTGTAATCATATGGAGTAAAGTGCCCCTTTACATCAGAGTCAACAAAGTTGACACTCTTGGCTTGCAATTGCAGTGAGCAACCCTGCTGATTAGCCACAGTCTGGGCCAGGGGCAGACTGACAACTCATGGGACCCCGTACAGGAGAGGAGTGGTGAGGGTATGATGGGGCAGTATGTACAGGAGAGGAGTGCGGAGGCTATGATGGGGCAGTATGTACAGGAGAGGAGTGCGGAGGGTATGATGGGGCAGTATGTACAGGAGAGGAGTGCGGCGGGTATGATGGGTGAGGTATGTACAGGAGAGGAGTGCGGAGGGTATGATGGGGACAGTATGTACAGGAGAGGAGTGCAGAGGGTATGATGGGGCAGTATGTACAGGAGAGGAGTGTGGAGGGTATGATGGGGGCATTATGTACAGAAGAGGAGTGTGGAGGGTATGATGGGGGCAGTATGTACAGGAGAGGAGTGTGGAGGGTATGATGGGGGCAGTATGTACAGGAGAGGAGTGTGGAGGGTATGATGGGGGCAGTATGTACAGGAGGGGATGATGGGGGCAGTATGTACAGGAAAGGAGTGCGGAGGGTATGATGGAGGCAGTATGACCAGGAGAGGAGTGCGGAGGGTATGATGGGGCAGTATGTGCAGGAAAGGAGTGTGGAGAGTATGACAGTGGCAGTTTGTACAGGAGAGGAGTGCGGAGAGGATGACAATGGCAGACAGGGGAGGGGTTTCTTGCAGTTTCTATGGGGTGACCAGGGAACGAAGTTGGGAAGATAAGGGAAGGAAAGTGACCATGGAATGATGTCCCTACGCTGGGGGGGTAGGAAGCAGCTCTGAGAGAGGTCTGCTAGCTGGATGTATGAAGTGGTCTGGGGGTGATGCAAACTGGGGGGAGTTGAGGGCTGAGAAATAGTGATGTGTACAATTAAAAAAAAGCTTTGTACTCATCCACTAATATTTACAACAGTACTACTCAATGAAAACAACTGCCAGCTCCTAGCACTCTGTATGTACAGATGACATGAAAGTAATTTATTACCACTAATATAAACCTGTGTTATCCAAGCTCTGAGTCTGTACAATCAGAGGTGTAAACTAACCACATAAACACAAAGTAAATGAATGGTCATAAATGACTTCACATTCTATGGATTGAGGATTAGGGGATCAGAGATAACAGAGACCCTGCAGGAGACTGGAGGGGGTAGACAGATAGGAGCTTCGGATTCTCAACACACACACCAGCACAGTGTATTTATTGAGAAGCAATGACTGCTGCTGTCACCACAGTGGCAGGTGTGCTAATGGAGCTCCCCCTGCCCAAATGGTCTGTCCGGGGTTCGGGCAGTCTGAAAACCGGGCAGATGATTCAGAAACTGGACTGTCCGGGTGAATCCTGTACAGGTGGCAACCTTAGTGTAGGAAGGCTGGAGAGAGGGGCGTGGCCTGAAGCTTCATGGAGTGAGGAGTGTGGTGTGAGAGCTCCGGCTACCAATATCCTGGAAAACCATCCTGCGGGGATACATCACCCCTAAAAAACTTGGCACCAGACATCACAAACCATTCGGCAGCCTCCCGTGATTATGTCGCCTCCTAAACGCAATACCGGGACTCTCGGGAAGCTCGACAAGTACCGCCACGAGGAGCGGGAGACGGTGGCCGAAGATGGCGCCCAGCCGGACTCAGGGGAGAAGGCCCAGACATCCGGAGATACTGATCGGATCCTGGAGGCGGTTTCGAACTGCCAAACAACTCTTACCTCCAAGATCGAAGAGGTCAAGGTGGACATTTCGCTCATCCGGCAAGATATCCACAAACTCAGGGAGAGAGTGTCTGAGGCGGAGCGCAGAATCGGCCAGGCAGAGGACGAAATCCCGCCATTACAGGTCAATGTTGAGAGACTACAGTATCAGCTAAACACAGTCCTTAGCAAACAGGACGAGATGGAGAACAGACTGCGCCGATGTAACCTCCGCTTTGTGGGACTTCCAGAAAAAGCGGAGGGCTCAAACCCCCCAACATTCCTGGAGAATCTCCTGATAACCAATTTTGGCAGAGAGGCCTTCTCCTCTACCTTCGTTGTGGAGCGCGCGCACCGGCTGGCGGCGCGACCACCTGCTCCTGGAGCCCCCCCGAGAACCTTCATAGCGAAACTACTGAACTTTCGCGACAGAGACACCATCCTGCGTCTAACCCGGGAGAAGGGGAATATCCCATTTGGAGATGCACACGTGGCGGTATATCCAGACTTCTCTGCCGAGGTGCAGAGGAAGAGAGCACAATTCTCTGAGGCCAAGCGCCAGCTGCGCAACCGCCACCTAGTCTACGCCATGCTGTTTCCAGCGCGCCTCCGTGTGATCCGGGACGGAAAGGCTCACTTCTTCGAGGATCCCTCGGCGGTGATTTCCTGGCTGGAGGGCTGAGCAGTGACCGCTGACGACACTTTGATCCGAGAATTGAACCGCTGATTCCTCACTCGGCGGTATACAAGAGCCTCTCACCTCGGAGCAACTTACCACGCAAACAGTGAGTCACCCCCTCTCCCACATTGGGGGCTACCTCTGCCATATGGCCATATACCTCTTTCATTCACCCCATGTCTCAGCTTTACAGCCACTCAACTTAGCTAATACTTTCCAGCCCTTGCTAAAATGCTTGCCCAGCCGGGCTCCGGCACTTTGAAACACCCCCCACAGACGTTCGGATGCTGGTTTGTTCAGCATCGCCATGTCCTTCAGATAACTTTTGTTCGCCCTCAGCGGCTTGCGGGAGGAAGGCTGGAGAGAGATGTCTATCAGAAGAAAGGAGGGAATGGAGTGAAGGTTGGGAAGGAATGTCTGTCAGAAGAAGGGAGGGTGTGTAGGGAGGCTGGTGGGGGGGGAGATATCTGTCAGAAGTGGGGACATGTAGGGAGGCCAGGGAGGGATGTCTGTCAGAAGAATAGAGGGCATGTAGGGAGAGATGCCTATTGCCGCGTACACACGGTCGGACTTTCTATCCTACTTGGTCCGGCACACTTTCCGACGGACTTTGTCCGCCAGGTGCGCCGGACTTTAAAACGGACGGACTTGCCCACACACGCCCGGACTTTCCGGCGGGCTAAGTCCGCCCGTCTTTCCGACGGACTTTCGCCGGAGTTCCGGCGGACTTTCAGAATGAACGGACTTGTCCACACACGGACAAGTCCGTTCATTTTGAACGTGACTCAGGTGCGACGGGACTAGCAAAGGATGTCAATCTTGCCGCTTTTATCGGCGAGATTGACACCTTGCGAGCCCCGTCGCGGGTCATACCAGGCCCTTAGGTCTGGTATGGATTATAAAGGGAACCCCGCTACGCCGAAAAAGCGGCGTGGGGTCCCCCCTAAAATCCATACCAGACCCCGATCCGAGCACGCAGCCTGGCCGGTCAGGAAAGGGGGTGGGGACGAGCGAGCGCCCCCCCCTCCTGAACCGTACCAGGCCGCATGCCCTCAACATGGGGGGGTGGGTGCTTTGGGGAGGGGGCGCCCTGCGGGGCCCCCCCCCCACCCCAAAGCACCTTGTCCCCATATTGATGAGGACAAGGGCCTCTTCCCGACAACCCTGGCCGTTGGTTGTCGGGGTCTGCGGGCGGGGGGCTTATCGGAATCTGGGAGCCCCTTTTAATAAGGGGGCCCCTAGATCCCGGCCCCCCACCCTATGTGAATGAGTATGGGGTACATGGTACCCCTACCCATTCACCTAGGGAAAAAGTGTAAGTAATAAAACACACTACACAGGTTTTTAAAATATTTTATTAAACAGCTCCGGGGGGGAAATCTTCCTCCGGCTTCGGGGGTCTTCTTCCGGCTTCGGGGGTCCCTCCGCTTCATCTTCTCCCGGCGTCCGGTTGGTTCTTCTCCGCTCTCTTCTCCCGGTGTTCCAGTTCTTCGGCCGGCTCCTCTGCTGTCTTCAGGTAGCTCTCTTGCCAGCAGAGGTCCGGACTTCTGGGCTTCTGGGCTTCTTGTCTTCTCTTCCCCAGATGTTGACACGACGCTCTCTCCGGCTGGACTGCTCTCCGAGGGCTGCGTTGTGACTTATATAGGCGGAGACCCCGCCCCCTTTTGATGTCACAGTCCCTGGGCATGCTGGGACTGTGACGTTTTAGGGGGCGTGGTCAACATCACCCAGTGACCACGCCCCCTAAAACGTCACAGTCCCAGCATGCCCAGGGACTGTGACATCAAAAGGGGGCGGGGTCTCCGCCTATATAAGTCACAACGCAGCCCTCGGAGAGCAGTCCAGCCGGAGAGAGCGTCGTGTCAACATCTGGGGAAGAGAGGACAAGAAGCCCAGAAGCCCAGAAGTCCGGACCTCTGCTGGCAAGAGAGCTACCTGAAGACAGCAGAGGAGCCGGCCGAAGTACTGGAACACCGGGAGAAGAGAGCGGAGAAGAACCAACCGGACGCCGGGAGAAGATGAAGCGGAGGGACCCCCGAAGCCGGAAGAAGACCCCCGAAGCCGGAAGGAAGATTTCCCCGCCGGAGCTGTTTAATAAAATATTTTAAAAACCTGTGTAGTGTGTTTTATTACTTACACTTTTTCCCTAGGTGAATGGGTAGGGGTACCATGTACCCCATACTCATTCACATAGGGTGGGGGGCTGGGATCTGGGGGCCCCCTTATTAAAAGGGGCTACCAGATTCCGATAAGCCGCCCGCAGACCCCGACAACCAACGGCCAGGGTTGTCGGGAAGAGGCCCTTGTCCTCATCAACATGGGGACAAGGTGCTTTGGGGTGGGGGGGGCCCCGCAGGGCGCCCCCTCCCCAAAGCACCCACCCCCCCATGTTGAGGGCATGCGGCCTGGTACGGTTCAGGAGGGGGGGCGCTCGCTCGTCCCCACCCCCTTTCCTGACCGGCCAGGCTGCGTGCTCGGATCGGGGTCTGGTATGGATTTTAGGGGGGACCCCACGCCGTTTTTTTGGCGTAGCGGGGTTCCCTTTATAATCCATACCAGACCTAAGGGCCTGGTATGACCTGCGCTCGCCGCAATAGGAAAATTTGTTTTTCCTATTGCAGCGAGCGCGAGATGTAATACCCTGCCCTCGTGTCGTATCTAGGTCCGTCGGACCAGCATACACACGAGCGGGCTTTCCGTCGGACCAGCACACACACGAGCGGACTTTCCGCCCGAAACTGAGTCCGACGGAAAGATTTAAAACTTATTTCAAATCTAGGTCCGGCGGGCTTTTGGGAAGAAGTCCGCCGGAAAAGTCCGCCGCCGCCCACACACGGGCGGATTGTCCGGCACACTCTGGTCCTCCGAACCAAGTATGCCGGAAAGTCCGACCGTGTGTACGCGGCATATCAGAAGAAAGGAGGGCATGAGGAGAGGCTTGGGAGGGATGTCTATCAGAAGAAAGGAGGGCATGAGGTGAGGCTGGGGAGGAATGTCTATCAGAAGAAAGGATGGCATGAGGAGAGGCTTGGGAGGGAAGTCTATCAAAAGAAATGAGGGCATGAGGTGAGGCTGGGGAGGGATGTCTATCAGAAGAAAGGAGGGCATGAAGAGGGTCTGGGGAGGGATGTCTATCAGAAGAAAGGAGGGCATGTAGGGAGAGATGTCTATCAGAAGAAAGGAGGGCATGTATGGGGGCGGGAGTGGAATGTCTATCTAAAGCAGGCATGGTGTGTAGGGATGCTGGAGATGTTGCAGAGGTTGAGTCAGCAAGCTTTGGACAGTGATTGGATGTGAGATCAAAAGTAGAGTTCAGAGGCCAGGATTACACCTAGCACCCTAACATGTGCGGAAGGGTTCATAGTTCTGCCATAAATCTTGACAAAGACGTCAGAGTGGGCACATGGGGGGAGGAAACATTATGAGCTCGTATTTAATAAGATATTGTTTTATATTTACACCCATTAAAGCCCCGTCATGCCCATCCTCTTCCTCCATAGTCACTGTGATGTCTGTTATGGTTTATAATTGTAGAAAAGAACTGTGATCAGGTGCCTAACGTATCATGCCTCTATCACCATATATAACATCCACACAACCAACATTCACCCATGGGACTTTAAATGAGGCATAATGCAAAAGTCATCATTTAAAGTCCCATGGGCGAATATTGGTTGTGTGTATGTTATGGTTTATAGACCAGATATATCCTAAATACAGAGCCATTTATAACACTGCAGTTATCATATTTAACACAAGGTGGTGATCTCACGGCAAAATGCACAGACAGGAAGTGATGCAAGGTAGAGACAGGAAGTGATGTAGAGGTATAAACAGGAAGTTTTGAGTGAAAGGTGAATTGAAGGAAAGCGGAGAGAAGACATTGTTAGAACTGGCAACAGAAAAGGTAATAAGATATTATTTTATATTTATACCCAGTAACCCCCCGTCATGTCCGTCCTCTTCCTCCACAGTCACTGTGATGTCTGTTATGGTTTATAGACCAGATATAGGACATCCAAAGACTCTGATTTATAGACCAGATAGATTGTAAATATAGAACCATTTATCCAACTTTCCATCCAAAGACTCTGGTTTATAGACCGGATACATCCTAAGTATATAACCATTTATCCAACTGTCCATCAAGAGCCTCTGGTTTATAGACCAGATACATCCTAAATATAGAGCCATTTATCCAACTGTCCATCCAAAGCCTCTGGTTTATAGACCAGATACATCCTAAATATAGAGCCATTTATCCAACTTTCAATCCAAAGCCTCTGGTTTATAAACCAGATACATCCTACATATAGAACCATTTATCCAACTGTCCATCAAGAGCCTCTGGTTTATAGACCAGATGCATCCTAAATATAGAACCATCTATCCAACTGTCCATCAAGAGCCTCTGGTTTATAGACCAGATACATCCTAAATATAGAACCATTTATCCAACTGTCCATCAAGAGCCTCTGGTTTATAGACCAGATACATCCTAAATATAGAACCATTTATCCAACTGTCCATCAAGAGCCTCTGGTTTATAGACCAGATACATCCTAAATATAGAACCATTTATCCAACTGTCCATCAAGAGCCTCTGGTTTATAGACCAGATACATCCTAAATATAGAACCATTTATCCAACTGTCCATCAAGAGCCTCTGGTTTATAGACCAGATACATCCTAAATATAGAACCATTTATCCAACTGTCCATCAAGAGCCTCTGGTTTATAGACCAGATACATCCTAAATATAGAACCATTTATCCAACTGTCCATCAAGAGCCTCTGGTTTATAGACCAGATACATCCTAAATATAGAGCCATTTATCCAACTTTCAATCCAAAGCCTCTGGTTTATAGACCAGATGCATCCTAAATATAGAACCATCTATCCAACTGTCCATCAAGAGCCTCTGGTTTATAGACCAGATACATCCTAAATATAGAACCATTTATCCAACTGTCCATCAAGAGCCTCTGGTTTATAGACCAGATACATCCTAAATATAGAATCATTTATCCAACTGTCCATCAAGAGCCTCTGGTTTATAGACCAGATACATCCTAAATATAGAACCATTTATCCAACTGTCCATCAAGAGCCTCTGGTTTATAGACCAGATACATCCTAAATATAGAACCATTTATCCAACTGTCCATCAAGAGCCTCTGGTTTATAGACCAGATACATCCTAAACATAGAGCCATTTATCCAACTGTCCATCCAGAGCCTCTGGTTTATAGATCAGATACATCCTAAATATAGAACCATTTATCCAACTGTCCATCCAGAGCCTCTGGTTTATAGACCAGATACATCCTAAATATAGAGCCATTTATCCAACTGTCCATCCAGAGCCTCTGGTTTATAGTCCAGATACATCCTAAATATAGAACCATTTATCCAACTGTCCATCCAAAGCTGTTGGTCTTGACAGTGATCGTAAGTTTCAAAGCCACTCAGATCAGCTCTGTACATTGTCTCTGTGATCTGATCCATCTAATGACATTCATGGTGAATAATGGGCACACTGGTCACCCATGTGTGTTTTCTGAAGTGTCATTTATAAACGGCACATCTGAAATACAAGTTCACCACTGGTGTTAGGAAAATTGCGGTAGTGAAGTTCTTTAATAATATACCACTCAGCCCCTTCCAATGTTATTGAAATTGTTCTATACTCACTATTTAGTGCCACTATATTGTGTGCCTTAAGTCTTTTACAATCCCAGCAGGAGCTGACCTCCTCAGCACCCGCTACTGACATCTATTATGTCACCTGTTTTGGAAGTAGTCAGCACTGGGTTGTCTATCCAGTGGCAGAAGGTTGCTGGTAATGTCAATATAACTGTGGGAAGGACTTTAGAAACACACTTTATCCTGAGTATTATTGTTAACACCCTTCCTTTAAGATTATATGAGCATTTAATATATTTTATGGATTTTATTTACCTGTAGGTCTCCCTTGTGTAGACATCCAAAAACCATCTTGGATGTGATGTCAGCAAACTCGGTGCTCACTCAAGTGAAACTCAATAGCAGTCCTCTTGTACCACCAGCAGTATGTGTTTCAGGATTTTCCCCTAAATATAAGCGCTGTCATGAAGGCCAAGTCTTTGACATGGATTTAAAGCACCTGGGCAAGATGAAGGAAATCCTGAAAACATGACCTGTTGGGGGTAATTAAGGACCGAGGTTAAGACAGTATTCCCCTTCACTCCCCCCCCCCCCCCCCCCCAGCAGTCACATAGAAGTTTATATAGCAGGGCATACCTCCCAAATTAAGAAATCAAGTAAGAGGGGCACCCAAGGGAGAGGAGGATCTGCGGCCAAAAGTGGAGATGTTTTAATTACACTGAATACTGCGTGTCGCATAATTATTATTATTATACAGGATTTATATAGCGCCAACTGTTTGCACAGCGCTTTACAAAATTAGGGCAGACAGTACAGTTACAATACAATTCAATACAGGAGGGATCAGAAGGCCCTGCTCGTTAGAGCTTACAGTCTAGGAGGGAAGGTCAAATGATACAAAAGGTAATAACTGTGGGGGATGATCTGATGGAGAAAATAAAAGTACAGTTGTTAGGTGGGGGCAGGATAGGCTTCTCTGAAGAGATGGGTTTTCAGGGATTGTCTAAAAGCAAACAGAGTAGAAGATAGTCGGACAGATTGAGGTGGGGAGTTCCATAGGATGGGAGAAGCCGGGGAAAAGTCCTGGTGATGAGCATGGGAGGAGGTGACAAGGGGGCTAGAGAGCAGGAGGTCCTGGGAGGAATGAGGAGAACGATTTGGTTGGTATTTTGAGACCAGGTTAGTGATGTAGCTGGGGGCCGAGTTTGTGGATGGCATTGTAAGTTATTAGTATTTGGAATTTCATTTGCTGGGTGAGCGGAAACCAGTGGAGGGATTGGCAGAGAGGAGTAGCAGACTAGTGAAAGAGTAAGGTGGATGAGCCTGGCAGCAGCATTCACGATGGACTGAAGGGGGGATAACCTATATAAAGGTAATCCAATGAGGAGGGAATAGTCGAGGCGAAAGATAACCAGGAAATGAATTAAAAGCTTTCTGGTGTCCTTGGTTAGAAAGGGACGTATTTGGGAGATGTTGCGGTTGAGGCGGCAAGCCTTGGACAGGGATTGGACGTGGGGCCGAAAGGAGAGTTCAGAGTCCAGGATTACACCTAGAACCTTGGCATGCGGGGAGGGATAGGCCCGATCTGCCACAACCCTGGCAAACAGACGACACCAGAAGTCTCAAGAGACGCAGCCGTGCTCTTGAGTGAGCATGGCGTAAATCTAAGCCCCTGCAAGACTTTACCCTCTACAAATCTGCGCCTCTCAAATACAACTCCATCCTCCACGCTGCTAAACAAACCTACTACAACACTCTCATCAAAACCCTCCCATCCAAACCTCATCAACTCTTTTCTACCCTTATTTCCTTACTTCACCCCCCACTGCTCCCACCCACCAACTTGCTTACTGCTCAACAGATTGCCAACTATTTCAAAAGCAAAATCGACACAATTCGCTAGGAGATGTCCAGCATTCAACTTCCTCCACTACCCAAGTGTGGTCCAACACCACACTTAATACTCTCCTCCTTCTGCCCAGTTACCACCGATGAAGTTGATAAACTCCTCTCCATGGCCTACCTCATCGCCTGTCCCCTGGACCCTGTCCCCTCACAATTACTGCGACCACCTTCCCACTCTATCCTAAACTCCCTAACCCACATCTTCAACCTCTCCCTCTCCTCTGGAACCTTTCCTTCCCCACTCAAACATGCACTGGTTACCCCCATACTTAAAAAACCCTCACTAGACCCCACCTGTTTGAATAACTTAAGACCCATCTCCCTGCTCCCATTTGCCTCCAAGCTCATCGAACGCCTTGTCCATGACCGAATGAGTCGCTACCTCACGGACAACCTTCTCGACCCCCTACAGTCCGGCTTCCGTCCACAACATTTCACTGAAACTGCCCTACTAAAACTCACCAATGACCTACTATTTGCTGAAACCAATGGCCATAACTCCATACTTATACTCTTAGACCTCTCTGCTGCCTTCGACACAGTCGACCACCTGCTCCTCCTCAGCAAACTACACTCCCTTGGCCTCTGTGATTCTGTTTGGTCCTGGTTCTCCTCCTACCTATCTCAGCGCACTTTCAGTGTCACTTACAACTCCATCTCCACCGCTCCTCTTCCTCTCTCTGTTTGGGGTACCCCAAGGCTCCGTCCTTGGGCCTCTCCTATTCTTGCTCCATACCTCTTCCCTGGGCCAGTTGATAACCTCCTATGGCTTCCAATACCACCTCTACACCGATGGCACCCAGATCTATCTCCACCCCTCAACTCACCCCCTCGATCTCCTCACGGATCTCAAACTTACTGAATAACATATTAGTATGGGATGTCACACCACTTTCTCAAACTCAATCTTTCAAAAACTGAGCTTGTTATATTTCCTCCTTCCCAGCCCCCCCCCCCCCCCCCATGACTTTACCACTAAGATCAACAGCACAACCATTGGTCCTTCCACACATGCCAGGGTGCTGGGTGTAATCCTTGCCTCTGACCTCTCCTTCAGCCCCCACATCCAATCCCTTGCTAAATCCTGCCACCTTAACCTCCGCAACATCTCCAGAATTCGACCCTTCCTGACTAATGACACCACAAAGCAACTTATTCACTCCTTGATTATTTCCCGCCTTGACTACTGCAACTCTCTTCTTAATGGCCTACCCTTACTCAGGCTATCCCCCCTTCAGTCTATTATGAATGATGCTGCTAGACTAATACACCTCACTAACCCATCCGTGACTGCTGCCCCTCTCTGCCAATCCCTTCACTGGTTTCCCCTACCTCACCGTATAAATTTCAAAATGCTAACCACAACATACAAGGCCATCCACAACATTGCCCCCATCTACATCACCAACCTCATCTGCAGATATCGCCAAAATCGTCCTCTCCGCTCCTCCCAGGACCTCCTGCTCTCTAGCTCCCTTGTTACCTCCTCCCATGCTCGCCTTCAGGACTTCTCCAGAGCCTTTCCCATCCTCTGGAACTCCCTGCCCCGGTATATCCGATCAGCCCCTACCCTGTCCACCTTTAGGAGATCCCTGAAAACTCACTTACTCACTTATCCCTCACCCACCTAACAACTGTCCCCGAGCCACCCCCATAAAATCATTTCCCCTCATCTATTAACTTTTGTACCACCACCCCCTCCCTTTTAGAATGTAAGCTCTACAAGCAGGGCCCTCCTGTCCCTTCTGTATTGAACTGTACTGTAATTGTGCTGTGTAAACTGTTGGCGCTATATAAATCGTGTAAGTGTATAATAACAATAATAATAGTAGCGCTATCGATCTTGTCATAGAAGTCAGGGGGAAGAGGCACGTGGGGGAGGAAAAATAACAGAGTCTAAGTCTACTTGTGTATACACCGACCACACATGTATGCCGTATTCCTTCTACTCACAAACTACTCCTTAATTATAGAGGAACAAATGAGAGTCTTACAGACACATAAACACACAATGCAAGGGAGGAAAAAAATATTTTATAGAGAGGAAAAACATGGCAGGTAAGCAATTCCCATACTTGATTCTTCTGTGCTTTTACCTGAAATTTTTTAAGATGGTTGTAGGATCTGGTGGTTCTTATTTTTTTAACCATTGCAGTGTTATCTTATAATATTCACATACTGAAAATAGACGGGACTCCCCCATTAATGACTTTACTGTCAAGGTGGAGATCTTTTCCAATTATATCGAGTGGGACACGGAGACAGGAAAAGTGTGATTGTACAGGCACAGGAAGTGATGCCACAACTGGGGAGGAAGTGATGTCAAGTGCAGACAGGAAGTGATATAAAGATGGGAAGTGATGTAGGGGTGTAAACAGGAAGTTTCCGGTTTGAGCAGGGAGTTGTGAAGGGGGGAGAGAGAAGACGTTAGAGCTGACAGCAGAGGAGGTAATTGGATATAATTTTATCTTTACACCCAGTAACCCCCGTCATGTCCGTCCTCTTCCTCCATAGTCAATGTGATGTCTTTTATCTCCAACAGAAGCTGATACACACATATTGATTATATTATAAACAGTACAGAAATATAACCTAAATATGGAGCTGTACATTCAACTACATGGACATACGATGATTAAATAAATAGAGCTTCTCACTAACTTAACCCCTATGTGCCCACCGTACGCAAAAAATGCGGCCTCTCAGGTGGACCTTGGCGCAGAGCGGTTGCATATTTGCGTACCAATTTACAGACACAACTGTGCCGAAAGCGCACGCCCTGCGCTAGAGTTGCCACCTCATCCCTTTAAACCCGAACACCTATGAATTACACACGTTCTGAGGCTAATTAAATGCAGATAAGGCACCAAGTGAGTTTAATTACCACCTTAATCAGCCACAGAACCTGTGTAATTAATATGTGTTCGGGTTTAAAGGGATGAGGTGGCAACCATACCCTGCGCGCTCCTGGCACAGTTCCCAGCGGCTAACGGAAAGCTTCCGATTGCTTTTTGCGATCGGGAGCTTTCCGATTATGTGATCGCCATGGCAGCCAATCACGGCGGTCAAATGATCATAAACCCCGCCTCCCGGCACCTGAAACCTCCTAAAGTACGGGGCAGGCGCCGGCGCAAAGGGGTTAATATTAATGTCAAATAAAAATACACATGGGTCACATTACTCACTTTTAGAAGCAGGGTTTACAATGAATCTCTACTTGTCTATGAGCAAAACCATTATACGATCTGTCTACAGAGATCAGAGTCTTGTATGGATCACATGATCACATCAGTGAGGATGGAGGCGGACCCGAGTCACATGACTGAGAAGATATTAGACCTCACCCTGGAGATCATCTATCTTCTGACTGGAGAGGTGAGGAGTATTCTGGGAGGTCACATGATATCACTCTTATCTCTATTAATAAAACACAGACCTGACCGGAGAGGTGAGGAGGATTCTGGGAGGTCACATGATATCACTCTTATCTCTATTAATAAAACGCAGACCTGACCGGAGAGGTGAGGAGGATTCTGGGAGGTCAAATGACACTATTGTTTCTCTTTCAATGCAGAGTGTTGCTCCTGTAAAGTCTGGTGGCCATCTAACCATCACAGTGCCTTCATCTCGTTTCCTAAAACTCAAGAGAAACAATAACAAGAAGATTGTGGCCATCGCAAACAAAATAATTAATCTGCTGACAGGAGAGGTGAGCGGTGCCGGGAATTCTGGGACATTATCCAGTAACAGACAAGGGATGTGTCTGGATAGTGACTGTATCATTGTGTGTGTCAGGTTCCTATAAGGTGTCAGGATGTCATGGCCTCTGTGGCGGAATATATAGAAGGAAACAAGGATCTCTACAAGGACGTCATGATGGAGAATCAGCCGCCCCTCACATCACCGGGTAAGAGGAGACTTTATTGTAAAGGAGAGAGCAGTACGGAGGGTCCACCTAGATCCCCCATCATCTGATAAACACATAGAAACAATGTATTCAGTCAGTGTGTGTGTTTCCTACAGATGGATCCAGTAATGGGAACCCACCAGAGAGATGTCCCCGTCCTCTGTATTCCCGGGATTCCACACAGGAAGATCACATCATCTCACATAAGGTTACTTAGAGCAATAATAAATAATAGCATTCATTTAGACCTGTTTGGTAGCTATATTGTTACAGCTAATCCCATTTATATTGAATATTCAGGGTATAAACCAGAATGATTGTAATAATGCTGTTAAAGAAGAGATAAAAGAGGAAGAGGAGGAGGTCGATGTGATGGGGGAGTTTTTAGAAGGACACAAAGACCTCTTCAAGGACATCATGATGGAGCCATTCAGTGGCACAAACCCACCAGAGAGATGTCCCCGTCCTCTGTATTCCCGGGATTCCACACAGGGAGATCACACCTTCCCTCACCATCATCAGGTAGGTTGACTCTGTGTATCGACCACAGAAGTGTTTCTGAACTTTGTGAGATGACCTTTTTCTATGTCCCTCTTTTCTGTGGGTCTTGGGTCGAGCTTCTAGCCTAACCTGGGGAAATTATCAAAGCCTGTGAACCTGGCAGTCCACAGGCTTTGCCCGAGCTGCAAGGGTAAAGTGCTTGCTTATGTCTATGGGACATGGAAAAGAAGATATACTTACCTGATGCCCAGTCCATAGCTCTGCTTTGGATGTGATGAGGGCAAGAGACAATCCACCATATGAGTGGTAGAGCTAAGGAAGGTTCGTAAAAGTGCTTCTCCACTCCCCTAGACTAAGCGAGCTGTTATTTCTTGCAGTGCAGGTGTAGCCGGAGCTGCACTGATTTTTGTTTTTTTATAACTGCCTTAAGTTGACCTTAATAGATATTTCCAATATTTTTGGGGTTTAGGATGAAGAACGGATTGATCTAAAAGTTGAGGTTAAAGAGGAAGAAGAAGAAGAAGAAGAGACATATGTTGGGAGTGATCAGCTGTCAATGGAGGAGGTTGGGATGATTATGAAGAGTGAACAGGATGACATTTCTCAGCTTATCAACACAAGTAAGTATAGGCACTATGGAAGAAATGGGTCACAGTCTCATTTTACTTCTGAGTATAAGGATTGTAGTTTCAGGAAAAATGTTAGATAATTACCAGATCTTCCCATCACCCAAGTCCACATAGTCACAGTATAGCACGGCCCTGGTCCTACATACAACAAGGGATTTCTTAACAGTTTTACTTCCCTCTATTTACTTATAGCGTCCTCCAACCTGAGGCAACACTCCATCAATTGTTTGTCCATACAATAAAGATTTAAAACTTTGTATAAAGATAAACACATATATTTTAACTTTTTTTACTGCCACTGACATATTTCTTACGATTGTGGAAATGAGGGGTTTTACATACCCTCCCGGTGGCTTTCTAATGAAAGTGGGCAGGAAGATGTACGGTTTTGGTTTCTGGTGATATTTTCCCCGGCCACAAGGGTGATCTGCACTCCATTAGCTTCAATGGAAGGCAGGTGAAAAAGATCCCTGATTTCTCAAAAAAAGAAAACCTATCTTGAAAATATTATATCACATAGGGGACTGTGTCATAAAGGTACACCTAACACCATGTACACCATATGCTGTAAAAGGTCTATCTCCATTCCTCAATATAACGTCATGTTCCCAACAAATGAGGAGAAGATACTGTACACCATATGAAAGGTCCATCTCCATTCCTCAATATAATGTCATGTTCCCAATGAATGAGGAGAAGATACTGTACACCATATGAAAGGTCCATCTCCATTCCTCAATATAATGTCATGTTCCCAACAAATGAGGAGAAGATACTGTACACCATATGAAAGGTCCATCTCCATTCCTCAATATAATGTCATGTTCCCAACAAATGAGGAGAAGATACTGTACACCATATGAAAGGTCCATCTCCATTCCTCAATATAACATCATGTTCCCAATGAATGAGGAGGAGATACTGTACACCATATGAAAGGTCCATCTCCATTCCTCAATACAACGTTATGTTCCCAACAAATGAGGTGGAGTTACTGTACATCATAAGAAAGGTCCACCATCTCTATTCCTTTATATAAAATCAGGTCTACCAACGAATGAGGTGGAGATACTGTACACCATATGAAAGATCCATCTTCATTCCTCAATATAACGAGTAAGGGAGGGTTATGACCCATGTTAGGTGTTTTTTGGCATCTGTGTCCCAATGAGGAGATTTTCCTTCACTTCCTTTCCCATAGCCAAAACAGGAAGTGGGAGGAAATCCTTGATTGTCACCAAAACTAGTGTCCCCATTGGAAGGCTTTCTTTCTATTATTCTGCGTACAAACCAAAATTTAGGATTTACTTTCACTTTAGATAATAATGTTAAATATGACATAGGGTAAACATGACTTTTTATTGAGGAATGGAGATGTACTTTTCATATGGTGTACAGTATCTCCTTCCTCAATATAACGTCATGTTCCCAACAAATGAGGAGGAGATACTGTACACCAGATGAAAGGTCCATCTCCATTCCTCAATATAATGTCATGTTCCCAACAAATGAGGAGGAGATACTGTACACCATATGAAAGGTCCATCTCCATTCCTCAATATAAGGTCATGTTCTCACAAAATGATGTGGCTTCTCCATTACGTACCCTTATCTGTCATTAATGCACAAAGTAATGTTACTCAGTAATGCCTTACTTGTTCATGGTTCACTGCTAGACCAACATCCTTGACTCTTTTATTCCTGGCATTTTTAGAAAATTGCTCAGATTGGAATTCATAAATGATCTTCAAATTTTATTTTATTTAAAATCCAGACAAATACAGGCAATTTCATAAAGTAACAAACCACTAGCCCACTTTGGCTAATGAAGCCCTATGCCGCGTACACACGGTCGGACTTTACGGCGGACTTTGCCCGGCGGACTTTACGACGGACTTTCTGAATGAACGGACTTGCCTACACACAATCCACCAAAGTCTGTTGAATTTGTACGTGATGACGTACGACCGGACTAAAATAAGGAAGTTCATAGCCAGTAGCCAATAGCTGCCCTAGCGTGGCTTTTTGTCCGTCGAACTAGCATACAGACAAGCGGACTTTTCTAACGGACTCGATTTCGACGGATTAATTTAAAACATGTTTCAAATCTAAGTCCGTCCATCTTTTGAGCAAACAAAGTCTGCTGGAGCCCACACACGATCGAATTATCTGACGAAATCCCGTCCGCCGGGCAAAGTCTGCCGTAAAGTCCGCTCGTGTGTACGCGGCATTAGTCATAGCTATTTAATATTAAAGAATTTGCGGATCATATATGAACACTTTCCGATTTTGGAGGACGAAGAGGAGCCCAACTACTAACATTTAAACCTTGTTTTCCGTCCTAATCGCTAAGACCACCCCGTTCAGTTGTATATCAGTAAAGACTGACCCCCAGGGCAGATTTATATTTCTACACTGCACCATATCAGGTACGCAATACCTTATATTGGCCTTTTATATACCCCCACCATACACATCCGCCCTGATCAATGAGGGTTTCTTATACATGACAAAACACCCCCTACTACCAACCATTTGGCTCGGGGACTTTAATATGGTATTGGACCCATCCATTGACAGGTTACAAGTGAAACGAGACGCCCAATCCACCAGTACTACCAGACTTGGACGCACACTTACGGAATTCTCCCTAACAGACACGTGGAGACACCAACACCCGGGTGAGAGAATATTTTCTTGCTTCTCTGCATCGCACTCCTCCATGTCACGCATAGATATGATAATCACCTCAAACACTCTACTCCCTTTATTAACAAATACAGGTTACCCCACCAGGTCCCTCTCAGATCACGCCCCATGTTGGGCCTCCTTGACACTATCCCCGCCGGTCGGGCCTAGGATATGGCGCCTCCATCCCTTTTGGTTGTCGGCTCTTGAGGATCAGGAGGACATACCTAGTGAATGGCAGCATTTCTTTCACACCAACAGTAACACCACCTCCGTGGGAATGGTCTGGGAGTCATTCAAACTACATGCTAGGACCTTACTGACATCACGCATAAATAGGTTGAAAGCCAACTCAAGTAAGTTACTCCGAGAGGCAGCCGAAAAACTAGATGAGATTACACACGACTTCAACACTGACCCCACACCAGACAAAGCCTCAGTACTTAAACTCCATACTCGAATATTAGATCAATTGCACTTTGAAAAGGCTAAACAAAAACTTTTTTTCACAAAACAAAGAATATTTGAACAAGGTGAAAGGGCGGGAAAACTGTTGGCATATCTGGCCAAACAGGACACTAGGCCTCCAGTGGTTGTCTCCCTGAGGGTCACGGGTGACATATTGCTAACCGACCCCAAATCGGTAGCAGACACATTTAGAACATACTATGCAGACCTGTATTCATCTAAAGTGCAGGTTACCGCGGGGGAAACTAGGGTATTCTTACAGGATATTCCATTCCCCAAGGTCTCGGATTCACAACGGGAGGCCCTTGGGGCCCCGCTTACCGTTGACGAGATTACGGCGGCCGTGGCATCCCTGGCGCCTGCCAAGGCCCCCGGGATGGATGGACTACCATTAGATTTCTATGCGGCTTACTCGGAGGTACTGGTGCCCGAATTATTGAAAATATACAACCACATCTTTGACTCTGAGTCACTTCCCAGCTCACTTAGACAGGCGGTGATCATAGTGCTTCCCAAACCGGGCAAAGACCCATTGCAACCCGAATCCTATCGCCCAATTTCATTACTCCAGGCCGACATTAAGATCTTGGCAAAGATTCTGGCTATGCGCCTAAACCAAATTATTCTATCCCTAATACACTCAGATCAGACGGGATTCATGCCTGGAAAAAACACGGCAATGAATCTACGTCGTCTATATATGAATATCTCGGCGGTTCATGAGGAGATTGGAGATAGGGCAGTGGTGTCACTTGACGCCGCCAAGGCGTTCGACTCCGTGGAGTGGGAATACCTGTGGGAGTGCCTGAGGGGATATGGATTCGGACCTAATTTTATAAAGTGGGTTAAGTTACTTTATTACTTACCTGAGGCCAGAGTATCGGTGAATGGGAGCACATCAGACCCGTTCCCCCTTGAAAGAGGGACTAGGCAGGGTTGCCCACTCTCCCCGCTCCTTTACGCTCTGGCGGCGGAGCCTCTCGCCATATCCCTTAGAAGTAACCCAGGGGTCCGGGGCCTCAAAATGGGTAATGTGTTGGAAAAGGTGAGTTTATATGCAGACGACATGCTCCTATATTTGGAGGACTCGGGTCCATCGTTACAGACAGCCCTTAACACAATTGAAAACTTTGGAAAGCATTCGGGATTACGCATAAACTGGGCAAAGTCACAAATTCTCCCACTAGATATATCACCACCCACTAGACTTTCAGCAAATCTCCCTTTGCAGAGAGTGACATGCATTCAATACCTGGGTATAAAAATAACTAGAGACCCAACGGAATTTTTAGATAACAACATAGAACCATTGTTTTCATACCTCAAAACACATATACAAGTATGGGCAAGACTCCCACTGGGTATCATGGGTAGGATCAACCTTATTAAAATGATCATAATGCCAAAATTTCTGTATGTCTTTTGGAACTCACCAGTACTTGTCCCCCTAAAAATTTTCAAAACAATAGACAAAATCATTAACTCATTTGTATGGGGCTCAGGAAGACATAAATTGGCTTGGAACACTCTTAAAAAACCCTACCACATCAGGAGGAACAGCCCTACCAGACTTCCACTCATATTACATAGCTGCACAACTATCTCATTTCTATCACATTCATAATACAGACAGTGACAAATACCAGACCCTGGTCTGCAATAAACCAACTAAGGTTACCCATACCCCCTTGCAGGTCTTATTCAGGGGTAGATCGGGTGGGAGGGGAATGCCCGGCCAAGGACCTCTCTTGAAACAGCACCAACGCGTATGGGAAATAGCATTAAAAATGACCGGTGCGGATTTTTTCCACTCCCACACCCCACTGTGGCACAATCCACAACTAAGAGAGCTGCTGTCGCTCCCTGGGACAGTAGAGTGGGCTGAGAGGGGAATAACCTTTTTATACCAAGTAGTCACCCCTTCAGGGGTAAGAAGCTTTAGCTCCTTGAGTACCGAGTTTCAACTACCTCCACGTATGCTATTTAAATATAGACAACTCACACATGCCCTACAAACACAATTTGCAAATGGGTATCCAAATACACAAATGTTGTCCCTGGTGGATGTTATAACAGGTGCGGAACCATCGAAACTAATATCTACTCTGTACCTAGCCCTCCGTGCACGCTCGGTAGCGGGCATAATTGATACAGCAAAAAATAGATGGGAAGAAGACATAGGCCCGGTGGAAGATGAGGATTGGGATGAAGTCCTAGAAAATGTTAAAAAGACCTCCCCCAGGCTCCCGGAACGAATGACGCAGCTATACATAATCCACAAATCTTACCTCACACCAGCTAGAATAGCCAAATTCTCCCAAAATCAAGATACTCACTGCCCAAGATGCATGAGCCCATTAAGCTCTTTTTTTCATCTTATATGGTCCTGTCCGGCTATTCAAACCTATTGGAATCAAATTATCACATTCCTGCATGATGATATGGGTTCCCCTGTCCAAGTGGAAGCTAGGTTATGCATTCTAGGGTTGCTCCCAGACGTTACCATAGACAAATTCACTGCTACTCTTATATATGAATCACTATTCTGTGCCAGAAAACTGGTGGCAAAACATTGGATGAGGGCCTCCCCTCCTACTTTTCAGGATTGGATTAAAATGGTGAACCTATCCTTACCCTATAAAAAGATTATATATAAACACAGGGGCTGTCCGGCTAAGTACAATAGGATATGGGATAAATGGCTTGACAATACCAACACATGTGAGGCATAGATTGCTGTATAGACAAGAGGCCTGCTGCCAGGAACTGCTCAGTGACCAGTGTGGAGATGTTGAAATGCCATGGGGTAGAGTGTTGGGGAAATATTTTGTCCTATCAGCATAGATTGACAGCCATTACAGCAGTGCCAGAGTTCTTATGTTTAGTTTATTTTATTTTGATTTTCAATACGAAAATTTGTACATGCATGTAAATTCCACATAACTATCCTTGTGATATGCACAGAGTACAATATGCTTGTATGATATCTACCTGTACAATTTTCTAAATAAACTTGTGTTTTAAAAAAAAAAAAAAAACCTTGTTTTCCAACAGATGGATGTGATGTCAGGAATTCCTCGGAGAGACATCTTCTATTATCTGCTGATTGTAAGTCAGAAGATAATGTCATCACACAGGATCCTCCAGGAGGAAATCCAAATACACAAAATATACATCACAGACCTTCCTGTCCGGAGACATCAATGGATCCCTCTGATCAGGGGGAATCTTCTCATCAATCACATACTATGATTGTAAATATCCATGTAAGATCTCACACTGCAGATCGATCAACAGATCCTTCTAATCCCGAGGAATCTTCCTCACCCCATGAAGGAGATCACCGAGGTGACAATCTATTCTCATGTTCAGTGTGCGGGAAATGTTTCACTCGGAAAGGAGCACTTATTTTACACCTGAGAATTCACACGGGTGATCGTTCTTTCCCTCGTTCAGAGCGCAGCAAATGTTTTAAACGCACTCCTCGTGCACACCAGAGAACACGCACCGGTGAACGTCCCTATTTATGTTCAGAGTGTGGGAAATCGTTCATTACTAAAGGAGAGCTCGTTAGACACCAGAGATTTCACAGGGATGATCGTCCTTATTCATGTTCAGAGTGCAGGAAATCTTTCATTTTTAAAGGAGACCTTGTTAAACACCAGAGAACTCACACAGGGGATCGTCCTTATTTTTGTTCAGAGTGCAGGAAATCTTTCACTGAGAAAAGGACACTTGTTATACACCAGAGAAGTCACACGGGTGAGCGTCCCTATTCGTGTTCAGAGTGCAGGAAAACGTTCACTGAGAAAAAGATACTTCTTGTACACCAGAGAATTCACACAGGTGAGCGTCCTTACTTATGTACGGAGTGCGGGAAATGTTTCACTCAAAAAGGAAGCCTTGTTGAACATCAGAGAATTCACACAGGGGAGCGTCCCTATTCATGTTCAGAGTGCGGGAAATCTTTCACTTCGAATGGAAGCCTTCTGCAACACCAGAGACGTCACTCGGGTGACCGTCCTTATTCATGTTCGGAGTGCGGGAAATCTTTCACTCTGAAAGGAGTCCTTGTTGCACATCAGAGAAGACACGGAGGTGAGAGCCCTTATTCATGTTCAGAGAGTGGGAAATCTTCCGAAAAGAAAGATTATCTTATGGAACACCAGACAGTTCACACAGGTGAGCGCCCCTATTCGTGTTCAGAGTGCGGGAAATCCTTTGCTTCGAAAGGAGGCCTTGTGCAACACCAGAGAGGTCACATGGGTGAGAGTCCCTTTTCATGTTCAGAGTGTGGAAAATCTTTCAGGCTGAAAGGAAACCTTGTTATACATAGGAGAATTCATACGGGTGAGCGTCCTTATTCGTGTACCGAGTGCGGGAAATCCTTCACACAGAAAGGACACCTTGTTAAGCATCGGGAAAGGCACACCGCACAGCTCACGCAGAAAATTCACGCGGGTGAGCGTCCTCATTCATGCGCTGAGTGCGGGAAGTCTTTCACTCAGAAACGAAACCTTGTTCGGCATCAGAGAACACACACCGCACAGCGTCCTCAGCGCGATCAGACCGCGGAAAGTGTTTTACAGGTACAAGAGGTCTAATTGGACATCAGAGGAAAAGCACCTGACTATTTTCTAGTTTTTTTTTCTTAGTGTACAATGATTTTTTACTAACATAACTGTTTAGTCTATAGAACAACAGTAGGAAGGTAGGATTTTGTTTATAACCCATATAGCAAGCAATTGAGCTGCAAGTTTAAAAATGACTTGCTAAGCTATTGCTAGACTTGCCCGGCTTCACAAGTTTGTTGCGCAATTGCAGCAAGTCCACATTGCAGGACTCCAGATCAACTTTCTTTGCAAACATTCTACAAGTCTGCTGCAAGTTCTGGTTCACGTATGTTGTGTAATAGTCCTCCCACCACAGGGGGGCAGTGTGGCAAAATTTTCATGCTGTAGACCTGCAGGGCTCTTGCTGTAGACTCACCACTGCAACTTTGCTCTTGCTAGAGACTTGCCACGCCAGTTTGCTTCAAATTGGAAAAAGTGCTTAGGGTGACCACATTTCGAGACTGCCATTTAGGGACACCGCCCCCTTCCCCCTCCTTCCCAAAAATCAGAAGGTACTATAACGAATCACAGCACAGCCGGGTCGGCATGTGTAAGCTCCACTCGGAAGCACTGATCACGCCCCAAAAAGAGTACTTCTCCTGATAGACCAAGACCTGTTTTATCTTGTTCCAACGCTGGCTCTACTAGACACAAGAGACGTAGGGTGACCACATTTCCAAACTGCCATTTGGGGACATTCCCCCTTCCCAAAAATTAGCTTGTGCTGTAACGAATCACAGCTCAGCTGTGGCGGCGGTTTTACGCTCCACCCAGAAGCACTGATCACGCCCCCAAAAAAGGCCGCCGCATTGCCACTTTACTCACTGAAGTACTTGTCCTGGCCGGCCAAGACCTGCTTTACCTTGTTCCAACACTGGCTCTACACTGCCCTGGTGTGATTAGACACAAGAGACGTAGGGTGACCACATTTCCAAACTGCCATTCGGGGACATTCCCCCTTCCCAAAAATTAGCTTGTGCTGTAACGAATCACAGCTCAGCTGTGGCGGAGGTTTTACGCTCCACCCAGAAGCACCGATCACGCCCCCAAAAAAGGCCGCCGCATCGCCACTTTACTCACTGAAGTACTTGTCCTGGCCGGCCAAGACCTGCTTTACCTTGTTCCAACACTGGCTCTACACTGCCCTGGTGTGATTAGACACAAGAGACGTAGGGTGACCACATTTCCAAACTGCCATTCAGGGACATTCCCCCCCACCTCTTAAAAAAAATTGCTTGTGCTGAAACGAATCACAGCTCAGCTGGGGCGGCAGATTTACGCTCTACCCAGAAGCACTGATCACGCCCCCCTAAAAAAGGCCGCCGCATTGCCATTTTACTCACTGACAGTACTTGTCTTGGCTGGCCAAGACCTGTTTTAACTTGTTCCAATGCTGGCTCTACACTGCCCTGGAGTGATTAGACACAAGAGACGTAGGGTGACCACATTTCCAAACTGGCATTCAGGAACATTCCCCCCCCTTCCCGAAGATTAGCTTGCGCTGAAACGAATCGCAGCTCAGCCTGGGTGACGGGTGCGCGCTCTACCCAGAAGCACTGTCACGCCCCCAAACAAGGCCGCCGCATCGCCACTTTACTTGTCCTGGCTGACCTGTTTTACCTTGTTCCAATGCTGGCTCAGTGATTAGACACACGAGGCGGGATTTATGATTTATCCAATCAAAAGCAGGAGGCAGGGATTGTGCCTCTGCAGACATTCCCGGCCAGGGCAAGTACTGTAAGTGAGTAAAGCGGCGATGTGGCGGCCTTTTTGGGGGGCATCAGGTTGGCCCAGGATGGGGGAGGGGTGGCTGTGTCAGTTTTATTCCGGAACACTGTATTGTCCTGGAATTAAGGTGCCCGGGACAGACTTGCGAAATCCGGGACTGTCCCAGGAAATCCGGGACTGTCCCAGGAAATCCGGGACTGTCCCGGGAAATCTGGGACACATGGTCACCCTACTTGTGCTTCAAGTGGTCTGCAAATGTACAACTTGCCAGTGGAAATGTGCAGCAAGTTAACAAGACTTACAATTCAACACAGCCAAACATTTGGTCAAGTTATCTTTGCTATCTGGGAAAGGGGCGCGTCCTGGCAATAGTGATATCAAAATTATAGGTGGAGTTTGATGGACCGAGTCTTTTCTTGACTTCTTGTATATTATCCAATGGTGGGATGTGCCTGCTACAGTTTCTGCCCCCACTTTGTTGTATCACCATTTATCTTTTTTTTAATTGTGCATAGTTATTGTTATATACTTTAAATAAAAATTCAGCACAGAGAGTGGTAAACCCTGATAATGGGTTACATGAGTGAGTATGTGTAGTTTGTATCATTTACAAAAAAAAAGTTGTAATGTAGAAATAAAGACAGCCAAATGTTTGACAAGGCCTTTATTAAACAAAAATGCCACTCGCTATGAATACATTGTCAATCATGATATCCACCACCCAACAATTAACTAAAAAAAGAAAAAAAAAACAATGACCCAGCCAAAGGCCATATTTAGGTGGTGATGTCACAACTATCCCCACCTGTGAGGGACTGCTTGGCACCCCGCCTGGGTGCTTCCGCCAAACAGTGCCTCCTGCCCTCCATACCCTTCCAGCAGACTGAGAGCTAATACCAGGCCTTCACCCCAAGCATCGTACACAGACAAGCTATTGAGGTAAAACCAAAGGAATGACTCTTTTATTAAAACTCAGACACATACTTTATAACCCACAGGAGGACATTCCCCTCTTCAGGATATTAGCATGACAATGCAAACTTCAAACAGCAATCCAATTAACAGCAGCTAATAACTAACCATGATCTTAATTAAATGGCAACCTAATTAACAGCTAGTCACCTAGAGAATGCTTTGATTAATTAGGGATCCCACCCCACCTCAGACAGTCTGGCAACAGTCTATAAGAACAGAACTCATACAATGTTCCAGCAGTCTGAAAAAGTGGAATTCATGTATCTTCATATATTTTTTGAGGGAGATTGTTGATAAATATTTCTGTCCCAAATGTAGGAGCATCTCCAACCCAATCTGCAGGGGGGCCACCATATTCACTCTGACCATTAACCCATACAAGATTAATATTACACCTTTCCATCCACTCCAGAAGGGAAGTTGTATTGTCTTTATTCCGAGAATTAATCCAAGCTTTGCGCTCAGCGATTCACGTTGTTGTCCATCATTGGAGGATGATCTGCTCTCTCCATGGGATCAGAGGCTGAACTGAGCTCTTTTCCATGTTCTGATTGGCAGAAGCAGACAAAATTCCCAGTCTCCACCATGGGCCATAATCGGTAGGTAGGAGGCTAACCCCTAGTCCCCTCCAAAAGCCCCTGTCCCGGTTTGGTCTGTCACAATAACCCTTTACTTAAAGTGGTAGTAAACTTTTATACATTTTTTTTTTCTTCCAAAAAGTCTCTCTGCAAGTTCTAGTAATGCACTCGTGTGCATCGCATACTAGCGCATTATGAAAGACTTATCTGAAAATGAAGCCCTCCAGTGGCACGCTATTACAGCTGACAGGGCTTCCATCTTCACCCGTTCTTCCAGGTTCGCGGGCTCCAACCATTTAAATGGTCGAGCAGCGAGCATGTCACATATGCACGAGAGTCACGGTTACAGCATAGAGCTCAGAAGAGATGGCATGCGTTTGCTGTCCCTTCAGCGCCGGTGACGTCACTGGCTGGAGAACCACTGAATATCTCCTAAAATGTGCACGTTTAGGAGATATTACTTATACCTGCAGGTAAGCTTTATTATAAGCTTACCTGTACAGCCGTGGCCAAAAGTTTTGAGAATGACGCAAATATTGATTATCATAAAGTATGCTGCCTCAGTTTTTATTATGCCAATTTGCATATACTCCAGAATGTTATGAAGAGTGATCAGATGAATTGCAATTAATTGCAAAGTCCCTCTTTGCCATGAAAATTAACTTAATCCCATAAAAAAAACATTTCCACTGTGAAGGAGGCTTCAGGAGGCCCAAGAAAGTCCAGCAAGCTCCAGGACCGTCTCCTACAGTTGATTCAGCTGCGATATCGGGGCACCACCAGTGCAGAGCTTGCTCAGGAATGGCAGCAGGCAGGTGCGAGGGCATCTGCACGCACAGTGAGAAGATTTTTGGAGGATGGCCTGGTGTCAAGAAGGGCAGCAAAGAAGCCACTTCTTTCCAGAAAAAACATCAGGGACAGATTGATATTTTGCAAAAGGTACAGGGATTGGACTGCTGAAGACTGGGGTTATGTCATGTACTATGACGAATCCCCATTCCGATTGTTTGGAGCATCCAGAAAAAACCTTTACCGGAGAAGAAATGGCGAGCGCTACCACCAATCCCATGTCATGCCAACAGTAAAGCATCCTGAGACCATTAATGTGTGGGGTTGCTTCTCAGCCAAGGAAGTGGGCTCACCCACAATTTTTACCAAGAATACAGCCATGAATAAAGAACGGTACAAAAACATCCTCCAAGAGCAACTTCTCCCAACCATCCAAGAACAGTTTGGTGAGGAACAATGCCTTTTCTAGCATGATGGAGCACCTTGCCATAAGGCAAAAGTAACTAAGTGGCTTGGGGACCAAAACATCAACATTTTGGGTCCCTGGCCAGGAAACTCCCCAGACCTTATTACCATTGAGAACTTGTCAATCCTTAAGAGGAGGGTAAGCAAAAAAAACCCCCACAAATTCTGACAAACTCTAAGCATTGATTATGCAAGAATAGGCTGCCATCAGTCAGGATGTGGCCAGAAGCTGATGGACAGCAGGCCAGGGCAAATTGCAGAGGTCTTGAAAAAGAAGGGTCAACACTGCAAATATTGACTCTTTGCATAAACTTAATGTCATTGTCAATAAAAGCCTTTGACACTCATGAAATACTTGTAATTATACTTCAGTATACTATAGTAACATCTGACAAAAAACTTTTGGCCATGGCTGTAGGTACAAGTGTTTAAGTGGTGTTTACTACCACTTTAAAAGGAGTAGGGATTATCTGTGACTTCATTGGTTCCTAGGGAATATGGTATTCTGAAGAAAAAAAAATCAGTTTATTATGTCACAGTCAAGAGTCAAAAATATTTCTCGGACACTCTGCACACCATGTATGTATTGTTACTAGGTCACAATGGAAGACGGAGAAACTTGACCAGTGTTTTAGTTAACTAAAAAAAGTTACATTTTCCAGACCAACAAGCAAGAAAAACAGAAATGGTTTCTGGGGCAGTGTGTAGCATTTTTAGCTAAGATGCGATGTGTGAGGGAAAGAGCATGCAGATTAACTTTTTTCTAAATGTCTATTATGGAGAACTGTTTTCGCAAAAGACCTGGTTCTTGTGGACCCAATGTAAATTCTCAGATAAATATAAAGACCTGCTTGACGCCAGCACTCCTTGTGTGGTTGAACCAGGGATCTTTTACTTTCCCCCACCTTTTTCTTTCCACCCTCCACCCCATCTATACCTGCCCTTACCCTTTTTTTGCCCCACATTAATGTGCCTTTCCTCTCTAGGTTTCGCCATTCGCCATTTCAATGGAAAATTAGATGACTTATTCTATCTCCCCACTGATAATGCAATTCTTACCTTCTTCCTGGCTGGCTACAACTCTTAGGCCTCTTTCACATGGACGATCCGTATGTCCGTTTTTCATCCTTCCGTTTTCGGATGAAAAACGGACATACATTCATCCCTATGGAGCGTCAGATGTCAGCAGTGACATGTCCGCTGACATCCGACCCGCTCCGATCCGAAAAGTGTAACGGAGGAAAAACCTACTTTTCCATCCGTTTTCGGATCGGATCGGGTGACAACGGACACTACGGTCCGTCATCATCCGATCCCCCCATAGGGGAGAGCGGCGCTCTGACAGGTCCGTCGCTGCACAGTGTGCAGCGATGCACCTGTCATCTTCTTGCTCAGCGGGGATCGGCGGAGCGATCCCCGCTGAGCAAGCGGATGTTCACGGGGTGGATCATGACTGATCTGCCCCGTGTGAAAGAGCCCTAAAACAAGGTGCCAGAACTTCCTGAGACAAATAGACGTCTGCAAAAGCGTTGCTATTTGTATGATGGTACAACTACTGTAGCTGCAGACTTTTAATATTAGGGCACTTACCTGTCCAGGAATCCAGCGGTGTCCTCACCGGAGCCAATTTTTCAATTGGCTATAGGGTGCTGCCACCACCATCTCCACTAAGAGAAACTGGCAGAGAAGCCTTCCAGCTTCACAGCCAGTTCCCTACTGCACATGCACGAAAAGCGCTGTGCTCTGAGCATGGGCTGGCTGCGGGGAATGAGGAGGAGTGGCCGAACTTCTGGCTTAGTTCACAGCCGGTTCCCTACTGCACATGCACAAAGTGCTCTGGGAACGGAAAGCTGCGGGTAACTGAGCTGGTAGTGGGAGCAGGTACCTGTCAAAACCAGGCACACGCTCCCTCCCCAAAAGTGGCCAAATGAGGGGAGGAGGAGGTAGACCTTTTGGGTGAAGTTCCACTTCAAAGTGGTTCTAAAGGCTGAAGGTTTTTTTTTTTTACCCTTCTGTGTACACAAGCCTCCCCCAGCCTCCGCCAATCCTTACCTGAGCCCCCTCTGATCCAGATATCCTCAGCTGTAGGGGGACTCTGCCTCCTCATTGGCTGAGACAGCAGCGGGAGCCCATTGGCCCGTGAGCCAATGAAGAAAGACTGGGGGCCAAGCCACGGCACTATGTGTCTTATGGACGCATCGAGCAGCGGCTCAGGAGCACGTACACAGTGGTGCCCTCAGGGCAAGCGGCTTTCTCTGGGCGCACTGCTCAAAGAGGAGAAGACAGGAGCGCTGGCGGAGGACCCCAAAAGAAGAGGATTGGAGCTGCTCTGTGCAAAGCCATGAGTATGATATGTTTGTTATTTAAAAAAATTAAATAAATAATAATTAATATCACTTTAAAGGTCCAGGGTCCTACATCCATGCTGTTGACCCTGATGCATATGTACAGAGTGTAATGTATTCTATTCGATTCTTTGTTGTTGTCATTAATAAATAAAGAATTTTAAAAAAATCTATTACTTCGGATTGAAGGGTTACAGCACACAGTTGAAGTCTTTCTTGAATAGGCTGCAGTTTCTCAGGGAGACACCAAGCTCACATTGCGCCTGGAAATAAGAAGCTAATATAAATTTTTTAGGAGACTGAAGATGGAAAAATTTTACAGATTCTCACCACAGATATTAACCACTTAACCTCCGGAAGATTTAGCCCCCTCTTCGTGACGGGCCATTTTCTTTGCGATACGACACTGCGTTACTTTAACTGACAATTGTGTGGTCATGCAATGCTGTACATAAATTAAATATATTTTATATTTTTTCCCCAAAATATAGAGCTTTATTTTGGTAGCATTTGATCAGCTCTGCGTTAAACATTTAGGGTGATCAATGGGTTAAATGCGTGCCTAGCCAGTGTTTATGTGTACACAGTGTGCTGCTTTTATTAAGGCATGTGCTGGATTTTGTTCTCTGCTTTGCGGGGAAACAAAATCCAGCACATCCCCGCTGATAGGACCGAGCTCTGTATTGTTTACATAGGCAGAGCTCCGTCCTGTGTCTCCTCGAAAAATCAGCGGGTGCAGGCGGACATTCATTGACTAATCATAGCAGAAGCGGCGCACCAGTGCCCCCTATGCGGAGGTGCAGAATCACGTATACACTGTATAAAGTAAGTCACAATTTCTGAGGGATAGAACAAGCACACTGCATCGTAAAAAAAAAAATGTATATCTTAGAAGACTAAAGACTGAAAAATGCTAAAATTCTAACAAAATTAACTATTATTAATATAACAAATGGGACTTTAAAAAGGTACACAAACCCCATCTTATAAAATCAATCATTTTGTTTCTACATTACCGCAAAGGTTTACCCAAATTTTAGTAGGGGGGAGGGGGTGGTATTTTGGGGTTAGGGGTCTGTCAGTCGGGATGGCGGTGGTATTTGAGGGGGTTGGGGGTCTGTCAGTGGAGGAGAGGAAGGGAGTGGTATTGGTGGGGGGGTTGGAGTCTGTCAATTGGGGAGGGGGTGGTATTTGAGGGGGGAGGGGTCTGTCAGTGGAGGAGGGGTGGTATGGGGGGGTTGGAGGTCTGTCAGTGGGGGGAGGAAGTGGTATAGGGGGAGGTTGGGATGGTCATTGGTGGGTTGTGGGTCAGTAGTTTGGGGTAGGGGAGAGGTCGGTAGTTGGTTGGGTGGAGTTGTATCAGTGGGGGCATGTCAATGGGGAGCCGTGGGAAGAGTAGTGGAGGGTGTGGGGGTCTGTCAGTGGGGGCAGGGATTGGTAGTTGGAGGGGTGGGGATCTATCAGTGGCACCCCTCTCTCCACTGACAGACCACCAACCCCCTCAAATACCAACCCTCCCCCCACTGACAGACCCCCAACCCTCCAAAATACCAGCCCCTTCCCCTCACTGACAGACACCCAAATACCACCCCCTCCCTCCACTGACAGACCCCAAACCCCTCAAATACCACCCCCTCCCTTCACTGACAGACCCCAAAATACCACCTCTCCCTCCACTGAGAGACCCCAACCTCCTCAAATACCACCCCCTTTCTCCACTGGCAGACTCCCAAATACTACCCCCTTCCTCCACTGACAGACCCCCAACCCCCTCAAATACCACCCCCTTCCTCCACTGACAGACCCCCAACTACCACCCCTCCCTCCACTGAGAGACCCCACCTCCTCAAATACCACCCCCTTTCTCCACTGGCAGACTCCCAAATACCACCCTCCCTCCACTGACAGATCCCCCAGTGCCCCAAATACCACCCCCTTACTCCACTGACAGACCCCCAAATACCACCCCGACTCTACTGACAGACCCCCAAGTGCCCCAAATACCACCCCCTCCCCCCACTGACAGATCCCCAAATACCACCCCTGCCCTAAACTGACAGACCCCCAAGTGCCCTAAATACAACCCCCTTCCTCCACTGACAGACCCCCAAATACCACCCTCCCTCCACTGACAGATCCCCCAGTGCCCCAAATACCACCCCCTCCCCCCACTGACAGATCCCCAAATACCACCCCTGCCCTAAACTGACAGACCCCCAACCCTCTCAAATACCACCCCCTCACTGACAGACCCCCAAATACCACCCCTCCCTCCCCTGACAGATCCCCAAATAACACCCCCTCCCTCCACTGACAGACCCCAAACCCCCTCAAATACCACCCCCTTCCTCCACTGACAGACCCCAAAATACCACCCCCCCTTCACTGAGAGACGACCAAATACCATCCCCTCCCTCCACTGACAGACCCCAAACCCCCTCCCTCCACTGACAGACCACAAACCCCCTCAAATACCACCCCCTCCCTCCACTTAGAGACTCCCAACCCCCTCAAATACCACCCTCTTCCACCACTGACAGACCCCCAAATACCACCCCCTCACCTCCACTGACAGACCCCCAAATACTACCCCCTCCTTCCACTGACAGACCCCCAAATACCACCCCTCTCTCCATTGGCAGACCCCCAAAGGGGGTGCCTGGCTTCAGTGGAGCCCAGAGGAGACATTAGGGGTCTTTTTAACCCTGCATGTCTCATTAAAGAGAACCTGTCAACAAAAAAAATCATCATATGGATCATGTACCTAGTACGTGATCTGCGCGCTGGGGTAGGGAACGGCCCAGCGATTGGCTGTAATATATATAAGTGACTATAAATCGCTAATTGCCGCCATTACTAAAAAAAGGCAGAGCTCCGTCCTGTGTCTCCTCGACAATCAGCGGGTGCAGGCGGACATTCATTGACTAATCACAGCAGAAGCCGCGCACCAGTGCCTCCTATGCGGAGGTGCAGAATCACGTATACACTATATAAAGTAAGTCACAATTTCTGAGGGATAGAACAAGCACACTGCATCGTAAAAAAAAAATGTATATCTTAGAAGACTAAAGACTGAAAAATGCTAAAATTCTAACAAAATTAACTCTTATTAATATAACAAATGGGACTTTAAAAAGGTACACAAACCCCATCTTATAAAATCAATCATTTTGTTTCTACATTACCGCAAAGGTTTACCCAAATTTTAGTAGGGGGGAGGGGGTGGTATTTTGGGGTTAGGGGTATGTCAGTCGGGATGGGTGTGGTATTTGAGGGGGTTGGGGGTCTGTCAGTGGAGGAGAGGAAGGGAGTGGTATTGGTGGGGGGGTTGGAGTCTGTCAATTGGGGAGGGGGTGGTATTTGAGGGGGGAGGGGTCTGTCAGTGGAGGAGGGGGGGTTGGGGGTCTGTCAGTGGGGGGAGGAAGTGGTATAGGGGGAGGTTGGGATGGTCATTGGTGGGTTGTGGGTCAGTAGTTTGGGGTAGGGGAGAGGTCGGTAGTTGGTTGGGTGGGGTTGTATCAGTGGGAGCATGTCAATGGGGAGCTGTGGGAAGAGTAGTGGAGGGTGTGGGGGTCTGTCAGTGGGGGCAGGGATTGGTAGTTGGAGGGGTGGGGATCTATCAGTGGCACCCCTCTCTCCACTGACAGACCACCAACCCCCTCAAATACCAACCCTCCCCCCACTGACAGACCCCCAACCCTCCAAAATACCAGCCCCTCTCCCTCACTGACAGACACCCAAATACCACCCCCTCCCTCCACTGACAGACCCCAAACCCCTCAAATACCACCCCCTCCCTTCACTGACAGACCCCAAAATACCACCTCTCCCTCCACTGAGAGACCCCAACCTCCTCAAATACCACCCCCTTTCTCCACTGGCAGACTCCCAAATACTACCCCTCCCTCCACTGACAGACCCCCAACCCCCTCAAATACCACCCCCTTCCTCCACTGACAGACCCCCAACTACCACCCCTCCCTCCACTGACAGACCCCCAAGTGCCCTAAATACAACCCCCTTCCTCCACTGACAGACCCCCAAATACCACCCTCCCTCCACTGACAGATCCCCCAGTGCCCCAAATACCACCCCCTTCCTCAACTGACAGACCCCCAAATACTACCCCGACTCTACTGACAGACCCCCAAGTGCCCCAAATAACACCCCCTCCCCCCACTGACAGATCCCCAAATACCACCCCTTCCCTAAACTGACAGACCCCCAACCCTCTCAAATACCGCCCCCTCACTGACAGACCCCCAAATACCACCCCTCCCTCCCCTGACAGATCCCCAAATGACACCCCCTCCCTCCACTGACAGACCCCAAACCCCCTCAAATACCACCCCCTTCCTCCACTGACAGACCCCAAAATACCACCCCCCCTCCACTGAGAGACGACCAAATACCATCCCCTCCCTCCACTGACAGACCCCAAACCCCCTCTCTCCACTGACAGACCACAAACCCCCTCAAATACCACCCCCTCCCTCCACTTAGAGACTCCCAACCCCCTCAAATACCACCCTCTTCCACCACTGACAGATCCCCAAATACCACCCCCTCCATCCACTAACAGACCACCAACCCACTCAAATACCACCCCCTTCCTCCACTGACAGACCCCCAAATACCACCCCCTCCCCTCCACTGACAGACCCCCAAATACCACCCCTCTCTCCACTGACAGACCCCCACAGGGGGTGCCTGGCTTCAGTGGAGCCCAGAGGAGACATTGGGGGTCTTTTTAACCCTGCATGTCTCATTAAAGAGAACCTGTCAACAAAAAAAATCATCATATGGATCACGTACCTAGTACGTGATCTGCGCGCTGGGGTAGGGAACGGCCCAGCGATTGGCTGTAATATATATAAGTGACTATAAATCGCTAATTGATGCCATTACTAAAAAAAAAAATAATTCCATAAATAAATCCCATAGTTTGTTAGACGCGATAACTTTTGCGCAAACCAATCAATATACGCTTATTGGGATTTTTTCTACCAAAAACATGAAGCGGAATACATATTGGGCTAAATTAAAGAAGAAATTTGTTTCCTTTTTAGTTGGCTCGACTGCGCGAATCGCCGTACCCATACGGCGGTCCCTTTAACGGCTATAGCGGGCATGGGCCCGCAGCGCGTCGCCCACAATGTCCGCGATCCCTCCACAGAGAGCCAGAATGGGGATCTGTCAATGTAAACCAGGGGTCTCAAACTGGCGGTCCTCCAGCTCTTGCGAAACTACAAGTCCCATCATGCCTCTGCCTGTGGGAGTCATGCTTGTGACTGTCGGCCTTGCAATGCCTCATGGGACTTGTAGTTTCGCAACAGCTGGAGGGCCGCCAGTTTAAGACCCCTGATGTAAACAAACAGATCCCCATTCTGTCAGGGGGGTAGAGAGAAATAGTCTGTTTCTAGTGATCAGGAACAGCGATCTGTCTCCTCCTCCAGTTAGTACACACCCGCCGACACAGTTAGAAACACCTCCCTAGGGAGCGCTTAACTCCTTGATCACCCTCTTAGAGTTAACCCCTTCCCTGACAATGTCATTTATACAGCGATCAAAGGCTATTTTTATAGCACTGATCGCTTTATAAATATCACTATTCCCAAAAAAGTGTCTGATCTGTCTGCCGCAATGTCACAGTCCCGCTAAAAGTCACTGATCACCGCCATTACTAGTAAAAAAAAAAAGAAGAAGAAAAATGCCATATATCCCCTACTTTGTAGACGCTATAACTTTTGCGCAAACCAATCAATATACGCTTATTTCGATTTTTTTTTACCAAAAATATGTAGAATATATATTGGCCTAAACTCGTGAAGTAATTTGCCTTTTTTTTAATTTCTAATTTTGGGGATATTTATTATAGCAAAAAGTAAAAAATATATATATTTTTTTAAATTGTCTGTAATTTTTTTGTTTATAGCGCAAAAAATAAAAACCGCAGAGGTGATCAAATACCACCAAAAGAAAGCTCTATTTGTGGGGAAAAAAAAGGATCTCAATTTTGTTTGGATACAGCGTCGCATGACCGTGCAATTGTCAGTTAAAGCGGCGCAGTGCTGTATCGCAAAAAATGGCCTGGTCATTAAGGGGGCAAATCCTGAAGTGGTTAAACATAAAAACAAAAAAATGGTTGCGTGAAGGTCATATTCCCGTGGACAGTGAAGCTCAAGCTACAGCCATTCATTGTTTGTTAAAATAAAGTTCAATGAAAAAAAAAAAAAAAAGGTGGAGTGACGGCCACATTCTTCCAGTCAAACAGGGAGCTCCACTCAGCAGCCAGACCCCTCTCACAGGAAGTGATATAGAGACAGGAAATGATATAGAGACAGGAAGTGATATAGAGACAGGAAGTGATATAGAGACAGGAAGTGATATAGAGACAGGAAGTGATATAGAGACAGGAAGTGATATTGAGACAGGAAGTGATTTGATGGTCTAATAAGGAAGTTCTTGCTTAGTTGGTGGAAAGTAGAGAAGAGACTTTGTAGTTGGCAGCAGAGGAGGTAATGAGATATTATTTTATATTTACACCCAGTATTCCCCCCGTCATGTCCGTCCTCTTCCTTCATATTTCACAGTGACATCTTTTATCTCCAACAAATGCTAATATGCACACATATACATATACAGACATCCCAACCTGCAGAAACTCATTTCAGGGAGGTGGCGCTTCACGCCCGCAAACGCCCCACACCCCCCGCGTCAAAATATATTTTAAATCACTTTTTCATTATTTTTTCGCAGTGCTTCCGGGGTGGGGGGTGGGTGGTATGTGGACGGTGTCAGTAGTTTTTTTAATTTTTAATCATTGATTTTTTTGCAATTTAAATTGTTTTTCATTTTTTTTCACAATGCTTTTTGGGGGGAGGGGGTTGGGGCAGTGGACAGTGTTGGTAGGGCAGGGTAGAGTGGTGTCAGTAGTTTTTTATTTTATTTTTTTACACTTTTTCATTTTTTTTAGAATTTTTTTACAATATTTTATATTTTTTATATTTTTTGGGGGGCTTTGGTGAGATGTCAGGGGTCTAAACAGACCCCTGACATCTCCCCTTTGTGACAGACAAAAGGACTGAGGACACAGATTCCCCAGTCCCTTTCTCAGCATTAAAGATGAATGAACAGGAGACAGAGGCTCCTGTTCATTCATAAACTGACAGGAGTAAACACAGTTTACTCCACTCAGTAATCACAGGAGCGATCTCGCTCACTGTGTCCAATTACTAGTTCCCCCCGCAACCGGCGGGAGAGGAGAGGAGGGGGGTCGGCTGCGGGGGCCGGAGGAGGCGAGAGGAGAACGGGGGGTGGAGAAGGACATGGAGGGGGCCGGGGGAGGAGCACACAGAGCAGCTGGGAATGATCGGTTCAGCAGGAGGGACAGCTGTGATCACCGATCTCCCTGTATAGCTTTTTAGCTGACAGCTGCGGGAGGGAGAGAAGGAGAATCGTCAGTCAACTAAAAATCGATACAAAGGAGATCGGTGATCACAGCTGTTCCCTGCCGCACCGATCATTCCTGGTAGATCGGGAGGTGCTTGCGGGTGTGCGGGAGCTGCCGCAGAAGTGCGGGAGTCTCCCACACCTTGCGGGAGACTTGAGATGTCTATATATATATATATATATATATATATTTTTTTAAATTTAATACAGAAAATTTTACCTAAATATAGAGCCGTGTATTCCATTATATGGACATATGATGTCTCCATAAGTACAGCTTCCCCCTACCCTAAATGGACCATAGGGTGAGTACGTGGATTGAAAACTGGCTACAAGGGAGAGTTCAGAGGGTGGTGATAAATGGGGAGCACTCTGAATGGTCAGGGGTGGGTAGTGGGGTCCCCGGGGTTCTGTGCTGGGACCAATCCTATTTAATTTGTTAATAAACGACCTGGAGGATGGGATAAACACTTCAATCTCTGTATTTGTATACTAAGCTAAGCAGAGCAATAACTTCTCCGCAGGATGTGGAAGCCTTGCAAAAAGATCTAAACAAATTAATGGGGTGGGCGACTACATGGCAAATGAGGTTTATTGTAGAAAAATGTAAAATAATGCATTTGGGTGGCAAAAATATGAATGCAATCTATACACTGGGGGGAGAACCTCTGGGGGAATCAAGGATGGAAAAGGACCTGGGGGTCCTAGTAGATGATAGGCTCAGCAATGGCATGCAATGCCAAGCTGCTGCTAACAAAGCAAACAGAATATTGGCATGCATTAAAAGGGGGATCAACTCCAGAGATAAAACGATAATTCTCCAGCTCTACAAGACTCTGGTCCAGCCGCACCTGGAGTATGCTGTCCAGTTCTGGGCACCAGTCCTCAGGAAGGATGTAATGGAAATGGAGTACAAAGAAGGGTAACAAAGCTAATAAAGGGTCTGGAGAATATTAGTTATGAGGAAAGGTTGCGAGCACTGAACTTATTCTCCCTGGAGAAGAGACGCTTGAGAGGGGTTATGATTTCAATATACAAATACCGTACTGGTGACCCCACAATAGGGAGAAAACTTTTCAGCGTAAGGGAATTGAATAAGACACGTGACCATTCACTAAAATTGGAAGAAAAGAGGTTTAACCTTAAACTACGTAGAGGGTTCTCTACTGTAAGAGCGGCAAGGATGTGGAATTCCCTTCCACAGGCGGTGGTCTCAGGGGGGGGCATCGATAGCTTCAAGAAACTATTAGATAAGCACCTGAACGACCGCAACATACAGGGATATACAATGTAATACTGACACATAATCACACACATAGGTTGGACTTGATGGACTTTTATTTAACCTCACCTACTATGTAACTATGTAAAGAGGAACCTCAATCCTCTGTCCATTTGTTGAGCCCTTCCCCACCACCATTATGGCTCCTGCAAAGATGTCCCAAAGGGCTCTGCCCGGCCATCGGGTTGGCACATCTACACAGGATAATTCCCACATATGCGCAAGTAAGGAGAAGTTTTTGGACTTCTATGTCACCTATCTTTGTGCATGCGTAGGGAAACCACATGCATGTGCAGATTTTTTACAATGTAATACTGACATATAATCACACACATAGGTTGGACTTGATGGACTTGTGTCTTTTTTCAACCTCACCTACTATGTAACTATATTTGGGGAAAACTGTGCATGTGCTGTAGGGTTGTAGGGAACCAAAGTCCTCTGAGAAATCTGCAAATAAGCAGAGTCCAGAAGAGGGGCCGGGGGTACCAGACCTCTTTCCCACCTTGGCGATAAATGAGGAAGTGCTGCTTTGCAGAACCATAATAAATAAATAAAATATGCAAATTAAAGAGAGGAAAGGGAGAGGAGACGAGACAGGGCATGGGGTTTAGGCTGAAGTTCCACTTTAATAATAATTTTTATAAAATGTATTTTTTTAAATGAATAAGAAATGTAAAAAAAAAAATTGAACTACATACACACGTAAAGGTTTCTACTTGTCTTTGAGCTATAATGATTAGACAGTATCTTATCTATCTACAGAGATCAGAGTCCTGCATGGATCACATGATCTCATCAATGAGCATGGAGGAGGAACCGAGTCACATGACTGAGAGGGTGCTAAACCTCACCCTGGAGATCATCTACCTGCTGACCGGAGAGGTGAGGAGGATTCTGGGAGGTCACATGACATCACTCTTATCTCTATTATTAAAACACAGACCTGACCGGAGAGGTGAGGAGGATTCTGGGAGGTCACATGACATCACTCTTATCTTTATTAATAAAACAGACCTGACCGGAGAGATGAGGAGGATTCTGGGAGGTCACATGACATCACTCTTATCTTTATTAATAAAACAGACCTGACCGGAGAGGTGAGGAGGATTCTGGGAGGTCACATGACATCACTCTTATCTTTATTAATAAAACAGACCTGACCGGAGAGATGAGGAGGATTCTGGGAGGTCACATGACGTCACTCTTATCTCTATTATTAAAACACAGACCTGACCGGAGAGGTGAGGAGGATTCTGGGAGGTCCCATGACATCACTGTTGCTCTTTCATTGCAGAGTTTTCCTCCAGTGAAGTCTGGTGACCATTTAACCATCACAGTGCCTTCACCTCACTCCTTGAATCTCAAGAGGAACAATGAAAAGAAGATTCTAGAAGTCACCAACAAGATCATTGTTCTACTGACAGGAGAGGTGAGCGGTGCCGGGAATTCTGGGACATTATCCAGTAACAGACAAGGGATGTGTCTGGATGGTGACTGTATCATTGTGTGTGTCAGGTTCCTATAAGGTGTCAGGATGTCACTGTCTATTTCTCCATGGAGGAGTGGGAGTATTTAGAAGGACACAAGGATCTCTACAAGGACGCCATGATGGAGAATCAGCCGCCCCTCACATCACCGGGTAAGAGGAGACTTTATTGTAAAGGAGAGAGCAGTACGGAGGGTCCACCTAGATCCCCCATCATCTGATAAACACATAGAAACAATGTATTCAGTCAGTGTGTGTGTTTCCTACAGATGGATCCAGTAATGGGAACCCACCAGAGAGATGTCCCTGTCCTCTGTATTCCGGGGATTCCACACAGGAAGGTCACACCATCCCTCACCATCATCAGGTAGTTAAATTCCGTGTATAGAACACAGAAGTAATTATGAACTATGTGAGATGACTTTTATACTGTGTCTGCCTGGAGTTCAACTTTAATAGATGCTTTCTATTATTTTGGGGTTTAGGGTGAAGAACAGATTATTATAAAAGTTGAGGTTAAGGAAGAAGAAGTAGAGACGTGTGTGGGGGGTGATCAGCCATCTATGGAGGAGGTTGGGATGAATATGAAGAGTGAAGAGGATGACATTTCTCCACCTATCAACACAAGTAAGTATAGGCGCTGTGGAAGAAACGGGTCACAGTTTCAATTTACTTCTGAGTATAAAGATTGTAGTTTAACCGCTTCAGCCCCTCTTTTTGTGTGTTTTTATTTTTTGCGCTATAAACAAAAAAAGAGCGACAATTTTGAAAAAAAAGCTATTATTTGCTTTAATAAATATTCCCCAAAAATATATAAATAAAAACAAATTTTTTCCTCAGTTTAGGCCGATATGTATTCTTCTACATATTTTTGGTAAAAAAATCGCAATAAGCGTATATCGATTGGTTTGCGCAAAAGTTATAGCGTCTACAAAATAGGGGATAGATTTATGGCATTTGTATTATTAATTTTTATTTTTTTTATTAGTAATGGCGGCGATCTGCGTTTTTTTTTTTTTTTATTCTTCTGTGGCTTCATGACACGATCGCCGGGAGACCGGCGGACATCGAGACCGTGGGTCCCGCGGGCACGGTCACGCTGACATTTGTTTACAAGTAAAAATCAGTATTTTTTGCTAGAAAATTACTTGGAACCCCAAACATATTTGATTTTATATATATATAATATATATATATATATATATATATATATATATATATATATATTTTAGCAGAGACACTAAAGAATAAAATGGCTATCGTTGCAATATTATCTAATAATATATAATTTAATAATATATAATTTATGTCACACTGTATTTGTGCAGCAGTCTTTCTAACACTTTTTTTTGTTGTAAAAAATACACTTTAATAAATTAAAAACCAAAAATAATATGAAAGATTTTACGCCCAATAAATAGATGCCTAACATGTCATGCTTCAAAATTACGCACACTCGTGGAATGGCGACAAACTGCGGTACTTAAAAATCTCCATAGGCGACGCTTTAAATTTTCTTACAGGTTACCAGTTTAGAGGTATAGAGGAGGTCTTGCAGTGGAATTATTGCTCTCGCTCTCTCACAGTGATACCTCACATGTGTGGTTTGAATACCATTTGCGCAACTTGCGTATTCCTTCACTCCTGCACACGAGCTCAGAGGGGTAGGGCGCTTACATTTTTTTTTCTTATTTATTTTACATTTTTATTTTTACACTGTCCCTTTTTGTTTTTATTTTTATGATCACCTTTATTCCTATTACAAGGAATGTATACATCTCTTGTAATAAAAATAAGGATGACAGGTCCTCTTTATTGAGAGATCTGGGGTCAAAAAAAGACCCCAGATCTCTCATTTACCTTTAAAAGCAAAAAAAAAACAAAAAACTGTAATTTTGACTTAAAGAAAAAAAAAATCTCGGTTATCTGCCCGAGGACCGGAAGTGACATCAGAGGTCGCTCTGGTCCTCCAAGGCCATAGAGCTGAGTGGGGGCCATCTTGCCCTCAGTCGGCTTCCTGCCCAGCCATCAGCCACATTGAAGACTCTGGTAAGCTCAGAAACGACCGGGAATCGGCGGGAGGGGGGTGGGCACTTCTGCTGCCACCTATAAAAGTCATATTGTGGTGAATCGGCCACTGGGACCACTTTTATATGAAAGCCGACCGCCTAAGAAAAAAAACAATACCAGGGTTATGGCAGCTAGCTGCTGCCATAACAAAGGTATTTAACGACAAAATCATGACGTAGATTCCCAGTTAGGCGGTCGGCAAGTGTAGATGGATATGACTACCAAATTAAAGCTGAACTCCACCTAACAATTTCTAAGTGTTCATGGTGGAGTCCATATATGATCTTCACATTCTTTATTATTTAAAATCCAGGCAATCCCACAAAACCACTAACTCTTTTTGGCTAATGAAGACATAGTCTTCTATTTAACCACCTCAGTACCGTGCACCATAGCCGAAAGACGGCTACAGCATGGCTCTCTTGTTCTGTGCCGTCCATGAACGTCCTCCCAGAACACGCCCCCCCGCATCGGACGCATTCTGTGATCTTGGACACAGCTAATCACAGATCGAGGTAAAGGGCCAATCACAGCAGCCCTTTACCATGTGATTAGTTGTATCCAATAACAGCTGATCACATGTAAACAAACTTGCTGGTTATCGACATTCCTTTCCTCACGCGCTGTCACTGTGTGAGGAAAGGAGAGCTGATTAGCAGCAAGGCTGACAGGGCACATTTACACTGCTAGCCCTGATTATAAGTGCAGCCCCATCAATGCAGCTCATCAGTGCCCATCAGTGCAGCTTCATCAATGCCCATCAGTACAACCTCATCAGTGTCCATCAGTACAGCCTCATCAGTGTCCATCAGTACAGCCTCATCAGTGTCCATCAGTACAGCCTCATCAGTGTCCATCAGTACAGCCTCATCAGTGCCCATCAGTACAGCCTCATCAGTGCCCATCAGTACAGCCTCATCAGCAGCCTCACCAGTGTCCATCAGTGCAGCCTCATCAGTGTCCATCAGTGCAGCCTCATCAGTGTCCATCAGTGCAGCCTCATCAGTGTCCATCAGTGCAGCCTCATCAGTGCCCATCAGTACAGCCTCATCAGCAGCCTCACCAGTGTCCATCAGTGCAGCCTCACCAGTGTCCATCAGTGCAGCCTCACCAGTGTCCACCAGTGCAGCCTCACCAGTGTCCATCAGTGCAGCCTCACCAGTGTCCATCAGTGCCGCCTCACCAGTGTCCATCAGTGCCGCCTCACCAGTGTCCATCAGTGCCGCCTCACCAGTGTCCATCAGTGCCGCCTCACCAGTGTCCATCAGTGCAGCCTCACCAGTGTCCATCAGTGCAGCCTCACCAGTGTCCATCAGTGCAGCCTCACCAGTGTCCATCAGTGCAGCCTCACCAGTGTCCATCAGTGCAGCCTCACCAGTGTCCATCAGTGCAGCCTCACCAGTGTCCATCAGTGCAGCCTCACCAGTGTCCATCAGTGCAGCCTCACCAGCGTCCATCAGTGCAGCCTCACCAGTGTCCATCAGTGCAGCCTCCTCAGTTTCCCATCAGTGCCCATCAGTACAGCCTCACCAGTGTCCATCAGTACAGCCCCACCAGTCTCCATCAGTACAGCTTCACCAGTCTCCATCAGTACAGCCTCATTAGTGTCCATCAGTACAGCCTCATCAGTGCCCAACAGTGCAGCCTCACCAGTGTCCATCAGTGCAGCCTCATCAATGTCCATCAGTGCAGCCTCATCAGTGTGTCCATCAGTGCAGCCTCACCAGTGTCCATCAGTGCAGCCTCACCAGTGTCCATCAGAGCCGCCTCACCAGTGTCCATCAGTGCCGCCTCACCAGTGTCCATCAGTGCCGCCTCACCAGTGTCCATCAGTGCAGCCTCACCAGTGTCCATCAGTGCAGCCTCACTAGTGTCCATCAGTGCAGCCTCACCAGTGTCCATCAGTGCAGCCTCACCAGTGTCCATCAGTGCAGCCTCACCAGTGTCCATCAGTGCAGCCTCACCAGTGTCCATCAGTGCAGCCTCACCAGTGTCCATCAGTGCAGCCTCACCAGTGTCCATCAGTGCAGCCTCACCAGTGTCCATCAGTGCAGCCTCACCAGTGTCCATCAGTGCAGCCTCACCAGTGTCCATCAGTGCAGCCTCCTCAGTTTCCCATCAGTGCCCATCAGTACAGCCTCACCAGTGTCCATCAGTACAGCCCCACCAGTCTCCATCAGTACAGCTTCACCAGTTTCCATCAGTACAGCCTCATTAGTGTCCATCAGTACAGCCTCATTAGTGTCCATCAGTACAGCCTCATCAGTGCCCAACAGTGCAGCCTCACCAGTGTCCATCAGTGCAGCCTCATCAATGTCCATCAGTGCAGCCTCATCAGTGTCCATCAGTGCAGCCTCACCAGTGTCCATCAGTGCAGCCTCACCAGTGTCCCTCAGTGCAGCCTCACCAGTGTCCATCAGTGCCGCCTCACCAGTGTCCATCAGTGCCGCCTCACCAGTGTCCATCAGTGCCGCCTCACCAGTGTCCATCAGTGCAGCCTCACCAGTGTCCATCAGTGCAGCCTCCTCAGTGTCCATCAGTGCCCATCAGTACAGCCTCACCAGTGTCAATCGTTACAGCCTCACCAGTGTCAATCCTTACAGCCTCACCAGTGTCCATCAGTACAGCTTCACCAGTGTCCATCAGGATAGCCTCATCAGTGTCCATCAGTACAGCCTCATCAGTGCCCATCAGTACAGCCTCATCAGTGCCCATCAGTACAGCCTCATCAGTGCCCATCAGTACAGCCTCATCAGTGCCCATCGGTACAGTCTCATCAGTGCCCATCAGTGCAGCATATCAGTGCTGCCTTATCATTACAGTCCCATCAGTGCAGCCTCATCAGTGCCCATCAGTGCAGGAGGTTGAAGAGAAGCTTGGCAGTGAGATTGGCATTTCCACTTATTCACCCGTACGAAGGTAAATCTATACTTGATGGAACCTATAAACAAATATACAAAAATATAACATGTATAAATGGCATCCGTGACAATGTCCACCACGTGTTGACTAATGAAAGATAAATGTCTGAAGACCAATTGGTCTAATGATTATGAGCAATGTTCGTTAATAAAAAATAAATAAGCAACATCAATGCAGATCAACAGGTGAAGAAATCTTGTGAAGGAATCTTGTGAAGAAACTGCCACCAATTGGTCGAAGGCTTACCAGAAAGGTTGGACTTGAAGGGGCATATACCTCTCAAGTCAGAAAAGCTTTGGTGTCAAAAACACCACGGTTGATGGAACACCAACAATCCTGATGATAACGCTATCCGTAGCGTAACAGAGCATGGGGCTTCAATATTTGTTCAAACGGACATCAAGTGAGAGATAGCCAATGGAAGGACACTCAGGGAGGTGTATAATCAGCTCACACGATCAAACCAAAAGAATAAAAAAGGTTCCACATAGTGTCATAACTTTTTAAATAGTTTAATTAAAAAAGACTAAAAATTAGACACTCACATGTCAATCGAGAATCAGTCGCATAAGATGGCACATTGGTAATAGTGGCACTTCAACCGACGCGTTTCGTCTGAGTAGACATCATCTGGGGTAGCCTGACACAACACAAGGCTTTCTTTTTCTTCTCTTTCGACCCTCTTGTCTGACAAGCCTACATACTGATTTGCTTCGATCTGTGCTTGTTTATAGTTTTTGATTATACGACGGCATATCCTAGCCCTAACCGGTTTCGGGGTCAACAGATCTCTGTCGTAACTCTGAACCGCGATTGTACACCTTGTACTGTTTAGGGGTTTACTGTGAAATAAAAATGATATATTTACCTCTAAAACTCCAGTCATTTGTGAACTACTAAAAGGTTTTCCTTTTTTTTTTTTTTTTTTTTTTTTTACATTTCTTTCCAACAGATGGATGTGATGTCAGGAATTCCTCGGAGAGACATCTTCTATTATCTGCTGATTGTAAGTCAGAAGATAATGTCATCACACAGGATCCTCCAGGAGGAAATCCAAATACACAAAATATACATCACAGACCTTCCTGTCCGGAGACATCAATGGATCCCTCTGATCAGGGGGAATCTTCTCATCAATCACATACTATGAGAGCAAATATCCATGTAAGATCTCACACTGCAGATAGATCAACAGATCCTTCTAATCCCGAGGAATCTTCCTCACCCCATGAAGGAGATCACCGAGGTGATAATCTAGTCTCACGTTCAGAGTGCGGGAAATCTTTCACTCAGAACGGAGCACTTGCTGCACACCTGAAAACTCACACAGGGGAGCATCCTTATATATGTTCAGAGTGCGGGAAATCTTTCAGTCGTCAGGCCGTCCTTGTTAGACACCAGAGTATTCACACGGGTGAGTGTCCTTATTCATGTTCAGTGCGTGGGAAATCTTTCACCCTAAAAAAAGACCACCTAAGCCATCAGGGAAGTCAAACAAGTGAAAGTCCTTACTCATGTTCAGAGTGTGGAAAACCTTTCACTCATAAAGGAACCTTTGTTAGACACCAGAGAATTCACACGGGTGAGCGTCCCTATTCGTGTTCAGAGTGCGGGAAATCTTTTGCACAGAAAGGAAACCTTGTGCAACACCAGAAAAGTCACACAGGTGAGCTTTCTTCTTCATCTTCAAAGCGCGGGAAACCGTTCCCTAAAAAGGGTAACCGAAATAAACACCGGAGAAAATACACGGGTGAGCGTTCCTATTCGTGTTCTGAGTGCGGGAAATCTTTCACTCATAAAGGAGACTTTGATAGACACCAGAGAATTCACACGGGTGAGCGTCCTTATTCGTGTTCAGAGTGCGGGAAATCTTTCGCACACAAAGGGAACCTAGTTGGACACATGAGATCTCACACAGGGGAGCGTCGCAGTTCATGTACTAAATGCAGGAAATCTTTCTCTAAGAAAGGGAAGCTAAAGGAACACCAGAGAAACTGCAATGGTGAGAATCCCTATTCATGTTCAGAGTGCGGGAAATCTTTCAATCAGAAAGGAGGCCTTGTTACACACCAGAAAATTCACACGGGTGAGAGACCTAATTTATGTTCAGAGTGCGGGAAATCTTTCATTCTGCATGAAAGCCTTGTTAAACACCAGAGAATTCACACTGGAAAGCGTCCTCATTCATGTTCAGTGTGTGGAAAATCTTTCACTCTCAAAGCAGACCTTGCTAGACACCAGAGAATCCACACGGGTGAGCGTCCCTTTCCGTGTTCAGAGTGCGGGAAATCTTTCACACTGAAGGGAAACCTTGTGAAACACCAGAGAATTCACAGAAATTCATCTGCAGAGTGCATGAAATCGTTCTCTAAGAAAGAAAAGCGAAATAAACGGAAGAGAAAATACACGGGTGTGCTTTCCTATTCATGTTTTGAGTGCGGGAAATCCTTCGCTCTAAAAGGAGACTTTGTTAGACACCAGAGGGTTCACACGGGTGAGCGTCCGTATTCGTGTTCAGAGTGCGGGAAATCTTTCACTCAGAAAGGAAGCCTTGTTATTCATCAGAGGAGACACACCGCACAACGTCCTCAATGCAATCAGACTGCAGGAAATCAGAAGTTAAGTGCCTGCTGATTCAGTGGTGTCCAAACTGCAGACCGGGGGGCTGCTTGATTTTATCTGGCCCATGGGGGGCACTATTTCATCCTCTGACACCAACAATGGGGCATAATCACCCCACTGACACCAATGAAGGGGCACAATTCCTCCCAAGGACACCAACAATGGGGCACAGTTCCTGCCAATGATGCCAACAATAGGGCACAGTTCCTGCTAATGACGCCAACAATGGGGCACAGTTCCTGCCAGTGACACCAACAATGGGGCACAGTTCCTGCCAGTGACACCAACAGTGGGGCACAGTTTCTGCCAATGACACCAACAATGGGGCATAATCCCCCCACTGACACCAACGAAGGGGAACAAATCCTCTCAAGGACACCAACAATGGGGCAAGTTCCTGCCAATGACACCAACAATGGGGCACAATTCCTCCCAAGGACACCAACGAAGGTGCACAATACCTCCCAATGACACCAACAATGGGGCACAGTTCCTGCCAATGACGCCAACAATGGGGCACAGTTCCTGCCAATGACGCCAACAATGGGGCACAGTTTCTGCCAATGACACCAACAATGGGGCATAATCCCTCCACTGGCACCAACGAAGGGGAACAATTCCTCTCAAGGACACCAACAATGGGGCAAGTTCCTGCCAGTGACACCAACAATGGGGCACAGTTCCTGCCAGTGACACCAACGGTGGGGCATAATCCCCCCCACTGACACCAACAAAGGTGCACAATTCCTCCCAATGACACCAACAATGGGGCACAGTTCCTGCCAATGACGCCAACAATGGGGCACAGTTCCTGCCAATGACGCCAACAATGGGGCACAGTTCCTGCCAATGACGCCAACAATGAGGCACAGTTTCTGCCAATGACACCAACAATGGGGCATAATCCCCCACTGACACCAACGAAGGGGAAAAATTCCTCTAAAGGACACCAACAATGGGGCAAGTTCCTGCCAGTGACACCAACATTGGGGCACAGTTGCTGCCAGTGACACCAACAATGGGGCACAATTCCTCCCAAGGACACCAACGAAGGTTCACAATTCCTCCCAATGACACCAACAATGGGGCACAGTTCCTGCCAATGACGCCAACAATATGGCACAGTTTCTGCCAGTGACACCAACAATGGGGCACAGTTCCTGCCAACAATGGGGCACAGTTTCGGCCAGTGACACCAACAATGGGGCATAACCCCCCCCCTGACACCAATAAAGGTGCACAATGACACCAACAATGAGGCACAGTTCCTGCCAGTGACACCAACAGTGGGGAACAGTTCCTGCCAGTGACACCAACGATGAGGTATGAATCTTCCCAATCAATGACACCAAAGATGGGGCTTCCCACTGATGCCAGGACATTTTGTACTTCCAGTGGGCACAGTCCACTCCCCCTCTAAAGCCTGAAGGACCATAAACTGGCTCTTTTGTTAAGAAGGTTTGGAGACCCCCAGCTTTTGACAAATCTACGATGGCTTTTACTGGTAGAACGGTTTAGCCCATAGGACAACTTTGGGAAGAGAATATTTTGTTTATAAAGGAGCGCATCCTGGCGAAAATGATATTAAATTTAAAGATGGAGTTTGATGGTCCAAGTCTTCTCCTGGCTTCTTTGTCTACTAAAATGTTCTTCAACACTTTTATGGTATCCACATTCCTCTATTTTCCTTTTGCATACTTCAGCATTTTTGAGTGGTAGCCCCTTCTAATAGGTTGCCAGGGGGTACACAAAGATATAACATGTCAAGAAACACTTTTAAGCCTTAGATTTTCAAAGGAGAGGCAAGTAGGCCCAATTCGTATAGAGTGCACATCACAATACATTGGGGGCATAGAGAAGATATTCACGTTTTTAGGGGGGGTTGTTTGATAGGTTATATACAAACAAAGAATAAATTAGAGTAATACAGTCCTCACAGGAAACGGCACTGAGCTACACCAATACTTTACAGTGGGGGAAATAATTATTTAATCCCCTGTAGTTTTTGTCAGTTTGCCCACTTACAAAGCATTGAAGGGTCTATAATTTTTATCATAGGTGTATTTTAAGTAGAGACGAAATATCAACCAAAAATCCAGAAAAAACAGACGATACAAATGTTATAAAAAAGTTTTTGATTCCCAAGCATAACATGACTTAGTACTTGGTGGAGAAACCCTTGTTGAAAAGCCCAGAGGTAAGACGTTTCTTATAGTTGGTTACGAGGTTGGCACACATCTCAGGAGGGATTTTGGTCCACTCTTCTTCACAGATCTTCTCTAAATCCTTAAGGCTTCTTGGCTGTCTCTTGTTTACTCGAAGTTTCAGCTCCCTCCATAAATTTTTTTCTAGGATTAAGTTCTGGAGACTGGCTAGGCCACTCCGTGACCTTAATGTGATTCTTCTTAAAGCACTCCTTTGTTGCCTTGGCGGTATGTTTTGGGTCATGGTCATGCTGGAAGACCCATCTTCAGTGTTCTGGCTGAGAGAAGAAGGTTCTCATCCAAGATATTACAATACATGGCCTCGTCCATTGGCCCCTCCATGCGGCAAAGTCGGTCTGTACCTTTAGCAGAGAAACAGCCCCAAAGGATAATGTTTCTACCTCCGTGCTTGACTGTAGGGATGGTGTTCTTAGGGTCATAGTCAGCATTTTTTTCCCTCCAAACACGGCAAGTCGAGGTAATTGCCAAAGAGCTCAATTTTGGTCTCATCTGACCACAGCACTTTCTCTGAATCATTTCGATGTACATTGGACCTGTAAATGTGCCTTTTTGAGAAGGGGGACCTTGCGGGTGCTGCAGGGTTTCAGTCCATTGTGTTACCAATGGTTTGTCTGGTGAATGTGGTCCCAACTGCCTTGAGATCATTCACAAGCTCCTCCCGTGTAGTTCTGGGCTGATCCCTCACTTTTCTCACGATCATCCTCACCCCATGAGGTGAAATCTTGCATGGAGCTCCAGACCGAGGGCGATTGATGGTTATTTTGTATTTCTTCCATTTGCGAATAATCGCTCCAGCAGTTGTCTGCTTCACACCAAGCTTCTTACTGGTGGTCTTGTAGCCCATTCCAGCCTTGTGCAGGTCTACAGTCTTGTCCCTGACGTCTTTTGACAGCTCTTTGGTCTTGCCCATGATGGTGAGGTTTGAATGGAAGAAAGAGATTCTGTGGAAAGGTGTCTTTTATACGCATAACGAGTTGTCGTTAGGTGAACCTTCTTAAAATGACAGGACTAACCTGTGTACCACATGAGCACCTACTGTACTGTTGGAGCCAGAATTATTGTTGGTTGGTAGGGGATCAAATACTTATTTTACTCTCTGCAACTGCAACATTTGTATCATGTGTTTTTTGGTTGATATTCTGTCTCTATCATTTAAATTACACCTATTATAAAAAGACCCTTCATTTTTGTTGTAAGTGGGCAAACTTACAAATTCTACAGGCGATCAAATAATTATTTTCCCCCACTCTACATAGTTGGCACCATGTAAATTGTCCAATATGTGGGTAACAAGCTGACAAATGTGACAGCAAGTGTGTAACAAAAGTGGGTAACACATTATCAATACTAAATATAAATGGGGAAACAAAGGAGCAACTGTGACAATACAATGGCAATTTTATGAATACATGGGCAAGATACTAGCAATGACAGCAATACTACATAGGCAATACATGGTGCCCGGTCTGCCTGTTATTTTTGTGCTCTGATGCAAAACATGTTTAAAGTGTAAGTAAACCCCCCTATCGTTTTCACCCAAGGAATCTGCCATCTTTGCCTCTGTTTAATCCACAACTGCCATGATGCTGCACATGTGATCAGTTATGACACCAGCCATTGGATGGTTTGACAGTTTGGTTGAGAGCACAACCAATGGGAGTGTTACATTTCCGGCACGTGCCAGAAATAAAACTGTTTTATGGATGGGTTTACTTCCGCTTTAAGTCTAGCCTACTAAATGCAGAAAGGATCACTGTAAAAAATGTACTAACCCATTGCATTCAATCAGGATTCCCACCCTTGCGTTAGTGGTATGTGACGGACCTTCTTCCATACAGGGGTTGGACAAATATAAAACACTACATGATTTGCAGGTGTGAAAGTGACGACATGTTTCACATTGAAAGTGGAAGTGATGTAACATTTTTTTGCTTCCGCTGTGTGATGAGACCTAGCTAACAGGTGGGAATCTTGCATAGGCGTGCACACAGGGTGTGCCGGAAGTGCCTAGGCACACCCTAATCTGGGGGATCGATCTCTATTTTCCTCCTAGAGCGGCTAAAAATAGGCTTCTGCTCCTCTCCTTCCTGCCAGCATTCAGCTGCCTCAGGAGGAAGATACGGGGGATTGGTACCAGTAAATGCTGCCCCTGCCACCCCTCCTGTCCCTGCTCCTCTTGTTTCTGCTGCCCGGCCCCATGTGCACTCCCCTGGTCCCTACTCCCCCCCCCCACAGCTCTGCCCGCTTCCCCTCTCCTCTCCCACCAGCTGTTGTGAAGGATCGTTTCAGGATGGAGAGCGGGGAAGGTGCCTGTAAATATGTCATTTGCTGGCCCCTTCCTTTTCTGAACGAACACAGTGAGTGAGCAGTATCAACCGATCACTGTGTTCATTCTTAACTGCAGTATAGTAAACTGTGTTGTTGTGTGAATGAACCGCTCTGTACAGCGCACTTCCCCTTTATTCACTGTCCAGTGCAGCTGGGGCTGCAGACAAAGGGACTGGGGAATCTCTGTCCTCAGTCTGTTTTCTGTCTCAAAAGTGAGACATCAGGGGTCTGTTTAAAATCCTGGTATTTCACCAAAGCCCCCAGCAGGGCTCCTTTAAAATTGTAATATAAAAATAATATTGTAAAAAATAATACAAAAATAAAGTTGTATAAAAAAATAAAAAACTGCAGACACGGTACACTGCTCCACTGACACCGTTCTCTGACCAGGACTGTCACGTGCCAGCAGTAAGGCCTGGTGGCGGCGCAATCATGGTTTGGGCAGCCATATTTTGGTATTCTGTAGGCCCCATCATCACTTTGAAAGGTAGAGTCACTGGCAGCGACTATGTACAACTTTTGGCTGACCATGTGCCGCATTTACCAAGGCCATAATGCTCCTATTCACACAGGTGGTGTTGTCAAACTGTGGTTTGCTGAGCATGCAGAGGAATCCTCGCACCTTTCCCCTGCGCCACAGTCACCGGACCTCAATATCATAGAGCCACTGTGGTCATTTTAGAGAACAGGATTCTGACTAGCTTTACGCTTCGAGGATCTCTGCGAGAACAGTTTGACAACTGAATGATTTTTGCATGAAGGGTGGTATCAGATTCCATTATTCACCACCAAAGACTTATATTTTTCAATTCCCAGGAGAACTCAAGCCATCTTGGATGCCAATAGTGTTCCAACACCATATTAGGTAACTATTTTATTCTTTTACCATACTTGTTTCTATAATTTTGTCCAACCTCTGTAGGTGGTCAGTGTAAAAGGATTTCCTTAACCACTTCCCGCCCGCCATATAGCAGAATGAGGTGCACAAAGTGGTTAAGTTATCCTGACTGGATGTCATGTGATGTCCAGCAGGATAAGCCGCGATTGCGCCCCCGCAGGGAGGCGCGGCACGGTGATCGTTGGTGTGGCGTGTCAGTCTGACATATTGCATCACCGATCTCGGTAAAGAGCCTCTGACGTAGGCTCTTTACCATGTGATCAGCTGTGCCCAATCACAGCGTAAACAGGGAGAGCCGTTTATCGGCTTTTCCTCCACTCGCACTGACAGACACAAGTAGAAGAGAGACGATTGGCTGATTGATTATCAGTGCAGCCCCCCCAAGGATGCCCACCCAGGACCACCAGGTATGCCCACCCATGACCACCAGGGTTGCCAATCAGTCCCCATTAGAGGTGCCCAACAGTAATGCCTGCCAGTGCCTCCTCATCAGTGCTGCGTATTAGTGCCACCTATCAATGCCCATCAGTGCTGCATATTAGTGCCTCATCATCAGTGCCACCTCATCAGTGTCCATCAGTGAAGGAGAAAAAATACTTATTTACAAAATTTTATAACAGAATCAAAGAAAGACCTTTTTGTTTTTTCAAAATTTTCAGCCCTTTATTACTTGTTTAGCAAAAAATAAAAACCCCAGTGGTGATAAAATAACACCAAAAGAAATCTCTATTTTTCTGAATGATAATGATAAAAATTGTGTTTGTGCACAGTGTTGCATGACCGCGAAATTGGCATTTAAAATGTGACAGCGCTGAAAATTGTCCTGGGCAGGAAGGGGGGAAGTGCCCTGTATTGAAGTGGTTAAAGGCTAAGTTCACCTTTAGGAGAAAGTTACATGTTATACCTGTATTCAGGGTGTAACATTCTATTCCCTCTCCTCTTGCCACCAGAGCCTACTTCCCTCCCTGTGACAGTGGACAAGGGTTCTTCCCTCCCACAACCACTGTCACATTTCCAAACAGTGTGGCTTTGTGGGACACAGCCGTGTCATTCATTCACAGCAATCTGTGAATAGATGAATTACAAATCCCATCTTTCACCACAGCAGGCAGACTTGTAGCTTCAATGGACCATAAGCATGCTCATCAGCTTGCCCATAGTCCATTCACACTGCCTACAGCTCTGTAACTGAAAGCCCGCACAGAGCTGCAGACACAGAGCTGTAGGCAGTGTGTGCAGGAGCCTGATATTGCGTCCGTGATCCACCAATGACGGGTGCAATGCTCCACAGGCTCTTGTGAAAAATAAAAAAAAACAAATGCCCATTTTTTTTCCCCACAAAAATATGTGCATTTAATACTTTTTTTAAAAAAAGTGAATTTAGCCTTTACATTGGCGGCCAGCAAAAAGTAATGGCCACATTAGTGATCATTTGGGTAAAAGCACACTTATAGACCACTCGTAAGAATGTTGCAGTAAATGAATTACGAGGAGCACACTAGAGCGGTTACTGCAGTGAGGAGTGAATTATCAGAAAACGTAGCATTGACAGTGAGGGAGTGCCATCAGAGAATGTAGTGTGGATGGTGGAGGAGAGCTGTCAGAATGTAGTGTGGATGGTGGAGGAGAGCTGTCGGAGAGTGTAGTGTGGATGGTGGAGGAGAGCTGTCGGGGAATGTAGTGTGGATGGTGGAGGAGAGCTGTCGGAGAATGTAGTGTGGATGGTGGAGGAGAGCTGTCGGAGTATGTAGTGTGGATGGTGGAGGAGAGCTGTCGGAAAATGTAGTGTGGATGGTGGGAGAAGAGCTGTCGGAGAATGTAGTGTGGATGGTGGGAGGAGAGCTGTCAGAGAATGTAGTGTGGATGGTGGGAGGAGAGCTGTCGGAGAATGTAGTGTGGATGGTGGAGGAGAGCTGTCGGAGAATGTAGTGTGGATGGTGGGAGGAGAGCTGTCGGAGAATGTAGTGTAGATGGTGGAGGAGAGCTGTCGGAGTATGTAGTGTGGATGGTGGAGGAGAGCTGTCGGAGAATGTAGTGTGGATGGTGGGGAGGTGAGCTGTCAGAGAATGTAGTGTGGATGGTGGAGGAGAGCTGTCGGAGAATGTAGTGTGGATGGTGGAGGAGAGATGTCGGAGAATGTAGTGTGGATGGTGGAGGAGAGCTGTCGGAGAATGTAGTGTGGATGGTGGAGGTGAGCTGTCAGAGAATGTAGTGTGGATGGTGGGGGGGAGAGCTATCGGAGAATGTAGTGTGGATGGTGGGAGGAGAGCTGTCGGAGAATGTAGTGTGGATGGTGGAGGAGAGCTGTCGGAGAATGTAGTTTGGATGGTGGGGGGAGAGCTGTCTGAGAATGTAGTGTGGATGGTGGAGGAGAGCTGTCGGAGAATGTAGTGTGGATGGTGGGGGGAGAGCTGTCGGAAAACGTAGTGTGGATGGTGGGAGGAGAGCTGTAGGAGAATGTAGTGTAGATGGTGGAGGAGAGCTGTCGGAGAATGTAGTGTGGATGGTGGAGGAGAGCTGTCGGAGAATGTAGTGTGGATGGTGGAGGAGAGCTGTCGGAAAATGTAGTGTGGATGGTGGGAATAGAGCTGTCGGAGAATATAGTGTGGATGGTGGGAGGAGAGCTGTTGGAGAATGTAGTGTAGATGGTGGGGGGGAGAGCTGTCAGAATGTAGTGTGGATGGTGGAGGAGATCTGTCGGAGAATGTAGTGTGGATGGTGGGAGGAGATCTGTCGGAGAATATAGTTTGGATGGTGGGAGGAGAGCTGTCGGAGAATGTAGTGTAGATGGTGGAGGAGAGCTGTCGGAGAATGTAGTGTGGATGGTGGAGGAGAGCTGTCGGAGAATGTAGTGTGGATGGTGGAGGAGATCTGTCGGAGAATGTAGTGTGGATGGTGGAGGAGAGCTGTCGGAGAATGTAGTGTGGATGGTGGGGGGAGAGCTGTCGGAGAATGTAGTGTGGATGGTGGGGGAGAGCTGTCGGAGAATGTAGTGTGGATGGTGGGAGGAGAGCTGTCGGAGAATGTAGTGTGGATGGTGGAGGAGAGCTGTCGGAGAATGTAGTGTGGATGGTGGAGGAGATCTATCAGAGAATGTAGTGTGGATGGTGGAGGAGAGCTGTCGGAGAATGTAGTGTGGATGGTGGGGGGAGAGCTGTCGGAGAATGTAGTGTGGATGGTGGAGGAGAGCTGTCGGAGAATGTAGTGTGGATGGTGGAGGAGAGCTGTCGGAGAATGTAGTGTGGATGGTGGGAGGAGAGCTGTCGGAGAATGTAGTGTGGATGGTGGAGGAGAGCTGTCGGAGAATGTAGTGTGGATGGTGGAGGAGAGCTGTCGGAGAATGTAGTGTGGATGGTGGGGGGAGAGCTGTCGGAGAATGTAGTGTGGATGGTGGAGGAGATCTGTCGGAGAATATAGTTTGGATAGTGGGAGGAGAGCTGTAGGAGAATGTAGTGTAGATGGTGGAGGAGAGCTGTCGGAGAATGTAGTGTGGATGGTGGAGGAGAGCTGTCGGAGAATGTAGTGTGGATGGTGGGAGGAGAACTGTCGGAAAATGTAGTGTGGATGGTGGGAATAGAGCTGTCGGAGAATATAGTGTGGATGGTGGGAGGAGAGCTGTCGGAGAATGTAGTGTGGATGGTGGGGGAAGAGCTGTCGGAAAACGTATTGTGGATGGTGGGAGGAGAGCTGTTGGAGAATGTAGCGTGGATGGTGGAGGAGAGCTGTCGGAGAATGTAGTGTAGATGGTGGGGAGAGAGCTGTCAGAATGTAGTGTGGATGGTGGAGGAGATCTGTCGGAGAATATAGTTTGGATGGTGGGAGGAGAGCTGTCGGAGAATGTAGTGTAGATGGTGGAGGAGAGCTGTCGGAGTATGTAGTGTGGATGGTGGAGGAGAGCTGTCATAAAATGTAGTGTGGATGGTGGGAGGAGAGCTGTCGGAAAATGTAGTGTGGATGGTGGAGGAGATCTGTCGGAGAATGTAGTGTGGATGGTGGAGGAGAGCTTTTAGCTACAATTTTTTAGATGTTTACAGGTCTAGTGGCTTCTATTTTTTAACTATTGCAGTGTTATCTTATAGTCACATACTCAAAATAGACGGGATTCTCAAGATGGTCTTTCCCAAATATATCGAGTGGAACAAAAGCACGACCGGAAGAGTGTGATTGTACAGATACAGGAAGTGATGGCACAAATGGGGAGGAAGTGATGTCAGGTGCAGACAGGAAGTGATATACAGACATGAATTGAGGTAATGTATGAACAGGAAGTGATGTAGGAGGTCTAAAAAGGAAGTTCCGGGTGAGAGGTGAGTTGGGAGGAAGTAGAGGAGACATTGCTGGAACTGGAAGCAGAGGAGGTAAAAAGTTATTATTTTATATTTACACCCAGTATCCTCCCCGTCATGTCCGTCTTCTTTTTCCATAGTCACTGTGACATCTTTTATCTCCAAGAGATGCTGATATTCACACACATGAATGAACACATATATACTCATCGGCCCCTTTATTAGGTACACCTTATTAGTATCGGGTTGGACCCCCTTTTGCATTCATTCTTCATGGCATAGATCCAACAATGTGATGGAAACATTCCCTCCATCAGGTTTTGGCCAATATTGACATAATAGCATCACTGCAGATTTGTCGGCTGCAGATCCATGATGCCAAACTCCCGTTCCTCCACATCGCAGAGCCAGTGCTCTATTGGATGAGATGTGGTGAGTGTGGAGGCCATTGGAGTACAGTGACCTCATTGTCCAATGGTGAGATGATTGGAGCTTTGTGACATGGTGGATTATCCTGCTGGAAGGAGCCATCAGAAGATGGGGACACTGTAGTCATAAAGGGATGGACATGGTCAGCAACAATACTCAGGTGGGCCATGGTGTTTAAACGATGCTCAATTGGTACTAAGGGGCACAAATTGTGCCAAGAAAATATCCCCCACACCATTACACCACCAGCCTGAACCGTTGATACAAGGCAGGATGGATCCATGCTTTCATGTTTATGCCAAATTTGAGTTACTGTTGGCTTTCTATCATCTGGAACCAGTCTGCCAATTCTCATCTGACCTCTGACGTCAACAAGGCATTTTCATACACACAACTTCCCCTCACTGGATATTTTCTCTTTTTCGGACCATTCTCTGTAAACCCGAGGGATGGTTTTGCATGAAAATCCCAGTAGATCAGCAGTTTTTGTCAACTGGGGAAGGCCAGCTAACACACAGGCAGGGTAGCCGACCTGCACATGCTCAGTTATGTATTTTATGCTGGAGAGAACATTTCCTGTTTCAATTTGAGTTCAGGTCACATGGTATTGACATCACACATGTGGGAGTGTATACAGATCCTAAATGACAGCCCAGTCCCTCCCTCCTCCTCCTTGCCCACTAACTAAGAAAGAACACAGTGGGTGGGATGTCACATCTTTATTCATGGAGGCTCCGCCTCCCATAAAAGCCACATGGACACAGGCTGTAGTGGATTTCTAGAGGCAGTGATTCCATAAATGGGATAACACCGCTGTACATGTTTTTGCAGCATCAGTTCCAGCCTGCAGACGTTCAGATTGAGGTAATAGATATTTATATACTTTTACAAATACAATTATTTTTACAATTGATAAATTCATAAATAATACATATCGTGCCAAAAATGTATTGTTTTATTTATTTTTTTATTTTTGTGATCCTTCTTTCTCTCTTTCTGTGCCTTTCCTCCTTTCTCTCTCTCCCCCCTGTCATCCTCATCCTCCTCCCAGCTGGCAACCCACTGCCACCTTCCTAACAACCCACCCCCTGTCATCCTCATTCATCACACCTGGCAACCCACTTCAACCCTAAGAACACCCCACCCCGTCATTATCATCCTCACCACACCTGACCATTAACGGCAATCTTGAAAACACCCCATCACCTGTCATACTCATCCTCATGTTCATCACATCTGTGCAACCTTGCTACCCACTGCAACCTTGCTAATATCTCACCCCCTGTCATTCTTATTTTCATCACACCTGACCATTAACTGAAAACTTGAAAACACCCCATCCACAGTCATCCTCATCCTCATCACATCTGACCATTAACTGCAACCTTGAAAACAAACACCCTACTACCTGTCATCCTCATCCTCATCACACCTGGCAACCCACTGATATCTTGCTAACACCCCACCCCCTGTCATCCTCATTCTCATCACACCAGGCAACCCACTGCAAACGTAATAACACCCCACCCCCTGTCATCCTCAACTTCATCACACCTGACCGTTAACTGCAACCTTGGAAACACCCCATCCCCGGTCATCCTCATCACATATGTCCATCCACTGCAAACCTTGCTAACATCTCACCCCCTGTCATCCTCATCTTCATCACACCTGACCATTAACTGCAACCTTGAAAACACCCCATCCCCTGTCATCCTCATCCTCATCACATCTCATCTGACCATTAACTGTAACCTTGAAAAGAAACACCCCACCACCTGTCATCCTCATCACACCCGGCAACCCACTGATATCTTGCTAACACCCCGCTCCCTGTCATCCTCATCCTCATCACACCCTGCAACCCACTGATATCTTGCTAACACCCCGCTCCCTGTCATCCTCATCACACCCTGCAACCCACTGATATCTTGCTAACACCCCGCTCCCTGTCATCCTCATTCTCATCACACCTGGCAACCCACTGATATCTTGCTAACACCCCACCCCCTGTCATCCTCATTCTCATCACACCTGGCAACCCACTGCAACCTTGATAACACCCCACCCCCTGTCATCCTCATCTTCATCACACCTGACCATTAGCTGCAACCTTGAAAACACCCCATCCTCTGTCATACTCATCCCTTTATGTTCATCACAACTGTCCTTCCACTGCAAACCTTGCTAACACCCCATCCCCTGTCATCCTCATCCTCATCACATCTGTCCATCCACTGCAAACCTTGCTAACACTCCACCCCCTGTCATCCTCATCCTCTTTTTCATCACACCTGGCAACCCAATACACAATCATTGCACAATTATAGGAGGACAATCCATGGGCACATACCATAAAGCTTCAAAATGTTGCATGATAACATTACAATCTTTTTAATTCATTATTAGTAAAAATATTATATATATATATATATATATATATATATATATATATATATATATATATATATATTTATTATATAATATATTATATATATATATAATATTTTATATATATATATATTTTACAACTAATAATATACTAAATGTTTATAATTTTTTTTTCTCAGAATGCCTAGCTGTTTTGTTCCTGGATGTTCCTCTTCTTGGCGTACAAAGGACACTGCTTTGTATAGTTTCCCTAAAGAGGAGGCTAGACTAAGACTTTGGCTACAGAATATGAATATACGACAGAATGATCTCGAGTATCACGTCACACGTATACGCCAAATGGGAAGTAAAACCTTCAGAGTTTGTTCAAAACATTTCACAGAGAATTACTATGTAATGGGGGGACAAGGCCTTTCTTTACGTTTTGACGCCATCCCGACCCTTAAAATGCCACCTGCTCTTGAACCCCAAATAGCGGAGCATTATGAACACAATTACGGCAAGCGACAGAAGTTGATCACTGACCCATCTGAGGGTGAAGTAAGGAGTGATGAGTCCTCCTCATTCCTTGGAATCTCGCAAACGTCAAGTGGCTTGAATGGTCTTCTATCTACGGACTCACCAGAGGGGGAAGCCACCTCATCTATAGTGCTGAGTTCAGAACCCATTTATCAAACTGATCCTGCGTCCCCAGAAATGCTGGCAGATGAAATTGAAGTTTCTACATCAGATGTTTTCAGAGAAAGTTTAACTACATTTTCGAAAAAACGTAAAAAAAAAAGCTCTCCAAAAAAACTAAAAACGACAATAGGCGCGAGCACCGAATACTTCCCAGGACAAAAACATAAAGCAATACAGATTGATAAATTATTTATGAAAAAAAATAAAAACGTACAGGTGTCCATTCCAACATTGACAAATTCTATTGGCATTCAGTGTGATTTGGTAAGTCTTCCTCCGCTCACGCCTTTGGCTCGAGCAATTTCATTTTTTGAACCCAAAAAATGGAGTCAAAGTGGGGAACCTTTGTTATTGCAATCATCGTTGTGTGAGGCTGATGGTCCAGAACAACCAAGTACACCTCCAGTGACCTATTTAACTGAACAAGCTATCGCAGAGGATTGTCTGAATCGTAGATCCGCTGATCTATCCACTATTCATTTTTGGGGAGATTCCAAAATTGAAGACAATGCAAAACCCAAAAACGCATTACAGGAAGAGAGTTACCATCCATGTGTGAAGGAGGAGGAGGTGGAAAATTTACAAGAAATGAAAGAAGATTTTCTAATTGATCCCAATGATCCCGATGCTTCCTTCATTCATATAGAAGACCAAGCCGATAAAAAATTAGCAACTGAGAGGAAATTTATTGTGTTTGAGAGTTGCTTAAATGAGCTATTACTGAGCAACAAATGCAAATTTAACGAAAATTGTCAAGGAAGATTGATTAAAATAAAAAAATATCTTGTTGGTTCCGCATTAGTTGTTAAAGGCTACTGCAGTGAACGCCACAAATTTCATTTGTGGAGCAGCCAACCGTTTGTTGGAAAAATGCCTGCAGGAAATCTTCTGATTTCCGGTTCTATTCTATGCAGTGGTTCGAATTTTGATAAAGTTTCCAATTTTTTCTATTTGCTTGGCCTATGTGGAATTTCGCAAGCCACTTATTATAAGAATCAAAATTTCTACCTTTTTCCGATCATCAATCATCACTGGTATGAAGAACGCAAAGATGTCCTAACCAAAATTGGACAACGTCCAGTTGCTCTGGCAGGTGATGGACAATGCGATTCACCTGGATTTAGTACCAAATATTGCACTTATACCTTCCTAGACCTGAATACTGACAAAATAATTGATTTTCAGGTAGAGCAAAGTAAAATGGGAGTCTCTTCAGTGTCTTTAGAAAAAATCGCATTCGTAAAAGCTCTCCAACGGTTAAAAGATGACAATGTGAAGATTAAAATCATAGCTACCGATCGTCATGTCAGTATTAGAAAACTTCTAAAAGAGCAGCATAAAGGAATAATACACAAATTTTATGTGTGGCACTTTGCAAAATCGATAGGAAACAAATTGCACCAAGCTAGTAAGAGGAGAAATTCACGTGAACTGGCAGCTTGGGTGTCTCCTGCTAAAAAACATTTATGGTGGTGTGCTAGCACTTGCAAGCATAATGTGGAGCTGCTAAAAGAAAAGTGGATGTCCCTCGTGTTTCATGCGAGCAACATTCATTCATGGACAGATGGACAGCTCTACAAACAATGCAGCCATGAAGAAATGCTGCACAATGAGGAAGAGGAACATGTTTGGCTTTTGGAGGGATCTGCAGCCCATCAAAGAATGAAGGACATTGTTCATGATCCTCGAATTTTGAAAGACCTTGAACATTTGTCAACTTTCTGCCACACTGGAAATTTAGAGGTATTTCATAGTATGACATTGAAATGTAGATCTAAACGTCATCGTTTTGGAATTGATGGTATCGTAGCGCGTACACAACTTGCCGCATTAGATTACAATCGAAATGTTGGCAGAGAGCAAGCTGTTGTTATCAAACCAAAATCCGGTGGCGCACCAATACATACTCCTAAATACAGATACATCTACAGTAAGGCCAAGAAAGAATGGATTGTTGCAAAAATGTATGACGATACCACTCAAAAATTGATGATTGATATTTTAGCTGATTCAATGTCATTGGCAGCTGGTGATCTCAAAGTGGACTGGATTCCAAGACGAAGCTATGAACCTGAAAATATAGCTCCTTTTCCATGTCCTGAAAAACCTGATATTCTACAAAGATATCTTTCAAGATTTAACCATTAAAAATGTTATTGTGTTGAAAATTCATATTCTTTTCTTTGTGTAAGATTCTTGAAAGACTTATGTAAAATGAAAGGCTAAATTCACTTTTTTTTTCTTCTTCTTCTAAATTCCAGCTTCCCTATGTACCAATAGAGCATTCATGTAATTTTTTTGCAAAAATATCAAAGCTTTCCATAAAACCTACAGACACCTACCTTACTGTCCTTAATCCATGTTTCCAAACGTATCTGTCAGGTCACCTGTATCCGGGTGACAGATGCACCCCGTTGGGGTCAGGAGTGCACCGCTATGATAGTGGACCCTAAGGTTGACTGCTGCAGATGGAACTCGGGGTGGTTCAGGAAGGCAGGTCCCCTGGAGCACCAACACGGATCCCACAGTGAGTTAGAGCATATATTCCCCAGGGCGCAGAGTCTAAGAGCCAGTTGGTGTTCACCAGAGCCTCTAGTGGTGAGGATGGACTGGGCTGCAACTGGCTCCAGGTCGCGGACCCAAGGGTCTCCAAGCTCACGCTCACGGTAGACTACAGGAAGATGGAGAGGAAACAGCAGCCCAGGACAGCAAGGATTAGTAAGGAGGTAGCCAAATGTCGGGGCGACTAGCAGACAAAGACAACAGAGTACACGCCAAGGTTAAGGGTCACAGGCAAACAGGGATGGTCGGGAACACGCCAAAGATCAGGGTCACGAGCAGACAGGAATAGTTAAGAACAGGCCAAAGTCGGTAACCGGAATCAGATATAGGAAACACAGCAAGTACACACAGAGGCTAACACACAATGGATGATCAGCACTGCTGGCTTGCAGTGCACAGGTTAATATAGGGTTCCCTGATAGGGCCTGGGGTGGGGCCATGCTTAGAGGAGAGGTTACAAAAGCAGTCAGGTGAGGGTCAGCTGGTCTCTAGAGATGAACACATGGAGACAGGTATGCTGATCGACAAACTCGATCCGATTGTTGGCTGTCAGAAACCATGAATCAGACTGAGACAGAAGTACAGTTAAATCACACTTATTTAATAAAAAAAGGTAAACAGAGTAAACAAAGTCAAAACATAGCCAGAGTTCAGGAACCGGAACGGATAGGCAGACAAGCCAAAATGTCAGGGAGCCGGAGATGAGCATAGTAGAACAGTAAGCAGGATCTGGAGCCAGAAGGAATGTCAGCCAAGCAAGTCTTTAAGGCCCCTTTCACACTGGGGTATAGGCGGTAAAGCGCCGCTATTTTGGGATGGGGGCACAGGGGGGCCTGGGATGTTGTCAATGAGGGATCCCTAGGATGGGGGCACAGAGGGATCCCTGGGATGGGGGAAATAAGGGATTCCTGGGATGGGGGCATAGAGGGATCCCTGGGATGGGGGCATAGAGGGATCCCTGGGATGGGGGCATAGAGGGATCCCTGGGATGGGGGCATAGAGGGATCCCTGGGATGAGGGCACAGAGGGGCCCCTGGGATGGGGGCAATGAGGGATCCCTGGGATGGGAGCAATGAGGGATCCCTGGGATGGGGGAAATGAGGTATCCCTGGGATGGGGGCAATGAGGGATCCCTGGGATGGGGGCACAGAGGGGCCCCTGGGATGGGGCCCTGGGATGGGAGCAGAGAGGGACAGATGGCAACTCTTTGCTTTGGGGAAGAGGGGGTCGGATTGGAAAATATCCCCATACCACCCACCCCCCTACTATACACAGAACTCAGAATGAGCGTGGCTCCTGCTGTGTAAGATCTCTCCTCCCCATCTCCTCCCCCTTCTGTCTGTTTACATCGGAGCCGAGGAGGAGGATCCTCAGTGAGTCTGTGTGATGTGCTGCAGGCTCAGGCGGGAGAGATGTCGGCTGCCACAGAGGTGAATCACGGATGATATCCTGAGTCCTGAGTGCCTGACACTAGCGAGCCTCTGTCAGCCTAGTTGCCGGAGCTCAGTACTGGGACTTGTTCCGGCACTGGGCCCGGGGATAAGCAGAGATTGAGATGGAGGTACGCTCATGCGGCCCCCTGCTGGCCCTCGGGCAGTGCCCGAGTGCCCTAATGGTCAGTCCCCCCCTGCCTGGGACATCCCTGCAATCTCTGGGGGTAAATCCTGTACAGCCTCTGGGGGGTATAATAAACCCTGTGTAAAAATTTCACCTGCATCAACTTGTCCTTGGAGAAGACTTATGCCCCGTACACACGATCAGATTTTCCGACAACAAATGTTGGATATGAGCTTGTTGGCTGAAAGTCCGACCATGTGTATGCTCCATCGAACATTTGTTGTCGGACTCTCCACCAACAAATGTTGGTTATCAGGTTCTCAAATTTTCCGCCAACAAAATTTTGTTGTCGGAATTTCCGATCAGGTGTACACAAGTCCGACGCACAAAAGTTCACGCATGCTCGGAATCAAGCAGAAGGAGCCACACTGGCTATTGAACATCCTTTTTCTCGGCTCGTCGTACGTCTTGTACGTCACCATGTTCCCACGTTCGGAATTGCTGGCCAACATTTGTGTGTATGCAAAACAAGTTGGAGCCAACAACCTTCGAACAAAGTTCCACGGTTTTGTTGTCGGAAAGTCCGATCGTGTGTACGGGGCTTAACACCCTAACACTATCATCCAAACAGTCATCCCAATCCTCCCTAAGTCTGGAAGGTCGGCTTTCCACTTTTCCTAGAGCTTTTCCATCTTGGGAGATTCAACACTCAACAAGGCCAGGTACAGAGTGGACAGAGATTTCGTTAATGATTCTTGCGCTAAGAGTTCCTCGATGGGGTCCATAGATTGGGTGGGGATGGGAACTGGGCCGGAGCAGCATGTCTTAATTGCATGCATCTGAAATACATCCAGCCAGGTAAGTGAAAATTAGCTTTGAGATCCTGGAAGGGGCGTAGGGCCCCTGCCAAGAACACATCCCCAATAGTTTTAATGCCGTATCGGGCCCACACCTGGGGGTCAGGAATACAGCGGAACTGCAGAAGACAGGGGTTCCCCCACAGCGGGGTAAAGGGAGACCATCGATTGGGTCGGCCGAACCTACACCTGGTCACCCCCAAACCCTCATGGTCGTTCTAGTAGGAAGCGGAAGGTCGGCATAGCCCTGACAGCCCCTACAGTGCCTTGAAAAAGTATTCATACCCATTGAAATTTTCCGCATTTTGTCATGTTGCAACCCAAAACGTAAATGTATTTTATTGGGATTTTATGTGATAGACCAACACAAATTGGCACATCATTGGCACATAATTGTGAAGTGGAAGGAAAATGATAAATGGTTTTCAAAATTTGTATTCAGCCCCCCTGAGTCAATACTTTGTAGAGCCACCTTTCACTGCAATTACAGCTGCAAGTCTTTTTGGGTTTGTCTCTACCAGCTTTGCACATCTAAAGAGTGACATTTTTGCCCATTCTTCTTTGCAAAATAGCTCAAGCTCTGCCAGATTGGATGGAGAGCGTCTGTGAACAGCAACCAAATTCATTAAAGATATCCAACATGGCCTTTAGAGACTCGTCGGCATCCTGGAGATATAACAGTGCGTTGTCGGCATATAGTGAGATTTTTTCCTCTAGGGATTGTCCACCGCAGAGACTTTTCGGAACAAGGAGTGGGAGGCATAAATTAGGTCACAATGGGAGAGAGTGCGGAAGGTAGAGGAGTGACATGTAAACAGGTGAAAATTATGCCAGACGTCCATTAGGGCAAAAGTACTGGCCCACTGTGGCAAACCTGGGGCCCATCCAGAGGCAGACTGGAGCCTGTCCAGATCCGGGGAGAGGGGGTCAAATTGAAGTCCCCAACTACGAGAACATTATTGACCCCATACCCTATCACCACCTGCATGATACTGGAGGGCAGGACAGTGACCACTGGAGGCGGCAAATAGATCCCCACCAGTACACAAGGCACAGAAACTATCAAGGCATGCATAACAATATATCTTCCTCAGGGTCTGTCCTGATACACAAACAGCTTCCGTTTCAGCTTTTGGATATCAGTACACTTACCCCCTTCGAGTAGCTGGAATATGTTGCGTGGTAATGTGCACCCACCCAGGCTTTTAAGGCTCAAAATATTAGACCCAAGGAGGTGGGTTTTCTGCAGGACACAGATGTGTGGTGAGTACTTCCGTAGAAAATTAAATACTAAGGAACATTTATGGGTGGAATTAAGTCCCTGCACATTCCAAGAGACTATGCATACCTGAGCCATGCTAGTTGGTAAGTACATTGAGAACCGCAGGTCACCCACAGTGCCCAAATTCCCGCCCTCCAGGGAAGCCCGCAGCAGGGGGGTTCCGTTCCATCATGGGACCAAACAATCCCAGCCCGCCAAGCCACTTCAGAACTATCATCTTGTGTGAGAAAAATCAAGCCATACTGGAAAGGAACATAGCATTTAAACTGTACTTTAGTGAAAATAAAATAAAAACCCAACATATAATTCAACATATACTGTAACATCCTGCCAGCAACTGCTAGCAGCCCTTTGCCCCCAGACCTACCTAAAATGAGACCGTATTAGACCCAAATAAGCTGCCAGAGGGCAACAAATAACTGGGGGATGTGTGTCAGATGCAGAGACATAGGAATCTCAACATAGTCTATCACCTGGAACCAATAAGGGAAAAACAATCATAAAAGTTCCATTGGAGATGCTGTAGTGTAATGTCACCAGAGCCGTGTGCTTGGTAATCACCTGGGCTATGCCAGAGGCACATAACTTAGAACTGTTATTCCAACAGAGACCAACAGGACTGTAAACCTCACAGGTGAGCAGCACCCGTGCAATTCAAGGGTCAGCCGACCCCAGCTATGCTACGCCAAGCACACAGCCACTGCCATTGGGATAACTTTAGCAAGGAAAACCAGCCAGGGAGAATCCCTGAGTGACAGGAAAGATTATCAAGGGTGTAAGAAATGTGCTTCATCTCAGAGGGGATAAAGTCTCCAATCAGTTAGCGGCATTCCTTGGAGATGTAAAAAAGGGGATTGTCTGCCCATCCACCACTCTCGGCTTAGCTTAGAAAAGCACGCTATACTTGATACCTTTGGTGCGTAAGGCTGCTTTAACAGAATCAAAGGACGGTGGAGCTTCTGGGTCTCTACGATGAAATCCGGGAACAACATTATGCGGTTGTTCTGATACACCAGCTCTCCTGCCGCTCTGGCGCTCTCAGAAACTCATCCCAGGCTCTGAAGTTGAGAAGGCGCAGAATGAATGTGCGAGGGGGGCCTGGCTGCAGTGGCACACGGTGGGCCCTCTCAACCGTGAAGGAGATAGCTGAGCCGCTGGCAACAGGGATCTAAACAGCTCTTCTGTAAACACAGTGGGGTTCTTACCCTCCGCTCCCTCCGCCAGAACAACAATGCGGAGGTTGTTCCATCTGCAGCGGTTCTCTGCGTCCTCGGCACGGTGTTCCAGCACATTGACCCTGGAGTGCAGGGAGCGGAGCGCACCTGAGTTGTCCGCCACACTGTCTCAAGCAGACCCGTGTCTCAGCAGCAGACAGGCAGGAGCGGACTTTGTCCAGGTCTTGTCGGACGAGTCCCACATCTAGCTGGACCACCTCAATTTTAGTGGTGAGGGTCGTCTGGCATTCCGCAACGGCCGCCTGGCAGGTAGCTAGGGCCACACGATGACCTCCAGGATGCTTGGGGTGGATGCATCCGATCCCTCTGGGAGCTCCGTCTGGGACGTCATGTTGCCACGTGGCGGCTGGCCCCCTTCCCCCGCCGATTCTCAGGGCTGGCTGCAGCTGTTATTTCTGGGGGAAAACTGAGCTTTTTTCCTCCCCTGCCTCACCCAGCATGTTTAGGAGGCATCCACCTCGGGAACAGGCTCAAAAACACCCGGCCAGGATAGCAATATTAGTTTCCCTGCAGCAAGCTCCGGAATAGACGGCTGCTCACTCCGCCATCTTGGACACGCCCCGGCAACTAGTAATTTTAGGTGTATAAAGATGGCCATATACCAGTGTAGCGGGCACCTACTTTTAGGTAGGTGACCTTTTTGCTAGTTTACAATGTCAGGTAAATTTAGGCAGGCTTGTACCATTACAGCAGGCCTGTTTGTTCACTTCTCATTTGAGTGGCAGGTAGTTTGCATGTTAGTCTCAGCATCAATCATTAATTTGCTTGGTAATGCCTGGGATTCTCATATAAAAGCTAGGTCACATGGTTTAGGAGGGAGTCTTCCGGTTGTAGCATGGAGAAGCCAGCCTGGTTCCCGGAGGGGAAAGGTTTCCCCCTCCGGGGAGCCAACGGAGCCCCCCCTGGCGAGGAGGGTGGGGAAGCGGTCCCCATCGAGGAAGAGACGACACCTTACAGCATGTAGTCGCTGATGTCGTTCCCCCCCCCCCCCCCCCCCCCCGCGGGGAGGGGGAGCGGGCCATAAAGGAGGAGAAAAGGAACAAAGAATCATTGCGGGAGAAGTAGCAACAAAGCCGAAGGAAACTGGGCGATCGATCATTTATGAGTGGCACATGGACTATTGATCACGTGAGTGAAAGCCCAAGGGAAGGGTACTGCCAGAGGCTGAGGGATGTTGGTACGCAAGTCAGTGAGACAGGCGGTGATAGCCTGTGACTTTGGCTTCAGCAATGCCCCGGGATTCCAATCAGTCAAGCGGGAGAAGCTATTCAGAGTGACTTTTCTAAGCTCAACTTGGAAGTACCATGCAGATGGGAAGTAGTGGTAAAAAGGTAGCGGTAAAGCTGCAAGTTCTGCAGATGAAGAAGTTATTCAGAGTGACTCTTTATCAATTATTCTCTATCAAATCTACTTCCATCTTCCCTGATTGAAGAAATCACACAAAGTGATTCCCTATTATCCGCAATTGGTTCTAGTTCTTCCATAAGAGATAGTGAAGTGATGATAATGTAAAAAAAGAGCATCTCAAAAGAAGTCCTTCTCCCATCCCAGTTCATGTTGTTTAATAAAGCAAGAGAAAAAGCATTATGGACTGTGTTTTTGAAACTATGGGCTGCGAGGGTTGAGTGTTAAACGTGAATTATGGATATAAAATTTAATCAGCCGCTCCTTCGGGGGTAAGCGCTACACCAGGGATATGCAATTAGCGGACCTCCAGCTGTTGAAAAACTACAAGCCCCATCAAGCCTCTGCCTCTGGGTGTCATACTTGTGGCTGTCAGAGTCTTGCTTTGCCTCATGGGACTTGTAGTTCTGCAACAGCTGATGGTCCGCTAATTGCATATCCATAGTTGCCAACAGTCCAGATTTTCCCAGGACAATCCCGATTTTGGGACCCTCGTCCCGATTGGAAGCTGTCCCAAATCGGGATTTCCATCAGGAAAATCGGGAATGTTGTTTTTTTAAATTTTTGGAGCAGCTGGCTCCATCAAAATGGCCGCCGGCGCCGCCGCTAGATCTTCCCCTTAGTGTTCAGTGGAGAGAGGAAGGGGGCTCGATCCGTGCAGCCAATGAATCGGCTTCTTTAGCTGCACGGATCGGCCCCTCCCCTCTCCACTGAACACACGGCGCCGGTGTCTTGCCGAAAAGTTCCCCAGCTCGGCTATTTCCGCCGGCTCGTACTGCGCAAGCGCTGCGCCTGCGCAATACAGGGGGGTCCTTATTTGCCAAGGGGAACTTTCTCGGCAGAACACCGGCCACTCCTGGACGTGTGGTGGGGGGTGTTATGGGAGGGTCTGCACTGAGGGGGGCCTGCACTAATAGAGGGGGAGGGGGGGTCTGCACTAATAGAGCGGGGGGGCTGCACTGAGGGGGTCTGCACTAATAGAGGGGGGTCTGCACTAATAGAGGGGGGCTGCACTGAGGGGGGTCTGCACTAATAGAGGGGGGGCTGCCCTGAGGGGGTCTGCACTAATAGAGGGGGGCTGCACTAATAGAGGGGGGGCTGCACTGAGGGGGGTCTGCACTAATAGAGGGGCGGCTGCACTGAGGGGGGTCTGCACTAATAGAGGGGGGCTGCACTGAGGGGGGTCTGCACTAATAGAAGGGGGGCTGCACTAATTGAGGGGGGTCTACACTAATAGAGGGGGGTCTGCAATGAGGGGGTCTGCACTGATGGAGGGGGATCTGCACTGATGGAGGGGGGTCTGCACTGAGGGGGTCTGCACTGAAGGAGGGGGGTCTGCACTGAGGGGGTCTGCACTGATGGAGGGGGTCTGCACTGAGGGGGTCTGCACTGATGGAGGGGAGTCTGCACTGAGGGGGTCTGCACTGATGGAGGGGGGTCTGCACTGAGGGGGTCTGCACTAATGGAGGGGGGTCTGCACTGAGGGGGTCTGCACTGATGGAGGGGGTCTGCACTGAGGGGGTCTGCACTGATGGAGGGGGTCTGCACTGAGGGCGTCTGCACTGAGGGGGTCTATACTGACTCTGCTGGGGGCACCTGATGCGAGGACAGACTCTGCTGGGGGCACCTGATGCAAGGAGGGACTCTGCTGGGGACCCCTGATGCAAGGACAGACTCTGCTGGGGACCCCTGATGCAAGGACAGACTCTGCTGGTGGCAGGCGATGTGGCAGGTGACACGCTCAGGGATCCCACTGATTCAGCATTATGGTGAGTTGAATGATTTAATTTTATATTACAAAGTAATAATAGAAATAATGCGCTTCAATCATCCTGACACCATAACAATCATGGTGCCGGGATGATTGAAGCGTTAACACCAGGTGTTTGGAGTATCTTTATCTGCTGATTGTTAAACTTTCTAGAATACACATATTTCTATTGTTGTGTAGGATCTGGGGCTGCTGTCCCGTCATTCCCCTCTCCCCCTCTCCCTCTCCATCCCTCATTCATCTCAGACTCTAACCACACCCTCTTGAGCCATGCCCATTTAAGCCACGCCCACTATTTCACGTAAACCACGCCCATTTTTCGGCGCATCGAGCGCCGCACTTGTATTTTTATTGCTAAGCCACGCCTACAAACGATTGCCTCACCCCCTAATTATTGTATTGCTCCGCCTACAGCCAAAAAAGTGTCCCACATATTTTTTTTTGCAATGTTGGCAACTATGCATATCCCTGCCATACACTATACAGTCTGAATGTACAATTTCCTTTAGATTTACCAAATTGATATAATAGAAGGAAACACCTATCTAGCCAATTACTCTGTATCCAATCAGGCAGGCCCTTGCACTACAAAATTGATGGCAGATATAAAGGAGATTGTACAATCAGATTGTACAGTGTATGGCCATCTTTACACACCTAAAACTATTAGTTGCGCTTTCAGTGCCATTAATTGTTAACAACACACCAAACACAGAAGCAAACACACATTTTGCCATGTGAAAAATCGAGTGGCAAATACTGCAAAACGCACAGTAAAATACACACAACCCACAAAACGCCAACATGTCCCATAAGCCACATATAGCACAGCCCATTGAAATCAACGGGCTGCCCTATGCATGTCACAGGAAAAACGTGCCACAAAACGTTCGCTCCCACTATGCTGGATGTGAATGCGGCCTGAAAGTGAAATTGGTGCGGTAACACAAGAACAACGAGGCTCCATTCACATCTGTGCCTTTCCTTGCATTTCATAAATGTGCTGCACCAAAAAACGCACCGAACGCCGTTCTAAAAAAAAAGTTCTGAAGCTTCTCTGGGGCAATTGCTGTGTGTAGGGCGGTCCATTCAGGTGGATGGGCTGCCCTATGTGTGATGAGTGAAAATGCTGTAAAACACCTCCCCCCGCCAAAAAAAAAAAAGTATGTGGGAATGCGAGTTCCCGCTATGCAGAGTTGTGAACGGGGCTTGACAGCTGAGTGTTTTTGTCCACTCCCTCCCATGTACTTGTATAAAGATGGCCATACACTGCAATCTGATTGTATATTGTGTATTTAGTGAGAAGGGTGATCACTGATTGATTGCATTTCATTTAAAAAACGTGCTGGGCATTGCGGGCAGTTTTAACCCTTTCTCAGCCGCTAGCGGGGGGTAAAAGCACCCCGCTAGTGGCCGAAATGCGCCGCTAATCCGACCGTAAACCGGCGCTATAAATAGCGGCGTTTTACCACCGACACTATGGGCGGCCCGGTGTGAAAGGGCTCTAAGGATTAAGGAAAGCTTTGATATTTTTGCAAAAAAAGTACATGAATGCTATATCGGTACATAGGGGAGCTGGAATTTAGAAGAAAAAAAAAGGTGAACTTACCCTTTCAATGCTCTGAATACAAAATCCAAATGACCTAATGCATATTACAGAATAACTGTGCAAGACTTTTTTCAATAAAATTGACATATTTTGAAAATAAATTAATGCGTGTGTATGGTATTTATAAATCAATTTTTTATTTTTATTTTTGCAGTGGTTGGTGTTACGAGCCATACTTTTTAAAGCAAAATTCCGACCACATATTTTTCGATTTTTTTTCGGCATCTCCTCTACTTTTCTATATAATATACATGAACTCATGTCTCCAATTAAATCCCCTTTCATGTACATGTTTTTTTTAGAAAGTACTTACCTTAGATTTCGTCTTCCTGAGCGCTTCCATCTTCATTGTGGGCATGTGAAGCCCACTCTGACTCACTTCCGGGATACGGTGCTGCTGGAAACAGCATGCACCTCCCGATCACGCGCATTGTATGCTATCCACTGTCCGCCGAAAATTTACTGGCCTGCCATCCAACATTTGTTGGCCGAAAGTTGGACAACAATTATTAGAAGGTGTGTACTAACGGTAAGATTGTGTACTAACAGTCTGTGAACTTAGTCTCCACCGAGCAGAGAGATGAGGATTTCCAGGCCTTCACGATAGTCTGTTTAGAAGCTGTAATGATATATATTGCTAGTTTTGATTGAGCCTTTGTAAGGTCAGGTGCGCAGTGGTTCAGCAAGGCAAAAGCTGGGTCGGGGGTGGCCAGCCTGCTTAGCAGGGTGGACAATATTCTGAAGATTTTGGCCCAAAATTGCTGCACAATCAGACACGTCCACCAGATATGCAGATATGTGCCCCGTTCTCTGCAACCTTGAAAACACGTGGGAGGGTAGGTCGAAGAGTTTAGGAACAGGAACGGATAGTAAGACAAGCCAAAACGTCAGGGAGCCAGAGAACAGCGTAGTAGAATAGCAAGCAGGATCTGGAGCCAGAAGAATGTCAGCCAAGCAAGTCTTTAACAGGAACACAGGATAGCGTCTCTAGACATGTGACCAAGGCGAAGGCAGAGATCATCTGGACTGGACGGCTTAAGTAGGCAGGACTGACGAGCAGGATATCATCAACAGGTGAGTCACTGTGGAGAGATAGGAGCTGGCAATTAGCCGACAGCTGAGCGGGCTGAGCCCAGCCCTGACAGTGTGAGCTACAAAGGTACAGAAAATTTGGTCAAAATTAATGGCAAGATAAATGCAGTATGTTATCAAAAAATGCTGGAGGAACATTTGTATTCATCAGCCAGGAAGCTGCGCATGGGACGTACTTGGACATTCCAACATGACAATGATCCAAAACACAAGGCCAGGTCGACCTGTTATTGGCTAAAGAAGAATAAAGTGAAGGTTCTGGAGTGGCCATCTCAGTCTCCTGACCTCAATATCATTGAGCCACTCCGGGGAGATCGCAAACGTGCAGTTCATGCAAGACAGCCCAAGAATTTACAGGAACTGGAGGCTTTTTACCAAGAGGAATGGGCAGCTTTACCATCTGAGAAGATAAAGAAGAGCCTCATCCACAAATACCACAAAAGACTTCAAGCCGTCATTGATGTTAAAGGGGGCCATACACGGTATTAGGAACTGGGGTATGTAAACTTTTAATCAGGGTCATTTGGGTAGTTTCTGTTTTCATTATGATTTAAAAAGAATAAACACAGTTGATTGCTAATAAATGGCTTCAGCCAAACACTAACCATGAGTGAAAGAAAAGTTTTTGTGTTATCATTCATATTCTCTGAAAAATGGCCAAGAAATCATAAATTCTGCCAGGGTATGTAAACTTATGAGCACAACTGTATATTGGGTGGAACAAGAGAACGACTGGAAGAGCATGCTTGGAAGTGATGCCACAAATAGGGAGGAAGGGATGTCAGGTGCAGACAGGAAGTGATCCATAGACAGGAAGTGAGGTAACATATGAACAGGAAGTGATGTGGGGGCCTAAAAAAGGAAGTTCCGGGTCAAAGGTGAGTCGGGAGGAAGTAGAGAGGAGACATTGCTGGAACTGGCAGTAGAAGAGGTAATAAGATATTATTTTTTATTTACACCCAGTAACCCCCCCCCCCGTCATGTCCGTCCTCTTCCTCCATAGTCACTGTGATGTCTTTTATCTCAAACAGATAATGATATACACATATGACTGCATACATATATACTGTATATTATAATCAATACGAAAATATAACCTATATATGGTATGGAGCCATATATTCAACTATATGGATGTATAATGTCTCCATAAATAGAACTTCACACTAATTTTATAAAAAAGAAGAGAGCGCAAAGCCGCCCTGGTGTAACACGGCTTTAATATGGTAAAGTCAAAAACACTACAATGGTAAAACTCGCGTTGTGTGTAGATAGATACAGCATAAGGATTCCACTGTGGCCCACACTCCTATAACCACCTCAAGATCCCGACAGGGGAAGGGGGAGCCATGGACGTTCAACCTAGCTGCCCGGATCCTGGCAGAACATCCAAGGCTATCCACCACCACGCTCGACGTGCAGATACTAATGCGCATGCGTCCGGTCCAGCCCGCGCCGCTCTTCGAGGAAACACGAATCCACATGAGCAGGATACAGGGGGGAAGAGAGTAAGGACATCACACAATTGCCATGACAACATGTTTCGGAGGCATGACCTCCTTCCTCAGGTCTTGGAGTGCGGCACAGTGGAATCCTTATGCTTTATCTATCTATGCACAATGTGAGTTTTACTATATGTAGTGTTTTTACCTTAACCATATTAAAGCTGAGTTACGCTGGGGCGGTTTTGCGCTCTCTTCTTTTGTGTTTTGTCTAGATGTGTTCCTGCCACCCAGATGATCCATAGAGAGCATCAGAACCCATTGACTTGTCTAATTATCAGCAATAGCCAGCTGGAGGGCTATACCAAATTGTTGATCAGCGCACCTGCTAGTTTTTTCTTTTGTGTGCAAAAAAAAAAAAAGGTTTTTATTTTTTTGCATATTTACAATTTTGGTTATTTTAAGCTCTTTTTAGTTTAGGCACTCGTGGTTTTCACCATGAATAACACAGACTCAGTTGTAAACCTTCCTCACTTTTGGACGGAGGGATTAAAATGAATCTGTACCTGTCTATAAGTTCTAATGACCAGCGATGCCGCTATATTACCAGTCTACAGCAGTGTTTCTCAACTTCAGTCCTGAAGGCGCCCCAACAGGTCATGTTTTCAGGATTTCCCTCAGATGAAACAGCCGTGGTAATTATTAAGGCAGTGAAACTGATCAAATCACCTGTGCAAAATAATGGAAAGCCTGAAAAGCAGACCTGTTGAGGTGCCTTGAGGACCGGAGTTGAGAAACAGAGATCAGAGTTTTGTATGGATCACATGATCTCATCAGTAAGGATGGAAAGAGACCCAGAGTCCCGTGACTGAGAGGATATTAAAGTAGAATTCCATCTAAAACCTTGCTAGTCTTAAAAATGCTCCCTCCCCCTCCTAACACATATATTAACTAACCTGTGCAAGAAAAAAAAGATGCACTGTATATTCTTACCTATTTTCAACCCTCTCTGGTCTGGTCACGTGATCCGGCTTCCATGTGTCATCCAGTGAAAGCTGCAGAGGAGAGGAGGGACCTCTGACAATGGCTGCACCATGGGGCCCTATGGGTGATGACATGGCTCCCGGGTTTCACAGTCATTGTTGGGTGTTCTCTAAAGAATAGTTAGGCTTTAGCTGGATTTCTACTTTAAACCTAACCAGTGGGGATCATCCACCTGCTGACCGGTGAGGTGAGGAGGATTCTGGGAGGTCACATGACATCACTCTTATCTCTATTAATAAAACACAGACCTGACCAGAGAGGTGAGGGGGATTCTGGGAGGGCACATGACATCACTCTTATCTCTAATAATAAAACACAGACCTGACCGGAGAGGTGAGGAGGATTCTGGGAGGTCACATGACATCACTCTTATCTCTATTAATAAAACACAGACCTGACTGGAGAGGTGAGGAGGATTCTGGGAGGTCACATGACATCACTCTTATTTCTATTAATAAAACACGGACCTGAGAGAGGTGAGGAGGATTCTGGGAGATCACATGACAATATTGTTGCTTTTTCAAAGCAGACTGTTCATCTGGTGACCATTTAACCTTCACAGTGCCTTCACCTCACTTCCTGAAACACAGGAGAAATAATGACAAGAAAATTGTAGAATTCACCAAGAAGATCATTGATCTGCTGACAGGAGAGGTGAGCGGTGCCGGGAATTCTGGGACATTATCCAGTAACAGACAAGGGATGTGTCTGGATGGTGACTGTATCATTGTGTGTGTCAGGTTCCTATAAGGTGTCAGGATGTCACTGTCTATTTCTCCATGGAGGAGTGGGAGTATTTAGAAGGACACAAGGATCTCTACAAGGACGTCATGATGGAGAATCAGCCGCCCCTCACATCACCGGGTAAGAGGAGACTTTATTGTAAAGGAGAGAGCAGTACGGAGGGTCCACCTAGATCCCCCATCATCTGATAAACACATAGAAACAATGTATTCAGTCAGTGTGTGTGTTTCCTACAGATGGATCCAGTAATGGGAACCCACCAGAGAGATGTCCCCGTCCTCTGTACTCCCGGGATTCCACACAGGAAGATCACACCATCCCTCACCATCATCAGGTAGGTTGGAGTGAGCCACAAGAACTGAAAATGAATTCTAAGCTATGAGAAGACATTCCAATGTGTAATCTCTTGTTCCTTTTTACAAATATATGCTATCATTTTGGGGGTTTAGGCTGAAGAACTCAAAAACATCAAACCTGAGATTAAAGAGGAAGAGGAAGAGACATTGATAAGTGGAGCTCAGCTGTCTATGGAGGAGGGTGTTCCTCTGTATTCCTGGGATTCCACACAGGAAGGTCAGACCATCCCTCACCATCATCAGGTACTGTAGATGGGAAGAACACAAAACGTGACTCTAGACTGTATGAGATTATACTCCTCGTTCAGCCTATTTGTCGTCACATTTTCTTTTTTTTTTTCTTTTTGATGGCTTAGCATAAAGAACAGATGTATGTAAAAAATGAGGTTAAAGAGGAAGAAGAGGAGACGACTGTGATGGGTTTTCAGGATTCTACGGAGGAAGTTGGGATGATAGTGACAACTAAAGAGGAAGAACCTTTTCTAGATATGAGTACGGGTGAGTAATGAACACTAAATAATTAAACTGCTTATGAATATAGATTGACGATTGGGGATATGTAGACCTTCACATCAGGTAAAATGATCTCTACAAGGACATCATGATGGAGAATCAGCCGCCCCTCACATCACCGGGTAAGAGGAGACTTTATTGTAAAGGAGAGAGCAGTACGGAGGGTCCATCTAGATCCCCCATCATCTGATAAACACATAGAAACAATGTATTCAGTCAGTGTGTGTGTTTCCTACAGATGGATCTAGTAATAGGAACCCACCAGAGAGATGTTCCCGTCCTCTGTATTCCCGGGACTCAACACAGGAAGGTCACACCATCAGTCACCATCATCAGGTAAATAGGATTGAGCAACCAGAACTCAAAAAGAATTTTAAGCTATGAGAATCTCTTGTTCCATTTTACAAATGTGTTCTGTCATCTTTGGGGTTCAGGGTGAAGAACTGAAAGACATCAAAGCTGAGATTAAAGAGGAAGAAGAAGAGACATTGATGAGTGAAGCTCAGCAGTTTATGGAGGGTGTACCTCTGTATTCCCAGGATTCCCCACAGGAAGATCACACCATCCCTCACCATCGTCAGGTAGGTGGACTTGGTGTGTGGAGCACAGAAATATTTTGGAATTAGTGAGATAGCATTCTTCTATGTAGTCTCTTGTTTTAATAATTCTACTACTATGTATGATTTGCAGCCTTTGTTGCCTGCATCCCCATCTTCATTTGCAGCTCCTTCTTTGAGCACCTCACATTTTTCACCACCCTCCCTTTTTTGCTGTTTGAATCAGTATAGGTTTCTTTCTTCTGTGGGTCTTAAGTCTAGTCATATGTCATCATGGGTCCTCTTCCTCCTTGTGTTCCTTCAAATTGACATGATGCTGCTCCTTTGCTCCTGTAAGTCCAGGCTGAGGTGATCATCTGCCCCTAGGAGGTGGGTCCCTGGCTTCCATGGTTTTGAGGAAATGGGCAGTAGACCTCTTTTATCTCTGCTTCAGGTTAGTAATGCCTACCGGTCTTGTCCCTCCCCTAGCTCTTATGCACAGGTACTGCAAGAGCCTGATAACAGGGCACATTCTTAAACCTATACTGCTTACATTTTTTTAAATATAACTGATTTAATAATGAATGCACTGCATTCAGTGGTGTCATTTATATCTGCCTGGAGTTCGGCTTTAATAAATATTTTCTATTATTTTGGGGTTTAGGGTGAAGAACGGATTAATATAAAAGCTGAGGTTAAAGAGGAAGAAGAAGAGACGTACGTGGGGGGTGATCAGCCGTCCATGGAGGAGGCTGGGATGATTATGAAGATTGAACAGGATGAAATTTCTCCACCTTTCGACACAAGTAAGTAACAGACACTGAAACTGGGGAATGAAATGTACAATTCAGTTAACCTTTGAGCGTATAAAGTGAAGCTTGATAAGAAGAAGAAGCGGACAATTCATGAGAAGGAACCGTGGTGACCATTGATGGAGGTTCTGTTGGTAGGGGTAGCTTGGCACTTGGCGAAATTTACTGAGAGTCTGGGAACTGTGATGTGTAAGTCCTCTTGTGGTGGTTTTCCTCTTTGGGTTGGACATCATGGTGAAGTGTACAATGCAGTTTTTTGAAGAGCTGGTGGAGGACCACCAGGGCTCAGTGCTATTCCCCCTCAAAAAGGTCTCTGTAGTCAGTGCCAGGACAGGTGTCACTGGCAGGTGATAAGACTTGATCCTTCTGGTGTGGGGACTGGTGAAATAATGTGGCCTCCAGCCATGAGGTGGCACTAACCCATATGTGAGACCCATGCTAATGCGAGCAATCCAATGTACTAACAATTCACCAACGTGTTTTGGCTAATGAAGTCATAGCCGACTATTGAATGTTAAAGAATTAGCAAATTGTATACAGACTCCAGTATGAACACTTTTCTGATTAATTTTGGAGGGAGAACAGGAGCCCAGTTTTGAGATCAGAATTTTCCACTTATTCCACTCGTACGGAGGTGGAGCTAAAACTCCAGTTATTTGTGAACTACTGAAATGTTTTACTATTTTTTTTTTCCATTTCTTTCCATCAGATGGATGTGACGTCAGGAATTCCTCGGAGAGACATCTTCTATTATCTGCTGATTGTAAGTCAGAAGATAATGTCATCACACAGGATCCTCCAGGAGGAAATCCAAATACACAAAATATACATCACAGACCTTCCTGTCCGGAGACATCAATGGATCCCTCTGATCAGGGGGAATCTTCTCATCAATCACATACTATGATTGTAAATATCCATGTAAGATCTCACACTGCAGATCCATCAACAGATCCTTCTAATCCTGAGGAATCTTCCTCACCCCATGAAGGAGATCACCGAGGTCAGAATCTATTCCCATGTTCAGAGTGCGGGAAATGTTTCACTCAGAAAGAAGTACTTATTGTACACCAGGAAATTCACACGGCTGAGTGTCCTTATTCATGTTCAGAGTGCGGGAAATCTTTCACTCATCAAGGAACCTTTGTTAGACACCAGAGAATTCACACGGGTGAGCGCCCTTATTCATGTTCAGAGTGCGGGAAATCTTTCAATCAGAAAGGGGCCCTTGTTAGACACCAGAGAATTCACACAGGTGAACGCCCTTATTCATGTTCAGAGTGCGGGAAATCTTTCACTCAAAAAGGGGCCCTTGTTGAACACCAGATAAGTCACACGGGTGAGCGTTCTTATTCATGTTCAGAGTGCGGCAAATCTTTCACTCTTCAAGGAGCCCTTGTTAGACACCAGAGAATCCACACAGGTGAGCGCCCTTATTCATGTTCAGAGTGCGGGAAATCTTTTACTCAGATAGGAGGTCTTGTTAGACACCAGATAAGTCACACAGGGGAGCATCCTTATTTATGTGTAGAGTGTGGAAAATCTTTCACTCTGAAAGGAAACCTCGTGAAACACCAGAGAAGTCATACAGGTGAGCGTCCTTATTCATGTTCAGAGTGCGGGAAATCTTTCAACAAGAAAGATCATCTTGTGAAACACCAGAGAAAGCACACAGGTGACCGTCCCTATTCGTGTTCAGAGTGCGGGAAATCTTACGTTTGTAAAGAAGACCTTATTAGACACCATATAATTCACACAGGTGAGCGTCCTTTTTCATGTTCAGAGTGCGGGAAATCTTTTAATAAGAAAGATAATCTTGTTAAACATCAGAAAATTCACACAGGTGAGCGTCCCTATTCATGTTCAGAGTGTGGGAAATCTTTCATTTGTAAAGGAAACCTTGTTAAACACCAAAGAATTCACACGGGTGAGCGTCCTTATTTATGTACAGAGTGCGGGAAAACTTTCACTTATAAAGGAGACTTTGTTAAACACCACAGAAGTCACACAGGTGAGCGTCCATTTTCATGTTCAGAGTGCGGGAAATCTTTCACCCGGAAAGGACAACTTCTGAAACACCAGAGAAGTCACACTATGCTCTAAGTGTGGGAGTGAGTCCTCCTCATTTCTCCAGCTTGTCACTGTCCTTCCCCCTGTGCTCATAAGGCTGGGTACAAGATATATCCTCTTATTGCCACATGTGAATGCAATTTTTTTTTAAAGTGTTTATATCTCAATAAAGTTTTATCTGCATTAGATTGTGTACTTCCCTGTCTTCTCTTTATGTCATATGGGTGAGCATTAGAGCACAGAAAATCCTTCCAAACTGCCATTTGGGGACCCCCCAATGCAGCAGCAAAAATGACACGTTCTTCAGGATGTAATAACCGCCAAGGGTCGATCAGATGCAGGAGTTGCAGATCTGCCTTCAGACTCTTGAGACGTGCAAAGGGGAGATGAGAAGAGCCACGAGATACATCCAATAAAGAATTCATGGCGAAATTGAGATCGCCCCCAAACACCAGCATCCCCTCCTCAAACTCCAAAAGCTCAGGGAGGAAAGCCTGCAGGATCTGGGTAATCCACATTCGGGAAAATAAACATTGGCAAAGGTGACCTTCATGCCACACACCTTCCCCTTAAGGAGGAGAAAACGACCCTGGGTATCTATTTGCATCGCCTCATAAGTCCAAGGGACTGATTTGGCCACCAGGATGCTGACCCCCTTAGATATGGAGATCGGTGAAGAGCTGTGATGCACCATCGGAAAGTCCCTTTTGGTTAATTTAGGAACCCGATCTCCAAGGAAATGTGCTTCCTGTAGAAAAGGTATATGGGTTTCCACTTTTCGGCAAATCAGCCAAAAGCTGAGAGCGTTTCTCAGGCACATTGAGACCTCTCACATTAAGGGAGGTGACCTTGAGGAGACCCATAGCGCACCTTAACCAGTATGTGGTTGTATGAAGGTGTGGGGTGAATTCCCCACCAGTTGGCTCCGGGTGAGAGGGGAAGAAAAAAAAGAAAGAAAGGGGGAGAAAGAGAAGAAAAAACAAGGGAGACGGTGCTGAGATGGTGTATCAGTGGAGATGCAGAGACCAAAATACTCCAGACATTGTAAGAGGAGGGAGAAAGGGCCCCGCATCTAACCCCCGAAACACCAGGACAGGTAAGTAGAATGTACACCCGATGTTGCTTATTAGTAGGATAAAAAACATAAATACGGAAGACTCAATAATAGAGTAGCTCAATGAAAGGTGAGTCTGCTAGACAGGCCCCATATCCCCACAATCAGATGAGTGGCAATGTCAAAAATGAAAGAGGGGGTGGAGCTATGGATTCAGCTTATATGTGTAGAGTGCAAGGCCTCCATTAGAGAGAGCCACTGAGAAATAGAGGACTAATAGCTGATTCAGGCTTGGAAGAGCTAAATTATGGGGAAGGGAGCCTGCCCGCAGACTGCAATCTTCAAACCAGGGGTCCCCCCGCTGACAACCAACAAAGGCAGCAAACAGGGGGACCACGCTTCTGTCAAAGTACGTCACCCGAAGGCCAGGAGGCATAAAGCCATATAAGCATGTCTCTGAAGTCTCTGACCCTTACATAGGGGCGTATAATGAGAACGGAATGACCCCACCATTGAGGCTTGGATTGAAATACAGTCCAGAAAAGGCCCAAGGGGGTGATGGTTGCTGAAGTAACAGTCTTCACAGTAGAAAATGGGAGTGTGAGGTCAGAGGGCCCGAGAACAACATCAGCTGAGAGGGAACAAAGCCAGCGGCTCCACTAGAGGAACTATAGACTCAAACAGAGACAACAGCAAGTCATGAAGTTCCAAACCTGAAAGTCCCGATAGGCAAGATCCACCGAATCAATTGCTTCAGTAACAGTCCATCTGAAGAATTAAACAGTCAAGCCTCAGGAGTGTTCGGCGTGGATCTAGGAGCCACACGGCTAGAGGCCCGGGATCTAGGTAGTCTGATTCTCTGTGGTCTCAGCACAGGTGAGCCAGAAGCCTCCTGGCTAAGCAGGTAGTCAAACCAGTTGTGTACACTGACAGCAGGCCTGTCCAGGAAACTAAACACTTCCAGAAGCTGGTCAGGTGAACTGAGGTAGAAATCAGTCCCATGTTTCCGTACAATTAGATGGAAGGGGTGGCCCCATCAGTAAGTTGCCTCCGCCTCGCGGATTACTTCAAGAAGGGGGCGCATTAGCCCTCGTAAGGCCTGAGTTTGCCTAGAGACGTCGGGATAGATTCGAATAGATGCACCATTAAAGTCAATGGGACCCTTGGACCAGGCCTGGTGTAGGATTTCCTCTTTTATGGTGTAAAAATTCACCCTACAAAGGACATCCACAGGCATACCTGAGGGAAGAGGGGTCTGTGGAGAAGAAAGAGGAGCCCTGCGGCCAAGTATCTGGCGAACTCTGTCAAGCTCCAGTTTGACTGTGGGCGGTTTGTCCAGAATCTGATTCAGACTAGCCACCACCATAGATCGGAGGTCTGGGCCCCTAGCAGCTTCAGGGATGCCACGGAGGCGCAGATTGTTCCACCTGCTACGATTTTCACCATCATCCAGCCACAGGTGGACATCAATGAGATGGCGGCGGAAGGCCTCATGCTCAGTCTCCAGAGTAGTAAGGCGGGCATCTGTAGAGGTGGTGGAGGACTCTAACTCTGTTACCCACTCCTTCACCGTGTCCACTTGCTGGCGGAGTTCATGCAGCTCTCGTGTGAGAATGTTGACAATGGAAGTGGCCATAGCCTGGAGATCTTCTTTAGTAGGCAGAGCAGCCACAATCTCCCTCTGCATGGTTATCTCCCCCCCAGGGAAGGCCCAGGATCAAACTGTGAGTCTGCTGGAGAGAGAGCTGACGATAAAATGGGGGAGAGCGGGCGATCTGCCAGCACAGTTGAATCCCCTGCACCTGAAGCCCCCATTTGTGCAGCCTTCCTACTTGTGCTGGTGGCGGAGCCTTTTGCATTGACTTGTGGTGGCGCCCTCTTGGCTGCGGCCGCAGAAGACGAGGCTGGGTGTTGCCAAAAGAAGGAGTGTGTTATTTCAGGTCCCCTCGGTTCCCCAGTAGGTAGCAGGTGTTTGCGGTCGCCAGGCATGTGAAAGCGGCTTGTTTGTGCAGCCTGACTAAGGGTTCTCGGCTCCGGTCTGTGCAGAGCTTCTGAAGAAACGTCTTCACACTGCCATCACTAAGCCACGCCCATTCAGGAATCATTATTTTTAAAAAAGAGGCCTTGTTGATCACCAGAGAATTCACCCAGGTCAGCGTACTTTTTCATGTTCAGAGTGCAGGAAAACATTCTGAAAGGAAACCTTGTGAAACACAGAATCCACAAGGGTGAGCATCTCTATTCCGACTTAAGAATCTGTGTAAGAGGGACACACAAAGAGATGGGGGCCTGTGGCCAAAGGTGGGGGTGTTTAACCCCTTCCCCCAAAAAGATGTACCCATATGTTCTCTGGTTGAAGGGGTTATACCAAGGCCATGGCTGCAGCTGCAGAAATTTCCCTGACATCGTATCTTTTAGCTAGCAATGCTAAAAATATAAAAGCAATCTGAGCAGCTAAAAAGCTGCTGGGTTGCTTTTACAAGCGGCGGAAGGGGCCTCCTGCCGCCCTCTTGGACTCTTCCACCAGGGAACCCGACACGGAAGCTGGCGGGTGACCATAAAGATGACCAAAGACTGGAGTGTCCAGGATCCTCTCTTTGGTCTATGAAACCAGACACGATGAGTATTTTGTCACTTCCGGTTTTAGCTAAAGTAAATTGGCCATTACCAGCCTGTGAAAGCATCGGATCATACTGATCTTGGTTTGATCTGATGCTTTGAAGGGTAGAATAAACCCCAGATCTCTCAGTAAAAAGTGCTATCCCAACAGATGTCGTTCATCCTTTGTGATAGCAATAAAGTTAATAAATAAAAAACATTTAAAGAGATAGTTTCAAATTAAACAATTTAAATAAAACAAATAATTAAAAAAAATTGTTAAAAAAATAGTTAAAGTGATTGTAAACCTTCCTGTTTTATTTTTTTTTTAAATAACAACCATATCATACCTCCACTGTGCAGCTCGTTTTGCAGAGAGTGGCTCCGATCCCCCTCTTCTGGGGTCCCTCTACGGCGCTTGTGTCTCCTCCTCACATCAGATAACCCCCTAGGAGAAGCGCTCTCCCAGGGGGGTTATCTTGTGGGCGCGCTTATGAGTCCAGCATTTGCGTCCATAGACACGCCGGAATTCGGGCCCCGGCGCCCCCATCATTGGGTTTGATTGAAAGCAGCGGGAGCCAATGGCTGCACTGCTATCAATCTATCCAATCAAGAGCTGGGGCCCCGTGCAGAGAGAGAGAGCGTATCTCCGCTGAGGGAATGAAGGGGCTCAGGTAAGTAAAAAAAGGGGGGGGCGATCACTGCCAGGTGTTTTTTCACCTTAATGCATAGGATGCATTAAAGAGGAGGTCCGGTTAAAAAAAAAAATTAAAAGTCAGCAGCTACAAACACTGTAGCTGCTGACTTTTAATAAGCTCACTTGCCTGTCCAGGGTACCCGCGATGTCGGCCGCCCGAGGCCGATTCGTCCATCGGATCGGGTCCCGGCACCGCAATTCGAAGTAAAGGAAACAGGCAGTGGAGCCTTGCGGCTTCACTGCCCGTTTCCTACTGTGCATGCGTGAGTCGCGCTGCGCTTTGTGAATGGCCGGCTGTGTTCTGGGACACACACAGTTCCCAGAACACACCACGCCACCTTCCCCAGAAGACAATGCGAGGAGGAGAAGACTGAAGATCACCGCGGTGTAGGAAGTGGCAGATTAGGACGATCTGCCTAGCAACAGCCATTTCCGGTAAGTAAAACATTTTTTTTTTCTTTTTTTTTTCCACATTTTTAGGAGCATTTTAATGCAATTTTTTTTAGGGTGGACCTCCACTTTAAGGTGAAAAAACACAAGCGTTTAAAACGCACTCCTGTCCTCCCCCCCCCCCCCCCCCCCCGGGCAAAGGCAAATGAATGTGTAGATCACACACGCATATGTAAACAGTTTTCAAGGTATCGCCACGAATGTTATAGCGAGAACAATAATTCTAGCACCAGACCTCCTCTGTAACTGGTAACCGGTAAAGATTTATAAAGCGGTGCCTATAGAGATTTTTAAGTACAGTACCGTAATTTGGTGTCGTTCGACAAGCAAGCACAATTTTAAAACGGGACATTTTAGATATCTACTTACTCAGCGTAACATTATCTTTTATATTTTACCAAATGGTTAGGTATTATATGGTTTTTAGGCATTGAGATTCACTAAAGTGTATTTTTTCCCATAAAATGGCATTTTATAAACCTTGGCGCTAATACCGTGTGACACAAAAAGTTGCAATACCCACTATTTTATTGTCTAGGGCCTCTGCTTAAAAAATACATAATGTTTGGGGGTTCCAAGTAATTTTCTAGCAAAAAAAATGCACATTTTTTAAACAGGCCTGGTGTTGAATTGGTTAAGTTACACTGAACACTAGGTGTGGTATATTAGAGTCTGAGCCTACTTGTGTATACACCACACATGTATGCTGTATTCCTTCTACTCATAGAATAGTTGCCAACTGTCCTGAATTTCCCGGGACATTCCCAGTATTTAGACCTTTGTCCCAGTCTTACCGCATCCCGGGCAATGTCCCAGGAAATTGGTGTTTTCACGATTTTTCGCTGCCACCGCCAGAGATCCGCGGCTGGCACTGGTGAATTGCCTCTGCCAGCCGCCATTTTAGAGAAGACCAGCTGAGCTCTCGTGTAACAGGTCACTCACCCAGAGGAGGAAATAAGAGGCGGAGCCCGGGTGGCTGCCAATAGAAATTTGAGCAGCCATCAACCCCCGCCCCCCGGGCTGCAGCCAGTCTGTGACCAGTTGTGGGAAAGGCTGCCGGGCGGGGGGTTGGCGGAAGCTCAAATTTCTATTGGCAGCCACCCAGGCTTCGCCTCTTGTTTCCTCCCCTGGGCGAGTGACCTGTTACAGGAAAGCTGGTCTTCTGCAATGGCGGTGGAGATCAAACCATGCATGATTATCTGACTAGAGGCAGATCCAAGGGACTCCACTGGCGACACCTGATGTAAGGAGGGACTCCGCTGCCTGGGGCACCTGATGTAAGGAGGGACTCTGCTGGGGACATCTCATGTAAGGAAGGACTCTGCTGGGGACAGCTGATGTAAGGAGGGACTCCGCTGGGGATACCTGCTGTAAGGAGGGACTCCGCTGGGGGCACCTGATGTAAGGAGGGACTCTGCTGGGGACACCTGATGTAAGGAAGGACTCTGCTGGGGACACCTAATGTAAGGTTGGACTCCGCTGGGGACACCTGATGTAAGGAGGGACTCCGCTGGGGACACCTGTGATGTAAGGAGGGACTCTGCTGGGGACACCTGATGTAAGGTTGGACTCCTGCTGGGGACACCTGATGTAAGGAGGGACTCTGCTGGGGACACCTGTGATGTAAGGAGGGACTCTGCTGGGGGAACCTGATGTAAAAAGGGACTCTGCTATGGGCAACTATGATGTAAGGAGGGACTCTGCTGGGGACACCTGATGTAAGGAAGGACTCTGCTGGGGACACCTGATATAAGGAGGGACCCTGCTGGGGACACCTGATGTAAGGAGGGACTCCGCTGGGGGCACCTGATGTAAGGAGGGACTCTGCTGGGGACACCTGATGTAAGGAAGGACTCTGCTGTGGACACCTGATGTAAGGAGGGACTCTGCTGTGGACACCTGATGTAAGGAGGGACTCCACTGGGGACACCTGATGTAAGGAGGGTCTCCGCTGGGGACACCTGATGTATGGAGGGACTCTGCTGGGGGCACCTGATGTAAGGTTGGACTCCGCTGGGGACACCTGATGTAAGGAGGGACTCTGCTGGGGACACCTGTGATGTAAGGAGGGACTCTGCTGGGGGAACCTGATGTAAGAAGGGACTCTGCTATGGGCAATTGTGATGTAAGGAGGGACTCTGCTGGGGGCACCTGGTGAATGGAGGGACTCTGCCGGGGGCACCTAATGTAAGGTTGGACTCTGCTGGGGACACCTGATGTAAGGAGGGACTCAGCTGGGGACACCTGATGTAAGCAGGGACTCTGCTGGGGACACCTGTGATGTGAGGAGGGACTTCGCTGGGGGCACCTGATGTAAGAAAGGAACTCTGCTGGGGACACCTCATGTAAGGAGGCACTCCGCTGGGGACACCTGTGATGTAAAGAGGGGCTCTGCTGGGGACACCTGATGTAAGGAGAGACTCCACTGGGGACACCTGTGATGTAAGGAGGGACGCTGCTGGGGGAACCTGATGTAAGAAGGGACTCTGCTAGGGGCACATGTGATGTAAAGAGGGAATCTGCTGGGGGCACCTAATGTAAGGTTGGACTCCGCTGGGGACACCTGATGTAAGGAGGGACTCTGCTGGGGACACTTGATGTACGGAGGGACTCCGCTGGGGACACCTGTGATGTAAGGAGGGACTCTGCTGGGGACACCTGATGTAAGGAGGGACTCCACTGGGGACCCCTGTGATGTAAGGAGGGACTCTGCTGGGGGACCCTAGTGTAAGAAGGGACTCTGCTAGGGACACCTGTGATGTAAGGAGCGACTCTGCTGGGGCACCTGGTGTAAAGAGGGACTCTGCTGGGGACACCTGGTGTAAGGAGAGACCCTGCTGGGGACACCTGGTGTAAGGAAGGACTATGCTGGGGGCACCTGTGATGTAAGGAGAGACTCTGCTGGGGCACCTGATGTAAGGAGGGACTCTGCTGGGGGGACCTGGTGTAAGTTAGGACTCTGCTGGGGGCACCTGATGTAAGGGGGGACTCTACTGGAGGCACCTAATGTAAGGAGGGACTCTGCTGGGGGCACCTGGTGTTAGAAGGTACTCTGCTGGGGGCATCTGATGTAAGGAGGGACTCTGCTGGGGGCACCTGATGTAAGGGGGGACTCTGCTGGGGCACCTGATGTAAGGAGGGACATTGCTGGGGCACCTGATGTAAGGAGAGACTCTACTGGAGACACCTGGTGTAAGGAGGGACTCTGCTGGGGGCACCTGGTGTAAGGGGGGACTCTGCTGGGGGCACCTGGTGTAAGGAGGGACTCTGCTGGGGGAACCTGATGTAAGGAGGGACTCTGCTAGGGGGAACCTGATGTAAGGAGGGACTCTGCTGGGGGCACCTGATGTAAGGGGGGACTCTGCTGGGGCACCTGATGTAAGGAGGGACATTGCTGGGGCACCTGATGTAAGGAGAGACTCTACTGGAGACACCTGGTGTAAGGAGGGACTCTGCTGGGGGCACCTGGTGTAAGGGGGGACTCTGCTGGGGGCACCTGGTGTAAGGAGGGACTCTGCTGGGGGCACCTGATGTAAGGAGGGACTCTGCTAGGGGGAACCTGATGTAAGGGGGACTCTGCTGGGGCACCTGATGTAAGGAGGGACTTCGCTGGGGGCATCTGATGTAAGGAGGGACTCTGCTGGGGCACCTGGTGTAAGGAGGGACTCTACTGGAGGCACCTGGTGTAAGGAGGGACTCTGCTGGGGGCACCTGGTGTAAGGAGGGACTCTGCTGGGGGCACCTGATGGCATCTGGTGGCAGGTGACGTGGCAAGTAACACGCTCAGGGCTCCCACTGATTCTGAATTATGGTGAGTTGAACTATTTCATTTTATATTACAATGGTATAATATAAATAATGCGCTTCAATCATCCTGACACCATACCAACCATGGTGCTGTGACGATTGAAGCGCCAACACCAGGTGTTTGGAGTATCTTTATCTGCTGATTGTTAAACTTTCTGGAATACACATATTTCTATGGTGGTGTAGGATCTGGGCCTGCTGTCCCTCCATCTCTCTTTTTTTCCTTCCTTCTCTCTCCTTCCCTCCCTATCTCTTTCTTTCTCTCTCTCTTTCTCCCTCCGTCCCTCGTTCATCTCAGACTCGACCCACACCCCCTTTAAGCCACACCCAATGATTCGTTTAAACCATGCCCATTTTTTGCCGATAGTCCCACTCCGCATTTTCCTTCCCCCTATAGTCACGCCTACAAACAAATGCCCCACCCCCTAATTATAAGACTCCGCCTACAGAAAAGTGTCCCTATAAATGCTCATAGAATATTCCTTAATTACATTGGAACAAATGAGAGTCTTATAGACACATAAACACAAAATGCAAGGCAGGGAAAAAAATGATGGAAAGGAAAAACACAGCTGGTAAGCAATTACCATACAAGATTTTTCTATGCTCTTATCTGCAATTTTTTTGATGGTTACAGGATCTGGTGATTCTTTTTTTTTTTTTTTTTTATTGCAGTGTTATCTTATAATAATCACATACTGGAAATAGATGAGACTCCCACTTTAATGACTTTACCGTCTGGGTGGATATCCTTAACAATTATATCAAATGGAAGAAAACCACAATTCTTTTTTTTTTTTTAACAATAATTTTTATTTATTTTATCAAACAAATACAAATCAATTGAAGTTGCTGCATATATTATACATCATTTGTAATACAAAAACTGAGAAGGCATAAAGTATAGTACTCATATAAACCTTGATGGCCTAGTCCAGCCTACCCCGGTTGGGTTTAAGCTGTAGGACTGGAAGGTCACCACAATTCATGGTGGAATGTAGAGACAGGAACAGCCTGATTGTAGGGGAGGAAGCGATGTCAGGTGCAGACAGAAAGTGATATAGAGACAGGAAAAGCCTGATTGTAGGGGAGGAAGTGATTCCAGGTGATATAGAGACAGGAAGTGAGGTAACCAATTAACAGGAAGTGCTCTAGGGGTCCAAACAGGAAGTTCCTAGTGAGAGAAGTGCGTTGTGAGGGAGTTAAGAGAAGACGTTGGAGCTGGAAGCAGAGGAGGTAATAAGATATTACTTTATAAAGTAACCCTCAATATGTCTGCCTTTCTACTCCTATATACACTCACAGGCCACTTTATTAGGTACACCTGTTCAGTTGCTTGGTAACACAAATTGCTAATTAGCCAATCGCATGGCAGCAACTCAGTGCATTTAGGTATCTACACGTGGTGAAGATGACTTGCTGAAGTTCACCGAGCATCAGAATGGGGAAGAAAGGGGATTTTAGTGACTTTGAACATAGCATGGTTGTTGGTGCCAGACAGGCTGGTCTGAGTATTTCAAAAACTGCTGATCTACTGGGATTGTCACACACATCCATCTCTCAGGTTTACAGAGAATGGTTTTGAAGTAGCAGAATATCAGAATATGACTGCTGGACAATGAACTTCTGGTATGCGAGGTTTTTATTCCATTCTTTTGGCCATTAAGAATGGACACACCTGACCCGACTCGTGTCTACACGCCAAGAGTGGCCCATACAGAGAAATACAGTGTACATATATCTTTTCATCATATTGCGTCACAAGCGAACACACTATACATTTCCGTTACAAGACATTCTAATCTTTTAGAACAGTCAACCTACTCTTATTGATGCAAAGCAGTTTAGCAAAGCACATTCTTTCACAAGCCTTGCACAAGCCTTGCTTTTGCGGTTTCCTTCTCCATCTGTTAACCAGCTTGACACACTCTGGACACCGGAAAAGTGTTCTAAGCTAAGCACAGATGGCTTTGCTAAGGGGGGGAAATGGGTGAATTCAGTGTCTTAAACCACAGCCTGTCAGGTTTTACAAATCTCACAAAATGTTCTTAGCATAGTAAATAGGAATGGCTTCTTAGCTGAAATTCTAAATCAGCCTTACTACACACATAACCATGGCCATATAATCTGATCCCCATTCCTACTTCAGTTTGAAAAAGAGAAAATATCCAGTGAGCAGCAGTTGTGTGGAGGAAAATGCCTTGTTGGTGTCAGAGGAGAATGGGCAGACTGGTTCCAGATGATAGGCAACAGTCACTCAAATAACCACTCGTTACATCCAAGGTATGCAGAATACCATCTCTGAATGCACAACACATCGAACCACGAAGGAGATGGGCTACAGCAACAGAAGACCACGCCGGGTGCCACTCCTTTCAGCTAAGAACAGGAAACTGAGGCTACAATTTGCACAGGCTCAATTTCAGCTGCGGCATTCAGATGGTGGGGTCAGAATTTGGCGTATACAACATGAAAGTCTGGATCCATCCTGCCTTGTATCAACGGTTCAGGCTGGTGGTGGGGGTGTAATGGTGTGGGGATATAGTACCAATTGAGCATGGTTTAAATGCCACGGCTTACCTGAGTATTGTTGCTGACCGTGTCCATCCCTTTATGACTACAGTGTCCCCATCTTCTGATGGCTCCTTCCAGCAGGACCATGCACCATGTCACAAAGCTCCAATCATCACACCACTGGTTTCTTGAACATGACAATGAGGTCACTGTACTCCAATGTCTTCCACAGTCACCAGATCTCAATCCAGTAGAGCACCTTTGGCATATGGTGGAATGGGAGATTGGCATCATGGATGTGCAGCTGACAAATCTGCAGCAACTGTGTGATGCTATCATGTCACTATGGACCAAAATCTCTGAGGAACATTTCCAACACCTTGTTGTCTTTTTGCCACAAAGACCTAAGGCAGTTCCCAAGGCAAAAAGGGGTCCAACCCGGTACTAGCAAGGTGTACCTAATAAAGTGGCTGGTGAGTGTATATAATCAACACATGGTTTTCATGTTAAATATATTTGCTATTTACTGACACAACACAAACACGGTTGTATACCTCCCTCACCTTTGGACGGAGGGTTTACAATTAATCTTTACTTGTCTAATGACCAGCAAGGCCACTATATTTGTCTACAGAGATCAGAGTCTTATATGGATCGCATGATCACATCAATGAGGATGGAGGAGGAACCGAGTCACATGACTGAGACGATATTAGACCTCACCCTGGAGATCATCTACCTGGTGACCGGAGAGGTGAGGAGGATTCTGGGAGGTCACATGACATCACTCTTATCTTTATTTATAAAAAACAGACCTGACCAGAGAGGTGAGGAGGATTCTGGGAGGTCACATGACATCACTCCTTGTATTCTGCTCTTCCCCTTTTATAGAAATATGCTGCTGTGAAGATAACGTGTATTGAAGGTCTTTTACAAGGAATGTATCCAGCGATGTCAGAACGATGGGGTCGAAGCCAAAACTCCATTGCAGTGCCTCCACCTCAATCCCCAAATCTTGAGAGAAACAACATGCAGAAGATTCAAGAAATCACCAACAAGATCATTGATCTGCTGACAGGAGAGGTGAGCGGTGCCGGGAATTCTGGGACATTATCCAGTAACAGACAAGGGATATGTCTGGATGGTGACTGTATCATTGTGTGTGTCAGGTTCCTATAAGGTGTCAGGATGTCACAGAGATTATCTTCAAGGAGAACAAATACTTAGAAGTACAGAAAGATCTCTACAAAGAAGTCATGATGGAGAATCAGCCGCCCCTCACATCACCGGGTAAGAAGAGACTTTATTGTAAAGGAGAGAGCAGTACGGAGGGTCCACCTAGATCCCCCATCATCTGCAAAACACATAGAAACAATGTATTCAGTCAGTGTGTGTGTTTCCTACAGATGGATCCAGTAATGGGAACCCACCAGAGAGATGTCCCCGTCCTCTGTATTCCCGGGATTCCACACAGGAAGAACATGAGATCCCTCACCATCATCAGGTAGGTGGGACTGAGCATGTCGATCCAACAATGTATTCTAAGCTATGAGAGGACATTCTATGTATTCTCATTTTTTAATATTTACTTTTACATCTGAATTGCAGACTTTGTTGCCCCTCCCCATCTCTATTTATAGCTCCTTTCCCCCATTTTTATTGCTTGCTTCTTTTTTTTAATCAATATATGTCCCTTTTTCCTGTGGGTCCCGGTGTCCTGTCAAGAAATGCCCCCTATCGAAAAATGCCCGGATGGAACTGCGCATGTGCCGCGCATGCGCAGAACGGACCCTCAGAACAGCTGAATTTACTGTTTTACTGAATTTACAGCTGTTGTCTCCCGTTGCTGAGGCACGTTCATGTAGAAGAGCAGTGGATATTTACATGAAAGCGGCGGATATTTACATGATGGGCAGTGGTGGGGGCGGAATGTTTATCGCTGCCCAAACAAATCTACTAAAGAAATCTTTATCTAATATAGAAAAAGCCACCCTTAACACGCCCCGCAAGCGTTCAAAATAAATAGCAGATAACGATTTCTTTTGCAGATTTCTTTGGCCATCCATAAAAATTCCGCCCCCAGCACTGCCCATCATTGAAAAATCCGACCCCTTCTTGTAAATATCCGCCCCTCACCTACATGAACGTGCCTCAGCCACGCAAGACAACAGCTGATGGTAAACTCAGCTGTTCTGCGGCTCCGTGCAGACCCGGACAGAACACCAGCTCCAGTCACATGAGATCCTGGGTCCTCTTTCTCCTCGTGCTCCCCCAATGGGGGTCACATTCTTAATGACGTGGTGCTGGTCTGTGCTTCTGTGATTCCAAGCCAGTGTGATGATGCGCCCCCCAGGGGTTGGATCCCTGGCCGCCTGGATTCACAAGAAACAGGCATGTGATCTGTTCTGAAATAGGCAGCACAGTAGAACTGATTTCCTTTGCTGCAAGTCAGTAGCACTTATGGGATTGCCATCTGCTGGGGGGAGCGGAGGAAGGCAAGTAAAAGTGCTTCTCTTCTTCCCTAGGGTGAAGAACGGATTAATATAAAAGCTGAGGTTAAAGAGGAAGAAGTGGAGACGTATGTTGGGGGTGATCAGCCGTCCACGGAGGAGGTTGGGATGATTATGAAAAGTGTACAGGATGGAAATTCTCCACATATCAACACAAGTAAGTATAGGCACTATGGAAGAATCAGGTCACAGTCTCATTTTACTTCTGAGTATAAGGATTGTAGTTTAAGAAAAAATGTTAGATAATTCTCAGATCTTCACATCAGCTGATCTCACATACTCACAGTATAGCACGGCCCTGGTCCTACATACAACAAGGGATACATTATTGATCTTAATCCCCTCTATTTGTTTACAGAGATCTCCAGACTTGGGGCAACAATCCTTCAATTGTTTGTCCATACAATAAATATTTGAAACTGTGTATGAGGACCAACAAAAACATTTTACCTTTTTACTGCCACCCTCCTTTTAGTTCTACCTCACTCACCTCAGGGTGGAACTGCTATCCATCTTTGCCCCACCTCAGTCCCTTCCTCTTTATGGGTAGGAGAAGGCCGGGGTACCACTCCCTTTTCAGTGCCTGGGGATTCTCAATACTGGTTAGGGAATTACCCCCTTGGTGGGACATCTTGGGCAGACGTGGCTCCCTTTCTAGTAGCAATAAGGGACCATTCCTGCTGGGAATGGGCCAGGTGCCATATCTGAGTGGGGTAATGTCACAGCAGATCCTGGTTCAGGGGCGACTGTGAGCGATTTGCAATATAATTTGTACCCACATCCATTTCCCTCATTTCTTTTTGATACAATAAGAAATCCTCAGACAACACTGGCCTTAAGCACATGGGAGGCCTTGGGGTGGTAAAAAAAGGCGGTCTTACCTCTGAGTATATGCCCTGCATCTAGGAGGTTGGACACTAGGCAAAATCAAGGGCAGCGCTTTACTTAGTGTCTATATCTCTGTTACACACTGACCTGCTAAGCTTTGGGGGATGATTTATAAATAAAGGAACATTTTGAACGTAACAAGTATGATGAAAATACTGTACTCCATATAAAGAGTTCATCTCTATTTCTTTTTTTAACATCATGTTCCCAACAAATGAGGAGAAGATACTGTACACCATATGAAAGGTCCATCTCCATTCCTCAATATAACGTCATGTTCCCAACAAATGAGGAGGAGATACTGTACACCATATGAAAGGTCCATTTCTATTCCTCAATATAACGTCATGTTCCCAACAAATGAGGAGGAGATACTGTACACCATATGAAAGGTCCATCTCCATTCCTCAATATAACATCATGTTCCCAACAAATGAGGAGGAGATACTGTACACCATATGAAAGGTCCATCTCCATTCCTCATAACATCATGTTCCCGACAAATGAGGTGGAGAAAATATACACCATATGAAAGGTCCATCTCCATTCCTCGATGTAAAGTCGCGTTCCCAACAAATGAGGTTGAGATATTGTGCACCATATGAAAGGCCCATCTCCATTCCTCAATATAACGTCATGTTCCCAATAAATAAGTAGATACTGTACACCATATGAAAGGTCCATCTCCATTCCCCTGTATAATGTCATGATTCCACAAAATGATGTGGCATCTCTGTTATTTCCTATAGTTGTACTTTATGCACAGAGCAATGTTACCCAGTGTTCATAATTGTTTTTTGGTGTTTTGTATCTGTTATTTTGATGTTACAATTTTATACCCAATTTCATGTCAGAGCTCTGTGAATCTGTTGACTGCTGAACCAACATAGTTGACTCTTTTATTACTGACATTTTTAGAAAAGTGTTCACGTTGGAGTCCATATATTATCTGCAAATTTGTTATTAAAAAACTAGGCAAATACAGGCAATCCAATATTTTTTTCAAATCACTAATGCCCAGTACACACGGTCGGACTTTGTTCGGACATTCCTACAACAAAATCCTAGGATTTTTTCCGACGGATGTTGGCTCAAACTTGTCTTGCATACACACGGTCACACAAGGTTGTCGGAAAATCCGATCGTTCTAAACGCAGTGACGTAAAACACGTACGTCGGGACTATAAACGGGGCAGTGGCCAATAGCTTTCATCTCTTTTTTTATTCTGAGCATGCGTGGCACTTTGTCCGTGGGATTTGTGTACACACGATCAGAATTTCCGAAAACGGACTTTGTTGTCGGAAAATTTTATAGCCTGCTCTCAAACTTTGTGTGTCGGAAAATCCGATGGAAAATGTGTGATGGAGCCTACACACGGTCGGAATTTCCGACAACAAGGTCCTATCATACATTTTCCGTCGGAAAATCCGACCGTGTGTACGGGGCATAACACGTTTTGGCTATGAAGCCATAGTTGCAGCCGGCTATTGAACATTTAAGAATTTGCAGATGATATATGGACTCCGGTATAAACACTTTTCTGATAGATTTTGGTGGCTGTGAGATCGGCATTTCCACTTATTCACTCGTACGAAGGTAAGGCTAAAACTCCAGTCATTTGTCAACTACTGAAATGTTTTCCTTTTTTTCTTTTTTTTTTTTCCCATCAGATGGATGTGATGTCAGGAATTCCTCGGAGAGACATCTTCTATTATCTGCTGATTGTAAGTCAGAAGATAATGTCATCACACAGGATCCTCCAGGAGGAAATCCAAATACACAAAATATACATCACAGACCTTCCTGTCCGGAGACATCAATGGATCCCTCTGATCAGGGGGAATCTTCTCATCAATCACATACTATGATTGTAAATATCCATGTAAGATCTCACACTGCAGATCCATCAACAGATCCTTCTAATCCCGAGGAATCTTCCTCACCCCATGAAGGAGATCACCGAGGTGACAATCTAGTCTCATGTTCAGAGTGTGGGAAATGTTTCACTCAAAAAGGAGCACTTACTAGACACCAGAGAATTCACACGGGTGAGCGCCCTTATTCATGTGTAGAGTGTGGAATATCTTTCACTCTGAAAGGAAACCTTGTGAAACACCAGAGAATTCACACAAATGAGCGTCCCTATTCATGTTCAGAGTGTGGAAAATCATTCACTCAAAAAGTAGTTCTTGCTAGACACCAGAGAATTCACATGGGTGAGCGTCCTTATTCATGTTCAGAGTGCGGGAAATCTTTTACTCAAAAAGTAGTTCTTGCTAGACACCAGAGAATTCACATGGGTGAGCGTCCTTATTCATGTTCAGAGTGCGGGAAATCTTTTACTCAAAAAGTAGTTCTTGCTAGACACCAGAGAATTCACATGGGTGAGCGTCCTTATTCATGTTCAGAGTGCGGGAAATCTTTTACTCAAAAAGTAGCCCTTGTTGAACACCAGACAGGTCACACGGGTCAGCGTCCTTATTCATGTTCAGAGTGCTGGAAGTCTTTCACTCGGAAAGAAAAACTTATTCAGCATCAAAGAGTTCACACGGGTGAGCGCCCTTATTCATGTGTAGAGTGTGGAATATCTTTCACTCTGAAAGGAAACCTTGTGAAACACCAGAGAATTCACACGAATGAGCGTCCCTATTCATGTTCAGAGTGTGGAAAATCATTCGCTCAAAAAGTAGTTCTTGCTAGACACCAGAGAATTCACATGGGTGAGCGCCCTTATTCAAGTTCATAGTGTGAAAAATCTTACAACAAGAAAGATCATCTTGTTAAACACCAGAGAAGTCGCACAAGTGACTGTCCTATTCATGTTCAGAGTGCGGGAAATCTTACATTTGTAAAGAAGACCTTATTGGACACCAGATTATTCACACTGGTGTGCGTCCCTTTTCATGTTCAGAGTGCGGGAAATCTTTCACTTGGAAAGGACAACTTGTGAAACACCAGAGAAGTCACACTATGCTTTAAGTGCGGGAGTGAGTCCTCCTCATTTCTCCAGCCTGTCGGTGTCCTTCCCCCTCTGGTCATACGGCTGGGTACAAGGTCCCTCTTCTTAATGCCACATGTGAATGCAAACTTTTTTATGAATGTGTTCATATGTATTAAAGTGTTTATATGCATTAGATTGTTCTCTTCCCTGTCTTCTTTTCTTTAACCACTTACGGACCACCCGCCGCAGGAATACGTCAGCTGTTCGAAGAGTAATACCATTGTTATGGTAGCAGCTAGCTACCATAACCCCGATACCTTCTTCTTCAGCGGGCGGTCCGCTACAAGATAAAAGTGGTCTCTGCGGCGGATTCGCCGCAAGATCATTTCTATCGGCTCACCGGAGCCGTCGGCAGCGGCGGAGGCGATCGGATCCTGTCCCTGCCTGGGTATGGAGATGAGTGAGGGGAAGATGGCCACCCATCTCCATATCACTGCAGGGCGAAAGCGAAGTCACAACGTCACTTCCGCCCATAGCTCTTAAAGGGACATTTTTATTTTTTTAGAATGACATCATTTTTTTTTATTGCATTTTAGTGTAAATATGAGATCTGAGGTCTTTTTGACAAAAGATCTCATATTTAAGAGGACCTGTCATGCTTTTTTCTATTACAAAGGATGTTTACATTCCTTGTAATAGAAATAAAAGTGACCCAAAAAAAAATATTTTTAAAAAACAGTGTCAAATTAAAGAAAATAAAGTAAAATAAATAAGATAAAATAAAAATATATATTTTAAAGCGCCCCGTCCCGACGAGCTCACGCGCAGAAGCGAACGCACACGTGAGTAGTGCCCGCATATGAAAACGGTGTTCAAACTACACATGTGAGGTATCGCCGCAATTGTTAGAGCAAGAGCAATAATTCTAGCTCTAGACCTCCTCTGTAACTCAAAACAAGCAAGCTATAGCATTTTTTAAAGTCCCCTTTGGATATTTTTAAGGGTAAAAGTTTGTCGCCGTTCCACGAGCAGGCGCATCTTTGAAGTGTGACATGTTGGGTATCAATTTACTCGGCGTAACATTATCTTTCACAATTTAAAAAAAAACATTGGGCTAACTTTACTGTTTTCTTATTTTTTTAATACAAAAAAGTGTTTTTTTTTCCAAAAAAAGTGCGCTTGTAAGACCGCTGCGCAAATACAGTGTGACAAAAATTATTGCAACGACCACCATTTTATTTTCTAGGGTGTTAGAAACCCCAAACATTATATATTTTTTTTCTAAGTTATTTTCTAGCAAAAAAAATACTGTTTTTAACTTGTAAACACCAAATCTCAGAAAGAGGCTGGTCCTTAAGTGGTTAAGTCATATGGCTAAGCATCCCTATTAATGTTTTAAGCACAGAAAATCTTTAACTCTGAAAAGAAACCATGTGAAACACCAGAGAAGTCACACAAGTGAACATCACTATTCATGTTTAGAGTGCGGGAAATCTTTCTCTAAGAAAGAGAACCTAAATGAACACCAGAGAAATCACATGGGTGAGCATCCCTATTCTTGTTCAGAGGACAGGAAATCTTTCATTTAAAAAAGGAGGCCTTGACCACCAGAGATTTCATCCAGGTCAGCATTCTTATTCATGTGACAAAAGAAGGTGAGTTGCGCTGAAAAATACAAAACATAAAACGTTCATGTGCATAAGGGTGAAAAAAATAATTTCTATTAAGTCCAAAAGCACAAGAGGCTATAATCACAAAGTCAAATTGCTGTGGAATAAACGGAAGAAACTCCTAGTAAACTGTTAAGAAAAGTGAACTTGAAAGGGGAATCCTCCACTTTAAGAGAGCCACCGACACACAGGTTAAGATGTACTCTTATCGCAAAACAGGGACCCTAATTACGGAAGGTCACATAAGCCTTAGTACATCCACCATTAACAAGATCCAAGGAGAACAGCGGTAATGGTGTGCCTCCCGTGTGCGGTCCCTTCTGATTTAGATTCTGACCAGCAGTGAACCAAATGAAAACCAAAAGGAGCTCCTAAAGTGTAAAACCTTACAGGAGTAAGGTTGCACATTACCATAGAAGTACAGGCAAGATAAAAACGGCAACAATCTGCAGCAGATACAGGAACGCAATGACAGCTACTTTATGTGTTCTTCTGCCTGACCGGTTTCATCACAAATGGACTTCTACTGGGGCATAGGAAACACTTCCTGTCATCGCTATTTAAGCAAGTAGATCCAGCCCAGCCTCACTTTCACTAAAGTAACCATGCGGCTCAAAACACAAATCCAAGCCTCGATCTGGGTTTAACACTAAACTCAAGCCTCACTTGCAATAGCGGGACCCAATGTATAATGTATCGCTATGCTCACCGGACATGACGTCTGTGTGGCTCAAGTGTCCCCATACCTAGAATAAACTACAACTAAAGGAATAGAATGAGGTGCAAGCTCAAACTTAGTGAAGCTAAACGCGGCTGTAAACTTGTCACATTATTAACACTAAAAAGCGGGACTAAACACGTGGTTTAAAATGAACCAAAAGACAAAATATACATGACTAAATCTAAACAAAAAATGTAGGATTTATTAATAAAGCAGTTGACATCCCAATCTACGTTGAGGCCATGAGGAGTATAACTTTTGAGAATATATATCCACCTGGTCTCCATTCTGGATCATACACTTACTTTCTTACTTTAAGACTACCCCTCCAGTGGGGAACAAAATCATCTATACCCACAAACAGGGTCCCACACGGGTCTCTATTGTGTACAAGATCATAGTGCTGTGAGACACTGAATCTTGTATCCTTTTTTTAACGTTAGCAATATGCTCATTAAGCCTAATACTAAACTCCCAGGTAGTCATGCCCACCTATTGAAGCCCACAAGGGCACTGAAAAAGCTATACCACATGGGAGGTGTGACATGTAATAAAAGGTTTAATTGTATATATATCCTAGAGGTAATATTAGAAGAGAAATCAAGAACTTTCCTTGATTTTAAACTGTTTAAATGACAGACCTGACATCTCCCACACATTTAGTATCCAATTAAGTTATGGAAGAAGGAAGATCTGGAGGGGGGATCAAGGACACTTTGCACTATTCTATCCTTCACAGTGGACACACCCCTGTATATAACATGTGGTTTAGACGGAAGTAGAGGTGTAAGCACACTGTCGTTAAATAAAATGTGGCAGTGTTTCTGTATTATACGCTTGATAGCATAATGCTGTGAGGAATAAGATGTCAGAAAAGACATGCCAAAGTTGGCTGTATTGATTTTGCCCCATCACGACACCCCTGTTCGGTAAAAAGTAATTTTCCCCCAACCAAAAATAGTTATGCGTTGCCACAAATTTGAAAAGATCTATTACAAAATCTTTCTGAATAGGTAGCCAACCAGACTCAGAATTATGATAGTGTGATACTGCCGAGATGCCCGTGTCATGAGGAATAATGGTGTTCAGGGATGTGACATCTGCTGTTACTACAGAGAAATAAAACTTAGTTGAACACATAAGACTTCACATGTGTAAGCATCCTGTTTTCATGGGCTGAGTGTGGGAAATGTTTGAACCAGGAAGAAATCCTTGTTATACAGCAGAGAAAACACACCACACAGCGTCTTCCATGCATTCACACTGTGGAAAATGTTTTACAGATAAAAGATGCCTATTTAGACTTCAGAGGGAAAGCATCTGTCGATTCCTTTGACAAATGTATGATGGTTTTACTGGTGGAACTGTTTAGTAGAAACAATTTATAAGCGGAGTCTTCTCTGAGCTTCATAATATAAAAATAATACATAAATAATGGTGTGTATGGTTTGCGGGAAAAGCTGCTAGATATCGCAGTGTGGATGATGGGGGAGAGCTGTAAGAGAATGTAGTGTGGATGGTGGGTGGAGAGCTGTCAGAGAATGCCATGTGGATGGTGGAGGAGAGCTAGAATGTAGTATGTATGGTGGGAGGAGAGCAGTTAGGGAATGTAGTGTGGATGGTGGGAGAAAAACTGTTGGAGAATGTAGTGTGTATTGTCGGAGGAGAGATGTCAGAGACTGTAGTGTGGATGGGGGAGGAGAGCTGTCAGAGAATGTAGTGTGGATGGTGGGAGAAGAGATGTCGGAGAATGTAGTGTGGATGATGGGAGAAGAGATGTCGGAGAATGTAGTGTGGATGGTGGGAGGAGAGATGTCGGAGAATGTAGTGTGGATGGTGGAGGAGAGCTGTCAGAGAATGTAGTGTGGATGGTGGGGAGAGCTGTCAGAGAATGTAGTGTGGATGGTGGAGGAGAGCTGTCGGACAATGTAGTGTGGATGGTGGGATAAGAGCTGTCAGAGAATGTAATGTGGATGGTGGAGGAGAGCTGTCGGAGAATATAGTGTGGATGGTGGGAGAAGAGCTGTCGGAGAATGTAGTGTGGATGGTGGAGGAGAGCTGTCATAGAATGTAGTGTGGATGATGGGAGGAGAGCTGTCGGAGAATGTAGTGTGGATGGTGGAGGAGATCTGTCGGAGAATGTATTGTGGATGGTGGGGGAGAGCTGTCGGAGAATGTAGTGTGGATGGTGGAGGAGAGCTGTCAGAGAATGTAGTATGTATGGTGGGAGGAGAGCAGTTAGGGAATGTAGTGTGGATGGTGGGAGAAAAACTGTTGGAGAATGTAGTGTGTATTGTCGGAGGAGAGATGTCAGAGACTGTAGTGTGGATGGGGGAGGAGAGCTGTCAGAGAATGTAGTGTGGATGGTGGGAGAAGAGATGTCGGAGAATGTAGTGTGGATGATGGGAGAAGAGATGTCGGAGAATGTAGTGTGGATGGTGGGAGGAGAGATGTCGGAGAATGTAGTGTGGATGGTGGAGGAGAGCTGTCAGAGAATGTAGTGTGGATGGTGGGGAGAGCTGTCAGAGAATGTAGTGTGGATGGTGGAGGAGAGCTGTCGGACAATGTAGTGTGGATGGTGGGATAAGAGCTGTCAGAGAATGTAATGTGGATGGTGGAGGAGAGCTGTCGGAGAATATAGTGTGGATGGTGGGAGAAGAGCTGTCGGAGAATGTAGTGTGGATGGTGGAGGAGAGCTGTCATAGAATGTAGTGTGGATGATGGGAGGAGAGCTGTCGGAGAATGTAGTGTGGATGGTGGAGGAGATCTGTCGGAGAATGTATTGTGGATGGTGGGGGAGAGCTGTCGGAGAATGTAGTGTGGATGGTGGAGGAGAGCTGTCAGAGAATGTAGTATGTATGGTGGGAGGAGAGCAGTTAGGGAATGTAGTGTGGATGGTGGGAGAAAAACTGTTGGAGAATGTAGTGTGTATTGTCGGAGGAGAGATGTCAGAGACTGTAGTGTGGATGGGGGAGGAGAGCTGTCAGAGAATGTAGTGTGGATGGTGGGAGAAGAGATGTCGGAGAATGTAGTGTGGATGGTGGGAGAAGAGATGTCGGAGAATGTAGTGTGGATGGTGGGAGAAGAGATGTCGGAGAATGTAGTGTGGATGGTGGGAGAAGAGATGTCGGAGAATGTAGTGTGGATGGTGGGAGGAGAGCTGTCGGAGAATGTAGTGTGGATGGTGGAGGAGAGCTGTCGGAGAATGTAGTGTGGATGGTGGGAGGAGAGCTGTCAGAGAATGTAATGTGGATGGTGGAGGAGAGCTGTCGGAGAATATAGTGTGGATGGTGGGAGAAGAGCTGTTGGAGAATGTAGTGTGGATGGTGGAGGAGAGCTGTCGTAGAATGTAGTGTGGATGGTCGGAGGAGAGATGTCGGAGAATGTAGTGTGGATGGTGGGAGTAGAGCTGTCGGAGAATGTAGTGTGGATGGTGGAGGAGAGCTGTCGTAGAATGTAGTGTGGATGGTCGGAGGAGAGATGTCGGAGAATGTAGTGTGGATGGTGGGAGGAGAGCTGTCGGAGAATGTAGTGTGGATGGTGGAGGAGAGCTGTCGTAGAATGTAGTGTGGATGGTCGGAGGAGAGCTGTCGGAGAATGTAGTGTGGATGGTGGGGGGAGAGCTGTCGGAGAATGTAGTGTGGATGGTGGGAGGAGATCTGTCAGAGAATGTAGTGAGGATGGTGGGAGGAGAGCTGTCGGAGAATGTAGTGTGGATGGTCGGAGGAGATCTGTCAGAGAATGTAGTGTGGATGGTGGAGGAGAGCTGTCGGACAATGTAGTGTGGATGGTGGGAGGAGAGCTGTCGGGGACTGTAGTGTGGATGGTGGAGGAGAGCTGTCGGAGAATGTAGTGTGGATGGTGGGAGGAGATCTGTCGGAGAATGTAGTGTGGATGGTGGAGGAGATCTGTCGGAGAATGTAGTGTGGATGGTGGAGGAGATCTGTCAGAGAATGTAGTGTGGATGGTGGAGGAGAGCTGTCGGAGAATGTAGTGTGGATGGTGGGAGGAGAGCTGTCGGAGAATGTAGTGTGGATGGTGGAGGAGAGCTGTCGGAGAATGTAGTGTGGATGGTGGGAGGAGAGCTGTCGGAGAATGTAGTGTGGATGGTGGAGGAGAGCTGTCGTAGAATGTAGTTTGGATGGTCGGAGGAGAGATGTCGGAGACTGTAGTGTGGATGGTGGAGGAGAGCTGTCGGAGAATGTAGTGTGGATGGTGGGAGGAGATCTGTCGGAGAATGTAGTGTGGATGGTGGAGGAGAGCTGTCGGAGAATGTAGTGTGGATGGTGGAGGAGAGCTGTCGGAGAATGTAGTGTGGATGGTGAAGGAGAGTTGTCGGAGAATGTAGTGTGGATGGTTGGAGAAGAGCTGTTAGGGAATGTAGTGTGGATGGTGGAGGAAAGCTGTCGGAGAATGTAGTGTGGATGGTGGAGGAGAGCTGTCGGAGAATGTAGTGTGGATGGTGGAGGAGAGCTGTCGGAGAATGTAGTGTGGATGGTGGGAGGAGAGCTGTCAGAGAATGTAGTGTGGATGGTCGGAGGAGAGATGTCGGAGAATGTAGTGTGGATGGTGGGAGGAGATCTGTCAGAGAATGTAGTGAGGATGGTGGGAGGAGAGCTGTTGGAGAATGTAGTGTGGATGGTGGGAGGAGATCTGTCAGAGAATGTAGTGTGGATGGTGGAGGAGAGCTGTTGGAGAATGTAGTGTGGATGGTGGAGGAGAGCTGTCGGACAATGTAGTGTGGATGGTGGGAGGAGAGCTGTTGGAGACTGTAGTGTGGATGGTGGAGGAGAGCAGCCCCAAAGTAACCCCCCCCATGTTGAGGGCATGTGGCCTGGTATGGTTCAGGAGGGGGGGGGGGGGCACTCGCTTGTCTCCCCTTTTCCTGGCCTGCCAGTCTGCATGCTTGGATAAGGGTCTGGTATGGATTTTGTGGATTCAGCTGTCAGCAGGGAAGCCCATTGAGAGCTGATGACTCATTGGTTGTTAAGGATGCAGCGGCCAGCTTCCTGGTCCCGCTCCTTAACAACCAGCTTTTACAGCACCCTGATTGGGGGCAGTGCGCAGTGCAATGCAGGCGAACACCCTGCAAACTTGAGTTGTTAGGGTAGCTGTGTCAGGGTGCCCGGGACCCCGGACTGTCCTGGCCAATGCGGGACACGGGGTCAAAACACAGCAGGTAAGCAATTAACATACTACATTTTTCTGTGCTTTTATCTGCAATTTTTTATGATGGTTACAGGATCTGGTGGTTGTTTTTTTAAAAAAATTGCAGTGTTATCTTATAATAATCACATACTGGAAATGGATGAGACTCCACTTTAATGACTTTACTGTCAGGGTGGAGATCTTTACCAATTATATCGAGTGGAAGAAAACGACAATTCATGGTGAAATGTAGAGACAGGAAAAGCCTGATTGTAGGGGAGGAAGTGATGTCAGGTGAAGACAGGAAGTGAGGTAACCAATGAACAGGAAATGCTGTAGGGGTCCAAACAAGAAGTTCCCGGAGAGAGAAGTGTGTTGTGAGGGGGTAAAGAGAAGACGTTGGAGCTGGAAGCAGAGGAGGTAATAAGATATTACTTTATAAAGTAACCCTCATTATGTCTGCCTTTCTACTCCTATATACACTCACAGGCCACTTTATTAGGTACACCTGTTCAGTTGCTTGGTAACACAAATTGCTAATTAGCCAATCGCATGGCAGCAACTCAGTGCATTTAGGTATCAACACGTGGTAAAGATGACTTACTGAAGTTCACCGAGCATCAGAATGGGGAAGAAAGGGGATTTTAGTGACTTTGAACATAGCATGGTTGTTGGTGCCAGACAGGCTGGTCTGAGTATTTCAAAAACTGCTGATCTACTGGGATTGTCACACACATCCATCTCTTAGGTTTACAGAGAATGGTTTGAAAAAGAGAAAATATCCAGTGAGCGGCAGTTGTGTGGAGGAAAATGCCTTTTTGGTGTCAGAGGAGAATGGGCAGACTGGTTCCAGATGATAGGCAACAGTAACTCAAATAACCACTCGTTACATCCAAGGTATGCAGAATACCATCTCTGAACGCACAACACATCGAACCACGAGGGAGATCGGCTACAGCAACAGAAAACCACACCGGGTGCCACTCCTGTCAGCTAAGAACAGGAAACTGAGGCTACAATTTGCACAGGCTCAATTTCAGCTGCGGCATTTAGATGGCGGGGTCAGAATTTGGCGTATACAACATGAAAGCATGGATCCATCCTGCCTTGTATCAACGGTTCAGGCTGGTGGTGGGGGTGTAATGGTGTGGGGATATAGTACCAATTGAGCATCATTTAAATGCCACGGCTTACCTGAGTATTGTTGCTGACCATGTCCATCCCTTTATGACTACAGTGTCCCCATCTTCTGATGGCTCCTTCCAGCAGGACCATGCACCATGTCACAAAGCTCCAATCATCTCACCACTGGTTTCTTGAACATGACAATGAGGTCACTGTACTCCAATGTCCTCCACAGTCACCAGATCTCAATCCAGTAGAGCACCTTTGGCATGTGGTGAAACAGGAGATTGGCATCATGGATGTGAAGCCGACAAATCTGCAGCAACTGTGTGATGCTATCATGTCACTATGGACCAAAATCTCTGAGGAACATTTCCAACACCTTGTTGTCTTTTTGCCACAAAGACCTAAGGCAGTTCCCAAGGCAAAAAGGGGTCCAACCCGGCACTAGCAAGGTGTACCTAATAAAGTGGCTGGTGAGTGTATATAATCAACACATGGTTTTCATATTAAATATGTTTGGTATTTATTGACACAACACAAACACGGTTGTATACCTCCCTCACCTTTGGACGGAGGGTTTACAATTAATCTTTACTTGTCTAATGACCAGCAAGGCCACTATATTTGTCTACAGAGATCAGAGTCTTCTATTGATCACATGATCACATCAATGAGGATGGAGAAGGACTTGAGTCACATGACTGAGAGGATATTAGACCTCACCCTGGAGGTCATCTACCTGGTGACCGGAGAGGTGAGGAGGATTCTGGGAGGTCACATGACATCACTCTTATCTTTATTTATAAAAAACAGACCTGACCGGAGAGGTGAGGAGGATTCTGGGAGGTCCCATGACATCACTCTTATCTTTATTTATAAAAAACAGACCTGACCGGAGAGGTGAGGAGGATTCTGGGAGGTCACATGACATCACTCTTATCTTTATTTATAAAAAACAGACCTGACCGGAGAGGTGAGGAGGATTCTGGGAGGTCCCATGACATCACTCCTTGTATTCTGCTCTTCCCCTTTTATAGAAATATGCTGCAGTGAAGATAACGTGTATTGAAAGTCTTTTACAAGGAATGTATCCAGCGATGTCAGAACGATGGGGTCGAAGCCAGAACTCTATTGCAGTGCCTCCACCTCACTCCCCAATTCTTGAGAGAAACAACATGCAGAAGATTCAAGAAATCACCAACAAGATCATTGATCTGCTGACAGGAGAGGTGAGCGGTGCCGGGAATTCTGGGACATTATCCAGTAACAGACAAGGGATGTGTCTGGATGGTAAATGTATCATTGTGTGTGTCAGGTTCCTATAAGGTGTCAGGATGTCACAGAGATTATCTTCAAGGAGAACAAATACTTAGAAGTACAGAAAGATCTCTACAAGGACGTCATGATGGAGAATCAGCCGCCCCTCACATCACCGGGTAAGAGGAGACTTTATTGTAAAGGAGAGAGCAGTATGGAGGATCCACCTAGATCCCCCATCATCTGATAAACACATAGAAACAATGTATTCAGTCAGTGTGTGTGTTTCCTACAGATGGATCCAGTAATGGGAACCCACCAGAGAGATGTCCCCGTCCTCTGTATTCCCGGGATTCCACACAGGAAGAACATGAGATCCCTCACCATCATCAGGTAGGTGGGACTGAGCATGTCGATCCAACAATGTATTCTAAGCTATGAGAGGACATTCTATGTATTCTCTTCTTTTAATATTTACTTTTACATCTGAATTGCAGACTTTGTTGCCCCTCCCCATCTCTATTTATTGCTCCTTTATCAGCATCCCCCATTTTTATTGCTTGCTTCTTTTTATTAATCAATATATGTCCCTTTTTCCTGTGGGTCCCGGTGTCCTGTTGAGAAATGCCCCCTATCGAAAAATGCCCGGACAGAACTGCGCATGTGCCACGCATGCGCAAAACGTACCCTCAGAACAGCTGAATTTACATCAGCTGTTGTCTCGCGTTGCTGAGGCACGTTCATGTAGGAGAGGGGCGGATATTTACATGAAGGGGGCAGATATTTACATGATGGGCAGTGCTGGGGGCAGAATTTTTATCGCTGCTCAAACAAATCTACTAAAGAAATCTTTAATATAGAAAAAGCGGCCCTTCAATTGACTTAACACGCCCCGCAAGTGTTCAAAATAAATAGCAGATAAAGATTTCTTTTGCAGATTTCTTTGGCCATCCATAAAAATTCCGCCCCCCAGCACTGCCCATCATTGAAAAATCCGACCCCTTCTTGTAAACATCCGCCCTTCACCTACATGAACGTGTCTCGGCCACGCGAGACAACAGCTGATGGTAAACTCAGCTGTTCTGCGGCTCCGTGCGGCGCATGCACGCTTCAACCCGGACACTATTCGATAGGGGGGCACTTCTCGACAGAACACCAGCTCCAGTCACATGAGATCCTGGGTCCTCTTTCTCCTCGTGCTCCCCCAATGGGGGTCACATTCTTAATGACGTGATGCTGGTCTGTGCTTCTGTGATTCTAAGCCAGTGTGATGATGCGCCCCCCAGGGGTTGGATCCCTGGCCACCTGGATTCACAAGAAACAGGCATGTGATCTGTTCTGAAATAGGCAGCACAGTAGAACTGATTTCCTTTGCTGCAGGTCAGTAGCACTTATGGGATTGCCATCTGCTGGGGGGAGCGGAGGAAGGCAAGTAAAAGTGCTTCTCTTCTTCCCTAGGGTGAAGAACGGATTAATATAAAAGTTGAGGTTAAAGAGGAAGAAGTGGAGACGTATGTTGGGGGTGATCAGCCGTCCACGAAGGAGGTTGGGATGATTATGAAAAGTGTACAGGATGGAAATTCTCCACATATCAACACAAGTAAGTATAGGCACTATGGAAGAATCAGGTCACAGTCTCATTTTACTTAGTGAGGATAAGGATTGTAGTTTAAGAAAAAATGTTAGATAATTCTCAGATCTTCACATCATCTGATCTCACATACTCACAGTATAGCACGGCCCTGGTCCTACATACAACAAGGGATACATTATTGATCTTAATCCCCTCTATTTGTTTACAGAGATCTCCAGACTTGGGGCAACAATCCTTCAATTGTTTGTCCATACAATAAATATTTGAAACTGTGTATGAGGACCAACAAAAATTTTACCTTTTTACTGCCACCCTCTTTTTAGTTCTACCTTACTCTCCTCAGGGTGGAACTGCTCTCCATCTTTGCCCCACCTCAGTCCCTTCCTTTTTACGGGTAGGAGAAGGCCAGGGTACCACTCCCTTTTCAGTGCCTGGGGATTCTCAATACTGGTTAGGGAATTACCCCCTTGGTGGAACATCTTGGGCAGACGTGGCTCCCTTTCTAGTAGCAATAAGGGACCATTCCTGCTGGGAATGGGCCAGGTGCCATATCTGAGTGGGGTAATGTCACAGCAGATCCTGGTTCAGGGGCGACTGTGAGCAATTTGCAATATAATTTGTACCCACATCCATTCCCCTCATTTCTTTTTGATACAATAAGAAATCCTCAGACAACACTGGCCTTAAGCACATGGGAGGCCTTGGGGTGGTAAAAAAAGGCGGTCTTACCTCTGAGTATATGCCCTGCATCTAGGAGGTTGGACACTAGGCAAAATCAAGGGCAGAGCTTTACTTAGTGTCTATATCTCTGTTACACACTGACCTGCTAAGCTTTGGGAGATGATTTATAAATAAAGGAACATTTTGAACGTAACAAGTATGATGAAAATATTGTACTCCATATAAAGAGTTCATCTCTATTTCTTTTTTTAACATCATGTTCCCAACAAATGAGGAGGAGATACTGTACACCATATGAAAGGTCCATCTTCATTCCTCAATATAACGTCATGTTCCCAACAAATGAGGAGGAGATACTGTACACCATATGAAAGGTCCATCTCCATTCCTCGATGTAAAGTCGCGTTCCCAACAAATGAGGTTGAGATATTGTGCACCATATGAAAGGCCCATCTCCATTCCTCATTATAACATCATGTTCCCAATAAATAAGTAGATACTGTACACCATATAAAAGGTCCATCTCCATTCCCCTGTATAATGTCATGATTCCACAAAATGATGTGGCATCTCTGTTATTTCCTATAGTTGTACTTTATGCACAGAGCAATGTTACCCAGTGTTCATAATTGTTTTTTGGTGTTTTGTATCTGTTATTTTGATGTTACAATTTTATACCCAATTTCATGTCAGAGCTCTGTGAATCTGTTGACTGCTGAACCAACATACTTGACTCTTTTATTACTGACATTTTTAGAAAAAGTGTTCACGTTGGAGTCCATATATTATCTGCAAATTTGTTATTAAAAAACTAGGCAAATACAGGCAATCCAATATTTTTTTCAAATCACTAATGCCCAGTACACACGGTCGGACTTTGTTCGGACATTCCTACAACAAAATCCTAGGATTTTTTCCGACGGATGTTGGCTCAAACTTGTCTTGCATACACACGGTCACACAAGGTTGTCGGAAAATCCGATCGTTCTAAACGCGGTGACGTAAAACACGTACGTCGGGATTATAAACAGGGCAGTGGCCAATAGCTTTCATCTCTTTTTTTATTCTGAGCATGCGTGGCACTTTGTCCGTGGGATTTGTGTACACACGATTGGAATTTCCGAAAACGGACTTTGTTGTCGGAAAATTTTATAGCCTGCTCTCAAACTTTGTGTGTCGGAAAATCCGATGGAAAATGTGTGATGGAGCCTACACACGGTCGGAATTTCCGACAACAAGGTCCTATCACACATTTTCCGTCAGAAAATCCGACCGTGTGTACGGGGCATAACACGTTTTGGCTATGAAGCCATAGTTGCAGCCGGCTATTGAACATTTAAGAATTTGCAGATGATATATGGACTCCGGTATAAACACTTTTCTGATAGATTTTGGTGGCTGTGAGATCGGCATTTCCACTTATTCACTCGTACGAAGGTAAGGCTAAAACTCCAGTCATTTGTCAACTACTGAAATGTTTTCCTTTTTTCTTTTTTTTTTTTCCCATCAGATGGATGTGATGTCAGGAATTCCTCGGAGAGACATCTTCTATTATCTGCTGATTGTAAGTCAGAAGATAATGTCATCACACAGGATCCTCCAGGAGGAAATCCAAATACACAAAATATACATCACAGACCTTCCTGTCCGGAGACATCAATGGATCCCTCTGATCAGGGGGAATCTTCTCATCAATCACATACTATGATTGTAAATATCCATGTAAGATCTCACACTGCAGATCCATCAACAGATCCTTCTAATCCCGAGGAATCTTCCTCACCCCATGAAGGAGATCACCGAGGTGATAATCTATTCTCATGTTCAGAGTGTGGGAAATGTTTCACTCAAAAAGGAGCACTTACTAGACACCAGAGAATTCACACGGGTGAGCGTCCTTATTCATGTGTAGAGTGTGGAATATCTTTCACTCTGAAAGGAAACCTTGTGAAACACCAGAGAATTCACACAAATGAGCGTTGTTATTCCTGTTCAGAGTGCGGGAAATCATTCACTCAAAAAGTAGTTCTTGCTAGACACCAGAGAATTCACATGGGTGAGCGTCCTTATTCATGTTCAGAGTGCGGGAAATCTTTTACTCAAAAAGTAGTTCTTGCTAGACACCAGAGAATTCACATGGGTGAGCGTCCTTATTCATGTTCAGAGTGCGGGAAATCTTTTACTCAAAAAGTAGCCCTTGTTGACCACCAGACAGGTCACACGGGTCAGCGTCCTTATTCATGTTCAGAGTGCTGGAAGTCTTTCACTCGGAAAGAAAAACTTATTCAGCATCAAAGAGTTCACACGGGTGAGCGCCCTTATTCATGTGTAGAGTGTGGAATATCTTTCACTCTGAAAGGAAACCTTGTGAAACACCAGAGAATTCACACAAATGAGCGTCCCTATTCATGTTCAGAGTGTGGAAAATCATTCAATCAAAAAGTAGTTCTTGCTAGACACCAGAGAATTCACATGGGTGAGCGCCCTTATTCAAGTTCATAGTGTGAAAAATCTTACAACAAGAAAGATCATCTTGTTAAACACCAGAGAAGTCGCACAAGTGACTGTCCTATTCATGTTCAGAGTGCGGGAAATCTTACATTTGTAAAGAAGACCTTATTGGACACCAGATTATTCACACTGGTGTGCGTCCCTTTTCATGTTCAGAGTGCGGGAAATCTTTCACTTGGAAAGGACAACTTGTGAAACACCAGAGAAGTCACACTATGCTTTAAGTGCGGGAGTGAGTCCTCCTCATTTCTCCAGCCTGTCGGTGTCCTTCCCCCTCTGGTCATACGGCTGGGTACAAGGTCCCTCTTCTTAATGCCACATGTGAATGCAAACTTTTTTATGAATGTGTTCATATGTATTAAAGTGTTTATATGCATTAGATTGTTCTCTTCCCTGTCTTCTTCTCTTTAACCACTTACGGACCACCCGCCGCAGGAATACGTCAGCTGTTCGAAGAGTAATACCATTGTTATGGTAGCAGCTAGCTACCATAACCCCGATACCTTCTTCTTCAGTGGGCGGTCCGCTACAAGATAAAAGTGGTCTCTGCGGCGGATTCGCCGCAAGATCATTTCTATCGGCTCACCGGAGCCGTCGGCAGCGGCGGAGGCGATCGGATCCTGTCCCTGCCTGGGTATGGAGATGAGTGAGGGGAAGATGGCCACCCATCTCCATATCACTGCAGGGCGAAAGCGAAGTCACAACGTCACTTCCGCCCATAGCTCTTAAAGGGACATTTTTATTTTTTTAGAATGACATCATTTTTTTTTATTGCATTTTAGTGTAAATATGAGATCTGAGGTCTTTTTGACAAAAGATCTCATATTTAAGAGGACCTGTCATGCTTTTTTCTATTACAAAGGATGTTTACATTCCTTGTAATAGAAATAAAAGTGACCCAAAAAAAAATATTTTTAAAAAACAGTGTCAAATTAAAGAAAATAAAGTAAAATAAATAAGATAAAATAAAAAAATATATTTTAAAGCGCCCCGTCCTGACGAGCTCACGCGCAGAAGCGAACGCACACGTGAGTAGGGCCCGCATATGAAAACGGTGTTCAAACTACACATGTGAGGTATCGCCGCAATTGTTAGAGCGAGAGCAATAATTCTAGCTCTAGACCTCCTCTGTAACTCAAAACAAGCAACCTATAGCATTTTTTAAAGTCACCTTTGGATATTTTTAAGGGTAAAAGTTTGTCGCCATTCCACGAGCAGGCGCATCTTTGAAGTGTGACATGTTGGGTATCAATTTACTCGGCGTAACGTTATCTTTCACAATTTAAAAAAAAACATTGGGCTAACTTTACTGTTTTCTTATTTTTTTAATTCAAAAAAGTGTTTTTTTTTCCAAAAAAAGTGCGCTTGTAAGACCGCTGCGCAAATACAGTGTGACAAAAATTATTGCAACGACCACCATTTTATTTTCTAGGGTGTTAGAAAAAAAATATATAATGTTTGGGGTTTCTAAGTTATTTTCTAGCAAAAAAAATACTGTTTTTAACTTGTAAACACCAAATCTCAGAAAGAGGCTGGTCCTTAAGTGGTTAAGTCATATGGCTAAGCATCCCTATTAATGTTTTAAGCACAGAAAATCTTTAACTCTGAAAAGAAACCATGTGAAACACCAGAGAAGTCACACAAGTGAACATCACTATTCATGTTTAGAGTGCGGGAAATCTTTCTCTAAGAAAGAGAACCTAAATGAACACCAGAGAAATCACATGGGTGAGCATCCCTATTCTTGTTCAGAGGACAGGAAATCTTTCATTTAAAAAAGGAGGCCTTGACCACCAGAGATTTCATCCAGGTCAGCATTCTTATTCATGTGACAAAAGAAGGTGAGTTGCGCTGAAAAATACAAAACATAAAACGTTCATGTGCATAAGGGTGAAAAAAATAATTTCTATTAAGTCCAAAAGCACAAGAGGCTATAATCACAAAGTCAAATTGCTGTGGAATAAACGGAAGAAACTCCTAGTAAACTGTTAAGAAAAGTGAACTTGAAAGGGGAATCCTCCACTTTAAGAGAGCCACCGACACACAGGTTAAGATGTACTCTTATCGCAAAACAGGGACCCTAATTACGGAAGGTCACATAAGCCTTAGTACATCCACCATTAACAAGATCCAAGGAGAACAGCGGTAATGGTGTGCCTCCCGTGTGCGGTCCCTTCTGATTTAGATTCTGACCAGCAGTGAACCAAATGAAAACCAAAAGGAGCTCCTAAAGTGTAAAACCTTACAGGAGTAAGGTTGCACATTACCATAGAAGTACAGGCAAGATAAAAACGGCAACAATCTGCAGCAGATACAGGAACGCAATGACAGCTACTTTATGTGTTCTTCTGCCTGACCGGTTTCATCACAAATGGACTTCTACTGGGGCATAGGAAACACTTCCTGTCATCGCTATTTAAGCAAGTAGATCCAGCCCAGCCTCACTTTCACTAAAGTAACCATGCGGCTCAAAACACAAATCCAAGCCTCGATCTGGGTTTAACACTAAACTCAAGCCTCACTTGCAATAGCGGGACCCAATGTATAATGTATCGCTATGCTCACCGGACATGACGTCTGTGTGGCTCAAGTGTCCCCATACCTAGAATAAACTACAACTAAAGGAATAGAATGAGGTGTGAGCTCAAACTTAGTGAAGCTAAACGCGGCTGTAAACTTGTCACATTATTAACACTAAAAAGCGGGACTAAACACATGGTTTAAAATGAACCAAAAGACAAAATATACATGACTAAATCTAAACAAAAAATGTAGGATTTATTAATAAAGCAGTTGACATCCCAATCTACGTTGAGGCCATGAGGAGTATAACTTTTGAGAATATATATCCACCTGGTCTCCATTCTGGATCATACACTTACTTTCTTACTTTAAGACTACCCCTCCAGTGGGGAACAAAATCATCTATACCCACAAACAGGGTCCCACACGGGTCTCTATTGTGTACAAGATCATAGTGCTGTGAGACACTGAATCTTGTATCCTTTTTTTAACGTTAGCAATATGCTCATTAAGCCTAATACTAAACTCCCAGGTAGTCATGCCCACCTATTGAAGCCCACAAGGGCACTGAAAAAGCTATACCACATGGGAGGTGCGACATGTAATAAAAGGTTTGATTGTATATATATCATAGAGGTAATATTAGAAGAGAAATCAAGAACTTTCCTTGATTTTAAGCTGTTTAAATGACAGACCTGACATCTCCCACACATTTAGTATCCAATTAAGTTATGGAAGAAGGAAGATCTGGAGGGGGGATCAAGGACACTTTGCACTATTCTATCCTTCACAGTGGACACACCCCTGTATATAACATGTGGTTTAGACGGAAGTAGAGGTGTAAGCACACTGTCGTTAAATAAAATGTGGCAGTGTTTCTGTATTATACGCTTGATAGCATAATGCTGTGAGGAATAAGATGTCAGAAAAGACATGCCAAAGTTGGCTGTATTGATTTTGCCCCATCACGACACCCCTGTTCGGTAAAAAGTAATTTTCCCCCAACCAAAAATAGTTATGCGTTGCCACAAATTTGAAAAGATCTATTACAAAATCTTTCTGAATAGGTAGCCAACCAGACTCAGAATTATGATAGTGTGATACTGCCGAGATGCCCATGTCATGAGGAATAATGGTGTTCAGGGACGTGACATCTGCTGTTACTACAGAGAAATAAAACTTAGTTGAACACATAAGACTTCACATGTGTAAGCATCCTGTTTTCATGTGCTGAGTGTGGGAAATGTTTGAACCATGAAGAAATCCTTGTTATACAGCAGAGAAAACACACCACACAGCGTCCTCCATGCATTCACACTGTGGAAAATGTTTTACAGATAAAAGATGCCTATTTAGACTTCAGAGGGAAAGCATCTGTCGATTCCTTTGACAAATGTATGATGGTTTTACTGGTGGAACTGTTTAGTAGAAACAATTTATAAGCGGAGTCTTCTCTGAGCTTCATAATATAAAAATAATACATAAATAATGGTGTGTATGGTTTGCGGGAAAAGCTGCTAGATATCGCAGTGTGGATGATGGGGGAGAGCTGTAAGAGAATGTAGTGTGGATGGTGGGTGGAGAGCTGTCAGAGAATGCCATGTGGATGGTGGAGGAGAGCTAGAATGTAGTATGTATGGTGGGAGGAGAGCAGTTAGGGAATGTAGTGTGGATGGTGGGAGAAAAACTGTTGGAGAATGTAGTGTGTATTGTCGGAGGAGAGATGTCAGAGACTGTAGTGTGGATGGGGGAGGAGAGCTGTCAGAGAATGTAGTGTGGATGGTGGGAGAAGAGATGTCGGAGAATGTAGTGTGGATGGTGGGAGAAGAGATGTCGGAGAATGTAGTGTGGATGGTGGAGGAGAGCTGTCAGAGAATGTAGTGCGGATGGTGGGGAGAGCTGTCAGAGAATGTAGTGTGGATGGTGGAGGAGATCTGTCAGAGAATGTAGTGTGGATGGTGGGGAGAGCTGTCAGAGAATGTAGTGTGGATGGTGGAGGAGAGCTGTCGGACAATGTAGTGTGGATGGTGGGATAAGAGCTGTCAGAGAATGTAATGTGGATGGTGGAGGAGAGCTGTCGGAGAATATAGTGTGGATGGTGGGAGAAGAGCTGTCGGAGAATGTAGTGTGGATGGTGGAGGAGAGCTGTCGTAGAATGTAGTGTGGATGATGGGAGGAGAGCTGTCGGAGAATGTAGTGTGGATGCTGGAGGAGATCTGTCGGAGAATGTATTGTGGATGGTGGGGGAGAGCTGTCGGAGAATGTAGTGTGGATGGTGGAGGAGAGCTGTCAGAGAATGTAGTATGTATGGTGGGAGGAGAGCAGTTAGGGAATGTAGTGTGGATGGTGGGAGAAAAACTGTTGGAGAATGTAGTGTGTATTGTCGGAGGAGAGATGTCAGAGACTGTAGTGTGGATGGGGGAGGAGAGCTGTCAGAGAATGTAGTGTGGATGGTGGGAGAAGAGATGTCGGAGAATGTAGTGTGGATGGTGGGAGAAGAGATGTCGGAGAATGTAGTGTGGATGGTGGGAGAAGAGATGTCGGAGAATGTAGTGTGGATGGTGGGAGGAGAGCTGTCGTAGAATGTAGTGTGGATGGTCGGAGGAGAGATGTCGGAGAATGTAGTGTGGATGGTGGGAGGAGAGCTGTCGGAGAATGTAGTGTGGATGGTGGAGGAGAGCTGTCGTAGAATGTAGTGTGGATGGTCGGAGGAGAGCTGTCGGAGAATGTAGTGTGGATGGTGGGGGGAGAGCTGTCGGAGAATGTAGTGTGGATGGTGGGAGGAGATCTGTCAGAGAATGTAGTGAGGATGGTGGGAGGAGAGCTGTCGGAAAATGTAGTGTGGATGGTCGGAGGAGATCTGTCAGAGAATGTAGTGTGGATGGTGGAGGAGAGCTGTCGGACAATGTAGTGTGGATGGTGGGAGGAGAGCTGTCGGGGACTGTAGTGTGGATGGTGGAGGAGAGCTGTCGGAGAATGTAGTGTGGATGGTGGAGGAGATCTGTCAGAGAATGTAGTGTGGATGGTGGAGGAGATCTGTCAGAGAATGTAGTGTGGATGGTGGAGGAGAGCTGTCGGAGAATGTAGTGTGGATGGTGGGAGGAGAGCTGTCGGAGAATGTAGTGTGGATGGTGGAGGAGAGCTGTCGGAGAATGTAGTGTGGATGGTGGGAGGAGAGCTGTCGGAGAATGTAGTGTGGATGGTGGAGGAGAGCTGTCGTAGAATGTAGTGTGGATGGTCGGAGGAGAGATGTCGGAGACTGTAGTGTGGATGGTGGAGGAGAGCTGTCGGAGAATGTAGTGTGGATGGTGGGAGGAGATCTGTCGGAGAATGTAGTGTGGATGGTGGAGGAGAGCTGTCGGAGAATGTAGTGTGGATGGTGGAGGAGAGCTGTCGGAGAATGTAGTGTGGATGGTGAAGGAGAGTTGTCGAAGAATGTAGTGTGGATGGTTGGAGAAGAGCTGTTAGGGAATGTAGTGTGGATGGTGGAGGAAAGCTGTCGGAGAATGTAGTGTGGATGGTGGAGGAGAGCTGTCGGAGAATGTAGTGTGGATGGTGGGAGAAGAGCTGTCGGAGAATGTAGTGTGGATGGTGGAGGAGAGCTGTCGTAGAATGTAGTGTGGATGGTCGGAGGAGAGATGTCGGAGAATGTAGTGTGGATGGTCGGAGAAGAGATGTCGGAGAATGTAGTGTGGATGGTGGGAGGAGAGCTGTCGGAGAATGTAGTGTGGATGGTGGAGGAGAGCTGTCGTAGAATGTAGTGTGGATGGTCGGAGGAGAGATGTCGGAGAATGTAGTGTGGATGGTGGAGGAGAGCTGTCGGAGAATGTAGTGTGGATGGTGGAGGAGATCTGTCGGAGAATGTAGTGTGGATAGTGGAGAGCTGTCGGAGAATGTAGTATGGATGGTGGGAGGAGAGCTGTCGGAGAATGTAGTGTGGATGGTGGAGGAGAGCTGTCGGAGAATGTAGTGTGGATGGTGGGGGAGAGCTGTCAGAGAATGTAGTGTGGATGGTGGAGGAGAGCTGTCGGAGAATGTAGTGTGGATGGTGGAGGAGATCTGTCGGAGAATGTAGTGTGGATAGTGGAGAGCTGTCGGAGAATGTAGTGTGGATGGTGGGAGGAGAGCTGTCGGAGAATGTAGTGTGGATGGTGGAGGAGAGCTGTCGTAGAATGTAGTGTGGATGGTCGGAGGAGAGCTGTCGGAGAATGTAGTGTGGATGGTGGGGGGAGAGCTGTCGGAGAATGTAGTGTGGGTGGTGGAGGAGAGCTGTCAGAGAATGTAGTGTGGATGGTGGGAGGAGATCTGTCAGAGAATGTAGTGAGGATGGTGGGAGGAGAGCTGTCGGAGAATGTAGTGTGGATGGTGGGAGGAGATCTGTCAGAGAATGTAGTGTGGATGGTGGAGGAGAGCTGTTGGAGAATGTAGTGTGGATGGTGGAGGAGAGCTGTCGGACAATGTAGTGTGGATGGTGGGAGGAGAGCTGTTGGAGACTGTAGTGTGGATGGTGGAGGAGAGCAGCCCCAAAGTAACCCCCCCCCCCCATGTTGAGGGCATGTGGCCTGGTATGGTTCAGGAGGGGGGGGGGCACTCGCTTGTCTCCCCTTTTCCTGGCCTGCCAGTCTGCATGCTTGGATAAGGGTCTGGTATGGATTTTGTGGATTCAGCTGTCAGCAGGGAAGCCCATTGAGAGCTGATGACTCATTGGTTGTTAAGGATGCAGCGGCCAGCTTCCTGGTCCCGCTCCTTAACAACCAGCTTTTACAGCACCCTGATTGGGGGCAGTGCGCAGTGCAATGCAGGGCGAACACCCTGCAAACTTGAGTTGTTAGGGTAGCTGTGTCAGGGTGCCCGGGACCCCGGACTGTCCTGGCCAATGCGGGACACGGGGTCAAAACACAGCAGGTAAGCAATTAACATACTACATTTTTCTGTGCTTTTATCTGCAATTTTTTATGATGGTTACAGGATCTGGTGGTTGTTTTTTTTAAAAAATTGCAGTGTTATCTTATAATAATCACATACTGGAAATGGATGAGACTCCACTTTAATGACTTTACTGTCAGGGTGGAGATCTTTACCAATTATATCGAGTGGAAGAAAACGACAATTCATGGTGAAATGTAGAGACAGGAAAAGCCTGATTGTAGGGGAGGAAGTGATGTCAGGTGAAGACAGGAAGTGAGGTAACCAATGAACAGGAAATGCTGTAGGGGTCCAAACAAGAAGTTCCCGGTGAGAGAAGTGTGTTGTGAGGGGGTAAAGAGAAGACGTTGGAGCTGGAAGCAGAGGAGGTAATAAGATATTACTTTATAAAGTAACCCTCATTATGTCTGCCTTTCTACTCCTATATACACTCACAGGCCACTTTATTAGGTACACCTGTTCAGTTGCTTGGTAACACAAATTGCTAATTAGCCAATCGCATGGCAGCAACTCAGTGCATTTAGGTATCAACACGTGGTAAAGATGACTTACTGAAGTTCACCGAGCATCAGAATGGGGAAGAAAGGGGATTTTAGTGACTTTGAACATAGCATGGTTGTTGGTGCCAGACAGGCTGGTCTGAGTATTTCAAAAACTGCTGATCTACTGGGATTGTCACACACATCCATCTCTTAGGTTTACAGAGAATGGTTTGAAAAAGAGAAAATATCCAGTGAGCGGCAGTTGTGTGGAGGAAAATGCCTTGTTGGTGTCAGAGGAGAATGGGCAGACTGCTTCCAGATGATAGGCAACAGTAACTCAAATAACCACTCGTTACATCCAAGGTATGCAGAATACCATCTCTGAACGCACAACACATCGAACCACGAAGTAGATGGGCTACAGCAACAGAAGACCACACCGGGTGCCACTCCTGTCAGCTAAGAACAGGAAACTGAGGCTACAATTTGCACAGGCTCAATTTCAGCTGCGGCATTCAGATGGCGGGGTCAGAATTTGGCGTATACAACATGAAAGTATGGATCCATCCTGCCTTGTATCAACGGTTCAGGCTGGTGGTGGGGGTGTAATGGTGTGGGGATATAGTACCAATTGAGCATCATTTAAATGCCACGGCTTACCTGAGTATTGTTGCTGACCATGTCCATCCCTTTATGACTACAGTGTCCCCATCTTCTGATGGCTCCTTCCAGCAGGACCATGCACCATGTCACAAAGCTCCAATCATCTCACCACTGGTTTCTTGAACATGACAATGAGGTCACTGTACTCCAATGTCCTCCACAGTCACCAGATCTCAATCCAATAGAGCACCTTTGGCATGTGGTGAAACAGGAGATTGGCATCATGGATGTGAAGCCGACAAATCTGCAGCAACTGTGTGATGCTATCATGTCACTATGGACCAAAATCTCTGAGGAACATTTCCAACACCTTGTTGTCTTTTTGCCACAAAGACCTAAGGCAGTTCCCAAGGCAAAAAGGGGTCCAACCCGGTACTAGCAAGGTGTACCTAATAAAGTGGCTGGTGAGTGTATATAATCAACACATGGTTTTCATATTAAATATGTTTGGTATTTATTGACACAACACAAACACGGTTGTATACCTCCCTCACCTTTGGACGGAGGGTTTACAATTAATCTTTACTTGTCTAATGACCAGCAAGGCCACTATATTTGTCTACAGAGATCAGAGTCTTCTATTGATCACATGATCACATCAATGAGGATGGAGGAGGACCCGAGTCACATGACTGAGAGGATATTAGACCTCACCCTGGAGGTCATCTACCTGGTGACCGGAGAGGTGAGGAGGATTCTGGGAGGTCACATGACATCACTCTTATCTTTATTTATAAAAAACAGACCTGACCGGAGAGGTGAGGAGGATTCTGGGAGGTCACATGACATCACTCCTTGTATTCTGCTCTTCCCCTTTTATAGAAATATGCTGCTGTGAAGATAACGTGTATTGAAGGTCTTTTACAAGGAATGTATCCAGCGATGTCAGAACGATGGGGTCGAAGCCAGAACTCCATTGCAGTGCCTCCACCTCACTCCCCAATTCTTGAGAGAAACAACATGCAGAAGATTCAAGAAATCACCAACAAGATCATTGAGTTGCTGACAGGAGAGGTGAGCGGTGCCGGGAATTCTGGGACATTATCCAGTAACAGACAAGGGATGTGTCTGGATGGTAAATGTATCATTGTGTGTGTCAGGTTCCTATAAGGTGTCAGGATGTCACAGAGATTATCTTCAAGGAGAACAAATACTTAGAAGTACAGAAAGATCTCTACAAGGACGTCATGATGGTGAATCAGCCGCCCCTCACATCACCGGGTAAGAGGAGACTTTATTGTAAAGGAGAGAGCAGTACGGAGGGTTCACCTAGATCCCCAATCACCTGATAAACGCATAGAAACAATGTATTCAGTCAGTGTGTGTGTTTCCTACAGATGGATCCAGTAATGGGAACCCACCAGAGAGATGTCCCCGTCCTCTGTATTCCCGGGATTCCACACAGGAAGAACATGAGATCCCTCACCATCATCAGGTAGGTGGGACTGAGCATGTTGATCCAACAATGTATTCTAAGCTATGAGAGGACATTCTATGTATTCTCTTCTTTTAATATTTACTTTTACATCTGAATTGCAGACTTTGTTGCCCCTCCCCATCTCTATTTATTGCTCCTTTATCAGCATCCCCCATTTTTATTGCTTGCTTCTTTTTTTTAATCAATATATGTCCCTTTTTCCTGTGGGTCCCGGTGTCCTGGTGAGAAATGCCCCCAATCGAAAAATTGCCGGACGGAACTGCGCATGTGCCATGCATGCGCAGAACGGACCCTCAGAACAGCTGAATTTACTGTTTTACTGAATTTACAGCTGTTGTCTCCCGTTGCTGAGGCACGTTCATGTAGGAGAGCAGTGGATATTTACATGAAAGGGGCGGATATTTACATGACGGGCAGTGGTGGGGGCAGAATGTTTATCGCTGCCCAAACAAATCTACTAAAGAAATCTTTATCTAATATAGAAAAAGCCACCCTTAACACGCCCCGCAAGCGTTCAAAATAAATAGCAGATAACGATTTCTTTTGCAGATTTCTTTGGCCATCCATAAAAATTCCGCCCCCAGCACTGCCCATCATTGAAAAATCCGACCCCTTCTTGTAAATATCCGCCCCTCACCTACATGAACGTGCCTCAGCCACGCGAGACAACAGCTGATGGTAAACTCAGCTGTTCTGCGGCTCCGTGCGGCACATGCGCGCTTCAACCCGGACAGAACACCAGCTCCAGTCACATGAGATCCTGGGTCCTCTTTCTCCTCGTGCTCCCCCAATGGGGGTCACATTCTTAATGACGTGATGCTGGTCTGTGCTTCTGTGATTCCAAGCCAGTGTGATGATGCGCCCCCCAGGGGTTGGATCCCTGGCCACCTGGATTCACAAGAAACAGGCATGTGATCTGTTCTGAAATAGGCAGCACAGTAGAACTGATTTCCTTTGCTGCAGGTCAGTAGCACTTATGGGATTGCCATCTGCTGGGGGGAGCGGAGGAAGGCAAGTAAAAGTGCTTCTCTTCTTCCCTAGGGTGAAGAACGGATTAATATAAAAGTTGAGGTTAAAGAGGAAGAAGTGGAGACGTATGTTGGGGGTGATCAGCTGTCCACGGAGGAGGTTGGGATGATTATGAAAAGTGTACAGGATGGAAATTCTCCACATATCAACACAAGTAAGTATAGGCACTATGGAAGAATCAGGTCACAGTCTCATTTTACTTAGTAAGTATAAGGATTGTAGTTTAAGAAAAAATGTTAGATAATTCTCAGATCTTCACATCATCTGATCTCACGTACTCACAGAATAGCACGGCCCTGGTCCTACATACAACAAGGGATACATTATCTATTTGTTTACAGAGATCTCCAGACTTGGGGCATCAATCCTTCAATTGTTTGTCCATACAATAAATATTTGAAACTGAGTATGAGGTCCAACAAAAACATTTTACCTTTTTACTGCCACCCCTCTTTTTAGTTCTACCTTACTCTCCTCAGGGTGGAACTGCTCTCCATCTTTGCCCCACCTCAGTCCCTTCCTCTTTATGGGTAGGAGAAGTACCACTCCCTTTTCAGTGCCTGGGGATTCTCAGTACTGGATAGGGAATTACCCCCTTGGTGGAACATCTTGGGCAGACGTGGCTCCCTTTCTAGTAGCAATAAGGGACCATTCCTGCTGGGAATGGGCCAGGTGCCATATCTGGGTGGGGTAATGTCACAGCAGATCCTGGTTCAGGGGTGACTGCAATTGCAATATAATTAGTACCCACATCCATTCCCCTCATTTCTTTTTGATACAACAAGAATTTCTCAGACAACACTGGCCTTAAGCACATGGGAGGCCTTGGGGTGGTAAAAAAAGGCGGTCTTACCTCTGAGTATATGCCCTGCATCTAGGAGGTTGGACACTAGGCAAAATCAAGGGCAGCGCTTTACTTAGTGTCTATATCTCTGTTATACACTAACCTGCTAAGCTTTGGGAGATGATTTATAAATAAAGGAACATTTTGAACGTAACAAGTATGATGAAAATACTGTACTCCATATAAACAGTTCATCTCTATTTCTTTTTTTAACATCATGTTCCCAACAAATGAGGAGAAGATACTGTACACCACATGAAAGGTCCATCTCCATTCCTCAATATAATGTCATGTTCCCAACAAATGAGGAGGAGATACTGTACACCACATGAAAGGTCCATCTCCATTCCTCAATATAATGTCATGTTCCCAACAAATGAGGAGGAGATACTCTACACCATATGAAAGGTCCATCTCCATTCCTCAATATAATGTCATGTTCCCAACAAATGAGGAGGAGATACTGTACACCATATGGAAGGCCATCTCCATTCCTCATAACGTCATGTTCCTGACAAATGAGGTGGAGAAAATATACACCATATGAAAGATCCATCTCCATTCCTCGATGTAAAGTCGCGTTCCCAACAAATGAGGTTGAGATATTGTGCACCATATGAAAGGTCCATCTCCATTCCTCATTATAACATCATGTTCCCAATAAATAAGTAGATACTTTACACCATATTTAACGTCCTTCTCCATTCCTCAATATAACATCCTGTTCCCAACAAATGAGGTTGAGATACTGTACACCATATGAAAGGTCCATCTCCATTCCCCTGTATAATGTCATGATTCCAAAAAATGATGTGGCATCTCTGTTATTTCCTATAGTTGTACTTTATGCACAGAGCAATGTTACCCAGTGTTCATAATTGTTTTTTGGGTGTTTTGTATCTGTTATTTTGATGTTACAATTTTATACCCAATTCCATGTCAGAGCTCTGGGAATCTGTTGACTGCTGAACCAACATACTTGACTCTTTTATTACTGACATTTTTAGAAAAGTGTTCACGTTGGAGTCCATATATTATCTGCAAATTTGTTATTAAAAAACTAGGCAAATCCAATATTTTTTTCAAATCACTAACACGTTTTGGCTATGAAGCCATAGTTGCAGCCGGCTATTGAACATTTAAGAATTTGCAGATGATATATGGACTCCGGTATAAACACTTTTCTGATAGATTTTGGTGGTTGAACAGGAGCTCAGCTGTGAGATCAGCATTTCCACTTATTCCACTCGTACGAAGGTAAAGCTAAAACTCCAGTCATTTGTGAACTACTGAAATGTTTTCCTTTTTTCTTTTTTTTTTCCCATCAGATGGATGTGATGTCAGGAATTCCTCGGAGAGACATCTTCTATTATCTGCTGATTGTAAGTCAGAAGATAATGTCATCACACAGGATCCTCCAGGGGGAAATCCAAATACACAAAATATACATCACAGACCTTCCTGTCCGGAGACATCAATGGATACCTCTGATCAGGGGGAATCTTCTCATCAATCACATACTATGATTGTAAATATCCATGTAAGATCTCACACTGCAGATCGATCAACAGATCCTTCTAATCCCAAGGAATCTTCCTCACCCCATGAAGGAGATCACCGAGGTGACAATCTAGTCTCATGTTCAGAGTGTGGGAAATGTTTCACTCAAAAAGGAGCACTTACTAGACACCAGAGAATTCACACGGGTGAGCGTCCTTATTCATGTTCAGAGTGTGGAATATCTTTCACTCTGAAAGGAAACCTGGTGAAACACCAGAGAATTCACACGAATGAGCGTCCTTATTCATGTTCAGAGTGCGGGAAATCTTTAACTCGGAAAGGAAATCTTATTAAGCATCAAAGAATTCACACGGGTGAGCGTCCTTATTCATGTTCAGAGTGTGGAATATCTTTCACTCTGAAAGAAAACCTTGTGAAACACAAGAGAATTCACACGAATGAGCGTCCTTATTCATGTTCAGAGTGCGGGAAATCTTTTACTCAAAAAGTAGCCCTTGTTGAACACCAGACAGGTCACACGGGTCAGCGTCCTTATTCATGTTCAGAGTGCTGGAAGTCTTTCACTCGGAAAGAAAAACTTATTCAGCATCAAAGAGTTCACACGGGTGAGCGCCCTTATTCATGTGTAGAGTGTGGAATATCTTTCACTCTGAAAGGAAACCTTGTGAAACACCAGAGAATTCACACGAATGAGCGTCCCTATTCATGTTCAGAGTGTGGAAAATCATTCAATCAAAAAGTAGCTCTTGTTAGACACCAGAGAATTCACATGGGTGAGCGCCCTTATTCAAGTTTATAGTGTGAAAAATCTTACAACAAGAAAGATCATCTTGTTAAACACCAGAGAAGTCGCACAAGTGACCGCCCCTATTCATGTTCAGAGTGCGGGAAATCTTACATTTGTAAAGAAGACCTTATTGGACACCAGATAATTCACACTGGTGAGTGTCCCTTTTCATGTTCAGAGTGCGGGAAATCTTTCACTCGGAAAGGACAACTTGTGAAAAACCAGAGAAGTCACACTATGCTCTAAGTGCGGGAGTGAGTCAGCCTCATTTCTCAACCCTGTCAGTGTCCTTCCCCCTGTGGTCATACGGCTGGGTACAAGGTCCCTCCTCTTAATGCCACATGTAATGTGCAAACTTTTTTTTATGGTTGGTCCTGGAAACCCCGGATCTCAAAGGGGATCTATCTTCTATGGTCGACGTCACGACTGTCGGTTCGAAAGCCCAAGGGGGAATCTCCGTACACGAAAGTCTCCAGAGCATGGATGGTTCCCAAAAAGATAGAATGCCAATAGTGCAACAGGAGTGGATTCGGATGCCAGTGACACAGAATCAAGCAGGCTCTGAGATCCTTAATGGACGATGGTTGGACGACAAACGTTTGATGCCCCCATTGAAGTCCATGTGGACGAAACGCGTCGGGCGAGCCTTACTCTTCCCTACACTTGATTGTACTGTTTTATACGTGATCACGCTTTTTATATCGCTTGTTGATTATTGGTTATATCCAATAAAATACGTCATTTGATCTGCACTATTGGCGTTCTATCTATCTTTTTGGGAACCATCCATGCTCTGGAGACTTTCGTGTGGCAGAGATTCCCCCCTTGGGCTTTCAAACCGACAGTCGTGACGTGGACCATAGAAGATAGATCCCCTTTGAGATCCGGGGTTTCCAGGACCAACCATCGTCCATTAAGGATCTCAGAGCCTGTGTGATTCGGTGTCACTTGCATTCGAACCCACTCCTGTTGGTAAGCGTATTCCATCTATTTACATTCCATGACCGTATAACCTATGATATCAGGAGAAGATTCCCACACCAGTTCAACATTTATACTCAGCCTATGTTTGGGACTTTTTTGTGTTTTATTTATAGCTATATATTGGGACATTACTATATCTCCCCCAATACTCAACATTTTGTATTATGTTTCATGTGTTCCAGTTATGTGTATATTTTTAATGGTCACCATTACTGATGTGTTTTTCACCATCTACTATCATCATTAGCGCTGCATTTCACTTCCATTTCTGTTTTTAATATTGGTCATATTTTATGTAGCTGCTTTTTTCATTGGGTTAGCGCTGTGTTATTTACATTTTCGTTGTAACTTAACTGTTGTCTTATTTTTTTAATTCAAAAAAGTGTTTTTTTTCCAAAAAAAGTGCACTTGTAAGACCGCTGCGCAAATACGGTGTGACAAAAATTATTGCAACGACCGCCATTTTATTCTCTAGGGTGTTAAAAAAAATATATAATGTTTGGGGTTTCTAAGTAATTTTCTAGCAAAAAAAAACTGTTTTTAACTTGTAAACACCAAATCTCAGAAAGAGGCTTGGTCCTTAAGTGGTTAAGTCATATGGCTAAGCATCCCTATTAATGTTTAAGCACAGAAAGTCTTTAACTCTGAAAAGAAACCATGTGAAACACCAGAGAAGTCATACAAGTAAACATCACTATTCATGTTTAGAGTGCGGGAAATCTTTCTCTAAGAAAGAGAACCTGCAAGTAGATGATCACCAGAGAAATCACATGGGTGAGCATCCCTATTCATGTTCAGAGGACAGGAAATCTTTAATTTAAAAAAGGAGGCCTTGACCACCAGAGGTTTCATCCGGGTCAGCATTCTTATTCATGTGACAAAAGAAGGTGAGTTGCGCTGAAAAATACAAAACATAAAATGTTCTTGTGCATAAGGGTGAAAAAAAAAGAATTTCTATGAAGTCCAAAAGCACAAGAGGCTATAATCACAAAGTCAAATGGCTGTGGAACAAACGGAAGAAACTCCTCATAAAGTGTTAAGAAAAGTGAACTTGAAAGGGGAATCCTCCACTTTAAGAGAGCTCACAGGTTAAGATGTACTCTTATCGCAAAACAGGGACCCTCTAATTACGGAAGGTCACATAAGTCTTAGTACATCCACCATTAACGAGATCCAAGGAGAACAGCGGTGATGGTGTGCCTCTCATGTACAGTTCCTTCTGATTTAGACTCTGGTCATCCAGAAAAACCAGCAGTGAACCAAATGAAAACCAAAAGGAGCTCCAATAGTGTAAAACCTAACAGGAGTTTTTATTGGGCTAAAAAATTGCACTTGCACATTCCCATAGAAGTACAGGCAAGATAAAAACGGCAACAATCTGCAGCAGATACAGGAACGCGATGATAGTTACTTTATGTGTTCTTCTGCCCGACCGGTTTCATCACCAATGGACTTTTTTTGGGCCATAGGAAACACTTCCTGTCATTACTATTTAAGCAAGTAGATCCAGCCAAGCCTCGCTTTCACTAAAGTAAGCATGCGGCTCAAAACACAAATCCAAGCCTCCATCTGGGTTCAACACTAAACTCAAGCCTCACTTGCAATAGCGGGACCGAATGTATAATGTATCGCTATGCACACCAGACATGACGTCTGTGTGGCTCATGTGTCCCCATACCTAGAATAAACTACAACTAAAGGAATAGAATGAGGTGTGAGCTCAAACTTAGTGAAGCTAAACGCGGCTGTAAACTTGTCACATTATTAACACTAAAAACGGGACTAAACACGTGGTTTAAAATGAACCAAAAGACAAAATATACATGACTAAATTTAAACAAAAAATTTAGGATTTATTAATAAAGCAGTTGACAACCCAATCTACGTTGAGGCCATGAGGAGTATAACTTTTGAGAATATATATCCACCTGGTCTCCATTCTGGATAATACACTTACTTTCTTACTTTAAGACTACCCCTCCAGTGGGGAACAAAATCATCTATACCCACAAACAGGGTCCCACACGGGTCTCTATTGTGTACAAGATCATAGTGCCAAGAGACACTGTGAATCTTGTATCCTTTTTTTAATGTTAGCAATATGCTCATTAAGCCTTATGCCCTGTACACACGGCCGGACTTTCCGACGGAATATGTGCAATCGGAGCTTGTTGTCGGAAATTCCGACTGTGTGTGGGCTCTATCGGACTTTTTCGGAATTTCCGACACACAAAGTTTGAGAGCAGGCTATAAAATTTTGCGACAACAAAATCCGATTCTTTAAATTCTGATCGTGTGTAGACAAATCCGACGGACAAAGTGCCACGCATGCTCAGAATAAATTAAGAGACGAAAGCTATTGGCTGCTGCCCCGTTTATAGTCCCGACGTACGTGTTTTACGTCACCGCGTTCCGAACGATCAGATTTTCCGACAACTTTGTGCGACCGTGTGTATGCAAGACAAGTTTGAGCCAACATCCGTCGGAAAAAAATCCATGGATTTTGTTGTCGGAATGTCCAATCAATGTCCGACCGTGTGTACAGGGCATAATACTAAACTCCCAGGTAGTCTGGCCCACCTATTGAAGCCCACAAGGGCACTGAAAAAGCTATACCACATGGGCTGTGCGACATGTAATAAAAGGTTTGATTGTATATATATCCTAGAGGTAACATTAGAAGAGAAATCAAGAACTTTCCTTGATTTTAAGCTGTTTAAATGACAGACCTGGCATCTCCCACACTTATGGTATCCAATTAAGTTATGGAAGAAGGAAGATCTGGAGGGGGGATCAAGGACACTTTGCACTATTCTATCCTTCACAGAGGACACACCCCTGTATATAACATGTGGTTTAGACGGAAGTAGAGTTGTAAGCACACTGTCGTTAAATCAAATGTGCCAGTGTTTCTGTATTACACGCTTGATAGCATAATATTGTGAGGAATAAGATGTCAGAAAAGACATGCCAAAGTTGGCTGTATTGATTTTGCCCCATCGCGACACTTCTGTTCTGTAAAAAGTAATTTCCCCTGAACCAAAAATAGTTATGCGTTGCCGCAAATTTGAGAGGATCTATTACAAAATCTTTCTGAATAGGTAGCCAACCAGACTCAGAATTATGATAGTGTGATACTGCCGAGATGTCATGAGGAATAATGGTGTACAGGGACGTGACATCTGCTGTTACCACAGAGAAATAAAACTTAGTTGAACACATAAGACTTCACATGTGTAAGCATCCTGTTTTCATGTGCTGAGTGTGGGAAATGTTTCAACCAGGAAGAAATCCTTGTTATACAGCAGAGAAAACACACCACGGAGCGTCCTCCATGCATTCACACTGTGGAAAATGTTTTACAGATAAAAGATGCCTATTTAGACTTCAAAGGGAAAGCATCTGTTGATATCTTTGACAAATGTATGATAGTTTTACTGGTGGAACTGTTTAGTCCATAGAAAAAATGTATAAGCGGAGTCTTCTCTGAGCTTCATAATATAAAAATAACTAGCTGTTGGAGAATGTAGTCTAGATGGTGGAGGAGAGCTGTCGGAGAATGTAGTGTGGATGGTGGGAGGAGAGCTGTCAGAGAATGTAGTGTGGATGGTGGAGGAGAGCTGTCGGAGAATGTAGTGTGGATGGTGGGAGGAGATCTGTCGGAGAATGTAGTGTGGATGGTGGAGGAGAGCTGTCAGAGAATGTAGTGTGGATGGTGGAGGAGAGCTATCGGAGAATGTAGTCTAGATGGTGGGGGAGAGCTGTCGGAGAATGTAGTGTGGATGGTGGGGGGGGGGGGGAACTGTCAGAGAATGTAGTGTGGATGGTGGGGGGAGAGCTGTCAGAGAATGTAGTGTTGATGGTGGAGGAGAGCTGTTGGAGAATGTAGTGTGGATGGTGGAGGAGAGCTGTCGGAGAATGTAGTGTGGATGGTGGAGGAGAGCTGTCGGAGAATGTAGTGTGGATGGTGGAGGAGAGCTGTCGGAGAATGTAGCAAGGATGGTGGGGGGAGAGCTGTCAGAGAATGTAGTGTGGATGGTGGAGGAGATCTGTTGGAGAATGTAGTGTGGATGGTGGGGGGAGAGCTATCGGAGAATGTAGTCTAGATGGTAGGGGAGAGCTGTCGGAGAATGTAGTGTGGATGGTGGGAGGAGAGCTGTCAGAGAATGTAGTGTAGATGGTGGGGGAGAGCTGTAGGAGAATGTAGTGTGGATGGTGGAGGAGAGCTGTCGGGGAATGTAGTGTGGATGGTGGAGGAGAGCTGTCGGAGAATGTAGTGTGGGCGGTGGAGGAGAGCTGTCGGAGAATGTAGTGTGGATGGTGGAGGAGAGCTGTCGGAGAAGGTAGTGTGGATGGTGGAGGAGAGCTGTCGGAGAATGTAGTGTGGGTGGTGGGGGGAGAGCTGTCGGAGAATGTAGGGAGGATGGTGAGGGGTGAGCTGTCAGAGAATGTAGTGTGGATGGTGGAGATCTGTTGGAGAATGTAGTGTGGGGGGAGAGCTATCAGAGAATGTAGTATAGATGGTAGGGGAGAGCTGTCGGAGAATGTAGTGTGGATGGTGGAGGAGAGCTGTCAGAGAATGTAGTGTGGATGGTGGAGGAGAGCTGTCGGAGAATGTAGTGTGGATGGTGGAGGAGAGCTGTCGGAGAATGTAGTGTGGATGGTGGGAGGAGCTGTCGGAGAATGTAGTGTGGATGGTGGAGGAGATCTGTCGGAGAATGTAGTGTTGATGGTGGGGGGAGAGCTGTCGGAGAATGTAGGGAGGATGGTGAGGGGAGAGCTGTCAGAGAATGTAGTGTGGATGGTGGAGGAGATCTGTTGGAGAATGTAGTGTGGATGGTGGGGGGGCCTAAAAAGGAAGTTGCAGGTGAGAAGGGAGGAAGTAGAGAGGAAACATTGCTGGAACTGGCAGTAGAGGAGGTAATAAGTTATTATTTTATATTTACACCCAGTAACCCCCCATCATGTCCGTCCTCTTCCTCCATAGTCACGGTGACGGTTTTTTATCTCCAACAGATGATGATACACACATATGACTGAATACATTTATACTGTATATTATATTCAAAACAAAATATAACCTATATTTTGTATAGAACCATATATTTAACTAAATGGACATATAATATCTCCCTAAATATCTCCATAAAGGATGAACGAGTGCCCCCCCTTGAACCATGCCAGGTCACAAGCCCTCAACATTGGGGGTGTGGGTACTTTGGTGAATTTACATTTTTTTCTTAGTAAAGGAATTCAGGGGTTTTGGGGATGAGGCCCTCTTCCCCATCAACATGGGGACAAGGTGCTTTGGGGTGGGGGGGGCAGCCCCAAAGTAACCCCCCCCCCATGTTGAGGGCATGTGGCCTGCTATGGTTCAGGAGGGGGGGGCACTCGCTTGTCTCCCCTTTTCCTGGCCTGCCAGTCTGCATGCTTGGATAAGGGTCTGGTATGGATTTTGTGGATTCAGCTGTCAGCGGGGAAGCCCATTGAGAGCTGATGACTCATTGGTTGTTAAGGATGCAGCGGCCAGCTTCCTGGTCCCGCTCCTTAACAACCAGCTTTTACAGCACCCTGATTGGGGGCAGCGCGCAGTGCAATGCAGGGCGAACACCCTGCAAACTTGAGTCGTTAGGGTGGCTGTGTCAGGGTGCCCGGGACCCCGGACTGTCCTGGCCAATGCGGGACACGGGGTCAAAATACAGCAGGTAAGCAATTAACATACTACATTTTTCTGTGCTTTTATGGTTACAGGATCTGGTGGTTGTTTTTTTTTTAAATTGCAGTGTTATCTTATAATAATCACATACTGGAAATAGATGAGACTCCACTTTAATGACTTTACTGTCAGGGTGGAGATTTTTACCAATTATACTGAGTGGAACAAAACGACAATTCATGGTGGAATGTAGAGACAGGAACAGCCTGATTGTAGGGGAGGAAGTGTGAGGACAGGAAGTGATATAGAGACAGGAAGTGAGGTAACCAATGAACAGGAAATGCTGTAGGGGTCCAAACAGGAAGTTCCTGGTGAGAGAAGTGTGTTGTGAGGGGGTAAAGAGAAGACGTTGGAGCTGGAAGCAGAGGAGGTAATAAGATATTACTTTATAAAGTAACCCTCATTATGTCTGCCTTTCTACTCCTATATACACTCACAGGCCACTTTATTAGGTACACCTGTTCAGTTGCATGGTAACACAAATTGCTAATTAGCCAATCGCATGGCAGCAACTCAGTGCATTTAGGTATCTACACGTGGTGAAGAGCACTTGCTGAAGTTCACCGAGCATCAGAATGGGGCAGAAAGGGGATTTTAGTGACTTTGAACATAGCATGGTTGTTGGTCTGAGTATTTCAAAAACTGCTGATCCACTGGTTTCTTGAACATGACAATGAGGTCACTGTACTCCAATGGCCTCCACAGTCATCAGATCTCAATCCAATAGAGCACCTTTGGTAGTGATGTCACTGTGGACCAAAATCTCTGTGGAACGTTTCCAATACCTTGAATTTTTGCCACAAAGACCTAAGGCAGTTCCCAAGACAAAAGGGGGGCAAACCCGGTACTAGCAAGGTGTACCTAATAAAGTGGCTGGTGAGTGTATATATTCAACACATGGTTTTCATGTTAAATATGTTTGGTATTTATTGACACAACACAAACACGGTTGTATACCTCCCTCACCTTTGGACGGAGGGTTTACAATTAATCTTTACTTGTCTAATGACCAGCAAGGCCACTATATTTGTCTACAGAGATCAGAGTCTTGTATGGATCACATGATCACATCAATGAGGATGGAGGGGGAACCGAGTCACATGACTGAGAGGATATTAGACCTCACCCTGGAGATCATCTACCTGGTGACCGGAGAGGTGAGGAGGATTCTGGAAGGTCACATGACATCACTCTTATCTCTATTAATAAAACACAGACCTGACCGGAGAGGTGAGGAGGATTCTGGGAGGTCACATGACATCACTCTTCTCTCTATTAGTAAAACACAGACCTGACTGGAGAGGTGAGGAGGATTCTGGGAGGTCACATGACCTCACTCCTTGTATTCTGCTCTTCCCCTTTAATAGAAATATGCTGCAGTGAAGATAACGTGTATTGAAAGTCTTTTACAAGGGATGTATCCAGTAATGTCAGAACGATGGGGTCGAAGCCAGAACTCCATTGCAGTGCCTCCACCTCACTCCCCAATTCTTGAGAGAAACAACATGCAGAAGATTCAAGAAATCACCAACAAGATAATTGACCTGCTGACAGGAGAGGTGAGCGGTGCCGGGAATTCTGGGACATTATCCAGTAACAGACAAGGGATGTGTCTGGATGGTGACTGTATCATTGTGTGTGTCAGGTTCCTATAAGGTGTCAGGATGTCTCAGAGATTATCTTCAAGGAGAACAAATATGTAGAAGTGCAGAAAGATCTCTACAAGGACATCATGATGGAGAATCAGCCGCCCCTCACATCACCGGGTAAGAGGAGACTTTATTGTAAAGGAGAGAGCAGTACGGAGGGTCCACCTAGATCCCCCATCATCTGATAAACACATAGAAACAATGTATTCAGTCAGTGTGTCTGTTTCCTACAGATGAATCCAGTAATGGGAACCCACCAGAGAGATATCCCTGTCCTCTGTATTCCCGGGATTCCACACAGGAAGATCACACCATCCCTCACCATCATCAGGTAGGTGTGACCGAGCATGTAGATCCAACAATGTATTCTAAGCTATAAGGGGACATTCTATGTATTCTCTTGTTTTAATATTTACTTTTACATCTGAATTGCAGACTTTGTTGCCCCTCTCCATTTCTATTTACAGCTTCTTTATCGGCATCCCCCATTTTTTTGCTTGCTTTTTTTTTTTTATCAGTATATATCCCTTTTTTCTGTGGGTCTCGGCTCCAGTCACATGAGATCCTGGGTATTCTCCCTCCATGTGTCCCCCCAAATGGGGGTCACATTCTTAATGACGTGGTGCTGGTCTTTGCTCCTGTGATTCCAAGCCAGTGTGATGATACCCTCAAAGGGGTTAGATCCCTGGCCCCCTGGATACACAAGAAACGGGCATGTGATCTGTTCTGAAATAAGCCCAACTTTAGGAAACTTAAAAAATATCCCTTGCAGGAGTATTACACTCTCATTGCAAAGGTCAAGTAGACAGAGTATAAAAGATTTACTAACGCAATACCCAGCCCATAAATCTGCACTGAATGTTATGACCCTAAGGGACAGTCCATCACTGAAGTGTGGAGGATTGCCAGCTGCTGGGGGAGCAGAGGAAGGCAAGTAAAAGTGCTTCTCTTCTTCCCTAGGGTGAAGAGCGGATTAATATAAAAGTTGAGGTTAAAGAGGAAGAAGTGGAGACGTATGTTGGGGGTGATCAGCCGTCCACAGAGGAGGTTGGGATGATTATGAAAAGTGTACAGGATGGAAATTCTCCACATATCGACACAAGTAAGTATAGGCACTTTGGAAGAATCAGGTCACAGTCTCATTTTACTTAGTGAGTATAAGGATTGTAGTTTAAGAAAAAATGTTAGATAATTCTCAGATCTTCACATCATCTGATCTCACATACTCACAGAATAGCACAGCCCTGGTCCTACATACAACAAGTGATACATTATTGATCTTAATCCCCTCTATTTGTTTACAGAGATCTCCAGACTTGGGGCATCAATCCTTCAATTGTTTGTCCATACAATAAATATTTGAAACTGTGTATGAGGACCAACAAAAACGTTTCCTTTTTACTGCCACCCCTCTTTTTATTTCTTCCTTACTCTCCTCAGGGTGGAACTGCTATCCATCTTTGCCCCACCTCTGTCCCTTCCTCTTTACAGGTAGGAGAAGGTCGGGGTACTACTCACTTTTCAGTGCCTGGGGATTCTCAGTACTGGATAGGGAATTACCCCCTTGGTGGAACGTCTTGGGCAGACGTGGCTTCCTTTCTAGTAGCAGTAAGGGACCATTCCTGCTGGGAATGGGCCAGGTGCCATATCTGGGTGGGGTAATGTCACAGCAGATCCTGGTTCAGGGGCAACTGTGAGTGATTTGCAATATAATTAGTACCCACATCCATTCCCCTAATTTCTTTTTCATACAACAAGAAATCCTCAGACAACACTGGCCTTAGCACATGGGTGGCGGGGGGGGGGGGGTAAAAAAAGGCGGTCTTACCTCTGAGTATATGCCCTGCATCTAGGAGGTTGGTGTTTTGCTTGCGTCTGTCTAGCAAGGTTACTTTGTGGTATAAGCAAGGAAACTGAGACCTCTGCAGTGTGTAAATGTGCTTTTACTAAACAAAAATGCTGTACATACAAAACTATTACAATATTAGGAATACAGTACAAGACTGACAGATCTATAACAAGCAAACTGCCTAGCAAATAAACAGCCTATGGTCTGTAACAGTAGAAATACACTTAAAAGTTACTGTACTTAAATTTCAGTTACTGTGTTCGTGATCTCCAGTGACAACGAGGACTCAGTTGGTAGTTATTGGAAAATCAGGCGAAAGCATCTTTTTTTCTTCAATGGCTGGTTACAGATGAGTCTTTTGGTGTTAAAGCATGATGAGCCCTCCTAGCTTATGCCTGACAACCGCTTCTATGTGTCAGGCTACCATAGTTACCAAACAACAGAAAACATACCGGTTTACTGTAGCTGTAGAGACAATGGACTGCTGCAACCGTCAACAGTTCTCACTGTTTGAGGACAGCCTATGTTTTCGTTACCAAAACATTAGTTTGAGAAACAGCCTCTAACATATTCAAACAAAACTTGATTTCTGTTCCTTTGAAAACTAGTATGATGGAAAAAATAATTAATTTAATAAATTGTGTGTATATATATATATATATATATATATATATATATATATATATATATATATATATATATATAGTAAGAAAGTATTCAGACCCCCTTAAATGTTTCACTCTGTTATATTGCAGCCATTTGCTAAAATCATTTAAGTTCATTTTTTTCCTCATTAATGTACACACAGCACCCCATATCGACAGAAAAACACAGAACTGTTGACATTTTTGCAGATTTATTAAAAAAGAAAAACTGAAATATCACATGGTCCTAAGTATTCAGACCCTTTGCTGTGACACTCATATATTTAACCCAGGTGCTTTCCATTTCTTCTGATCATCCTTGAGATGGTTCTACACCTTCATTTGAGTCCAGCTGTGTTTGATTATACTGATTGGACTTGATTAGGAAAGCCACACACCTGTCTATATAAGACCTTACAGCTCACAGTGCATGTCAGAGCAATCATGAGGTCAAAGGAACTGCCTGAAGAGCTCAGAGACAGAATTGTGGCAAGGCACAGATCTGGCCAAGGTTACAAAAAAAATTCTGCTGCACTTAAGGTTCCTAAGAGCACAGTGGCCTCCATAATCCTTAAATGGAAGACGTTTGGGATGACCAGAACCCTTCCTAGAGCTGGCCATCCGGCCAAACTGAGCTATCAGGGGAGAAGAGCTTTGGTGAGGGAGGTAAAGGAGAACCCAAAGATCACTGTGGCTGAGCTCCAGAGATGCAGTGGGGAGATGGGAGAAAGTTGTAGAAAGTCAACCATCACTGCAGCCCTCTACCAGTTGGGGCTTTATGGCAGAGTTGCCCGACGGAAGCCTCTCCTCAGTGCAAGACACATTATAGCCCGCATGGAGTTTGCTAAAAAACACCTAAAGGACTCCAAGATGGTGAGAAATAGGATTCTCTGGTCTGATGAGACCAAGATAGAACTTTCTGGCCTTAATTCTAAGCGGTATGTGTGGAGAAAACCAGGAACTGCTCATCACCTGTTCAATACAGTCCCAACAGTGAAGCATTGTGGTGGCAGCATCATAATGTGGGGGTGTATTTCAGCTGCAGGGACAGGACGACTGGTTGCAATCGAGGGAAAGATGAATGCAGCCAAGTACAGGGATATCCTGGACGAAAACCTTCTCCAGAGTGCTCAGGACCTCAGACTGGGCCGAAGGTTTACCTTCCAACAAGACAATGACCCTAAGCACACAGCTAAAATAACGAAGGAGTGGCTTAACAACAACTCTGTGACTGTTCTTGAATGGCCCAGCCAGAGCCCTGACTTAAACCCAATTGATCATCTCTGGAGAGACCTAAAAATGGCTGTCCACCAATGTTTACCATCCAACCTGACAGTACTGGAGAGGATCTGCAAGGAGGAATGGCAGAAGATCCCCAAATCCAGGTGTGAAAAACTTGTTGCATCTTTCCCAAAAAAACTCATGGCTGTATTAGATCAAAAGGGTGCTTCTACTAAATACTGAGCAAAGGGTCTGAATACTTAGGACCATGTGATTTCAGTTTTACTTTTATAATAAATCTGCAAAAATGTCAACAATTCTGTGTTTTACTGTCAACATGGGGTGCTGTGTGTACATTAATGAGGGAAAAAAATGAACTTAAATGGTTTTAGCAAATGGCTGCAATATAACGAAGAGTGAAAAATTTAAGGGGGTCTGAATACTTTCCGTCCCCACTGTGTATATATATATATATATATATATATATATATATATATATATATATATATATATATATAAAAATGCAGCGCATGTACAAATGAACATAGGTCTTTAGAATGGTGAAACAGTAAAGAAATCACTAATTGACCACAGGTGCCTTGAAACACAAACGTCCATAGATGGATGTGAATGTCCAACCGCACAGGAGGTGTAAGTACTCCAAGGGGTGGTGATGGTCTGGTGGTTGTCAGAAAACACCTGGCATCATGCAGCGACTTCCCAACCGAGAAACTGGGTCCCAATGGGTCATTCAGAGAAAGTACAAAAAAGCCTCTTACCAGATCCTGTGGATTCCCATGTCAGCGACAGGGAATCGCATGCGCAGTTTGTCACAAATTACGTGGAATGGGAGCTCAGGAATCGCCAATCGCTTGGATTGTGGTCTGTATGGATCTCGGCCAGCAACCGGATGGGTCCTCACAATGAACCGTCCTCACACCGAACCGTCCCAGCGTGCATCAGAAGTTTCACAAACGGTCCCCCGAAAGGAGCAGTTGGAGGGACTGGATCTCATGCGGTAAATGTGGAAACAAAAAGAATGTGCCTCCACATGGTGCAGATAAAAAAGGGTGTTTTTATTGACAAAAACGACCATACACAAATAAAAGCGTGATCACGGTGGATAAAAACAAATGGGCACCAAAGAGAGTGGTGTATGTAACCGACGCGTTTCGACCTAGGGGGTCTTCAACAGGGGCATGTCGAACGCGAAACGCGTCGGGTACATACACCACTCTCTTTGTTGCCCATTTGTTTTTATCCACCGTGATCACGCTTTTATTTGTGTATGGTCGTTTTTGTCAATAAAAACACCCTTTTTTATCTGTACCATGTGGAGGCACATTCTTTTTGTTATCACATTTACCGCATGAGATCCAGTCCCTCCAACTGCTCCTTTCGGGGGACCGTTTGTGAAACTTCTGATGCACGCTGGGACGGTTCGGTGTGAGGACGGTTCGTTGTGAGGACCCATCCGGTTGCTGGCCGAGATCCATACAGACCACAATCCAAGCGATTGGCGATTCCTGAGCTCCCATTCCATGTCATTTGTGACAAACTGCGCATGCGATTCCCTGTCGCTGACATGGGAATCCACAGGATCTGGTAAGAGGCTTTTTTGTACTTTCTCTGAATGACCCATTGGGACCCAGTTTCTCGGTTGGGAAGTTGCTGCATGATGCCAGGTGTTTTCTGACAACCACCAGACCATCACCACCCCTTGGAGTACTTACACTTCCTGTGCGGTTGGACATTCACATCCATCTATGGACGTTTGTGTTTCAAGGCACCTGTGGTCAATTAGTGATTTCTTTACTGTTTCACCATTCTAAAGACCTATGTTCATTTGTACATGCGCTGCATTTTTTCATATGCCTATTTTGTTGTTTTTGTCAAACTGTATGCAGCAGCTTTTATTCTACTGCTTAGCGCAGTGTTTTCTATATACCTCTGATATATATATATATACACACACACACACACACTCATATCAAACGCAACACAGTTGGACACTAGCAAAATCAAGGTCAGCGCTTTACTTAGTGTCTATACCTCTGTTACACACTGACCTGCTAGGCTTTGGGGGCGATTTATAAAAACTGGAAAATGTTGTACCTAACAAGTACGATGAAAATACTGTATTCTATATAAAGAGTTCATCTCTGTTTCTTGATTTAACATCATATTCCCAACAAATGAGGAGAAGATACTGTACACCATATTAAAGGTCCATCTCCATTCCCCATTATAATGTCATGTTTCCAACAAATGAAGAGATACTGTACACCATATGAAAGGTCCATCTCCATTCCTCAATATAATGTCATGTTCCCAACAAATGAGGAGGAGATACTGTACACCATATGAAAGGTCCATCTCCATTCCTCAATATAATGTCATGTTCTCAACAAATGAGGAGGAGATACTGTACACCATATGAAAGGTCCATCTCCATTCCTCAATATAACGTCATGTTCCCAACAAATGAGGAGGAGATACTGTACACCATATGAAAGGTCCATCTCCATTCCTCAATATAATGTCATGTTCCCAACAAATGAGGTGGAGATACTGTACACCATATGGAAGGTCCATCTCCATTCCTCAATATAACGTCATGTTCCCAACAAATGAGGAGGAGATACTGTACACCATATGAAAGGTCCATCTCCATTCCTCAATATAATGTCATGTTCTCAACAAATGAGGAGGAGATACTGTACACCATATGAAAGGTCCATCTCCATTCCTCAATATAACGTCATGTTCCCAACAAATGAGGAGGAGATACTGTACACCATATGAAAGGTCCATCTCCATTCCTCAATATAATGTCATGTTCCCAACAAATGAGGTGGAGATACTGTACACCATATGAAAGGTCCATCTCCATTCCTCAATAGAATGTCGTGATATCACAAAATGATGTGGCATCTCTGTTATTTCCTATAGTTGTATTTTATGCACAGATCAATGTTACCCAGTGTGTCTAATTGTGTTTTGGTGTTTTGTATCTGTTACTGGTTCTTCATATTTTGATGTTACAATTTTATACCCAATTCCGTGTCAGAGCTCTGTGAATCTGTTGACTGCTGAACCAACACACTTGATTCTTTTATTACTGACATTTTTAGAAAAGTGTTCATGTTGGAGTCCATATATGATCTGCAAATTCGTTATTTAAAATCTAGGCAAATACAGGCAATCCAATATTATTTCAAATCACTAACGCGTTTTGGCTACGAAGCTGTAGTTGTAGCCGGCTATTGAACATTAGACAATTTGCAAATCCTATACTGACTCCGGTATAAACACTTTTTTGATTGATTTTGGAGGTTGAACAGGAGCTCAGCTGTTAGATCAGCATTTCCACTTATTCACTCGTACAAAGGTAGAGCTAAAACTCCAGTCATTTGTGAACTACTGAAATGTTTTACTTTTTTTTTACATTTTCTTTCCATCAGATGGATGTGATGTCAGGAATTCCTCGGAGAGACATCTTCTATTATCTGCTGATTGTAAGTCAGAAGATAATGTCATCACACAGGATCCTCCAGGAGGAAATCCAAATACACAAAATATACTTTACAGACCTTCCTGTCCGGAGACATCAATGGATCCCTCTGATCAGGGGGAATCTTCTCATCAATCACATACTATGATTGTAAATATCCATGTAAGATCTCACACTGCAGATCGATCAACAGATCCTTCTAATCCCGAGGAATCTTCCCTACCCCATGAAGGAGATCACCGAGGTGACAATCTATTCTCATGTTCTGAATGCGGAAAATGTTTCACTCAAAAAGGAGCACTTACTAGACACCAGAGAATTCACATGGGTGAGCTCCCTTATTCATGTTCGGAGTGCGGGAAATCTTTCACTCAAAAAGGAGCCCTTGTTGACCACCAGATAAGTCACACGGGTGAGCGTCCTTATTTATGTGTAGAGTGTGGAACATCTTTCACTCTGAAAGGAAACCTTGTGAAACACCAGAGAATTCACACGAATGAACGTCCTTATTCATGTTCAGAGTGCGCAAAATCTTTTACTCAAAAAGTAGCTCTTGTTAGACACCAGAGAATTCACACAGGTGAGCACCCTTATTCATGTTTAGAGTGTGGGAAATCTTTCACTCGTCAGGAAGTCCTTGTTGAACACCAGACAAGTCACACGGGTGTGCACCCTTATTCATGTTCAGAGTGTGGGAAATCATTCACTAAAAAAGTAACCCTTGTTAGACACCAGAGAATTCACACAGGTGAGCACCCTTATTCATGTTTAGAGTGTGGGAAATCTTTCACTCGTCAAGAAGTCCTTGCTGAACACCAGACAAGTCACACAGGTGAGCGCCCTTATTCATGTTCAAAGTGTGGGAAATCTTTCAACAAGAAAGATCATCTTGTTAAACATCAGGGAAGTCACACAAGTGACCGCCCCTATTCATGTTCAGAGTGCGGGAAATCTTTCACTCTTCAGGGAACCCTTGTTAGACACCAGAGAATTCACACAGGTGAGCGCCCTTATTCATGTTTAGAGTGTGGGAAATCTTTCAATCAGGCAGGAGATCTTGTTAGACACCAGATAAGTCACACGGGTAAGCATCCTTATTTATGTGTAGAGTGTGGAAAATCTTTCACTCTGAAAGGAAACCTTGTGAGACACCAGAGAAACCACACGGGTGATCGTCCTTATTCAAGTTCATAGTGTGGGAAATCTTTCAACAAGAAAGATCATTTTGTTAAACACCAGAGAAGTCACACTAGTGACTGTCCCTATTCATGTTCAGAGTCCGGAAAATCTTACATTTGTAAAAAAAGACCTTATTGGACACCAGATAATTCACACTGGTGTGCGTCCCTTTTCATATTCAGAGTGCGGGAAATCTCTCACTCGGAAAGGACAACTTGTGAAAGACCAGAGAAGTCACACTATGCTTTAAGTGCGGGAGTGAGTCCTCCTTATTTCTCCAGCCTCTCAGTGTCCATCCCCCTCTGGTCATACGGCTGTGTACAAGGTCTGTCTTCTTCTTAATGCCACATGTGAATGCAAACTTTATGAATTTGTTTATATGTATTAAAGTGTTTATATTCATTAGATTGTGCGCTTCCTTGTCTTCTTCTCTTTAAGTCATATGGCTAAGCATCCGTATTAATGTTTAAAGCACAGAAAATCTTTAACTCTGAAAAGAAACCATGTGAAACAGCAGAGAAGTCACACAATTGAACATCGCTATTCATGTTCAGAGTGCAGGAAATTTTTCTCTAAGAAAGAGAACCTAAATGAACACCAGAGAAATCACATGGGTGAGCATCGCTATTCTTGTTCAGAGGACAGGAAATCTTTCATTTAAAAAAGGAGGCCTTGACCACCAGAGATTTCATCCGGGTCAGCATTCTTATTCATGTGACAAAAGAAGGTGAGTTGCGCTGAAAAATACAAAACATAAAATGTTCATGTGCATAAGGGTGAAAAAAAAGAGTTTCTATGAAGTCCAAAAGCACAAGAGGCTATAATCACAAAGTCAAATGGCTGTGGAACAAACAGAAGAAAATCCTCATAAAGTGTTAAGAAAAGTGAACTTGAAAGGGGAATCCTCCACCTTAAGAGAGCCACCGACACACAAGTTAAGATGTACTCTTACCGCAAAACAGGGACCCTCTAATTACGGAAGGTCACATAAGCCTTAGTACATCCACCATTAACGAGATCCAAGGAGAACAGCGGTGATGGTGTGCCTCCCATGTGCGGTTCCTTCTGATTTAGACTCTGGTCATCCGGAATAACCAGCAGTGAACCAAATGAAAACAAAAAGGAGCTCCAATAGTGTAAAACCTTACAGGAGTTTTTATTGGGCTAAAAAATTGCACGTTCCCATAGAAGTACAGGCAAGATAAAAACGGCAACAATCTGCAGCAGATACAGGAACGCGATGACAGTTAATTTATGTGTTCTGCCTGACCGGTTTCATCACAAATGGACTTCTGGGCCATAGGAAACACTCCCCGTCATCGCTATTTAAGCAAGTAGATCCAGCCAAGCCTCGCTTTCACTAAAGTAACCATGCGGCTCAAAACACAAATCCAAGCCTCGATCTGGGTTCAACACTAAACTCAAGCCTCACTTGCAATAGCGGGACCCAAGGAGGGCACAATGTATTGCTATACACACCGGGCATGATGTCTATGTGGCTCAAGTGTCCTCATACCTAGAATAAACTACAACTAAAGGAATAGAATGAGGTGTGAGCTCAAACTTAGTGAAGCTAAACGCGGCTGGAAACTTGTCACATTATTAACACTAAAAAACGGGACTAAACACGTGGTTTAAAATAAACCAAAAGACAAATATAGATGACTAAATCTAAAAAAAAAAATCTAGGATTTATTAATAAAGCAGTTGACATCCCAATCTAAGTTGAGGCCATTAGGAGTATAACTTTTGAGAATATATATCCACCTGGTCTCCATTCTGGATAATTCCCTTACTTTAAGACTACCCCTCCAGTAGGGAACAAAATCATCTATACCCACAAACAGGGTCCCACACGGGTCTCTATTGTGTACAAGATCATAGTGCTGTGAGATACTGTGATTCTTGTATCCTTTTTTGTTAGCAATATGCTCATTAAGCCTAATGCCCCGTACACACGATAGGATTTTCCGATGGAAAATGTGTGATAGGACCTTGTTGTTGAAAATTCCGACCGTGTGTAGGCTCCATCACACATTTTCCATAGGAATTTCCGTAGGAAGATCTGGTTCTCAAATTTTCCAACAACAAAATCCGTTGTCGGAAATTCCGATCGTGTGTACATAATTCCGAAGCACAAAGTGCCACGCATGCTCGGAATCAAGCAGAAGAGTAGCACTGGCTTTTGAACTTAATTTTTCTCGGCTCGTCGTACATGTTGTACGTCACCGCGTTCTTGACGTTCGGATTTTCCGACCAACTTTGTGTGACCGTGTGTATGCAAGACAAGTTTGAGTCAACATCTGTCGGAAAAAATTCCATGGATTTTGTTGTTGGAAAATCCTATCGTGTGTACAGGGCATAATACTAAACACCTGGGTAGTCTGGCCCACATATTGAAGCCCACAAGGGCACCGAAGAAGCTATACCACATGGGTGGTGCTACATGTAATAAAAGGTTTGATTGTATATATCCTAGGCGTAATAGAAGAGAAATCAAGAACTTTCCTTGTTTATAATCTGTTTAAATGACAGACCTGATATCTCCCACACTTATGGTATCCAATTAAGTTATGGAAGAAGGAAGGTCTGGAGGGGGGGATCAAGGATACTTTGCACTATTCTATCCTTCACAGAGGACATATCCCTGTATATAACTTGTGGTTTAGATGGAAGTAGAGGTGTAAGCACACTGTCGTTAAGTAAAATGTGGCAGTGTTTCTGTATTATACGCTTGATAGCGTAATGTTGTGAGGAATAAGATGTCAGAAATGACATGCCAAAGTTGGCTGTATTGATGATAGTCTCAGGTTTGTCACACAATAGTGTACCTCTATCAATATTTTTGACCTGCTCTATAGTAGTGTTCAAAAGAACAGGATCATAACCTTTCTCAACAAATCTTTGAGCAAGGAGTGAAGCCTGCTTATTGAAGTCCTCCAAGTTGGAACAGTTCCTCCTGATCCGAAGAAACTGTCTTATGATGACAGCTATCTCTGGAAATATATGCATTTCTATCAGTGGTTTTGAAAAAGGTGGTGGTGGTCAGTATGCCCTCCTCCACTCTAATATTCAAGTCCAAAAAATGGACCTGGGCCTGGCTCATTTCGTAGTTGAGTACAATCCCTCTATCGTTATAATTTAAGGAATCCAAAAAATCAACTAAAGAGGTGGAGTCACCTCTCCATAGGTGGAGGATGTCATCTATATATCGAGCCCACAAGGCCAAAATAGGCCTCTGTTGTGCATAGATGACATCTTCCTCCCACTGAGCCATGAACATATTAGCCATACTAGGGGCGTATTTTGCCCCCATCGCGACACCTCTGTTCTGTAAAAAGTAATTTCCCCTAAACCAAAAAAGTTGCTTTGCCACAAATTTGAAAAGATCTATTACAAAATCTTTCTAAATAGGTAGCAAACAAGACTCAGAATTAAGATAGTGTGATACTGCTAAGATGCCCATGTCATGAGGAATATGTACAGGGACATGACGTCTGCTGTTACCATCCACCAACCCTCCTGAAAAGGACACTCACTGATTCATGTTCTTATTCATGTTCAGAGAGTTGGAAAACTTTCATTCTGAAAGGAAACCTTGCGAAACACCAGAGAATTCACAAGGGTGAGCATTTGTGTTCATATGTAGAGTGCTGGAAATTTTCCACTCGTTAAGGAGACCTTGTTAGGCACCTAAGAATTCACAAGGATGAGTGTTTTTATACATGTTCAGAGTGTGGAAAATCTTTCACAGAGAAATGAAACCTAGTGGAACACTAGGGATGAGCCAGCGGTTTGAGTCGAACGTAAGTTCGACTCGAACATCGGGTGTTCGTTTGTTCTAAAACGAACCGAACATCGGTGTTCGTGGAAAATTTGAGCGCCGCGGAAAGCCCCATAATGCACTGTGAGATCGCAGTGCATTGCTGCATGATGATTGGCCAAAGCATGCACCTGACCTGCATGCTTTGGCCATTCACAGCACGCTCTGCTGAGAGAGCCATAATTGGCCAAAGGCAGGGTGCCTTTGGCCAATCATGGCTCAGAAGGACTAAGTCCATGCCCCACACTATATAAGGCTGCTTACAGCCGTGTGTAGTGTTGTTGGCGTGGACAACATGAGTTAGATTACGCAGGCAGATTATTCAGTTAGTGGCAGTGTATTTGATATATATATATATATATATATATATATATATATATATATATATATATATATATATATGTATATATATATATATATATATATATATATATATACTATGCATTTAGCATAGACTATATATTCAGTGTTTACTCTAGATTCAGTCAGTGCAAGCAGTGTATTAATATATATATATATACATACATATATATATATACACGCACACATATATACAGTCTAGTATATATATATATATCTAGGGAAGGCAAAGTAGTTGAAAGGAGGACCAAACCATGGTATTCACATGCCAAGTAATCTTTAATTATGCAAAAATGTAATTAATGAAAAACCACCCTCTAAGCACCATAAAATAGTTAAAAATATATATCAAAGGGACAACGTTGTCATTTTAAAATAATTGACACACAGGACCCAGCTGCACAGGAATCTGGAGTAACTGCATCAAACATGGGACACATGTATTCCCATATATCTAAGCCAGAATCGTCTCGTAAGTGGGTTAGCTAAAGCACAGAGCAATACTTGCCCCGTCCGGGGTGGTTGTATGCTGCAGGTGTCATTGATTCCCAACAAGGATACTGACCAATTAATGGACCAATCGTTCTAGGCTTTAACGATAAAGAGGGGAATAGTACACCGCTGAATACCACAATTGCTTGGGGCTATTTTAATATAGCAGACTTATTGAATATACAGTGAATGAATAAAGTCCTTGAATAATATCACATATAGCACTGCAATTGTGTTTCACTATATTGGTGTCCCAAAGTCTGGAGTAACCGCATCAAACATGGAGCATATATTTTCCCAAATATCTGAGCCAAGATGATCTTGTGAGTGGGTTATCTAGAACACGGAGCAATACTTGTCCCGTCCGGGCTAATTGTATGCTACATGTGTCATTGATTCCCAATGGGGATACCGACCAATTGATGGACCAATGGTCCTAGGCTATAGCGATAAAAAGGGGAATAATGCACCATTAAATAACAGAGTTGCTTGAAGCTCGTTTAGTATAACAGACTTATTAAATATATAGTGGCTGAAAAAATGCCTTGGAAAATATCACATATAGCGCCGCAGTTGTGTTACACTATATTGGTATCGCAGTTTAGATTATTCTAGTGGAAATGGAGCATAGTAGCAGTCAAAGCAGTTGTAGGTAAAGTCCTCCTTGGATGTGTCCCGAGTAGCCAGAAAATAGATGAAGGGTATACTTTCCCAATGTCCCGAAATCATTAAATCCAGACCACACAGGGAGAGTCTATCTGGCGCTGTTTGGGTCCTATTGTGTCAGATTCCTGACGTGACAGCTGATTTTAGGTTGAGTCAGTTGTTGTTACACCCAGGGAAAACTGGCATCAAGAGAGCATCAATATACTGTAGATTATTCAGAGTGAACAATCAAGTTCAAAAGAAGACCGCTGTACATACCATTTTCTGTTGTCCCGTCACGAGCAGTTTTAAATGACATTTTTTCCTTTAGAAATGTCATTTTGCTATGGCACTGTTATAAACAGGCATACTAAGGCCACCCCCCCAGGCATGATATTTAAAGGAGTCTTTCATTTTTATTGTTTCACTTTAAGCATTATTAAAATCACTGCTGTTTTGAAAACTTTTTTTTGCATTGATACATGTCCCCTGGGGCAGGACCCAGGTCCCCAAACACTTTTTATGGTAATAACTTGCATATAAGCCTTTAAAATTAGCACTTTTGATCTTTCACGTTCGTGTTCCATAGACTTTAACGGTGTTCGCGCCTTCAAACTAATTTTTTGCCTGTTGTCATGTTCTGCTGTGAACCGAACCGGGGGGGGGGGGGGGGGGGGGTTCGGCTCATCCCTATTCAACACCTGAGAATTCACACGCGTGAGCATCCTGTTTTCATGTGCTGAGTGTGGTGTGGGAAATGATTCAACCAGAAAGAAATCTTTGTTATACATCAGAGAAAACACACCACACAGCGTTCTCCATGCATTCACACTGTGGAAAATGTTTTACAGATAAAAGATGCCTATTTAGACTTTAGAAGGAAAGCATCTGTCGATTCCTTTGACAGATGTATGATGGTTTGACTGGTGGAACTGTTTAGTCCATAGAACAAATTTATAGGCAGTCTTCTCTGAGCTTCATAATATAAAAATAATACATAAATAATGGTTTGCGGGAAAAGCTGCTAGATATCACAGTGTGGATGGAGAGGAGAGCTGTCGGAGAATGTAGTGTGGATGGCGGAGGAGATCTGTCGGAGAATGTAGTGTGGATGGCGGAGGAGATCTGTCGGAGAATGTAGTGTGGATGGTGGAGATCTGTCGGAGAATGTAGTGTGGATGGTGGGAGGAAAGATGTCGGAGAATGTAGTGTGGATGGTGGGGGGAGAGCTGTCAGAGAATGTAGTGTGGATGGTGGGAGGAGAGCTGTCGGAGAATGTAGTGTGGATGGTGGGGGAGAGCTGTCGGAGAATGTAGTGTGGATGGTGGGAGGAGAGCTGTCGGAGAATGTAGTGTGGATGGTGGAGGAGATCTGTCGGAGAATGTAGTGTAGATGGTGGAGTAGAGCTGTCGGAGAATGTAGTGTGGATGGTGGGGGGAGAACTGTCGGAGAATGTAGTGTGGATGGTGGAGGAGAGCTGTCTGAGAATATAGTGTGGATGATGGAGAGGAGAGCTGTCGGAGAATGTAGTGTGGATGGTGGAGGAGATCTGTCGGAGAATGTAGTGTGGATGGCGGAGGAGATCTGTCGGAGAATGTAGTGTGGATGATGGAGAGGAGAGCTGTCGGAGAATGTAGTGTGGATGGTGGGAGGAGAGCTGTCGGAGAATGTAGTGTGGATGGTGGAGGAGATCTGTCGGAGAATGTAGTGTGGATGGCGGAGGAGATCTGTCGGAGAATGTAGTGTGGATGATGGAGAGGAGAGCTGTCGGAGAATGTAGTGTGGATGGTGGGAGGAGAGCTGTCGGAGAATGTAGTGTGGATGGTGGGAGGAGAGCTGTTGGAGAATGTAGTGTGGATGGTGGAGGAGGTCTGTCGGAGAATGTAGTGTGGATGGCGGAGGAGATCTGTCGGAGAATGTAGTGTGGATGGTGGAGGAGATCTGTCGGAGAATGTAGTGTGGATGGTGGGAGGAGAGCTGTCGGAGAATGTAGTGTGGATGGTTGGGGAGAGCTGTCGGAGAATGTAGTGTGGATGGTGGGGGGGAGAGCTGTCGGAGAATGTAGTGTGGATGGTGGGGGGAGAGCTGTCGGAGAATGTAGTGTGGATGGTGGAGGAGAGCTGTCGGAGAATGTAGTGTGGATGGTGGGGGGGAGAGCTGTCGGAGAATGTAGTGTGGATGGTGGGGGGAGAGCTGTCGGAGAATGTAGTGTGGATGGTGGAGGAGATCTGTCGGAGAATGTAGTGTGGATGGCGGAGGAGATCTGTCGGAGAATGTAGTGTGGATGATGGAGAGGAGAGCTGTCGGAGAATGTAGTGTGGATGGTGGGAGGAGAGCTGTCGGAGAATGTAGTGTGGATGGTGGAGGAGATCTGTCAGAGAATGTAGTGTGGATGGCGGAGGAGATCTGTCGGAGAATGTAGTGTGGATGGTGGAGGAGATCTGTTGGAGAATGTAGTGTGGATGGTGGGAGGAGAGATGTCGGAGAATGTAGTGTGGATGGTGGGGGGAGAGCTGTCGAAGAATGTAGTGTGGATGGTGGGGGGGAGAGCTGTCGGAGAATGTAGTGTGGATGGTGGGGAGAGAGCTGTCGGAGAATGTAGTGTGGATGGTGAGGAGAGAGCTGTCGGAGAATGTAGTGTGGATGGTGGGAGGAGAGCTGTCGGAGAATGTAGTGTGGATGGTGGAGGAGATCTGTCGGAGAATGTAGTGTGAATGGCGGAGGAGATCTGTCGGAGAATGTAGTGTGGATGATAGAGAGGAGAGCTGTCGGAGAATGTAGTGTGGATGGTGGGAGGAGAGCTGTCGGAGAATGTAGTATGGATGATGGAGAGGAGAGCTGTCGGAGAATGTAGTGTGGATGGTGGGAGGAGAGCTGTCGGAGAATGTAGTGTGGATGGTGGAGATCTGTCGGAGAATGTAGTGTGGATGGTGGAGGAGATCTGTCGGAGAATGTAGTGTGGATGGCGGAGGAGATCTGTCGGAGAATGTAGTGTGGATGATGGAGAGGAGAGCTGTCGGAGAATGTAGTGTGGATGGTGGGAGGAGAGCTGTCGGAGAATGTAGTGTGGATGGTGGAGGAGATCTGTCGGAGAATGTAGTGTGGATGGCGGAGGAGATCTGTCGGAGAATGTAGTGTGGATGGTGGAGGAGATCTGTCGGAGAATGTAGTGTGGATGGCGGAGGAGATCTGTCGGAGAATGTAGTGTGGATGATGGAGAGGAGAGCTGTCGGAGAATGTAGTGTGGATGGTGGGAGGAGAGCTGTCGGAGAATGTAGTGTGGATGGTGGAGGAGATCTGTCGGAGAATGTAGTGTGGATGGCGGAGGAGATCTGTCGGAGAATGTAGTGTGGATGGTGGAGGAGATCTGTCAGAGAATGTAGTGTGGATGGTGGGAGGAGAGCTGTCGGAGAATGTAGTGTGGATGGTGGGGGAGAGCTGTCGGAGAATATAGTGTGGATGGTGGGGGGGAGAGCTGTCGGAGAATGTAGTGTGGATGGTGGGGGGAGAGCTGTCGGAGAATGTAGTGTGGATGGTGGGAGGAGAGCTGTCGGAGAATGTAGTGTGGATGGTGGAGGAGATCTGTCGGAGAATGTAGTGTGGATGGTGGGGGGGAGAGCTGTCGGAGAATGTAGTGTGGATGGTGGGAGGAGAGCTGTCGGAGAATGTAGTGTGGATGGTGGGAGAAGAGCTGTCGGAGAATGTAGTGCGGATGGTGGGAGGAGAGCTGTCAGAGACTGTAGTGTGGATAGTGGGAGAAGAGCTGTCGGAGAATATAGTGTGGATGGTGGGAACAGAGCTGTCAGAGAATGTAGTGTGGATGGTGGAGGAGAGCTGTCGGAGAATGTAGTGTGGATGGTGGAGGAGAGCTGTCAGAGAATGTAGTGTGGATGGTGGAGGAGAGCTGTCGGAGAATGTAGTGTGGATGGTGGAGAGCTGTCGTAGAATGTAGTGTGGATGGTGGAGGAGAGCTGTCGGAGAATGTAGTGTGGATGGTGGGGGGGAGAGCTGTCGGAGAATGTAGTGTGGATGGTGGAGGAGAGCTGTCGGAGAATGTAGTGTGGATGGTTGGAGGAGAGATGTCGGAGAATGTAGTGTGGATGGTGGAGGAGAGCTGTCGGAGAATGTAGTGTGGATGGTGGAGGAGATCTGTCAGAGAATGTAGTGTGGATGGTGGAGGAGAGCTGTCGGAGAATGTAGTATGGATGGTGGGAGGAGAGCTGTCGGAGAATGTAGTGTGGATGGTGGAGGAGAGCTGTCAGAGAATGTAGTGTGGATGGTGGAGGAGAGCTGTCAGAGAATGACATTACACTTAAATTGAAGATCTTTTCCAATTATATTGAGTGTAACAAAAAGACGATCCATGGGACACGGAGACTGGAAGAAAATGCTCGTATAGACATAGGAAGTGATGTCAGGTGCAGACAAGAAGTGATATACAGACAGGAAGTGAGGTAGTATATGAACAGGAAGTGATGTAGGGGCCTAAAAAGGAAGTTCCAGGTGAGAGGTTAGTTGGGAGGAAGTAGAGAGGAGACATTGCTGGAACTGGCAGCAGAGCAGGTAATAGGTTATTATTTTATATTTATACCCAGTAATCCCCGTCATGTCCATCCTTTTCCTCCATAGTCACAGTGACGTCTTTTACCTCCAACAGATAATGATACACACATATGACTGCATACATATATACTGTATATTATATTCGATACAAGATATAACCTATATACTGTATAGAACCATATATTTAACTATATGGACATATAATGTCTCCCTAAATAGAACTTCACACTAATTTAATAATTATGTTATATTTGTTTATCACAGTCATTGTTGGGTGTTCTCTACATTCTCCTGCAGCCGCTATTGGTTGACACAGGGAATCACATGATTGAACTGGAGCGGGCTGAAAGTAGGTAAGTATATATTTTTTTATTATTATAAAGGGAAGTACAGACGTTAGGAGGGAGAGGGAATGTTTTTATGACTATTAGGACTAGTTAGGCTTTAGCTTGATTTCTACTTTAAACCTCACCCTGGGGATCATCCACCTGCTGACCGAAGAGGTGAGGAAGATTCTGGGAGGTCACATGACACTACTGTTGCTTTTTCAAAGCAGACTGTTCATCTGGTGAAGTCTGGTGACCATTTAACCTTCAGAGTGCCTTCACCTCACTTCTTGAAACACAGAAGAATTAATGACAAGAAGATTGTGGAAGTCACCAACAAGATCATTGATCTGCTGACAGGAGAGGTGAGCGGTGCCGGGGATTCTGGGACATTATCCAGTAACAGACAAGGGATGTGTCTGGATGGTGACTGTATCATTGTGTGTGTCAGGTTCCTATAAGGTGTCAGGATGTCACTGTCTATTTCTCCATGGAGGAGTGGGAGTATTTAGAAGGACACAAGGATCTCTACAAGGACGTCATGATGGAGAATCAGCCGCCCCTCACATCACCGGGTAAGAGGAGACTTTATTGTAAAGGAGAGAGCAGTACGGAGGGTGCACCTAGATCCCCCATCATCTGATAAACACATAGAAACAATGTATTCAGTCAGTGTGTGTGTTTCCTACAGATGGATCCAGTAATGGGAACCCACCAGAGAGATGTCCCCGTCCTCTGTATTCCCGGGATTCCACACAGGAAGATCACACCATCCCTCACCATCATCAGGTAGGTGAGAGTGTACCACAAGAACTGAAAAGGAATTCTAAGCTATAAGAAGACATTCTTCTATGTAATCTCCTGTTCCTTTTTACAAATATATTCTATAATTTTTGGGGTTTAGGGCGAAGAACTAAAAAACATCAAACCTCAGATTAAAGAGGAGGAGGAAGAAGAAGAGACATTGATAAGTGGAGCTCAGCTGTCTATGGAGGAGGGTGGCCCTCTGTATTCCCGGGATTCCACACACGAAGATCACACCATTCCTCACCATCATCAGGTAGGTGGGAAGAACACAAAAAGCGACTCTAGACTGTATGAGATTATACTCTTCTTTCAGCCTATTTGCCTTCACATTTTTTTTTCTTTTTGATGGCTTAGCATAAAGAACAGATGTATGTAAAAAATGATGTTAAAGAAGAAGAGGAGATGACTGTGATGGGTTTTCAGGAGTCTACAGGGGAAGTTGGGATGACATTGACAACTAAAGAGGAGAAGCCTTTTCTAGATATGAGAACAGGTGAGTAGTGAACACTAAATGAATAAACTGTTTAAGAATATAGATTGATGATTGGGGATATGTAGACCTTCACATCAGGTAAAATGATCTCTACAAGGACGTCATGATGGAGAATCAGCCGCCCCTCACATCACCGGGTAAGAGGAGACTTTATTGTAAAGGAGAGAGCAGTACGGAGGGTCCACCTAGATCCCCCATCATCTGATAAACACATAGAAACAATGTATTCAGTCAGTGTGTGTGTTTCCTACAGATGGATCCAGTAATGGGAACCCACCAGAGAGATGTCCCAGTCCTCTGTATTCCCGGGATTCCACACAGGAACATCACACCATCCCTCAACATCATCAGGTAGGTGGGAGTGAGCAACCAGAACTCAAAAAGAATTATAACCTATGAGAACTTTCTTCTATGTCATCTCTTGTTCCATTTTACAAATGTATTCTGCCATCTTTGGGGTTTAGGGTGAAGAACTGAAAGACATCAAAGTTGAGTTTAAAGAGGAAGAAGAAGAGACATTGATGGGTGGAGATCAGCAGTCTATGGAGGAGGGTTGTCCTCTGTATTCCCAGGATTCCACACAGGAAGATCACACCCTCCCTCACCATCATCAGGTAGGTGGACTCATTGTGTGGAACACAGCCATCTCACGAATTCCAAAAGAATTCTATGTATGAGTTGCACCCCCATTTTAATTTTTAGCTGCTTCGTTGAGTAACTCACATTTCTCAACCCCCCCCCCCCCCCCTTTTTTTTTTTTTTTTTTTTTTTTTTTTTTAAATCAGTATACACTACCGTTCAAAAGTTTGGGGTCACATTGAAATGTCCTTATTTTTGAAGGAAAAGCACTGTACTTTTAAATGAAGCTAACTTTAAACTAGTCCTAACTTTAAACAAATATACTCTATACATTGCTAATGTGGTAAATGACTATTCTAACTGCAAATGTCTAGTTTTTGGTGCAATATCTACATAGGTGTATAGAGGCCCATTTCCAGCAACTATCACTCCAGTGTTCTAATGGTACAATGTGTTTGCTCATTGGCTCAGAAGGCTAATTGATGATTAGCAAACCCTTGTGCAATCATGTTCACACATCTAAAAACAGTCTAGCTCCTTCCAGAAGCTACAAAATTGACCTTCCTGTGAGCAGATTGAGTTTCTGGAGCATCACATTTGTGGGGTCAATTAAACGCTCAAAATGGCCAGAAAAAGAGAACTTTCATCTGAAACTCGACAGTCTATTCTTGTTCTTAGAAATGAAGGCTATTCCATGCGAGAAATTGCAAAGAAATTGAAGATTTCCTACAACGGTGTGTACTACTCCCTTCAGAGGACAGCACAAACAGGCTCTAACCAGAGTAGAAAAAGAAGTGGGAGGCTGCGTTGCACAACTAAGCAAGAAGATAAGCACATTAGAGTCTCTAGTTTGAGAAACAGACGCCTCACAGGTCCCCAACTGGCATCTTCATTAAATAGTACCCGCAAAACACCAGTGTCAACATCTACAGTGAAGAGGCGGCTGCGGGATTTTGGGCTTCAGGGCAGAGTGGCAAAGAAAAAGCCATATCTGAGACTGGCCAATAAAAGAAAAAGATTAAGATGGGCAAAAGAACACAGACATTGGACAGAGGAAGACTGGAAAAAAGTGTTGTGGACGGATGAATCCAAGTTTGAGGTGTTTGGATCACAAAGAAGAATGTTTGTGAGACGCAGAACAAATGAAAAGATGCTGGAAGAATGCCTGACGCCATCTGTTAAGCATGGTGGAGGTAATGTGATGGTCTGGGGTTGCTTTGGTGCTGGTAAGGTGGGAGCTTTGTACAGGGTAAAAGGGATTCTGAATAAGGAAGGCTATCACTCCATTTTGCAACGCCATGCCATACCCAGTGGACAGCGCTTGATTGGAGCCAATTTCATCCTACAACAGGACAATGACCCTAAACACACCTCCAAATTGTGCAAGAACTATTTACAGCAGAAGCAGGCAGCTGGTATTCTATCGGTAATGGAGTGGCCAGCACAGTCACCAGATCTGAACCCCATTGAGCTGTTGTGGGAGCAGCTTGACCGTATGGTACGCCAGAAGTGCCCATCCAACCAATCCAACTTGTGGGAGCTGCTTCTAGAAGCGTGGGGTGCAATTTCTCCAGCTTACCTCAATAAATTAACAGCTAGAATGCCAAAGGTGTGCAATGCTGTAATTGCTGCAAAAGGAGGATTCTTTGATGAAAGCAAAGTTTGATGTAAAAACAATGTTATTTCAAATACAAATCATTATTTCTAACCTTGTCAATGTCTTGACTCTATTCTCTATTCATTTCACAACGTATGGTGGTGAATAAGTGTGACTTTTCATGGAAAACACAAAATTGTTTGGGTGACCCCAAACTTTTGAACGGTAGTGTATGTTTCTTCCTTCTGTAGGTCTTAAGTCCAGTCACATGTCATTATAGGTCCTCTTTCTCCTTGTTACCCTACAGTGGGGGTGGGGGTGATGAATGACACAGTGCTGTTTTTTTGCTCCTGTAAGTCCAGGCTGACGTGATCATCTGCCTCTAGGGGGCGGGTTCCTGGCTTCCATGGTTTAGATCAGGGGCAGGCAACCTTTTGAGCACAGTGTGCTGAAAAATGTTTTCAAAGAAATTGAGCTTGCTGATTTTATTACAAAAAAATGTCAACTTCACACTCTCAATCACGAAAAAGATTTTTTATAAAGTAAATGCTGTAAACTACTTTAGTAATGAGAAATTACCATCCTGCACTCTCACACCTCAGATCAGGCCCAATTCCTGAAACTTAACACTTCAGATCACTATCCCCCCTGTACATCTGCCCCACCACTGTAACCCCCCGCTCATCTGCCCCACCACTGTAACCCCCTGCACATCTGCCCCACCACTGTAACCCCCTTGTACATCTATCCCACCACTGTAACCCCCTGTACATCTGCCCCACCACTGTAACCCCCTGTACATCTGCCCCACCACTGTAACCCCCTGTACATCTGCCCCACCACTGTACCCCCCCTGCACATCTGCCCCACCACTGTACCCCCCTGCATATCTGCCCCACCACTGTAACCTCCTGCACATCTGCCCCACCACTGTAACCCCCTGCTCATCTGCCCCACCAATGTTCCCCCTTTCACATCTGCCCCACCACTGTACCTCAATGCAAATCTGCCCCACCACTGTTCCCCCTGCTCTTCTGCCCCACCGCTGTAACCCCCTGCTCATGTGTTCCACCGATGTACCTCCTTTCTCCTCTGCCCCAACACTGAACCCCCCCTGCTCATCTTTCCCACCACTGTAACCACCTGCTCATCTGCCCCATCAATGTACCCCTTTTCTTATCTGCCCCACCACTGTACCTCCCTGCACATCTGCTCCACCGCCGTATCCCCATGCTCTTCTGTCTCACTACTAAATCACCTTCTCATCTGTCCTAACACTGAACCCATCTGCTCATCTGCCCCACCACTGTAACCCCCTTTCTCATCTGCCCCACCAATGTATCCCCCTGCTCATCTGCCCCACCAATACGCCTCCTTTCACATCTGCCTCTCTGCTCTACCCCCCTGCTTTTCTGACCCAACAGTGAACCCCCCTACTCATCTGGCCCATCACTGAACCCCCTGCTCTTCTGTCCCACTGCTGAACCCCCTTCTCATCTCTTTAACCACTGTACCTCCCTGCACATCTGCCAAACCGCTGTACCCTCCTGCTCTTCTGTCCCATCTCTGAGCCCCTTCTGCTCATTTTCCCCACCGCTGTACCCTCTTCTCATCTATGATATGCAGAGTGGTGAAAGGAAGCAGAGATGAGACACATCTATCTGTCCTGGCACACTCATCCTGCTGATCCACCTCTCACATCCAGCCCACGTGCATGTATGGGATGTATGTGATGTCTCATACAAGCATATGGAATGGATGAGCTCAGGTCAGGGGCATTTTCTGAAAGCAGTGGGCCTGTGTACAGGAGTTGGGGCCCCCGCAGCTGAGAAAAAGTGGTTGGGTGTGATTTTCATTGCGCTGAATACTGGCTGTGTCTTAAAGGGGCACAGAGTGCAGAGGGGTTCAGTAGTAAGTGACGCAAAGGTTCAGGAATAATTTCAACAAACTTCCCAGAAGCTCAACAGTATTTCCACAACCTGTCACCTGATTGTGGCTTTCTCAATCACAGTGAAATCCCTTCTTTCTGAGATTGGTAGTGGCAACCAAGTCCAGATGGTGGACTGGGCTAGCAGGACTGTGATTGGCCTTAGCAGTGACCAATCACAGTCCTCCTCCTCCTGGAAACAGGGACTACCCCCCCCCCAACCCCCAACCCTGCAGCAGAACTGCACCCAATCTTCTCCCCATCACAAAAGCTGACGATCGCAGCTACAGCAAAGTTAGAGAACCAAATAATGTTTCCCATCTTTTACAATGTGTGGTGGCACAGTGCCTCCCCCTCAGTGCAGGTGCGGTGTGGGAATTCTGAAATTGGAATGCATTAGTGTCTCACTGACACTTCCCTGCGCTGCCTCGAGTGCCGGCAAAAGGGGTTTTGAGTGCCGCTTGCGGCACCAATGCCGTGGGTTGCCTACCCCTGGTTTTGAGGAAATGGGCAGTAGACCTGGTTTATCTCCTGTTTCAGGTTAGTAACACTGACCAGTCTTCTCCCTCCCCCAGCTATTATGCACAGGTACTGCAAGAGCCTGATATCAGGCCAAATTTAGGTACTTACACTGCTTACATTTATTTAAAAAAAAAAAATGCATTTAGTGATGCATTAAAGAATGTAGAACTGCATTCATTTTGTGTCGTTTATATCTGCCCGGAGTTTAGCTGTAAATGATATTTTCTATTATTTTGGGGTTTAGAGTGAAGAACGGATTAATATAAAAGTTGAGGTTAAAGAGGAAGAAGAAGAGATGTATGTGGGGGGTGATCAGCCGTCCATAAAGGAGGTTGGGATGATTATGAAGAGTAAACAGGAAGAAGTTTCTCCACCTTTCGACACAAGTAAGTAACAGACACTGAAACTGGGGAATGAAATGTACAATTCAGTTAACCCTTGATGGTATAAAGTGAAGCATAATGAGAAGGAGAAGCAGCCAATTCATGAGAGGGAACTGTGGTGACCATTGATGGAGTTTCTCCTGGTAGAGGTAGCTTGGCACTTGGCAAACTTTACTGAGAGTCTGGTCTAACTTAGGGCTTGCTGCAGAACAGAACCCTCCAATGAAGCATGCCTGGAACCGTGATGTGCAAGTCCTCCCAAGGTGGTTTTCCTCTTTGGGTTGGACATCATGGTGAAGTGTACAATGCAGTTTTGTGAAGAGCTGGTGGAGGACAACCAGGGCTCAGGGCAGGTGATAAGACTTGATCCTTCTGGTGTGGGGACTGGTGAAATAATGTGGCCTCCAGCCATGAGGTGGCACTAACCCATATGTGAGACCCATGCAAATACAAGCAATTCAATGTACTAACAATTCACCAACGCATTTTGGCTAATGAAGTCATCGCTAGCTATTGAATATTAACCACTTCAATACTGGGCACTTTCCTCCCTTCCTGCCCAGGATCATTTTCTCACCTCGTCTTTCAGGACAGCACCTGGAGAGAGCGCAGCTTCACCCACTTCCCAGAAAACACTGCAGTCATTCCTTTAAAGCCTGGACACTTCCACCATGGCCTCAGTTGCAGTGTTTCCTCCAGCCATGGTGGAAGCTCTGCAGGGGACCAGGGGTGTGCTGCGCTCTCTCCAGGTGGAGTAGGGTAGGAGCATACCTGTTTGCGTTTTTTCTTTCTTATCTTACGGCCAGCCCAACACCCCCCCTCACGAATGAGTGGTGTTCCGGTGTCTTCCCACTTCTCGAGCCCGACGAGGGCAGAGGCCGACAGGCGTCCCGCACCGATAGACCGGAGGGCTCGGGCTGAGGGAGTCTGCATGGTGCGGAGTCTCTGAAGTCTGCGCTTGTCCGGTCTGAGTGGCGGGTGATGTCACTGCTGGATGGGGCGGGACTTCTGGCGGTGTGTTGCGGCTTCCGGTTCCGGCCACTGGAATGCAGAGGGGGGCGGCTTTGGCGGTGCAATGTCTGGTCCTTGCAGCGACGAATGGACCGGGAAAATTTGAAATAAAAGCTGCCGGGCGGCTGCTGGACACTGGGAGAATGGAGCCAGAGGAACCAGCAGCGGTGGTGGGAGCAGGAGCCACAAGCACCAGCCAAGCCCAGGTAGGAGAGACAGTGGTCTCTGTTAAAATACCTAGGCTATGTATGTTTTCTGTCACTCCCTTCCTCCCCTGTAGTGGGGGGGGGGGGGGGGGGGGGGAGCCTGCCTCACACTACACAGGTGACTTCTCTGGGGAGTGCGTGTTTTTGCAGAAGTGGTTTTGTGGGGTATGTTTGTTCCACTGACTGTTGCTTGGGGATCTGTTGGGGAGGAGTAATGCACAGTATATTTACAATGTGTTTGTTGGCTTAGTGTATTTCAGACTAAATCTAAAGAGAAAACTAAGCATGCTTCCCCTCCTCCTAAGAAACTGCATGCTTCATGTAAAGCTTCCCTTAGGGAGTCTTGGACCAAACCTTTGTGCAGGTCTTGCATAGCATACATAGCATGTATGCTATGCATACATTGCATAGCATACTTGGTCAGAGAGGAGACTTCCACTAAATGGCCCTCTGCCCAACCTAGTGAGATGCTCACTTCTTTCTGGAAGGAATTGGAAGATACATTTCAGTCCTTCCGCTCCTATCTGGACAAACATCCGGTGGCGCAGTCGACAGATAGTTCTCCACCCAGCACTCACATTCCCTCTGCAGCCAGGAGAGTGGTTAGTGAGTCAGAGGATGAGGGTCAGACGAAGGGAAGGCGAAGAAAAAGATGTATCTTCCTCCCGTTATAGGATGTCTTTGGAAGAGGTAGACAACCTTCTAAAGACCATACATACAACCCTAAATATTAAGGAGGACAAGACTAGGGTTGTCCCGATACCACTTTTTTAGGACCGAGTACAAGTACCGATACTTTTTTTCAAGTACTCGCCGATACCGATTACCGATACTTTTTTTTTAATGTCACGTGACAGTTTTTTTTTTTTTTTTTTTGAGGGGGGGGGGGGGGTGGGGGGGGCGGGTGGGGTGGGGTTGGGGGTATAGTGAACGGTGTCTGTGTGTGTGTTTTTGTTTTGGTTTTTTTCATTTACATTTATTATTTTTTACAATTTTTTTTTTTATTCTTTATTGCACTATGTGTGTGTGTTTTTTTTTTTTTTTAATCAGCCCTGTTGGGGGGCTTTGGTGAGATATCAGGGGTCTTAACAGACCTCTGATATCTCCCCCTTGAGACAGAGAAATAGACAGAGGATAGAGATTCCCCAGTCCCTTTCTCTGCAGCGTCAGGTGCACTGAGAATGAATGGAGAGAACACAGCAGCTTCTCTCCATTCATAAACTGACACATTGTAATCACAGGAGATTACAATGTTTCAGTTATGTGAATGGAAAGAGTCAGCTGACTCTCTCCATACACACAGCGGAGAGACAGCAGAACGGAGGGGACAGAGGAAGAGAGAGGGGGACAGCGGAAAGCCGAAACGGATGGGGACAGCGGAGGGGGACAGAGGAACGCATGGGGACAGCGGAGGGGGACAGAGGAACGGATGGGGACAGCGGAGGGGGACAGAGCAAAGAAGAAGGACAGGGGAGGTGGACAGAGGAACGGAGGAGGACAGCGGAGGGGGACAGAGCAAAGAAGGAGGACAGCGGGGGGGGGGGGACAGAGGAACGGAGGAGGACAGCGGAGGGGGACAGAGCAAAGAAGGAGGACAGCGGAGGGGGACAGAGGAACGGAGGGGGACACAGCAATGGAGCAGGACAGCGGAGGGGGACAGAGGAACGGAGGAGGACTAAGGAGGAGGAGGTGACAGTCAGCGGTGATCGCGTGTGGGGGAATTACAAGCACCGATCACCGCTGTATGTCACTAAGCAGCTGAAAGCCGCGGGGGGAGAAGCTTGTAACTCCCCCACACGTCCATCACCGCTGACAGTCAAGGTATCGGCGGAAGCATCGGGAGCATTTGCCCGAGTACAAGTACTTGGGCAAATGCTTGGTATCGGTGCCGATACCGATACTAGTATCGGTATCGGTACAACCCTAGACAAGACCCAATTGTCCCTACATGACATGTATCAGGGTGTGGATGAGGTCAAGCATCGGGTGTTCCCAGTGCACAAAGTGTTGACAGAATCTATAAAAAGGGAGTGGAAAGACCCAGAGAGGGTCCCCTTTGTCTCCAGGTCTCTTAAACAGAGATTGCCTTTTAATGAAGATAGTACGCAAGTTTGGAACAAGAGACCTAAACTTTACGCAGTTTTCTGGCAGGTATCGCAAAACACCGACTTAGCTTTTGGGAACATGGGGGTCTTGAAGGACACTATGGACAAGAGAGCTGATTCTTTGTTAAAAAAAGGCTTGGGATTCCACACTAGCCAATCTCAAACCGGCAATGGCATCTACGGTGGTAGCCAGGAATTTAGAACATTGGTTGGAACAACGAAAGGGCCATATTGAGGCAGGAACCTCTCACAAAGATTTGCTGGATACTTTACCAGTCCTACAAAAGGCAGTAGGTTACATGGCGGATGCCTTGGCTGAGTCAGTGAAGATGTCCGCAAGATCTTCGGCATTAATTAATTCAGCTAGCTTTGTGGGTAAAGACCTAGTCAGGTGATTCATCCTCTAAAACTAAGCTATGTGGTCTACCCTTTGAGGGGGATCTGGTATTTGGCCCCGATCTTGATGCTGTTCTGGACAGAACAGCAGATAAGAAAAAAGCATTTCCGGTCAAAAAAAAAAGTTGCAACGCAACCTAAAAAGAATTTTCGTCCTTTTTACCAGACCCGGGACTCAAAGGAAACAGGACATAAGAGACCTTGGCTGTCCCAGAGGGATCGAGGGAAGTCTGGGGTGTTGTTTCGTCCCCCCCTGCCAACCCTCAAAGACCCAGTGACGGTCTCCTGACTGTGGGAGGAAGACTCCAGTTCTTTTTCCCGCGGTAGGAGGGGCGACATCCAGTGCGTTTGTTCTCAAAGTAATCTCAGAGAGCTACACACTGGAGTTTACGGAAAGCCCGCTGCCTTGATTTTATGTGACGCAGCTCCCCAGAGATCAAGAAAAGTCTTTGGCGATGACATCACTCTTGCAGGAATTCCCTCAACAGAAAATAATCATCCCAGTGCCCTGGTAAGAGGAAGGACTAGGGTGTTATTCACATGTTTTTCTAGTAAAGAAGCCGTTGGGAAAGTTCAGGTTAATACTGAATTCAAAGATCTTAAACAGGTCCATTCGATACAAAAAATTTCGTATGGACACAATTTATTCGGTGAGGAAACGTCTTCCTGTGGGATGCTTTCTAGCCTCCATAGGTCTCAGGGATGTGTACTTGCATGTTCCCATAACACCAACGTTACAGAGATATCTGCATTTGGCAATCAGAGCAGGGGGAGTGGTGTCGCACTTTCAGTTCAGGACTCTCCCGTTCAGTCTCTCCTCTTCCCCAAGGATTTTCACGAAGATCATGGCAGAAGCATTGGCAACGCTCAGGTTGGAGGGGGTCTCAGTAGTACCATATCTGGACGACCTCCTTTTGTTTGCCAGCTCAAAAGACCTATTGTGCAGGGATTTGAAAAGGATGCAGAGCCATTTAGAAAATTTGGGCTGGATTCTGAACAAGGAAAAATCAAACCTAATTCCAGGCCGCAGTAAAGAAAGTACAGACAAATCTATCTGTTGCAGTTCAAGCAGCCATTTCCACGCTGGGGCTTTTCACAGCCTCAATCCCAGCTGTTCAGTGGGCCCGCCTCCATGTAAGAGACCTCCAACAGGCGATTCTACAGAATTGGGCCTACAGAGAGTCTTTGGAGAAGCAGATCAGGATCCCATCTCCAGTAAAAAGAAAGTTATGGTGGTGGAGGAGGCAAACTAATTTGAGCAAGGGTTTGTTCTGGACCTTTCCCGCAGCAAAAATCTTGACAACAAATGCGAGCTCCTGGTGTGGGGTGCGCATCTTAAAAGCCAGATGGCCCAAGGGTCCTGGTCAGTAGAGAAATGTAGGCAGTCCTCCAACTGGAGGGAACTAAGGACCATTTTACTGGGGCTGTGGGCTTTCAGACAGATAATCAGGGGCTAACACATCCAGGTGTTGTCACACAATGCCATAGCAGTGGCCTACATCTCAAGACATGGGGGCACAAGAAGCAGGTGTCTTCTAAAATTGGCCCTACAGACTCTGACTTGGGCAGAGGACAACTTGGCATCCTTAACAGCAGTGCATCTGAAGGGCAACCTAAACCAGATAGTGGACATTTTAAGCAGAAGAAGGGTGCTAGAGTCCGAATGGAGCCTGAGTCCAGAGGTTTTTCAGAGGATAGTAGACAGATGGGGAGCCCCCCAGGTAGACCTTTTTGCATCACAAACAAATGCTAAAGTTTAAGCCTACTTTTCTCTGAACGGGCAAAACCAAGCGGCGGGTCTGGACGCACTGGCTTAGCACTGGACCTTCCGTTTGTGTTACGCCTTTTCCCCTGTGAAAATGATCCCTTTAGTGCTCAGGAAGCTACAGGGAGAAAAGACGACCCTAATTCTAGTATCTCCATATTGGTGCAAGAGCCCTTGGTTTTCAGTCCTACTAAAGTTAGTGGTAGAGTCCCAATGGTTGCTTCCGGTCTGAAGGGACCTGCTGACTCGGGGTCCCCTTCTGCATCCTACGTTGGTCATCTCAAGCTAGCAGTTTGGTTACTGAGGAGCAAATCCTGATTTCCTGCTATATAGCAGGAAGAAGGTCACAAGGGCCATTTATTTTAAAACCTGTAAATTCTTCAGTTCCTGGTGCGTTTCAAAAAATAACTCTCCACAGGAGAACCTTTCCGTTCTGGGATTTCTCCATGACGGAATGGAGAAGGGTATGGTAGCCAGCACCTTAAAAGTTCAGGTAGCTGCACTATCAGTTTTTTTAGAGAGAAGGTTATCTCTAGACCCTTGGATCATCAGGTTCTTCAAAGCACTAGCTAGGGCTAGACCGGTTCCATTTAAGTGTTTCCCCAAATGGGATTTATCAGTTGTTTTGCAGAGTCTGACTAGAAGACCCTTCGAACCACCAGAAGAAGCCACAATTCAATTTTGGTTGTTAAAACTAACACTGCTAATAGCAGCCACCCTGGGCTAGAAGGGTCAGTGAACTTCAGGCGCTATCTATCATTGAGCCTTTCTTGATAGTTTTCCCAGATCGGGTAGTTCTGAGGACAGACCCGGGGTTTTTGCCAAAGGTTGCTTCCGTTTTTCACAGATCCCAAGTGATAATGGTACCAACATTCTGTCCGTTTCCAACATGCCCTAAAGAAAGAGATTTTCATAGTCTGGACTTGAAGAGATGCATTTTACGCTATCTGGAGGTAACAAAAGAGTTTAGAAAGTCCAATTCTCTATTTGTTTTATTTTCTGGGTCTCGTAAGGGTTATGGAGCTTCTAAAAGCACGATTGGTAGGTGGCTTCGGATGGCTAACCACAAAGCTTATAGGGCTGCGGAAGTAGAAACTCCCGCAGGGGTAGTAGCCCATTCAACTCAGGCTGTAGCAACGTCCTGGGCGGAACGAGCTGGGGCTTCGCCAGGGCAAATCTGCAAGGCGGCCACATGGACGAGTTATTCCACCTTTACTCGTCACTATAGGATGGACCTGCTCTTGGCAGCAGAGCAATCATTTGGCAGGAAGGTCCTGCAGGAGGTGGTCCCATCCTAAGAGTAAGTACTCGTTTATACTCTCCAGGTGCTGTCCTGAAAGACGAGGTGAGAAAACCTTAGTTAGACTTACTGGTAACGGTATTTCTATGAGTCATTCAGGACAACGCCGATGACCCTTCCTTGTTTATAAATGTTAATGTGTTGTGGTTGCTATGTTCTGCTTATATAATTTCAGCATGGCTGGTGGTACTCGGTAACAACTAAGGCCATGGTGGAAATGTCCAGGCTTTAAAGGAATGACTGCAGTGTTTCCTTGGAAGTGGGTGGAGCTGTGCTCTCTCTAGGTGCTTTCCTGAAAGACTCGTAGAAATACCGTTACCAGTAATGCTGCGTACACACGAGCGGACTTCACGACAGACTTGGTCGGGCGGACCGGAGTCCATCGGATAATTCGATCGTGTGTGGGCTCCAGCGGACTTTTTTTTCCCAAAAGTTCGACGGACCTAGAAATGAAACATGTTTCAAATCTTTCCGAAGGACTCAAGTCCGTCTGTATCCTAGTCCGACGGACAAAAACCGACGCTAGGGCAGCTATTGGCCACGAACTTCCTTGTTTTAGTCCGGTCGTACGTCATCACGTACGAATCCGTTGGACTTTGGTTGATCGTGTGTAGGCAAGTCCGTTCATTCGGAAAGTCCGTCGAAAGGTCCGCCAGACCTAGTCCGTCACAGTCCGCCCGTGTGTACGCGGCATTAGTCTAACTAAGGTTTTCATCTTTTAGCACTGTCACACTTTAAATGACAATTGCACAGTCATGCAACACTGTACCCAAACTAAATTTTTATCATTTTGTTCACACAAATAGAGCTTTCTTTTAGTGGTATTTGATCACCACTGGGGTTTTTATTTGTTGCTAAACAAATAAAAAAAAGACCAAAAATTTGGGGAAAATTTTTTTTTTCTTTTGTTTCTATTAAAAATATTTATAAAAAGGTATGTTTTCTCCTTCATTGATGATGAGGCACTAATATGCAGCACTGATATGGAGCACTGATGGGCATTGATAGGCGACACTGATGGGCACTCATAGATGGCACTGATGGGCGGCACTGATAGATGGAACTGATAGGCAGCACTGATGAGGAGGAACTAGCAGCCTTACTGATGGGCACTGATTGGCAACCCTGGTGATCATGGGTAAGCATACCTGGGTGGGCATCCCTGGTGGTCCTGGGTGGGCATCCTCGGGGGGGCTGCGCTGATAATTAATCAGCGCATACCCCCCTGTCAGGAGAGCAGCCGATCAGCTCTCCTCGCATCTGTCAGTGCGAGTGGAGGAAAAGCTGATAAACAGCTTTTCCTGTTTACGCTGTGATTGGACACAACTGATTACATGGTAAAGAGCCTACGTCAGAGGCTCTTTACCAAGATCGGTGATGCCGTGGGTCAGACTGACACCCCACACCAATGATCGCCCCCGGCTTTTCCCGCTGGATATCATATGACGCCCAGTTATAATAACTTAACCTCTTTGCGCATGTCATTCTGTTATATGGCAAGCGGGAAGTGGTTAAAGAATTTGCAAATTGTATACAGACTCCAGTATGAACACTTTTCTGATTAATTTTGGAGGGAGAACAGGAACCCAGATTTGAGATCGAAATTTTCCACTTACTCCACTCGTACAGAGATGGAGCTAAAACTCTTAATATTTGTGAACTACTGAACTGTTTTACTTTTTTTTTTTTTTTTTTTCCATTTTCTGTCCATCAGATGGATGTGATGTCAGGAATTCCTCGGAGAGACATCTTCTATTATCTGCTGATTGTAAGTCAGAAGATAATGTCATCACACAGGATCCTCCAGGAGGAAATCCAAATACACAAAATATACATCACAGACCTTCCTGTCCGGAGACATCAATGGATCCCTCTGATCAGGGGGAATCTTCTCATCAATCACATACTATGATTGTAAATATCCATGTAAGATCTCACACTGCAGATCCATCAACAGATCCTTCTAATCCAGAGGAATCTTCCCCACCCCATGAAGGAGATCACCGAGGTGACAATCTACTCTCATGTTCAGAGTGCGGGAAATGTTTCACTCAGAAAGAAGCACTTATTTTACACCTGAGAATTCACACGGGTGAGCGTCCTTATTCATGTTCAGAGTGTGGGAAATGTTTCACTCAAAAAGGGGGCCTTGTTAGACACCAGAGAATTCACACAGGTGAGCGCCCTTATTCATGTTCAGAGTGCGGGAAATCTTTCACTCAAAAAGGGGCCCTTGTTCAACACCAGATAAGTCACACGAGTGAGCGTTCATATTCATGTTCAGAGTGCGGGAAATCTTTCACTCATCAAAGAGCCCTTGGTATGCACCAGAAAATTCACACAGGTGAGCGTCCCTATTCATGTTCAGGGTGCGGGAAAACTTTCACTCAAAAAGGGGGCCTTGTTAGACACCAGAGAATTCACACGGGTGAGCGCCCTTATTCATGTTTAGAGTGCGGGAAATCTTTCACTCAAAAAGGGGCCCTTGTTCAACACCAGATAAGTCACACGGGTGAGCGTTCTTATTCATGTTCAGAGTGCGGGAAATCTTTCGCTCATCAAGGAGCCCTTGTTATACACCAGAGAATTCACACAGGTGAGCGTCCCTATTCGTGTTCAGAATGCGGGAAATCTTTCACTCATCAAAGAGCCCTTGATATACACCAGAGAATTCACACAGGTGAGCGTCCTTATCCATGTTTGGCGTGCGAGAAATATTTCAATCATAAAGGAGCCCTTGTTAGACACCAGAGAATTCACACGGATGAGTGCCCTTATTCATGTTTAGAGTGCGGGAAATCTTTCACTGAAAAAGGGGCCCTTGCCGAACACCAGATAAGTCACATGGGTGAACGTCCTTATTCATGTTCAGAGTGCGGGAAATCTTTCATTCTTCAAGGAGCCCTTGTTAGACACCAGAGAATTCACACAGGTGAGCGCCCTTATTCATGTTCAGAGTGAAGGAAATCTTTCACTCAGATAGGAGGTCCTGTTAGACACCAGATAAATCACACAGGGGAGCATCCTTATTTATGTGTAGAGTGTGGAAAAACATTTCACTCTGAAAGGAAACCTTGTGAAACAGCAGAGAAATCACACAGGTGACCGTCCCTATTTATGTTCAGAGTGCGGGAAATCGTTTGTATTCTGACTCCAGCTGTTGTAATAGTGACGTATCCCTTGCTGAGACCTTTATGCCTGGCCTGTATAAGCAGATATCATCCCAGCGGACAGTCTTTATCAGATAACTTGAACTCACCAGAGACCATTTCTTCCATAAGCATGGGTCTGTATGGCAAGCAGCAGGTATAGCAAACAACAAGATGTGGCAGATGAATGAAAGGCGGCATCTGCAGGTCAAAACATGGTAATGTGTTCCAGGATGCGTGCAGATAGCACGAGGTCTATACAGAAGAGCCCATCTCCTCCTCACAAGACAGAGAAGCCAGAACAGGAAATACATCAACAGATGGGTGGGGACATAGACAATATTCAGAAAAGGATGGTCCAATAACTAAAATGACCACAAGGTGGCAGTATAATAACTAGCTGCGACAAGGCATCAAGAAGTGTCACTTAAAGGGGTTGTAAAGGTATAAATTTTTTCACCTTAATGCATTCTATGCATTAAGGTGAAAAAACTTTTGATAATACCGCCGCCCCCAGCCCCCCCCCCCCCCCCCCCGTTTTACTTACCTGACACCTCGAAACTCGGCCGCTCGCTCCCGACCTCCATTCAGCCGATCAGCCTGGTCGCTGATTGGCTATAGTGGATGGATTAAAAGCAGCGCAGCCATTGGCTCACGCTGCTGTCAATCACATCCAATGACGCGGCGCGCCGAGGGCGGGGCCGAGTGATACAGCGAGCGGCTATAGCCGCCGGCTGTATCACGGGAGCGCGCCCGCAATAACTAACCACCATGCGAGGGAGCTCGCATTAAGGTGGTTAGTTATTGCGGGGAGGAGCTGAGACAGCCGCCGAGGGACCCCAGAAGAGCAGGTTCGGGGCCACTCTGTGCAGAACGAGCTGCACAGTGAAGGTAAGTATAACATGTTTGTTATTTTTAAAGAAAAAAAAAAATTACCTTTACAACCCCTTTAAAGTCCAAGCACATTCTTCTTGTGATAGAAACTGGATCCAACAAACCCAGGAAGCAAGTTCAGTCTCCAAAAGGCAAGAGTAAAACAAGTTCTGTAATGGGTCTGAGGAAAGTCTTTACAGTTCCTTGTCTGGCAACCTTCACCTCTACCTTACGCACCATACCATCATCACTAGGAATGGTCCTAACAACGAGTCCCATGGGCCACTCAATTCTTTCCACTTGCTGGTCTTTAAGGAGAACAAGATCTCCAACTTGGAGGTTAGGGTTCAGATCGGTGGCAAAAGTCTTGACTTCAAGACGAATCTCTGGATCGCTGTCAGAATCTAGAAAGACGTGAAGTCCTCAGGTGTAGTTTCTTCTGCGTGATCCAGCAGGAAGTCAGGTCCTGTTAACCAAGAAGAATTTGCAAAGACACTTGCAGACATTGGTCTGGTGGCAAAATCTGCAGGATTAAGTTCCGATGGTACATGATGCCATTGTTTAGGCCTTGAGGATTTTCTGATTCGTTCTACATGGTTGCTGACATAGACATAGAAGCGTTTTGTCCGATTTGTATATGTAGCCCAAAACAACTTTGCTGTCTGTGTAGAATTTGATGTCATCTATCTGAATGTCTAGCTCGCGCAGTATTAAATCTGCAATTTCTAAGGCTAGCACAGTCCCACAAAGTTCAAGCCTGGGAATTGTGTGCTTAGGCTTAGGTGCTAACTTACCTTTGCCAAACAGAAATCCTACATGGGCTTGTATCAGAGAGTCTCTTACCTTGAGGTAGGCAATAGCTGCTATGGCCTCAGTGGATGCATTTGAGAAGATGTGGATCTCTTTTCTCTGACTTGCAGCAAGGGAAGCTGAAGTGAAGTGTAGCAGTGTGGTATGTCCATTCCATCTAATGCCACGTACACACGAGTGGACTTTACGGCAGACTTTGCCCGGCGGACGGGATTTCGTCGGACAATTCGATCGTGTGTAGGCTCCAGCGGACTTTGTTTTCTCAAAAGTTGGACGGACTTAGATTTGAAACATGTTTCAAATCTATCCGATGGACTCGAGTCCGGTCGAAAAGTCCGCTCGTCTGTAAGCTAGTTCGACGGACAAAAAGCCACGCTAGGGCAGCTATTGGCTACTGGCTATGAACTTCCTTATTTCAGTCCGGTCGTACGTCATCACGTACGAATTCGTCGGACTTTGGTTGATTGTGTGTAGGCAAGTCCGTTCATTCGAAAAGTCCGTCGTAAAGTCCATTGAAAAGTCCGCCGGTCAAAGTCTGCCGTAAAGTCCGCTCGTGTGTACGCGGCATCAGGCATGTAGAAGTTGTTTCCAGGACTCCCACTTTGAATGTTTGTTTGTTGGTAGTGGAGCATCCCAATCTTGAATAGTCTCTGATAGCTGTCTTAATAAGGATTTACCTTGTATAGTGATGGGAGCCACGAATCCCAGTGGATCGTATAGACAAGGGGTAGGCAACCCCCGGCACTGGTGACGCAAGTGGCACACAAAGCCTCTTTTGCTGGCACTCGACTCCCTCCCCATCAGCAGAGCAGGGAAGTGTCAGTGAGACACTAATGCATTCCACTTTCAGAGTTCCCCACGGCGCACCTGCACTGAGGGGGCCCCCACACATTGTAAAAGATGGAAACATTGTTTGGTTCTCTAACTTTGCTGTAACTGCAATCGTCAGATTTTGTGATGGGGAAGAAATTGGGTGCAGTTCTGCTAGGGGGGGTCCCTGTTTCCAGGAGGAGGAGGACAGTCTTGGCCACTGCTAAAGTCAATCACAGTCTTGGTAGCCCCGTCCACCATCTGGAGGAAGATGACTCGCTTGGCTGCCACTACCAATCTCAGGAAGAAGGGATTTCACTGTGATTGAGAAAACCACAATCAGGTGACAGTTTGTGGAATTACTGTTGAGCTTCTGGGAACTTTGTTGAAATTATTTCATTGCATCACTTACTACTGAACCCCAGCACTCTGTGTCCATTTAAGCCAGAGCCAGTGGTGGATCAGCAGGATGAATGTGCCAGGACAAGTAGATGTGTCTCATCTCTGCTTCCTTTCACCACTCTGCATATCATAGATAAGAAGAGGGTACAGCAGTGGGGAAAATTAGCAGGAGGGGTTCAGAGGTGGAACAGGAGAGCAGAAGGGTACAGTAGGGGGGCAGATGTGCAGGGAGGTACAGTGGTGGAAGAGATGAGAAGGGGGTTCAGAGGTGGGACAGAAGAGCAGGGGGGTACAGTGATGGGCCAGTACAGCAGGGGAGGTTCAGTGTTGGGCCAGATGAGCAGGGGGTTCAGTGTTGGGGCAGAAAAGCAGGGGGTAGAGCAAATGTAAAAGGAGGTGTATTGGTGGGGCAGATGAGCAGAGGGTTACAGTGGTGAGGCAGGAAAAACAGTGGTAGGGCAGGAGAGCAGGGGGAACAGAGGTGGGGCAGATGAGCGGGGGGGGGGGGACAGAGGAGAGATAAATGTGCAGGAGGTACATTGGTGGAGCAGATGACAAAGCGGGTTACAGTGGTGTGGCAAATAAGCAGGGGGTTACAGTGGTGGGACAGATAAGCGGGGGGGTTCAGTGTTGGGCCAGATGAGAATGGAGAGGGTGATTCAGTAGTGAGACAGAAGAGCATGGGGATACGGCGGTAGAGCAGATGTGCAGGGAGGTACAGTGGTGTGGCAGGTGAGAAAAGGGGTACATTGATGCAGATTAGCAGGGGGGGGTACAGTGGTGGGGCAGATGTTCATGAGGTACAGTGGTGGGAGGGAAAAGAAGGGGGTTCAGCGATGGGGCAGGAAAGCAGGGGGTACAGTGATGGGGCAGATGAGCAGGGGGTTACAGTGGTGGGACAGATGAGCAGGGGGTTACAGTGGTGGGACAGATAAGCAGGGGGTTCAGTGTTGGGCCAGATGAGAATGGGGTTACATTGGTGGGAAATATGAGCGGGGGGTTCAGTGTTGGGTCAGAGGAGAAAGGAGGTGTATTGGTGGGGCAGATGAGCGGGGGGGTTACAGCGGTGGGGCAGAGGAGAAGGGGGTACAGAGGTGGGGCAGATGTGCAGAGGAGAAAGGAGGTACATTGGTGGAACACATGAGCAGGGGGTTACAGTGGTGGGGCAGAAGAGCAGGGGGGGAACAGAGGTGGGACAGATGTGCAGGAAGTGGGAGCTAAAACCCTCTAAAAAGAGGGTATCCGCTCCCGCCCCCAAAAAAATGACATGCCAAATGCAGAAGTTCCATTTTTGGGTGGAACTCCGCTTTAACATAACTATACATAGCATTACATTTTACTTAACTAGTGTAACAGCACAGTTTGTAAAGAAGACCTTATTAGATACCAGATAATTCACACAGGTGAGCGTCCTTTTTCATGTTCAGAGTGTGGGAAATCTTTCAATAAGAAAGATAATCTTGTTAAACATCAGAAAATTCACACAGGCGAGCGTCCCTATTTATGTTCAGAGTGTGGGAAATCTTTCATTTGTAAAGGAAACCTTGTTAAACACCAAAGAAGTCACACGGGTAAGCGTCCTTATTTATGTACAGCGTGAGGGAAATCTTTAACTTATAAAGGAGACTTTGTCAAACACCAGAAAAGTCACACAGGTGAACGTCCCTTTTCATGTTCAGAGTGCGGGAAATCTTTCACTTGGAAAGGACAACTTCTGAAACACGAGAGAAGTCACGCTATGCTCTAAGTGCGGGAGTGAGTCCTCCTCATTTCTCCAGCTTGTCAGTGTCCTTCCCCCTGTTGTCATAAGGCTGGGTACAAGGTATATCCTCTTATTGCCACATGTGAATGTTATCTTTTTATGAATGTGTTTATATTTCAATAAAGTTTTATATGCATTAGATTGTGTACTTCCCTGTCTTCTCTTTACGTCATATGGGTGAGCATTAGAGCACAAAAAATCCTTCACTCTGAAGAGAAACCATGTGATGTAAAAAACAGCGTGAAGGCCACGTGGACAGCTGAATCACAAAAAAAAAAAAATTGCTGCTAAAAAAAAAAATAAACGTGGTGTCCCCGCTCCACAAAATTCATACCAGACCCTTATCTTAGCATGCAGCCTGGCTGGCCAGGAAAGGGGGGGACGAACGAGTGCCCCCCCTCCTGAACTATACCAGGCCACATGTCCTCAACATGGGGGGTAGGTGCTTTTGGGACCTTGCCCCACAACCCTAGCTGGTGGTTGTGGGGTTCTGCGGGCAGGGGGCTTAATGGAATCTGGATACCCCCTTTAACAAGGGGGCCCCCAGATCTCGCCCCCTCCCCCCATGTGATTGAGTATGGGGTACATTGTACTGGTACCCATTACATACCTCCCAACATTTTGAGATGGGAATGAGGGACACCTACTAGCAAAGGTATGTAGGCATAGAACACGCCTCCTGTCACACCCCCTTAAAGGAGAATTAACCCCAAAAAAGGTAATTAAATCCACAAGGGCTTTTTTTTTTACCAATACTATTCCTTTTATATTGGCTTTTAAAATGTACAAATGCAGCAATTTAGAAATCAGATGAAAGGTTTAGCACTGGGAAACACTTTTTGAAAGATAAAAAGTGCAATTTATATACAACTATATAGATCAGACCAAAATGAGGGACAAATGAGGAGGAATGAGGGACAGAGAGACATTGCTCCAAATCAGGGACGGCCCCTCGAAATCAGGGGCAGTTGGGAGGTATGCCCATTCACCAAAAAAGTAATAAAAACGCAGAGACAGTTCTTGACAAAAAATAAAAAAACAATGTCCCCTGATGTAAATCCATCGTAAATCACGCCGCACCCGAAACCCCCCCCAAAAACGCTCTCGCCGTCCATGAAGGCTGGACACCTACTGCAGGCTCCACCATTTGACAGCCCCCCCTTGTGATGTCACAGACTGGTGCATGCTGAGTTGGTGATGTCACAAGGGGGCAGTGCCTCAGTAAAAAGTAAGTTTAAGTTATGTGGAGATAAGAGTGATGTCATGTGACCTCCCAGAATCCTGCTCACCTCTCCAGTCAGCAGGTAGATGATCTCCAGGGTTAGGACTCATATCCTCTCAGTCATGTGACTCGGTTCCTCCTCCATCCTCATTGATGAGATCATGTGATCCATACAAAACACTGATCTCTGTAGACAAATAGAGTAGCCTTGCTGGTCATTAGACAAGTAAAGATTCATTGTAAACCCTCCGTCCAAAGGTGAGGGAGGTATAGGTGTTTGTGTTGTGTCAGTAAATAGCAAATATATTTAACAAAAAACCATGTGTTGATTATATACACTCACCAGCCACTTTATTAGGTACACCTTGTTAGTACAAGGTTGGACCCCCTTTTGCCTTGGGAACTGCCTTAGGTCTTTGTGGCATAAAGTCAATAAGGTGTTGGAAACGTTCCTCAGAGATTTTGGTCCATAGTGACATGATAGCATCGCACAGTTGCTGCAGATTTGCACATCCATGATGCCAATCTCCCATTCCACCATATACCAAAGGTGCTCTATTGGATTGAGATCTGGTGACTGTGGAGGCCATTGGAGTACAGTGACCTCATTGTCATGTTCAAGAAACCAGTGATGAGATGATTTGAGCTTTGTGACATGGTGCATTATCCTGCTGGGAGTAGCCATCAGAAGATGGGTACACTGTAGTCATACAGAGACAGAGAATATACTGTACACCATATGAAAGGTCTATCGCTATTCCTCAATATAACCTCATGTTCCCAACAAATGAGCAGGAAATACTGTACACCATATGAAAGGCCCATTTCTATTTTTCAATATAACGTCATGTTCCCAACAAATGAGGTGGAGATACTGTACACCATATGAAAGGCCCAACTCCATTCCTCATAACGTCATGTTACCCAACAAATGAGGTGGAGAAAATGTACACCATATGAAAGATCCAACTCCAATCCTCGATGTAAGGTCATGTTCCCAAAAAATTAGGTTGAGATATTGTACACCATATGAAAGGCCCATCTCCATTCCCCATTATAATGTCATGTTCCCAATATAGGAGGAGATACTTTACACCATATGAAAGGTCCATCTCCATTTCTCAATGTAAAGTCAAGTTCCCAATAAATGAGTTGGAAATACTATACACCAGTGGTCCTCAACCTCAGTCCTCAAGTACCCCCAACAGGCCATGTTTGCAGGCTTCCCTTTATCTTGCACAGGTGCTTTAAATCAGAGTCAATGGCTTGGTATTGGTAACTATTTTATCTAAGAGAAATTCCCAAAACGTAACCTGTTGGGGGTACTTGAGGACACGGTTGAGAACCACTACTGTACACCATATGAAAGGTCCATCTCCATTCCTCAAAAATATGTCATGTTCCCAACAAATGAGGAGGAGATACTGTACACCATATGAAAGGTCCATCTCCATTCCTCAATATAACGTCATGTTCCCAACAAATGAGGAGGAGATATTGTACACCATATGAAAGGTCCATCACCATTCCTCAATATAATGTCATGTTCCCAACAAATGAGGAGATGCTGTACACCATATAAAAGGTCCATCTCCATTCCTCAATATAACGTCTTGTTCCCAACAAATGAGAAGGAGATACTGTACACCAGTGGTTCTCAACCTCAGTCCTCAAGTACCCTCAACAGGTCATTTTTGCAGGTTTTCCTTTATCTTGCACAGGTGCTTTAAGTCAGAGTTAATGGCTTGGTGTTTTGGACAGCTATTTTATCTAATAGAAATTCCCAAAACATGGCCTATTGGGGGTACTTGAGGACTGAGGTTGAGAACCACTGCTGTACACCATATGAAAGGTCCATCTCCATTCCTCAATATGATGTCATGATACCAACAAATGAGGAGGAGATACTGTACTCCATGTGAAAGGTCCATCTCCATTCCTCAATATAACGTCATGTTTTCACAAAATGATGTGGCATCTCTGTTATTTCCTATAGTTGAATTTTATGCACAGAGCAATGTCACCCAGTGTTCACAATTGTGTTTTGTATCTGTTACTAGTTCTTCATATTTTGATGTTACAATTTTATACCCAATTCCATGTCAGAGCTCTGTGAATCTGTTGACTGCTGGACCAACATACTTGACTCTTTTATTAATGACATTTTTAGAAAAGTGTTCACGTTGGACTCCACATATGATCTGCAAATTTGTTATTTAAAATATAGGCAAATACAGGCAATCCAATATTTTTAAAAATCACTAACGTGTCTTTGCTATGAAGCTGTAGTTGTTGCCGGCTATTGAACATTAAAGAATTTGCAGATCATATATGGATATATGGACAGCCCTCAAAAATTGCACTTGCCTGCTCGCATTTTGAGGGCTGGCGAGCTATGGCTGCCTGGGCGGGGGGGGGGGGGGGGGGGTACGAGCACCGCCGGCAGCCTGGGTGGAATGGGAGTCCTTCTCCCAGCGATCAAGGAGGGGAAGAGAGAGAGAGCCACCCGGATGATCAGAGCACAGCGCAGGGAACACAGTGATAACAGCTTTCATTTCACATTGCTGTGTTCCCCTCCGCTCGCTGTCAGATACAACCCCTCTTCCTGGTCTCGGGACTTTGATAGACAGATCACACGTCCAATCCGCGGACGGGTGATCTGTCAAAGTTCCCCGGCCAGGGGGGTGGGGCTGTATATGACGTTGAGCAATGGGAACGCAGCAATTGAAATGAAAGCTGTTATCGCTGTGTTCCCTGCGCTGCACTCTGATCATCCGGGCGGCTCTCCTGTTCCTCTCCTTCTCTGCACAGGTAGGCTGCATAGTGGACACAGGCTCTATGGTGGATAATGGACACAGGCTGCATGGTGGATTGTGGACACAGGCTGCATGGTGGATGGTGGGCACAGGGTGGATGGTGGACACCTGCTGCATGGTGGATGGTGGACACAGGCTGCATGGTGGATGGTGGACACAGGCTGCATGGTGGATGGTGGACACAGGCTGCATGGTGGGCACAGGCTGCATGGTGGGCACAGGCTGCATTGGTGGACACAGGCTGCATTGGTGGACACAGGCTGCATTGGTGGACACAGGCTGCATTGGTGGACACAGGCTACATTGGTGGGCACAGGCAGCTTGCATTGGTGGGAACAGGCAGCTTGCATTGATGAGCACAGGCAGCATTGGTGGACACAGGCTGCATTGGTGGACACAGCATTGGTGGGCACAGGCAGGCTGCATTGGTGGGCACGGATAAAGTTGTTGTTGTTAATTTGTCATTTAATGAGATAATTTATGAGGGCGTGTTTAGGGGCGGGGCGGGGCGGACAGGGTTGGGTGGGGCAACTGGTGGCGAGTAACCCTTGAGGCCTGGCTAGTAGTTCAGTACTTGAAATTTTGAGCCCTGGATATAAGGATATATGGATAAACACTTTTCTGATTGATTTTAGAGATTAAACAGGAGCTCAGCTGTGAGATCAGCATTTCCACTTATTCAGTCGCACGAAGGTAAAGCTAAAACTCCAGTCATTTGTGAACTACTGAAATGTTTTACTTTTTTTTTTTTACATTTCTTTCCAGCAGATGGATGTGATGTCAGGAATTCCTCGGAGAGACATCTTCTATTATCTGCTGATTGTAAGTCAGAAGATAATGTCATCACACAGGATCCTCCAGGAGGAAATCCAAATACACAAAATATACATCACAGACCTTCCTGTCCGGAGACATCAATGGATCCCTCTGATCAGGGGGAATCTTCTCATCAATCACATACTATGATTGTAAATATCCATGGTAGATCTCACACTGCAGATAGATCAACAGATCCTTCTAATCCCGAGGAATCTTCCTCACCCCATGAAGGAGATCACCGAGGTCAGAATCTATTCTCATGTTCAAAGTGCGGGAAATATTTCACTCAAAAAGGAGCACTTACTAGACACCAGAGAATTCACACAGGTGGGCGTTCTTATTCATGTTCAGAGTGCAGGAAATCTTTCACTCATCAGGGAGTCCTTATTAGACACCAGAGAATTCACACAGGTGAGCGACCTTATGTATGTTCAGAGTATGGGAAATCTTTCACTCGTCAGGGAGTCCTTGTTGAACACCAGACAAGTCACACAGGTTGGCGTCCTTATTCATGTTCAGAGTGCAGGAAATCATTCAACAAGAAAGATCATTTTGTTAAACATCAGAGAATTCACAAAATGACCACCCCTATTCATGTTCAGAGTGCGGGAAATCTTACATTTGTAAAGAAGACCTTATTGGACACCAGATAATTCACACTGGTGAGCGTCCCTTCTCATGTTCACAGAATGTAGTGTGGATGGAGGGAGGAGAGCTGTCGGAGAATGTAGTGTGAATGGAGGGATGAGAGCTGTCGGAGAATGTAGTGTGAATGGAGGGATGAGAGCTGTCGGAGAAACTTCGAGATGAGCGGACGAGGAGGAAAGGCGTAAGCCGTCTTGAAGTTCCAAGGACACAATAACACGTCTACTCCCTCTGCTTGTGGGTGTGGAAGGTGAGAGAAGAACCTCCTGAGCTTGGTATTCTCCTGGGTAGCAAAGTGGTCCACCTGTGGGGTCTGCCATAGATGGGAAATCTGGTTGAACACATGGGGGTGGAGTGACCACTCGTTGTTGTCTCCAAATTTCCTCTATAAGACGTCTGCCTCTGTGTTCATTTTGCCTGGGAAAGATATCGCTCTGAGGTCCACCAGGTTCCGTTCGGCCCAGACCATTATAGGTTCCACTTCCCTCAGAAGCTTTTTGCTGTGGGTGCCTCCTTGTTTCTGAAGATATGAAACTGCAGCTTTGTTGTCCAGGCGCAGAAGCGCCCTCTGTCCCTTGATTTGGGGTGCAAACTAAGTTAAGGCTAGAAAAGCTGCTCTGGTTTCCAATATATTGGACACTATCCCCTTGGAGGGAAAGGACCATCTCCCCTGGATCCTGACCTCTCTGCAATGGGCACTCCACCCCTAAACACTTGCGTCTGATGTAATTATGGTCCAAGAGTGGGAACCCAAATGATGAGACCGGGAGAGATTTTCTGGCTTGGTCCACCAATGGAGGCTCCTGGACATCAGGGCTGACAACAAAATTGCCTGAGATCGATGTTAATTTTTCCATTGTGCTAGGAAACCTGTCTGGAGGTGTCTTCGTCTTCGTCGGGCAGTAACCCGCTACCTACTTCAGGAAGCACAGCCAGACACTCTTCCCCTGAGGATCCTTCTGGAGAGTTGTCGGAGGAAACTGAACCATCTGCTTTCAGTTTTTCCTTGGTCCAGCCATTTGTTGAGGCAGTGAAAAACGCTAATGGTCGGGAGGACCAGGAAGAGCCACCTCAGAAGTCAAAGACTTATTTTCCTTTCCTCAAAAGAAAACAAGTCTTTTTCCCGTTAATGGGGGAAATCAAGGAAATCATAGAGGATAAATGGAACAAAACAGACAGAAATTTTCCTTAGATAGAACCCAAAAGAGAAAACTAACAAAATCAATATCCGAAGTGTAAGAACAAAAAGTGACACATACCTGTTTGCTGAAATGTTTTTGAGCTGCAGGGCACACACTGGCTATGTGGAGCAGCCCTGAGCCCAAAAGGAGACAAACTCTTAAAGGAAGAGGGGGTGGGAAAACCTAATTAATGAACCCACCCCCTCCTGGCAAATATTACCAATCTGGAGAGTTCCTTTCCCCAAGGAAAGATGGCGGCCAAAGCCCCACCGCCCTATGCGCCTGCGCACTAGCATCAGCAGAAGGCTTTATTGATAATTGTGTCAGCCTATGTATTCCGGGCTGCGCCTGCGCACAGAGCCCCGGGACACGTCGCTCCACACCAGGAAGGATGCCACTGTCCTCCCTCTTCCCACCTCTCGTACAGCGAGTGGGGAGCAGGAATGACAAACCAGAGGTCACGGTAAGAGCTCCCGATCGCCCCGAGACCAAAACCGGAGTGTATAGCACGATTCCCCGCGATTCGGACCCCAGGAAAGGGACGAAAGGAACGCCCAGGCCGCGCATGCACCGACCAGGAGTAAATGTCCTAAAGGGGACAAGAATCATTCCCCTTTTCTCTCTTTTTTTTTTTTTTAAAAAAAGGTCAAACTTACTTATCTTTATTTACGAAATAAGGGAGAAAGTCTAACCTGACCAAGGAAACAAAAAGGCTGATCCTCCTGCTGCATTCACCGACATTCGTTTGTTCTTAAAGTACCAGCAGACTGCGTTCTTGTGAGGAAACTCTGCAAGACCCCAAAAGATCCACAGAAGGGGTTCCCAGTCTTATTAGCGCTTATTAGCTCTGCCGACTGCAGAGGTATGGACGTACTGCTAATCTTCACCAGTTCCAAAGGTACGAGGAAAAAAAGGAGAATGTTGGGGGAGGGGCTATGCCTTTAATTTAAGCTATTCGCTAGTCCTGAAGGAGGAGTCGAGGCAGAGCCCTATCACATGTTTGCTGCCATGGAGGCACCAGGAAAATATTTTATGGAGATGAAAAACATGACAGGTAAGCAATTAACATACCTCATTTTATTTGCTCATTTACCCTCAATTTTGTAAGATGGTTACAGGTCTAGTGGCTCCTATTTTTTTTAACCATTGTAGTGTTATCTTATAATGTTCACATAGTGAAAATAGACAGGACTCCCCCTTTAGTGACCTTACTCTCAAGGTGGTCTTTTCCAGTTATATTAAGTTGAACAAAAGCACGACTGGAAGAGCGTGTTTGTACAGACACAGGAAATTTTGCCAGAAATGGGGAGGAAAAGATGTCAGGCGCAGTCAGGAAGTGATCTAAAGACAGGAAGTGAGGTAACATATGAACAGGAAGTGATGTAGGAGGCATAAAAAAAGGAAGTTCTGGGTCGGAGGTGAGCCGGGGGGGGGGAGTAGAGCGGAGACATTGCTTGAACTGGCAGCAGAGGAGGTAATAAGATAGACCAGTTAGGCTTTAGCTGAATTTCTACTTTAAACCTCACCCTGGGGACCATCCACCTGCTGACCGGTGAGGTGAGGAGGATTCTGGAAGGTCACATGACATCACTCTTATCTCTATTAATAAAACACAGACCTGACCGAAGAGGTGAGGAAGATTCTGGAAGGTCACATGACAATATTGTTGCTTATTCAAAGCAGACTGTTCATCTGGTAAAGTCTGGTGACCATTTAACCTTCAGAGTGCCTTCACCTCACTTCCTGAAACAAAGGAGAAATAATGACAAGAAGATTCTAGAAGTCACCAAGAGGATCATTGATCTGCTGTCAGGAGAGGTGATCGGTGCCGGGAATTCTGGGACATTATCCAGTAACACACAAGGGATGTGTCTGGGTGGTGACTGTATCATTGTGTGTGTCAGGTTCCTATAAGGTGTCAGGATGTCACTGTCTATTTCTCCATGGAGGAGTGGGAGTATTTAGAAGGACACAAGGATCTCTACAAGGACGTCATGATGGAGAATCAGCCGCCCCTCACATCACCGGGTAAGAGGAGACTATTGTAAAGGAGAGAGCAGTACGGAGGGTCCACCTAGATCCCCCATCATCTTTCCCTTTCTTCTGTATTCCCGGGATTCCACACAGGGAGATCACACCATCCCTCACCATCATCAGGTAGGTGGGAGTGAGCCACAAGAACGGAAAAGGAATTCTAAGCTATGAGAAGACATTCCAATGTGTAATCTCTTGTTCCTTTTTTCAAATACATTCTTTTTTGGGGTTTAGGGTGAAGAACTAAAAAACATCAAACCTGCGATTAAAGAGGAAGAAGAAGAGACATTGATAAGTGGAGCTCAGCTGTCTATGGAGGAGGGTGGCCCTCTGTATTCCTGGGATTCCACACAGGAAGATCACACCATCCCTCACCATCATCAGGTAGGTGGGAAGAACACAAAAAGTGACTCTAGACTGTATGAGATTATACTCTTCTTTCAGCCTATTTGTTGTCACTTTTTCTTTTTAATGGCTTAGCATAAAGAACAGATGTATGTAAAAAATGAGGTTAAAGAGGAAGAAGAGGAGACGACTGTGATGGGTTTTCAGCAGTCTATGGAGGAAGTTGGGATGATAGTGACAACTAAAGAGGAATCTTTTATAGATATGAGCACGGGTGAGTAATAAACACTAACTAAATAAATTGCTTAAGAATATAGATTGATGATTGGGGATATGTAGACCTTCACATCAGGTAAAATGATCTCTATAAAGACGTCATGATGGAGAATTAGCCGCCCCTCACATCACCGGGTAAGAGGAGACTTTATTGTAAAGGAGAGAGCAGTACGGAGGGTCCACCTAGATCCCCCATCATCTGATAAACACATAGAAACAATGTATTCAGTCAGTGTGTGTGTTTCCTACAGATGGATCCAGTAATGGGAACCCACCAGAGAGATGTCTCCATCCTCTGTATTCCCGGGATTCCACACAGGAAGGTCACACCATCCCTCACCATCATCAGGTAGGTGGACCTCGGTGTGTGGAGCACAGAAATATTTCGGCATCAGTGAGATGGCATTCTTCTATACAGTCTCTTGTTTTCATACTTCTACTACTATATCTATATAGTAGTATATATATATACGCTGATACACCATCCTGTTGCGGTCTATGGAGAGGGTTCCTGTGGACGTGACGTTATCCAGTGCCTGTCTCTAAGATCCCGGGCTGGGGTTACAGCCGTTTGCCTAGTGAGGTCCCCTATAATTAGGGGACCAACATCCTCTGGTAAGCGGCGGAATATTTTGAAGGTGGAGGTTTCATCTACGCACCCCATTCACTTCAGCAAGAGTTTTTTCACCTGTCACTTGGGGATATTGTTTTCGTTTTTGCTTAATACACTTTCAATATATGGACTTCCTTTTTTTTGGGATTATTACGTTTATAATTACTCTCTGTACATTGTGCACAGATTGTATGGACATTATTTGCGTCTCTTAAGATTGTTTTTTTGCACATTTAACATCACTTGTTTATATTTTATTTTTTATAAGGTCTTGAGGCATTCATTTTGCTGCCTTCATCACAATATTAGCGCAACTTTTTTTATTATTTTATCCGATTGTGCTGTATAACACTATAGTCGCTGCTTTACACATTTTTGATTGTTAGCGCAGTATTTTTTTTTTTTTTCTTATATCTATATAATTGTAGCCTTTGCTGCCTGCACCCCCATCTTCATTTGCAGCTCCTTTTTTGAGCAAACTCAACCCCCACCCCCCCCCCCCCTTTTTTTTTTTTTTGCTGCTTTAAATCAGTATATGTTTCTTTCTTCTGTGGGTCTTAAGTCTAGTCATTTATGTCCTCTTTCTCCTTGTGTCCCTTAAATGGGGGGGGGGGGGGGGGGGCATTGAAGTGATGCTGCTTCTTTGTTCCTGTAAGTCCAGGCTGAGGTGATCATCTGCCTCTAGGGGATGGGTCCCTGGCTTCCATGGTTTTGAGGAAATGACCAGTAGACCTGGTTTATCTCTGCTTCAGGTTAGTAATGCCTACCGGTCTTGTCCCTCCCCTAGCGCTTGTGCACTGGTACTGCAAGTGCCTGATACCAGGTTATATTCTTAAACCTATACTGCTTACATTTATTAAAATAAAACGAATTTAATAATGAATGCATTGCATTAATTTGTGTCGTTTATATCTGCCCGAAGTCCAGCTTTAATAAATATTTTCTATTATTTTGGGGTTCAGGGTGAAGAACGGATTAATATAAAAGCTGAGGTTAAAGAGGAAGAAGAAGAGACGTATGTGGGGGGTGATCAGCCGTCCATGGAGGAGGTTGGGATGATTATGAAGAGTGAACAGGATGAAATTTCTCCACCTTTTGACACAAGTAAGTAACAGACACTGAAACTGGGGAATGAAATGTACAATTCAGTTAACCTTTGTGGGTATAAAGTGAAGCTTGATAAGAAGGAGAAGCAGCCAATTCCTGAGAGGGAACCATGGTGACCGTTGATGGAGTTTCTGTTGGTAGGAGTAGGTCTGTCAGTGCGAGTCGTGGTAAAGAACCTACGTCAGAGGCTCTTTACCGAGATCAGTGATGCGGTGGGTCAGACTGACACACCACACCAACGATCTCCAGCGGGTGCGTGATCGCGGCTTATCCCGCTGGACATCATATGACACCAAGTCAGGATAACTTAAAGTGGGGTTCCACCCAAAAAACAAAACTACCTGTAAAAATTCTAAAAAAAAAAACAAAAAAACATTTGGATATTTTTTTTTTTTCACTTACCTCTAAATGCCTGTTGCTAGGTGGTCCCTCGTAGTCTGCCTGTCCCTTAGCCTGGGCTGGTGACATCACTTCCTCCTCGGCACAGGAAGGGCTCCGCTCTGCTCCCTCCCTCCTGTCAATCATCTGGAACCCATTACAGGTCCCAGGTGATTGAGCGGCCAATCACGGCGCACGGCGCCGCTCGCGCATGCGCAGTGGGTGCCAGGCTGTGAAGCCACAGCCCGGCGCCCACAGTTGAAATGCTGACGAGCGGAGGGGGGAGACGAGCGGGGCTTCGATCCCCCGCATCGCTGGACCCAGGGACAGGTGAGTGTCCAATTAAAAGTCAGCAGCTGCAGTATTTGTAGCTGCTGACTTTTAATTTTTTTTTTTTGGACGGCCCCCCTGGGTGGAACTCCTCTTTAACCACTTTGCGCACATCATTCTGTTATATGGCGAGCGGGAAGTGGTTAAAGAATTTGCAAATTGTATACAGACTCCAGTATGAACACTTTTCTGATTCATTTTGGAGGGAGAACAGGAACCCAGATTAGAGATCGGAATTTTCCACTTACTCGACTCGTACGGAGATGGAGCTAAAACTCCAGTTATTTGTGAACTACTGAAATGTTTTACTTTTTTTTCCCCAACAGATGGATGTGATGTCAGGAATTCCTCGGAGAGACATCTTCTATTATCTGCTGATTGTAAGTCAGAAGATAATGTCATCACACAGGATCCTCCAGGAGGAAATCCAAATACACAAAATATACATCACAGACCTTCCTGTCCGGAGACATCAATGGATCCCTCTGATCAGGGGGAATCTTCTCATCAATCACATACTATGATTGTAAATATCCATGTAAGATCTCACACTGCAGATCCATCAACAGATCCTTCTAATCCCGAGGAATCTTCCTCACCCCATGAAGGAGATCACCGAGGTCAGAATCTATTCTCATGTTCAGAGTGCGGGAAATGTTTCACTCGCAAACAAAACCTTGTTAAACACCAGAGAGTTCACAAGGGTGAGCGTCCTTATTCATGTTTAGAGTGCGGGAAATCTTTCATTTATCAAGGAGCCCTTGTTATACACCAGAGAATTCACACAGGTGAGCGTCCCTATTCATGTTTAGAGTGCGGGAAATCTTTCACTCATCAAGGAGCCCTTGTTATACACCAGAGAATTCACACAGGTGAGCGTCCCTATTCATGTTTAGAGTGCGGGAAATCTTTCACTCATCAAGGAGCCCTTGTTGAACATCATAGAATTCACACAGGTGAGCGTCCTTATCCATGTTTAGAGTGCGGGAAATCTTTCACTAAAAAAGGGGCCCTTGTTGAACATCATAGAATTCACACAGGTGAGCGTCCTTACTTATGTTCAGAGTGCGGGAAATGTTTCACTCAAAAAGGGGCCCTTGTTGAACATCATAGAGTTCACACAGGTGAGCGTCCCTATTCATGTGCAGAGTGCGGGAAATCTTTTTTTTTCAAAGGAGACCTTGGTAAACACCAAAGAATTCACACGGGTGAGCGTGCTTATTCGTGTTTGGAGTGCGGGAAATCTTTCACTCATCAAGGAGCCCTTGGTATGCACCAGAGAATTCACACAGGTGAGCGTCCCTATTCATGTTTAGAGTGCGGGAAATCTTTCACTCAAAAAGGGGGCCTTGTTAAACACCAGAGAATTCACATAGGTGAGAGTCCCTATTCATGTTTAGAGTGCGGGAAATATTTCACTAAAATAAGGGGCCTTGCTGAACACCAGAGAATTCACACAGGTGAGCGTCCCTATTCATGTTTAGAGTGCAGGAAATCTTTCAGTAAAAAAGGTGCCCTTGTTGAACACCAGATAAGTCACATGGGTGAGCGGTGTTATTCATGTTCAGAGTGCGGGAAATCTTTCATTCTTCAAGGAGCCCTTGTTAGACACCAGAGAATTCACACAGGTGAGCGCCCGTATTCATGTTCTGAGTGCGGGAAATCTTTCACTCAGATAGGAGGTCCTGTTAGACACCATATAAATAAGGATGCTCCCCTGTGTGACTTATGTGTAGAGTGTGGGAAAACATTTCACTCTGTAAGGAAACCTTGTGAAACACCATAGAAGTCACACAGGTGAGCGTCCCTATTCATGTTCAGAGTGTGGGAAATCTTACATTTGTAAAGAAGACCTTATTAGACACCACATACTTCACACGGGTGAGCCTTCCTATTTATGTACAGAGTACGGGAAATCTTTCACTTATAAAGGAGACTTTGTTAAACACCAGAGAATTCACACAGGTGAGCGTCCCTATTCATGTTCAGAGTGCGGGAAACCTTTCACACGGAAAGGACAACTTCTGAAACACGAGAGAAGTCACGTTATGCTCTAAGTGCGGGAGTGAGTCCTCCTCATTTCTCCAGCTTGTCACTGTCCTTCCCCCTCTGCTCATAAGGTTGGGTACAAGGTATATCCTCTTATTACCACATGTGAATGCAATTTTTTTTTTATGAATGTGTTTATATCTCAATAAAGTTTTCTATGCATTAGATTGTGTACTTCTCTGTCTTCTCTTTAAGGCTGTTTTCACACTGAGGCGCTTTACAGGCACTATAGCGCTAAAAATATCGCCTGCATAGCGCCTGTAAAGAGCCTCTCCTCTCACTCCAGTGTGAAAGTTCGAGTGCTTCCACACTGGAGCGGTGTGCTGGCAGGACGCCCAAAAAAGTCCTGCAAGCCGCATCTTTGAGGTGCTATAGGAGCGGTGTATACAGCACCCCTGCCCTGCTTTGCAGGCGCACCTAACCCTTTTTCGGCCGTTAGCGGGGGTTAAAAGCGCCCCGCTAGCAGCCGAAAAGAACCGACAAAACGTCGGTAAAGTGCCACTAAAAATGGCGGAGCTTTACTACTGACACCCCCAATGCCCCAGTGTGAAAGTAGCCGTAGTCATATTGGTGAGCATTAGAGCACAGAAAATCCTTCACTCTATTGCAAACCTTGTGAAACACCAGAGACGTCACACAAGAAAAAAACGGCGTAAATGCCCCACTGACTGCTAAATCACAAAAAAAAAAATATTGGTAAACAAAAATAAAAACGTGGTGTCCCCCCCCCCCCCCAAAATCCATACCAGGCTCTTATCGTAGCATGCAGCCTGGCAGGGCGTGTGAGCATCATCAAAGCACCACCGAAGCTTCATTAAAGCACCACCAAAGCCTCATCAAAGCACCACCGGAGCTTCACCGAAGCATCAAAAACACATCATAAAAGCATGTTGAAGTAGTGGGAGCTTTAATGTGTGTTGAAGCCGAAGCAAGTGTAAATGAGCCCTAACTCCCAAGTTCAGATTACCCCCCTCATAAACTACATATTCTGAGCCCTGGATATGTGTGTGTGCCCGTATGGTACCAGTAAATTCAGTCCCTTGGAATAAGAAGGCCTTGAATCTTTAGCTAGCCAAAGTAGTTGGTGCACTTAGATGTCCTGTTTGACAGGAGTGATGCAAGGTGTACTGTGGAACTTCCGAAGCAGAAAGAACACTTTTACTGCCTGGCAAAAATAGGCAACGTTGTCTCTGTAAGATGTGCAAGTTCCCACTCACCAATCCTGCAACCAAGGCCCAAAGGAGATGTCCTGGCAGACAGACTCTTCAGGTAGCCCGACTGGCTACTTCACAACTGGAACGCTTCATGCCGTTTGTACAGGTGTGACTGGCAATGCAACTGGGATCCTCCTTTCAGGCAGGATTTCCCTGACTGGCCATGGATCTGTGGGAGGAATGGCACACCGACCCAGGAAGGCAGCACCTCGTCCCTGCGTCTGGTCTACTCACTTGCCTTGTGGTGTCTGCCTAGCTCCCGTTCAGCCTCTTAGACTTTTTCTCTTCTTTGCCTCCAGGGCATGCTGGGCAGTGTAGTTCTTAAACCAGGGAAAGCTGTGGGCCTGTGCTGGGGACTACATGTCCCACAATTCTTTGCTCCTCTGTGGTGAAGTCTCATTGGTTTCCTCCCCCTGCCAATGAGGAAGCAGGGGAGAGAGTAGATCGGGCGGCTGTGTCTCCTGCGAGCGCCGCTCGCACACTGCAGAGTGAGAAGGAGAGCGAGGGGGAGAATTACCCCGAAGTTGCTGACAGGCTGTGTCTCCTGAGCCGGTCTCAGTCCCGGTGGGGGCCAGCAGGAAATGCGGGGTACCCGCTACAGCTGCATATCATTTCCTAGTACATGCATCCCTGGTGATGGAATTTGCAGCACTGGAGGTAGAAGATATTAAATGCAATTAAAAATTGGCAGTATGAGCAGTAACCCCCCATCATGCCCATCCTCTTCCTCCATAGTCACTGTGACAGCTTTTATCTCCAGCAGACATTACATATACATATAGAAGGATATAAAAATGTGTCTCTGATATTATTTTACCTTTACCACATTTCCTGTGACAGAAAACAGAACCCATTCCACTGTCACTTCTGTCACCAATGTAAAACAAAATGGAGAATTCAGTCATAGAAGAGCCGAGGAGAGCCGGACACCTCACAGCCATCACCTCAGAGTTCCCGCTTCACACTTCCTCCACTGCCATTGGCTGCACTCCCTCCACACCAACCAATCACAGGGTGGGATCACAGTCACCAGGCAGATTCTACTCTCAACGCAGACTATCCTAACAGCTCTGCACTGCCACTGGCTGCATTCCCTCCACAGGAACCAATCACAAGTTGGGATAAAAGTCACCGGGCAGATTCAGCTTTCCACAGAGATTCATCTCAGACCTTACCACAGTCACACACTATTATTATTATACATTTATATACCTCTAACCTATACCACAGTGCTGTACAGAGAACACTGTGTGTTCACATCAATGGAATTGACAAGAATATCTGGTTTATACAGTATCTCACAAATGTTACTACAGTGTAAAGTAGTGAGTGTACAGCTTGTATAACAGTGTAAATTTGCTGTCCCCTCAAAATAACTCAACACACAGTCATTAATGTCTGAACCGCTGGCAACAAAAGTGAGTACGCCCCCTAAGTGAAAATGTCCAAATTGGGCCCAATTAGCCATTTTCCCTCCCCGGTGTCATGTGACTCGTTAGTATTACAAGGTCTCAGGTGTGAACAGGGAGCAGGTGTGTTGAATTTGGTGTTATCACTCTCACTCTCTCCTACTGGTCACTGGAAGTTCAACATGGCACCTCATGGCAAAGAACTCTCTGAGGATCGGAAGAAAAGAATTGTTGCTCTACATAAAGATCGCCTAGGCTCATAGGCGTGCGCACAGGATGTGCCAGGTGTGCCTAGGCACACACTTATCACTCTGTGCTGCAAAGATTCCTCCTGCTGCTTGGCTGCAAAAGAAGGGACTGGGAAATCTCTTTCTTAAAAGTGACACATCAGGGGGTCTGTTTAGACCTCTGATATCTCACCAAAGCCCCCCAATGGAGCTCCTAAAAAATTGTATATAACAAAAAAAATATTAAGAATACTAATATATTAATAAATAAAATTGTAAAAAATAGAAAAATTGTAAAAAAGTTATGATAATAAAAATAAACTACTGACATCAATCTCCTTTCTACTGACACCGTCTACTGATATATATATATATATATATATATATATATATATATATATATATACACATACACACACATACGTGTTTTTGAGCTTTGGGTGCACACCCTAATGCCATGGTCTGTGCACACCTATGCCTAGAAAATTGCCAAGACCCTGAAACTGAGCTGCAGCACGGTGGCCAAGACCATACAGTGGTTTAAAAGGACAGGTTTCACTCAGAACGGGCCTTGCCATGGTTGACCAAAGAAGTTGAGTGCACATGCTCAGCGTCATATCCAGAGGTTGTCTTTGGGAAATAGACATATGAGTGCTGCCAGCATTGCTGCAGAGGTTGAAGGGGTGGGGGGGTCAGCCTGTCAGTGCTCAGACCATACGCCGCAAACTGCATTAAATTGGTCTGCATGGCTGTCATCCCAGAAGGAAGCCTCTTCTAAAGATGGTGCACAAGAAAGTCCGCAAACAGTTTGCTGAAGACAAGCAGACTAAGGACATGGATTACTGGAATCATATTCTGTAGTCTGATGAGACCAAGATAAACGTATTTAGTGGTGTCAAGCGTGTGTGGTGGCAACCAGGTGAGGAGCACAAAGACAAGTGTGTCTTGCCTACAGTCAAGCATGGTGGTGGGAGTGTTATGGTCTGGGGCTGCATGAGTGCTGCCACTGGGGAGCTACAGTTCATTGAGGGAACCATGAATGCCAACCTGTACTGTGATCCCCAAAGCATGATCCCCTCCCTTCGGAGACTGGGCCGCAGGGCAGTATTTCAACATAAACGGATAACGACCCCAAACACACCTCCAAGACGACCACTGCCTTGCTAAAGAAGCTGAGGCTAAAGGTGGTGGACTGGCCAAGCATGTCTCCAGACCTAAACCCTATTGATCATCTGTGGGGCATCCTCAAACGGAAGGTGGAGGAGCGCAAGGTCTCTAACATCCACCAGCTCCGTAATGTCGTCATGGAGAAGTGGAAGAGGACTCCACTGGCAACCTGAGAAGCTCTGGTGAACTCCATGCCCAAGAGGGTTAGGGCAGTGCTGAAAATTAATGGTGGCCACACAAAATATTGACACTTTGGGCCCAATTTGGACATTTTCACTTAGGGGTGTACTCACTCTTGTTGCCAGCAGTTTAGACATTAATGGCTGTGTGTTGAGTTATTTTGAGGGGACAGCAAATTTACACTGTTATACAAGCTGTACACTCACTACTTTATATTGTAGCAAAGTGTAATTTTTTCAGTGTTGTCACATGAAAGATATAATGAAATATTTACAAAAATGTGAGGGGTGCCTGCAGGGGCGTTGCTAGGTCTGCAAAAGATCTGGGGCTAGAACCCATAGCAGTGGTCACCAACCTTTTTGTATGCCCGCGGGGGGGGGGGGGGGGGGGGGGGTGGTAAGCAATTTTTCACGGGCGATGGCTGGTGTTGGAGCTTTAATCATCATGGCACCATGGTTGATATTGTGTCAGGGTGATTGAAGTGCATTGTTTCTATTGTTAAATTCTAATATATAATAAAGTGCTTCAACTCACCATACTGCAGAATCAGTGGGAGCCCTTGGCGTGTCACTTGCCACATCTCCTGCCACCAGATGCAGCGTGTCACTTGCCACTGTCACCAGATGCAGCATTTTACTTGCCACTAGATGTGGATTGTCACTTGCCATATCGCCTGCCACCATTTGCAGATTGCCACTTGCCACGTTACCTGCCACCATTTGCAGATTGCCACGTCACCTGCCACCATTTGCAGATTGTCAATTGCCATGTCTCCTGGCACCATTTGCAGTTTGCCACATCCCCTGCCACCATTTGCAGATTGTCGCTTGCCATGTCACTGGCCACCAGATGTGGGTTGTCATTTGCCAACTAATGTGGATTGTCACTTGCCATGCCAGCCAGTTCCACCAAATGTGCATTGACGCTGCATTGGTGGCAGGCTGACACCACTGGTCCAGTTAGAGAGAGCAGGAGAGCGGTGATGTGGGGTGGGCAGTGAGAGATGATGTAATCTCGCTGCTCCCCGCCGCACCTCTGACATTGAAGCAAGGGGGTCTGGCTGCAAAGTGGAGCTTCACAATGACAGGAAGCATGTGACCTCCACTCCACCATGCTGTGAGGGTGGAAGAGCGCTGATGTGTGGCGGCCAGTGAGAGATGATGTCATCTCTCTGACACTCACCGCACCTCGCTCTCAGTTTGAAGAGGCCAGGCTGTGAAGAGCGTTGATGTGGAGCGGGCGGAGAGAGATATCATCTCTGCTCATCCTCCCGTTTTTCTCCTCCCCCCTGCCTTTCTCATGCAGCCAGCCTGCCCGCCACAGCAGCCGCAACCCGCTGGTTAGGCAGGGAGCCTGCAGCATGAGACTCGGGGCTATGGGCTCCAGATTCGGGGCTATAGCCCCAATAGCCACCCCCTAGCAATGCCCCTGGGTGCCTGTACATACCTGTACGAGATTTCGCGCAGCAGTATATGTACGCGGAGCAGTCGGCCAGTGGTTAATTACAGAGGAACAAATGGGAGTCTTACAGACACATAAATGCACAATGCAAGGGAGGAAAAAATATTTTATGGAGATGAAAAACACGGCAGGTAAGCAATTAACATACCTCATTTTATTTGCTCATTTACCTGCAATTTTGTAAGATGGTTACAGGTCTAGTGGCTCCTATTTTTAACCATTGTAGTGTTATCTTATAATGTTTACATACTGAAAATAAACAGGACTCCTCCTTTAACCACTTCCCGCCCGCCCTATAGCGGATTGACGTCCGGGAAGTGGCTCTGTTATCCTGACTGGGCGTCATATGACGTCCTTCAGGATAACATGCCGAAGCGCGCCCCCGGGGGCGCGCATCGCGGCGATCGGTGGAGTGGTGGGTCACTCTGACACACCGCTACACTGATCTTGGTAAAAAGCCTCCGGCGGAGGCTCTTTACCACGTGATCAGCCGTGTCCAATCACGGCTGATCTCGCTGTCAATAGGAAGAGCCGTTGATCGGCTCTTCCTCACTCGCGTCTGACAGACGCAAGTAGAGGAGAGCCGATCGGCGGCTCTCCTGGCAGGGGGGGTCTGCGCTGATTGTTTATCAGCGCAGCCCCCCCGCAGATCACCACACTGGACCACCAGGGATGCCACTAGGACCACCAGGGAAGGGGCAACGTGGATGGCCAGGTATGTACCCCATGGCCATCCACATGTGCCCAATCTGTGCCAATCAGTGCCCACAAATGGGCACTGATTGGCACTATTATGCCAATGATATGCCCAGCAATGCTATATCAGTGCCACCTGTCATTGCCTATCTGTGCCACCTGTCACTGCCCATCGGTGCCACCTGTCAGTGCCCATCTGTGCCCATCAGTGCCCACCTATCAGTGCCACACATCAGTGCCACACATAAGTACCCATCAGTGCCACCCATATATACCAATCAATGCCACCTACGAGTGCCCATCAGTGCCGCCTATGTGTGCCCATCGGTGCCACCTATGAGTGCCCATCAGTGCCGCATACCAGTGCCACCTATCAGTGCCCATCAGTGCCGCCTATTAGTGCCCATCATCAGTGCCCGTTAGTGCCACCCCATCAGTGCCACCTCATTGGTGCCACCTCATCGGTGCCCATCAGTGCCGCCGTATCAGTGCCCATCAGTGCAGCTATATCAGTGCCCATTACTGAAGGAGAAAGCGTACTTATTTACAAAAAAATTTAACAGAAACAAAGAAAAACTTGTTTTTTTTCGAAATTTTCGATCTTTTTTTATTTGTTGCGCAAAAAATAAAAACCGCAGAGGTGATCAAATACCACCAAAAGAAAGCTCTATTTGTGGGAACAAAATGATAAAAAAATTGTTTGGGTACAGTGTAGCATGACCGCGCAATTGTCATTCAAATTGCAACAGCGCTGAAAGGTGAAAATTGGGCTGGGTGGGAAGGTGTCTAAGTGCCTGGTATTGAAGTGGTTAATGACATTACTATCAAGGTGGTCTTTTCCAATTATATTGAGTGGAACAAAAGCACGACCGGAACAGCGTGATTGTACAGACACAGGAAATTATGCCAGAAATGGGGAGGAAAAGATGTCAGGCGCAGTAGGAAGTGATCTACAGACAGGAAGTGAGGTAACATATGAACAGGAAGTAATGTAGGGCCTAAAAAAAAGGAAGTTCCAGGTCGGGAGGAAGTAGAGTGGAGACATTGCTCTAACTGGCAGCAGAGGAGGAGATTTCTGCTTCAAACCTTACCCTGGGGATCATCCACCTGCTGACCGGAGAGGTGAGGAGGATCCTGGGAGGTCACATGACACTACTGTTGCTTTTTCAAAGCAGACTGTTCATCTGGTGAAGTCTGGTGACCATTTAACCTTCAGCGTGCCTTCATCTCACTTCCTGAAACACAGGAGAAATAATGACAATAAGCTTGAAGTCATCAAGAAGATCATTGATCTGCTGACAGGAGAGGTGAGCGGTGCCGGGAATTCTGGGACATTATCCAGTAACAGACAAGGGATGTGTCTGGATGGTGACTGTATCATTGTGTGTGTCAGGTTCCTATAAGGTGTCAGGATGTCACTGTCTATTTCTCCATGGAGGAGTGGGAGTATTTAGAAGGACACAAGGATCTCTACTAGAACGCCATGATGGAGAATCAGCCGCCCCTCACATCACCGGGTAAGAGGAGACTTTATTGTAAAGGAGAGAGCAGTACAGGGGCTCCACCTAGATCCCCCATCATCTGTCCCTTTCTTCTGTATTCCCGGGATTCCACACAGGGAGATCACACCATCCCTCACCATCATCAGGTAGGTGGGAGTGAGCCACAAGAACTGAAAAGGAATTCTAAACTATGAGAAGACATTCCAATGTATAATCTCTTGTTCCTTTTTACAAATACATTCTTTTTTGGGGTTTAGGGTGAAGAACTGAAAGACTTCAAAGCTGAGATTAAAGAAGAAGAAGAAGAGACATTGATAGGTGGAGTTCAGCCGTTCATGGAGAAGGGTGGCCCTCTGTATTCCTGGGATTCCACACAGGAAGATCACACCATCCCTCACCATCATCAGGTAGGTGGGAAGAACACAAAACGTGACTCTAGACTGTATGCGATTATACTCTTCTTTTCAGCCTATTTGTCGTCACATTTTCTTTTTTTTTTTCTTTTTAATGGCTTAGCATAAAGAACAGATGTATGTAAAAAATGAGGCGACAACTAAAGAGGAGGAACCTTTTATAGATATGAGCACGGGTGAGTAATGAACACTAAATAAATAAACTGCTTAAGAATATAGATTGATGATTGGGGATATGTAGACCTTCACGTCAGGTAAAATGATCTCTACAAGGATGTCATGATGGAGAATCAGCCACCCCTCACATCACCGGGTAAGAGGAGACTTTATTGTAAAGGAGAGAGCAGTACGGAGGGTCCACCTAGATCCCCCATCATCTGATAAACACATAGAAACAATGTATTCAGTCAGTGTGTGTGTTTCCTACAGATGGATCCAGTAATGGGAACCCACCAGAGAGATGTCCCCGTCCTCTGTATTCCCGGGATTCCACACAGGAAGATCACATCATCCCTCACCATCATCAGGTAAATGGGATTGAAGAACCAGAACTCAAAAAGAATTCTAAGCTTTCTTCTACGTAATCTCTTGTTCCATTTTACAAATGTGTTCTGTCATCTTTGGGGTTCAGGGTGAAGAACTGAAAGACTTCAAAGCTGAAATTAAAGGGGAAGAAGAAGAGGCGTTGATGAGTGGAGCTCAGCAGTGTATGGAGGAGGGTGTACCTTTGTATTCCCGGGATTCCCCACAGGAAGATCACACCATTCCTCACCATGATCAGGTAGGTGGACTCGGTGTGTGGAGCACAGAAATATTTCGGAATTAGTGAGATGGCATTCTTCTATGTAGTCTCTTGTTTTCATACTTCTACTACTACATCCGAATTGCAGCCTGCACCCCCATCTTCATTTGCATCTCCTTCTTTGAGCACCTCACATTTTTCACCCCTCCTCCCTTTCATCATGGGTCCTCTTCCTCCTTGTGTCCCTTCAATCGGGGGATGCTAATTGACATGATGCTGCTTTTTTGTTCCTGTAAGTCCAGGCTGAGGTGATCATCTGCCCCTAGGGGGTGGGTCCCTGGCTTCCATGGGTTTGAGGAAATGGCCAATAGACCTGGTTTATCTCTCCTTCAGATTAGTAATGGCTACAGGTCTTGTCCCTCCCCTAGTGCTTATGCACTGGTACTGCAAGTGCCTGATACCAGGTCATATTCTTAAACCTATACTGCTTACATTTATGAAAATAAAACACATTTAATAATGAATGCACTGCATTCATTTGTGTCGTTTATATCTGCCCGGAGTTCAGCTTTAACCACTTCGCGCCCACGCTGTAGCCGAAAGACGGCTGCAGCGCGGACGCTAATTCCCGGGAGGCCGTCCCTGGACGTCCTCCTGTTTACTTCCGCGATGCGCGCTCCTGCTGGCGCGCATCGGGGACGTTCTGTGCTGGCCGTGTCCCTTGGACACAGCCAGTCACAGATCGCTGAAAACGGCCAATCATAGCCGTTTTCAGCGCGATCAGCGGTGCCAATGAGAGATGATCTCATATGAAAACATATGAGATCATCTCTCTTTGCCGGCTCTCCCTCCTCACACAGAGACAGCGCGTGAGGAGGGATAGCTAACCGTTGCAGCGGTGAGTAAAAAAAAAACGGAATAAAAGTGATGCCAGTGCCATCTGTCTCCACTGTCATCTGTCCCCACTGCCATCTGTCCCCAGTGCCACGTATAAGTGCCATGTGTCATCAGTGCCATCTGTCATTAGAGCCACATATTAGTGCCATCTGTCATCAGTGCCACCTGTCAGTGTCACGTGCCATCTGTTATCAGTGTCATGTGTCATCAGTGCCACGTATCAGTGCCATCTGTCATCAGTGTCATGTGTCATCAGTTCCACATATTAGTGCCATCTGTCATCAGTGCCACGTATTAGTGCCATCTGTCATCAGTGCCACCTGTCATCAGTGCCACATATTAGTGTCATCAGTTTCACGTGTCATCAGTGCCATGTATTAGTGCCATCTGTCAGTGCCACGTATTAGTGCCATCTGTCAAAAGTGCCACATCAGTATCATCGGTGCCACGTATCAGTGCCATCTGTCATCAGTGCCACGTCAGTGTCACGTGTCATTGTCCTGGTGCTCCAGGGCCTTCAAAAATGTAATGGGTAGGAAGATTAGATCAGATACGTTGAATATCATGGTATACATTACTCTACGTTAGTTGCCCCTTGCCGGACTCTACTGATCGGCAAGGAATATCTCCACCCCCGGTCAGTGGAGAGCTTCTCTCTTTGTTATCTTGGTTTATCTACGTGCCTGTTGTCTAAGGATAAATACATGAGCCTTTAGTTTAAACGAGGCATATCTCAGGGAACTGCTTGCAAATGGATAGTATGATAATCATAACATCAGACTTTCCCATACACTCAGGCTCTGCTTTCATTATACAGATTGTGTAAACTAGAGGAATGTATATGTGTCATGTCTTTAGTCGACGGTAGTTTTCTGTTAAAGTCCTCTTCATACCTCTGTTTTTTCTTTCTTTTATCACTCACTAAATGTTATAGATCTTGATAACATGTATATCACACTGTAACATGCATTGTTGAAATAAAATAAAGGAATTTAAAAAAAAAAAAAAAAAAAAATGTAATGGGTAGTCAACAAGTTAGATGTGTAATTTATGCTCCTAGAACACCTGATGGTGCTCCCTGCATGTTGGGCCTCTCTATGTGGCTAGGCTGTGAAAAAGTCCCACACTTGTGGTATCGTAATACTCAGGAGGAGTAGCAGAATGTATTTTGGGCTGTTATTTGTGGTATATACATGCCATGTGAGAGAAATAAACTATTACAATGACAATTTTGTGGGGGAAAAAAAAAATCTTCATTTTGCAAAGAATTGTGGGAAAAAATGACAACATCAAAAAACTCACCATGCATCTTACTAAGTACCTTGGAATGTCTACTTTCAAAAAAGGGGTCATTTGGGGGGGTATTTGTACTTTCCTGGCTTGTGCGGGTCGCAAGAAATTAGATAGGCCACCAGCACATCATGTGATCAATTTTTTATGATTTGCACCACAGCTTGTAGACTCTCTAACTTTCACAAAGACCAAATAATATCCACTAATTTGGGTTATTTTTACCAAAGATATGTAGCAGTATAAATTGTGGCCAAAATTTATGAAGAAAAATTAATAATTTGCAAAATTTTATCACAGAAACTAAGAAAAATGCGTTTTTTTTTCAAAATGTTCGGTCATTTTTCATTTATAGCGCACAAAATAAAAAACCCAGAGGTGATCAAATACCACCAAAAGTAAGCTCTATTTTGTATGAAAAAAAGAACAAAAAATTAATTTGGGTACAGTATTACATGACTGAGTAATTGTCATTCAAAGTGTGAGAGCGCTGAAAGCTGAAAATTGGTCTGGACAGGAGGGGGGTTTAAGTGCCCAGTTGTCAAGTGGTTAATAAATATTTTCTATTATTTTGGGGTTCAGGGTGAAGAACGGATTAATATAAAAGCTGAGGTTAAAGAGGAAGAAGTAGAGATGTATGTGGGGGGTGATCAGCCGTCCATGGAGGAGGTTGGGATGATTATGAAGAGTGAACAGGATGAAATTTCTCCACCTTTCATCACAAGTAAGTAACAGACACTGAAACTGGGGAATGAAATGTACAATTCAGTTAACCTTTGTGGGTATAAAGTGAAGCTTGATAAGAAGGAGAAGCAGCCAATTCCTGAGAGGGAACTGTGGTGACCATTGATGGAGTTTCTGTTGGTAGGAGTAGGTCTGTCAGTGCTCTTCCTGTTTACACTGTGATTTGTTGTGATTGGACACAGCTGATCACATGGTAAAGAACCTACATCAGAGGCTCTTTACCGAGATCAGTGATGCGGTGGGTCAGACTGACACACCACACCAACGATCTCCAGCGGGTGCGTGATCGCAGCTTATCCCGCTGGACATCATATGACGCCCAGTCAGGATAACTTATCCACTTTGCGCACATCATTCTGTTATATGGCGAGCGGGAAGTGGTTAAAGAATTTGCAAATTGTATACAGATTCCAGTATGAACACTTTTCTGATTAATTTTGGAGGGAGAACAGGAGCCCAGATTAGAGATCGGAATTTTCCACTTATTCCACTCGTACGGAGATGGAGCTAAAACTCCAGTTATTTGTGAACTACTGAAATGTTTTACTTTTTTTTTTTTCCAACAGATGGATGTGACGTCAGGAATTCCTCGGAGAGACATCTTCTATTATCTGCTGATTGTAAGTCAGAAGATAATGTCATCACACAGGATCCTCCAGGAGGAAATCCAAATACACAAAATATACATCACAGACCTTCCTGTCCGGAGACATCAATGGATCCCTCTGATCAGGGGGAATCTTCTCATCAATCACATACTATGATTGTAAATATCCATGTAAGATCTCACACTGCAGATCGATCAACAGATCCTTCTAATCCCGAGGAATCTCCCTCACCCCATGAAGGAGATCACCGAGGTCATAATCGATTCCCATGTTCAGATTGCGGGAAATGTTTCACTCGCAAACAAAACCTTGTTAAACACCAGAGAATTCACAAGGGTGAGCGTCCTTATTCATGTTTAGAGTGCGGGAAATCTTTCACTCGGAAAGGAGCACTTGTTGAACACCAGAGAACTCACACAGGTGAACGTCCCTATTCATGTACAGAGTGCGGGAAATCATTTAATTCTAAAGGAGACCTTGTTAAACACCAGAGAATTCACACTGGTGAGCGTCCATATTTATGTACAGAGTGCGGGAAATGTTTCACTCACAAACAAAACCTTGTTAAACACCAGAGAATTCACAAGGCTGAGTGTCCTTATTCATGTTCAGAGTGCGGGAAATCTTTCACTCATCAAGGAACCTTTGTTAGACACCAGAGAATTCACACGGGTGAGCGCCCTTATTCATGTTTAGAGTGCGGGAAATCTTTCAATCAGAAAGGGATCCTTGTTAAACACCAAAGAACTCACACAGCTGATCGTCCTTATTCCTGTTCAGAGTGCGGGAAATATTTCACTGATAAAAGTATACTACTTGTACACCAGAGAATTCACACGGGTGAGCGTCCTTATTCATGTTTAGAGTGCGGGAAATCTTTCAATCAGAAAGGGATCCTTGTTAAACACCAAAGAACTCACACAGCTGATCGTCCTTATTCCTGTTCAGAGTGCGGGAAATATTTCACTGAGAAAGGTATACTACTTGTACACCAGAGAATTCACACGGGTGAGCGTCCTTACTTATGTTCAGAGTGCGGAAAATGTTTCACTCAAAAAAGGGCCCTTGTTGAACATCATAAAATTCACACAGGCGAGCGTCCCTATTTATGTACAGAGTGCGGGAAATCTTTTTCTTTCAAAGGAGACCTTGTTAGACACCAGAGAATTCACACGGGTGAGCGCCCTTATACGTGTTTAGAGTGCGGGAAATCTTTCACTCACGAAGTAGCCGTTGGTATACACCAGAAAATTCACACAGATGAGCGCTCTTATCCATGTTTAGAGTGCGGGAAATCCTTCATTCAAAAAGGGGCCCTTGTTGAACACCAGAGAATTCACACGGGTGAGCGTCCATATTCATGTTTAGAGTGCGGGAAATCTTTCACTCAAAAAGGGGGCCTTGTTCAACACCAGAGAATTCACACGGGTGAGCGTCCATATTCATGTTTAGAGTGCAGGAAATCTTTCACTCAAAAAGGAGCCCTTGTTCAACACCAGAGAATTCACACGGATGAGCCCCCTTATTCATGTTTAGAGTGCGGGAAATCTTTCACTAATAAAGGGGCCCTTGTTGAACACCAGATAAGTCACATGGGTGAGCGTAGTTATTCATGTTCAGAGTGCGGGAAATCTTTCATTCTTCAAGGAGCCCTTGTTAGACACCAGAAAATTCACACAGCTGAGCGCCCTTATTCATGTTCAGAGTGTGGGAAATCTTTCACTCAGATAGGAGGTCCTGTTAGACACCAGATAAATAAGGATGCTCCCCTGTGTGACTTATGTGTAGAGTGTGGAAAAACATTTCACTCTGAAAGGAAACCTTGTGAAAAACCAGAGAAGTCACACAGGTGACTGTCCCTATTCATGTTCAGAGTGTGGGAAATCTTATGTTTGTAAAGAAGACCTTATTAGACACCAGATACTTTACACAGGTGAGCGTCCATTTTCATGTTCAAAGTGCGGGAAATCTTTCACACGGAAAGGACAACTTCTGAAACACCAGAGAAGTCACGCTATGCTCTAAGTGCGGGAGTGAGTCCTCCTCATTTCTCCAGCCTGTCACTTTCCTTCCCCCTCTGCTCATAAGGTTGGGTACAAGGTATATCCTCTTATTACCACATGTGATTGCAGTTTTCTTTATGAATGTGTTTATATCTCAATAAAGTTTTCTATGCATTAGATTGTGTACTTCCCTGTCTTCTCTTTAAGGCTGCTTTCACACTGAGGCGCTTTACAGGCACTATAGCGCTAAAAATATCGCCTGCATAGCGCCTGTAAAGAGCCTCTCCTCTCACTCCAGTGTGAAAGTTCGAGTGCTTCCACACTGGAGCGGTGCGCTGGCAGGACACCAAAAAAAGTCCCGCAAGCCGCATCTTTGAGGTGCTATAGGAGCGGTGTATACAGCGCCTCTGCCCTGCTTTGCAGACGCACTTAACCCTTTTTCAGCCGTTAGCGGGGGTTAAAAGTACCCCGCTAGCGGCCGAAAAGAGCCGCCAAAACGACGGTAAGCGCGTCACTAAAAATGCAGCGCTTTACCGCTGACACCCCCAACGCTCCAGTGTGAAAGTAGCCTTATGCCGCGTACACACGGTCGGACTTTTCGTCTACAAAAGTCAGACAGCCTGTCCGACAGACTTCCGGCAGACTTTCGGCGGACTTGCGGCATACTTTCTAACGAACGGACTTGCCTACACACGACCACACAAAAGTCCGACGGATTCGTACGTGATGACGTACACCGGACTAAAATAAGGAAGTTCATAGCCAGTAGCTAATAGGTGCCCTAGCGTGGCTTTTTGTCCGTCGGACTAGCACACAGACGAGCGGATTTCGGGGTCCGTCGTAGTTACGACGTAAAGATTTGAAGCATGTTTCAAATCTAAAGTACGTCGGATTTGAGGCTAAAAAAGTACGTTGACAGTCCGGAGAAGCCCACACACGATCGGATTACCAGCCAGCTTTAGTCCGTCAGCGTCCGTTGGACTTTTGTAGACGAAAAGTCCGACCGTGTGTACGCGGCATTAGTCATATTGGTGAGCATTAGAGCACAGAAAATCCTTCACTCTGAAGGGAAATCGTGTGAAACACCAGAGACTTCACACAAGAAAAAAAAGGCGTAAATGCCCCACTGACAGCTAAATCACAAAAAAATAAATAAATATTGGTAAACAAAAATAAAAACGGGGTGTCCCCTCCCAAAATCCATACCAGACCCTTATCCTAGCATGCAGCTTGGCAGGGCATGTGAGCGTCATCAAAGCACCACCAAAGCGTTATCAAAGCACCACCGGAGCTTCACCAAAGCACCACCAAAGCATCAAAAACACATCATAAAAGCATGTTGAAGTGGTGGGAGCTTTAATGTGTGTTGAAGCCGAAGCAAGTGTAAATGAGCCCTAACTCCCAAGTTTAGATTACCCCCCTCATAAACTACATATTCTGAGCCCTGGATATGTGTGTGTGTGCCCGTATGACCCCAGTAACTTCCGTCCCTTGGAGGAAGAAGGCCTTGAATCTTCAGCTAGCCAAAGTAGTTGGTGCACTTAGATGTTCTGTTTGACAGGAGTGATGCAAAGTGTACTGTGGAACTCCCGAAGCAGAAAGAACACTTTTACTGCCTGGCAAAAATAGGCAACGTTGTCTCTGTAAGATGTGCAAGTTCCCACTCACCAATCCTGCAACCAAGGCCCAAAGGAGATGTCCTGGCAGGCAGACTCTTCAGGTAGCCCGACTGGCTACTTCACAACTGGAACGCATCATGCCGTCTGTACAGGTGTGACTGGCAATGCAACTGGGATCCTCCTTTCAGGCAGGATGTCCCTGACTGGCCATGGATCAGTGGGAGGAATGGCACACCTACACAGGAAGGCAGCACCTCGTCCCTGAGTCTGGTCTTCTCACTTGCCTTGTGGTGTCTGCCTAGCTCCCAGGCAGCCTCTTGGACTTTTTCTCTTCTTTGCCTCCAGGGCATGCTGGGCTGTGTAGTTCTTAAACCAGGGAAAGCTGTGGGCCTGTGCTGGGGACTACATGTCCCACAATTCTTTGCTCCTCTGTGGTGAAGTCTCATTGGTTTCCTCCCCCTGCCAATGAGGAAGCAGGGGAGAGAGTAGATCGGGCAGCTGTGTCACCTGCGAGCGCCGCTCGCACACTGCAGAGTGCGGAGGAGAGGGAGGGGGAGAATTACCCCGAAGTTGCTGACAGGCTGTGTCTCCTGAGCCGGTGTCAATCCCGGTGGGGGCCAGCAGGAAATGCGGGGCCGTGGGGCACCCGCTACAGCTGCATGTTCTTTCCTAGTACATTCATGCCTGTTGATGGAACTTGCAGCACTGGAGGTAGAAGATATTAAATGCAATATAAATTGGTAGCATGAGCAGTAACCACCCCCATCATGCCCATCCTCTTCCTCCATAGTCACTGTGACGTCTTTTATCTCCAGCAGACACTACATATACATATAGAGGGATATAAAAATGTGTCTCTGATATTATTTTACCTTTACCACATTTCCTGTGACAGAAAACAGAACCCATTCCATCGTCACTTCTGTCACCAATGTAAAACAAAATGGAGAATTCAGTCATAGAAGAGCCGAGGAGAGCCGGACACCTCACAGCCAGCACCTCAGAGTTCCCGCTTCACACCTCCTCCACTGTCATTGGCTGCACTGCCTCCACAGGAACCAATCACAGGGTGGGATCACAGTCACCAGGCGGATTCTACTCTCAACGCAGACTATCCTTACAGCTCTGCACTGCCACTGGCTGCATTCCCTCCATAGGAACCAATCAAAAGTTGGGATAAAAGTCACCGGGCAGATTCAGCTCTCCACAGAGATTCATCTCAGACCTCAGCACAGTCACACACTATTATTATGATACATTTATATACCTGTAACCTATACCACAGTGCTGTACAGAGAACACTGTGCTGGTCACATTAGTCTCTACACAAATGGAATTGACAAGAATATCTGGTTTATACAGTTTCTCACAAATGTTACTACAATGTAAAGTAGTGAGTGTACAGCTTGTATAACAGTGTAAATTTGCTGTCCCCTCAAAATAACTCAACACACAGCCATTAATGTCTAAACCGCTGGCAACAAAAGTGAGTACGCCCCCTAAGTGAAAATGTCCAAATTGGGTCCAATTAGCCATTTTCCCTCCTCGGTGTCAAGTGACTCATTAGTGTTACAAGGTCTCAGGTGTGAATGGAGAGAAGGTGTGTTGAATTTGGTGTTATCGCTCTCACTATCCCATACTGGTCACTGGAAGTTCAACATGGCACCTCATGGCAAAGAACTCTCTGAGGATCTGAAAAAAAAAGAATTGTTGCTCTACATAAAGATGGCCTAGGCTATAAGAAGATTGCCAAGACCCTGAAACTGAGCTGCAGCACGGTGGCCAAGACCATACAGTGGTTTAACAGGACAGGTTCCAGTCAAAACAGGCCTCGCCATGGTCGACCAAAGAAGTTGAGTGCATGTGCTCAGCGTCATATCCATAGGTTGTCTTTGGCAAATAGACGTATGAGTGCTGCCAGCATTGCTGCAGAGGCTGAAAGGGTGGGGGGTCAGCCTGTCAGTGCTCAGACCATATGCCGCACACTGCATCAAATTGGTCTGCCCAGCTGTTGTCCCAGAAGGAAGCCTCTTCTAAAGATGATGCACAAGAAAGCCTGCAAACAGTTTGCTGAAGACAAGCAGACTAAGGACATGGATTACTGGAACCAAGTTGTGTGGCCTGATGAGACGAAGATAAACTTATTTGGTTAAGATGGTGTCAAGCGTGTGTGGTGGCAACCAGGTGAGGAGTACAAAGAAAAGTGTGTCTTGCCTACAGTCAAGCATGGTGGTGGGAGTGTTGTGGTCTGGGGCAGCATGGGTGCAGCGTGCACTGGGGAGCTACAGATCACTGAGGGAACCATAAATGCCAACCTGTACTGTAACATACTGAAGCAAAGCATGATCCCCTTCGTTCAGAGACTGGGTCGCAGGGCAGTATTTCAACATAAACGGATAACGACCCCAAACACACCTCCAAGATGACCACTGCCTTGCTAAAGAAGCTGAGGGTAAAGGTGATGGGCTGGCCAAGCATGTCTCCAGATCTAAACCCTATTGAGCATCTGTGGGGCATCCTCAAACGTAAGGTGGAGGAGCACAAGGTCTCTAACATCCACCAGCTCCGTGATGTTGTCATGGAGACGTGGAAGAGGACTCCAGTGGCAACCTGTGAAGCTCTGGTGAACTCCATGCCCAAGAGGGTTAAGGCAGTGCTGGAAAATAATGGTGGCCACACAAAATATTGACACTGTTGAGTTATTTTGAGGGGACAGCAAATTTACACTGTTATACAAGCTGTACACTCACTACTTTACATTGTAGCAAAGTGTCATTTCTTCAGTGTTGTCACATGAACAGATTTAATGAAATATTTACAAAAATGTGAAGGGTGTACTCACTTTTGTGAGATACTGTAGACCAGATACATTCTAAATATAGAGCCATTTATCCAACTGTCCATCCAAAGCCTCTGAACACAAATATAGCTTTCTTTTGGTGGTATTTAATCACCTCCTGAGGTTTTTATTTTATGTACTAGAAATCAAAAATTTTGAAAAAAAATAACAATTTCTTACTTTCTGCTATAAAACATCTATTAAAAAAATAGAAAAAAAAAACTAATTTTTTTCATCAATTTATGTCAGTTTCTGCTACATGTTTTGGTACAAAAAAATCCCATTAAGCGTTTATTGATTAGTTTGCACAAAAATTATAGCGTCTTACAAACTATGGCATTGTTTAACGTATTTTTTTTTTTTTACTAGTAATGGCGGCGATCAGCGACTTATAGCGGGACTGAGACATTATGGCGGAACAAATTGCACACTAAAGCCTCATACACACGATAGGACTTTGTACAAACTTTCCCGTGGATTTTTGTACAAAGGGCGTTGGCCATAAGTCTGTATTGCATACACACGGCAGAACTTTTTCAGCCAACTTTCACCAAATCACGTGGTCTTTCATCTTTTTACCACCACCCTTTGGATAACTTCTGTATTGTGTCAATCTCGCCGCTTTTATCGGCGAGATTGACACCTTGCGAGCCGGGTTCACACTGGTGCGGGATCTGACTTGGATCCCTGCCAATACCAGGCACTGTGTTTGGTATGAATCATAAGGGGGAATTCCACGCCAAATTTTAAATAAAAAACCGGCATGGGTTCCCCTCCAGGGGCATACCAGGCCCTTAGGTCTGGTATGGATTTTAAGGGGAACCCCCTACACTGAGAAAATGGCGTGGGGGTCCCCACAGAAATCCATACCAAACCCTTATCCGAGCACGCAGCCTGGCCGGTCAGGAAAGGGGGTGGGGACCAGCGAGCGCCCCCCCCCTTTCGGACCGTACCAGGCCGCATGCCCTCAACATGGGGGGTGGGTGCTTTGGGTAGGGGGGCGCCCTGCGACCCCCCCACCCCAAAGCACCTTGTCCCCATGTTGATGAGGACATGGGCCTCTTCCCGACAACCCTGGCCGTTGGTTTCGGGGTCTGCGGGCGGGCGGCTTATCGAAATCCAGGAGCCCCCTTTAATAAGGGGGCCCCCAGATGCCGGCCCCCCACTCTATGTGAATGAGTATGGGGTACATTGTACTCCTACCCATTCACCTAGGGAAAAAAGTGTCAATAAAAAAACACACTACACAGGTTTTTAAAGTAATTTATTAGGCAGCTCCGGGGTCTTCTTCAGACTTCGGGGGTCTCTCTGGCCTCTTCTCCTGATGTCCGGTTCTTCTCCGCTCTCTCCGGCCTCTTCTCCCGGTGACCAGTTCTTCTCCTGGGCCCCTCTGCTATCTTCTCCTCTTTTGCCGCTCTCTTGCTAGCGGTGGCCTGGTCTTCTTCGTCGTCTTCTCCCCTCTTCTCTTCTTCCCATGTTGACACAACGCTCTCTCCCGCTGTAATGCTGTGTGAGCACCTCGCAATGACTGATATAGGCATGGGATGTGGTCACCGGGTGATGTCATCCGATGACCCCGCCCCCTTGTGACGTCACAGTCCCAACATGCCCCGGGACTGTGAAGTCATAAGGGGGCAGGGAGCTGCGTGCTCGGGTAAGGGTCTGGTATGGATTTTGGGGTGACCCCCACGTCGTTTTTTCGGCGTAGGGGGTTCCCCTTAAAATCCATACCAGACTTAAGGGCCTGGTATGCTCCCAGAGGGGAATTCCCTCTCGCGCTGGCTGCAATAGGAAAATGTGTTTTTCCTATTGCAGCCAGCGCGAGATGTACAGTACCCTGTCGCCGAGAACCAGCGCGATGGGATCGTGCTGAAAACATTCTCGCGGCTGCGTACTGTAGTTTGTACAAAAGTCCGATGGTTTTGTGGACACACGACCAGATTTTGCTCCATCGGACTTTTGTTGCCGGAAAGTTTGTGTGTTCGCACAGCCAACAAAAGTCTGATGAAAACAGAAAAAGTTTGTCCGATGGAGCATACACACGGTCGGATGTTGCTCCAAAACAGCTAATTTGCATGTTTGTTGTCAAAAAGTCTGATCGTGTGTACGGGCCTTAAGGGACACTTTTTTGGGGACCAGTGATACCAATACAGTGCTAAAAAATATGCACTGTCACTGTACTAATGACATTGGCAGGGAAGGGGTTAACATCAGGGGTGATAAAAGGGTTACACATGTCCCTAGGGGGTGCTTTATAACTGTGTGGGGGATGGTTGCACTGTGGGAAGACAGAGATCCGTATTCCTTGTCGTGAATAATATGTAATAATAAGTTGTGCCTTTTTAAGAACAGGTTTCCCGCACAATAATTATTATTGAGTAATTTTTAACGAGGATATTTTTAAGATACAAAATCAATCTATATGACACAGTCTGTGCACGTGAAACTTATTCACGGAGACGTGTGAGCATACGAAACAGTTATTTATTGGTTAACAAGAACAGATAATCACATGAAATTAAGATACTGATTGCGTTACATGAACGTCTTGAAAATCAATAAAAACACTTGCAAAAATGGGCGTACCGTCCCTTTGACATAATACCACCATGATAACTTCTCGGTAGAATCAATAACCTTGTGAACTTGACAATTAAACTGAACGTCTGTATTTCACACGTGCAACCGTTACTATACTGCAGGTAAGTAAGTGGTTAAAAATGTGAAATAAATTAGACGTTTGTTTTGTCAATAAATGTGGCAACTATGCAAAAAGAAAAATATAATGAAAAATTTGAATCTTTAGTCCTCATGCACATGGACGTTTTAAAAAACGAGCTGTAAAGCTAGCTTCGACGCCTGGAAAAACCGGCGTTAAAAACCGCGTTTTGCATTAGCGTTTTTGCGTGTTTTTTAGCGTTAGCGCTAAGTAGCGTTTTTTAATGAAAAACACATCTCTCAGCTATATACACTCCCAAATTTCCCACAATGCCACAGAAACCAAAGAAAATATGTTAATGAGCATGTGTCGGTGCCATTTTGGTAGGAGAGAGAGAGAGGAGAGAGTGTTTCAGAGTCTGTTTGAATTTTGTGTATTTTTCTGTGAAATATGGATCCTGTCATCCAGAAGATTCGATGAGGCAATCCTTCTGATTGTTTTGTGGAGGCTGCGGAGAATGAGACAGGAGGAGGAGAGAAGCAGCAGACGTCAATTTTGGGTGCATCCAATCAATTCTCTACGGGGTACTTTGGCAATATTTATTCCCAACTGCGCTCATATCCGACAAGATTCCTTAACTTTACAAGGATGTCAGTGCCGCTCTTTGATGACCTGTTGGAGTGGCTCAGGCCAAGGCTCACAAGGATGGACACTGTGATGCGTAGCTCTGTGTCACCGGAGGAACGGATGCTAATGAGACTCAGGTAAGTTAATACACATATGGGTTATGGTTAGTGAATAGGGTCAGGGTTAGGAGATAGGGTTAGGGTTAGGAGATAGGGTTAGGGTTAGGAGATAGGGTTAGGGGTAGGAGATAGGGTTAGGGTTAGAGTTAGGAGATAGGGTTAGGAGATAAGGTTAGGTTTAAGGGTAGGGTTAGGACTTATGTTTATGCTTTTCTCTTTCAATAACTACATTTATTATGTTATCTTAGGTTCTTTGCCACGGGACAAAGTTATGCTTCCTTGCATCTTTACTTCCTCCATGGCCTCTCAACGGTGTCAAAAATAATAAAGGAAACATATGTGGCAATATGGGAGGAATTGCATAACATTGTAATGCCAGAGCCAACAGAAGACATCTGGGAATCAGTTGTGGACACTTTTTGGGAAAAAATTCAGTTCCCAAATTGTATAGGAGCCCTTGATGGGAAACACATCAGGGTCAAGAAGCCTCCCCACTCTGGATGGTCATATTTTAATTCTAAAAAATATTTTTCGGTGGTCCTCCTGGCATTGTCCGATGCACACCTTAAATTTCTTTTTGTTGATGTGGGAGCATATGGAAGCCAAGGTGACGTGCATATTCCGCGAGTCGGCCTTCGGACGTCGTCTACATGAGGGACGACTCAATATTCCTGAAAGCAGGCCTCTACCCTGCACTGAAGAACCCAGCTTGCCATTAGTCATGGTGGCAGATGAGGCCTTTGGACTGGCTGAAAATCTTATGAGGCCATACAGTGGCAATGGTCTCAGCCGACGACAAAAAATCTACAATTATCGGCTCAGCCGTGCACGCCGTGTTGTTGAATGTGCATTCGGGGTGTGCACGGCCAAATGGCGAGTTTTGCTGACAAATATGCAATTGGATGTTGACAACGCCATTAAAGTCGTCCTGGCATGCTGCGTTCTGCACAATTTTCTGCGGGACAGTGACAGAAATAATGTTGAACAGGAGCCCATTAACCAACTTCAGAGGGTTCAATTTATGGACTTGCGTTCAACGGCACGTGTCACGAGCATTCAAAACCAATTTGCTGAATTTTTTGAATCCCCTGATGGAGAGGTATCATGGCAGAATGATTATGTCTAAAAAATATTTGGAATACATCTACCTTTGCTTTCTTGTGTTTTTTGAAATAAAGCATTTCAAAATTGAAGTTTGTTATTTTTATGTCCATTTATAAACGATTGTTCAACAAGTCAATTTGACTCTGCCTTCGGGGTAAGCCTAGGCTAAGCCCAAAAAAGAGCTAGCTTACGCTTGTCCGAAGACAGAGTATGATAGAGTCCTGTGCACTCTGCCTTCAGGGCAAGCAGAGTGCAAAGGAGTGCTGTTGTGCATCATATAAAAGACAAATTGAACACATTTTATTTTCAAGCAAAAAACATATTTATTAAAGGATTGGGATCACAACTGGTATTTCAAGCAAAAAACATATTTATTAAAGGATTGGGATCACAACTGTTGATAGGTGGTGGTGGATGCTTGATCGCTTTAGGGATGTGGGGATTGGGGACGGGGTAATGCTTGGGCCTGGCGATCACTCCCAAAATCCTGCTGGTAGCGGGGTACAGGGTATGAGGGCTGAAAATGGGAAGTGGAAGGTGGAAATTCAGCATAGGAGTTCGGGGTATAGAACGAGGTCTGGGACGGGATAGGTGGTGGTTGGCGTTGAGGAGGGGGCTGATAGTGAGAGGGGGGTGCTAGCACTGCTGAGGTCCCAGGGGCCATTGGGGGATCATGAGAAACATTATATGGATCGCATGGAGGTGGCCCGCCACTTAATTTTGCATGTCGGTATTGCATTGCAATACCGTACATGCGATCCATACAAAGCTTCTCTTGGTCTCCCCCAATGTCCTCCAGGATGTGGTAAAGGCTGCGGCAGAAGCAGGCGCGTGGGTTGTTGGTGTCTAAAAAGGCATCCATACTGCGCCTCTCTTGCCGCACTTCCTGCAGCAGTGCTAGCACTTTGTCATCAGCCTCCGGATTGAACCCGCCCTTCGTCTGACGTCCACGAACACCGCCACGACAGCGCTGCTCTCCACCTTGATGACTGGCAGGAGACACTGATTCCAAAGCCCTCGATTCCTGCAAAAGAACAAAAATGTTTACATTGACATGTACATGGACAGACAGACAATGAAATAGACAGGCAGACCTAAGCAGTTACCTCATCTGTGCACTCAACACCTCCCTCGCTTATTGGACATGGAGATCCAGTGCTCGTCATGGGACTGCTTGGTCTCTGTACCTCTGCCTCTTCTGCATCGACCTCTCTCTGTCTAATGTTAGAAGTTGTCCTGCAGACAATACAAAATGTATAAACGTAACTACTTCAGCCCGGACCATTTAGCTGGCCAAAGACCCGAGCACTTTTTGCGATTTGTCACAGCGTGGCTTTAACAATGGTGGTCGTGCAACGTGGCTCCCCAAAAAATTTACATCCTTTTTTTCCCCTCAAACAGACCTTTTTTTAGGTGCTATTTGATCACCTCTGCGTTTTTTTTGTTTTGTTTTTTCGGAGCTATAAAAAAAGAGTGTAAATTTTTTTTAAAAATGTTGAATTTTAATTCTTTTAAGTAATAAATATCCCCCAAAAAATAAATAAATCTAAATTTTTTTTTGGTTTAGGCCAATATGTATTCTTCTACAGATTTCAGTTAATAAAGTTTTTTTTGGCAAAAGTTATAGCGTCTATGAAATAGGGGAGTTTTATGGCATTTTTCTTACTAATTTTTATTTTATTAGTAATGGGGGCGATCAGCGATTTTTAGCCTGACTGCGACAATATGGCAGACACATTGAACAATTTTGACACATTTTTGGGAAAATTGTCATTTTTACAGCGATCAGTGCGATTAAAATTGAAATGATTACTGTAAAAATTACACTGGCATTGAATGGGTTAACCTCTTCCTCTCCCTGAGACGATCGCCAGTGTGCCCGCGGACATTGAGTCCGCAGGACCCGCGGTCGGACTCATGGACCTTGCAATGGGAAAGCGCGCCGCCAAGGCGGCAAATTATAAGGGACGTACAGGTACGCCCATTTGTGCAGCCGTGCCATTCTGCCAACATATATGTACAGGTGGCGTTCGGAAAGTGGTTACAATAGCCATGGAACATACTGCCTGAAAAGCAATGTACATAGGCAAATATATGAAAAAAAAAACAACTTACGGTCTGGTATGGCTCAGCATATTTTGCCGTAAGAAGAGAAGATTGGTGTGGTAGACGTGTGGTCTCTTAGCTGGCGCTGGTGCTCCACTACGTGCCGCCTTGTCCTCGTCCGTGAGGTCCCTCCTGACACGGTCACGGAAGAATGATTATCAATAGTATAATATTCAATACATCAATATTTGAGAGAACATATCAATATTTGAGAAAACATACAAGATAAAATCAACATGACATAATTACCCATTCCAGGATGGCTACTGTTCCTATTGGCTGGTTACCAGAGTTAAGATGGGGTGCTTTAGTTTCAAAATGGATACTCTTAAAGAGGATTTACTTCTTGTGACCTCCGAGTTCTAAGTATTAGGTGTTGAGGAATCTTCATGAATGTAAAGATATGTATTCATGCATGGTGCATGAGTGTCAGTCTGGGAGTGTGTGTATCTCCCAGTGTCCCCCCTCAGGATGGATCCCTGAGCTTCCTTCTGAGCTCACTTCCTCTCCATCTTTTCTCCTCCTTTCTCCCTTCTCTGGCATCTTACTTGCCTCTAAATACCATTTCAGATAATGAGATCATAAAAATTATAATGGCTCTGCCCAAAAGGACGTGGCTTCTTTCTATTGGTTATAAACGTAATCATTTACCTTTCTCGTAAATTTAGTGAGCTCAAATAATACCACCTTCAACCACCAGGTGTCTCACATGTGTTTTGCGTCTATCTTTTTAAGTTAATACGTTCTATTTTCATAATGTGTCTAATGGTGATAAGAGTATATACCTTTAAATATTCTGGTAATCGGTCTAATATAAAATACACTCAGTACAATCTTGATTAATCATTTTTACATAACTGGTTAAATATATATATATATATATATCTCTATAAATTTATCTCTATAAAAACTGGTCTATCTATGAAATACACACGTTGTTATATATATTAATCAATACTACCTAAAAATGATTATCTATATGGATACCTGTATAATTCTGGTATCTCCAATGAATATTTGTTTATTCTAAGCATAGGCTACAGTCTTATATAGTTATAATCATAATTATATGTTTTTCCTAATACTAATTTGTTTCTTAAAACACTTCTACTTATAAAATCACACTTTCATATATATTTTTTTTATACCACAGTTGTTGGGTCTTGCAGATGCTAAAATTATGATCGTCTTTGTGACCCACAATATCATATATAGTTTGAAATGACTTATAACCCATATAGGTACTTTTTAAAATATTTTGACTGGCACAAGATTCAATTCTTTCTAACGTGTTGAGATGGACGTTGAACATTCCCACTGGATGTTTAGAGATGACTTGTTTGTCTAAACCATTCCTAAAAATTCACACAATGGGTTTTGTTAGCCAAGGTGTTAGCTATTTAAACAGGCCCTCACTTGAACACAATGGGTTTAGGCCAGGTGAGGTTATTTCTATGTGAGAATAGTCTGTATAACCTTGTCTCCTATTTTTTTTGTTTATTCACTAATACCATGTAAATATCTCCTTGTTTTGTGACGAGAGCAGCCATTGTTCCATTGAGTTTCTGTCTCAAAATATGCTTGTAAAAACTTTAAGAGATGGCTGATGCATTAAGCTTTGTCAAGTATATGAGTTCACCTATTTGCATTAAATGGTTCCAAAGAGGGGAACAGTTCAATTATTGCAACATCACAGTTCATCTACTTTTTGAGGCCTAAGCATCTCTCATGTTTCTGCCAGTAAATATAAAATATATTTCTTCATGAATTCACAACACCCTGCTTAGCAGAAACACAGGATCTCTATTTTCCCTACTAGCAGAATGGCGATCTGCCTTGTTTACATAGGCAGACGGCCGATCTGCCTCTCCGAGCGCTGGGTGCCAGTGGACATCGGGTCCGCTGATTGGCTCCCGCGGTGCCCAATCACAGCGAGAGTGGGTTGCCGGCAGCATGCCCCAGACCCCAGAAGAGCGAAATCACGTACCTGTACATGATTTTGCGCAGGAGAGCCGCCGCCCCGCAGTATATGTACGCGGGGCAGTCAGCCAGTGGTTAATTACAGACGAACAAATGGGAGTCTTACAGACACATCAATGCACAATGCAAGATCATGGGAACCAGCTTGCTCAATGTGAACTGGCTAGTTCCTATCCCACAGAATATCCTTTTTTGCCCCCTAGTGGTCAGGCCATGTATAAGGATGGGAACTAGACGGTTCACTATGAAGGAGCTAGTTCCCATCCCGCTAAATGACCTTTCTTCATTATTACCATACAGGTCATGTATAAGGTTGGGAACTAGACAGTCTTAGTGGTACTAACTTCACAATCCCTCATTATAGTTCTTCCACTCCAAAATACAAAGCCATGGTTTCCAGTAACTTACTAAATTTTTATTTTTTGAAGGATTTTTACTCATGATTTAAAATATAAATTATATATCTATATCTTTTAAAATTGCAACGGAATATAATTGTATATATTACCAATGAATCTAAGCTTTTTGGGGGGGAGAGAGAGAGGGGGGGGAGAGAGAGAGGGGGAGAGCGAGAGAGAGGGGAAGAGAAAGAGAGGGGAAGAGAAAGAGAGGGGAAGAGAAAGAGAGGGGAAGAGAAAGAGAGGGGAAGAGAAAGAGAGGGGAAGAGAAAGAGAGGGGAAGAGAAAGAGAGGGGAAGAGAAAGAGAGGGGAAGAGAAAGAGAGGGAAGAGAAAGAGAGGGGAAGAGAAAGAGAGGGGAAGAGAAAGAGAGGGGAAGAGAAAGAGAGGGGAAGAGAAAGAGAGGGGAAGAGAAAGAGAGGGGAAGAGAAAGAGAGGGGAAGAGAAAGAGAGGGGAAGAGAAAGAGAGGGGAAGAGAAAGAGAGGGGAAGAGAAAGAGAGGGGAAGAGAAAGAGGAAGGGAAGAGAAAGAGAGGGGAAGAGAAAGAGAGGGGAAGAGAAAGAGAGGGGAAGAGAAAGAGAGGGGAAGAGAAAGAGAGGGGAAGAGAAAGAGAGGGGAAGAGAAAGAGAGGGGAAGAGAAAGAGAGGGGAAGAGAGAGAGAGAGGGGGGAGAGGGAGAGAGAGGGGGGAGAGGGAGAGAGGGGGGAGAGGGAGAGAGAGGGGGGAGGGAGAGAGGGGGGAGGGAGAGAGAGGGGGAGAGAGAGAGGGAGGGGAGAAAGAGGGAGGCGGGGAGGAGGAAGAGAGAGGGGAGAGAGACAGGGGGAGAGAGAGAGAGGAGGGGGGAGAGAGGAAGAGAGAGAGAGGGGGGGAGAGAGGAAGAGAGAGAGAGGGGGGGAGAGAGAGAGGGGGGAGA